>CANPUZ010000058.1:0-733872 GCA_947579665.1 Sympetrum striolatum
TTCTCCATATACGAAGTATAGAGAAAGTATTGTTTTCATGAAAAAAATCGACTTCGAGATTTCAACGGAAATACATGTTTTGGGGTCCCTAGAACAGGTTTTGACCATTTTCGGAATGATGTCTGTGTGTATGTGTGTGTGTGTGTGTGTGTGTGTGTTATTATTATTATTATTATTATTATTATTTATTGATCGGTAATCACATTATTTACACAAAAAAAACTGTTACTTCTAATTCATGTCACAGTCTCTTCTAAAAAAATCACAATATCACAGATATTTTGAGTTATCAGGCAAGGCACTACGAAAGTTCCAGGGTAAGGCCGGTAAACCTCTAGGAGCAAGGAGACGGGGCTCCGCGGGGATAGTGTCCGCCCAGGGGATTCAACCACCTGCTTGGACTCTTCGCTCCCCGCGGCCGACCTCTTCAGTAGGCTGAATAGTGTGCACTTCTATGAATGTGTCCACGGTCACATTCGTCTGTCTGCAATTTTCCGTCTTCTTTCCTTATTGGGGAGCAGGCCAAAGAAGTCCTCACGAACACAGCAGTGAGGTGAAGTGCGTCGTTAACCCGTCCATCCTCCGAAGACTTAGGCTGGTAAAAGGATTATGTGCGTACGTTCCTCCACCAAAATCAGTATTCTATGTAACAAGAATAAAGATGATTCTTAAGGTAATTGCGTAAATGGGTGAGATGAAGTTGAAAGGATAACAAGTGAAGTTCTGGATAAGGAGAGGGATAATAGATTCGGGGTATTCGATGGAAAATAGGCGAGAAATAAATAAATAAACATATTAATAGTAGTAAATAAAAAATAAATAAATATGTAAGAATGGTTAGATCAAATAAATAAATAACTAGAATAATAGATGGATGCAAAATTTAACTGATATTATACATGGTTTCTCTCAGGAACTGTTTCATCTAGTATCCTGCCTTCCAATATAACATTTTTATACCCCCAAAATTTATAGAATTCTTTCAATGTTCCTTTGACCTTGTTGAATTTCATTTCCTTTTCCAGTCTTGATTTAAGTGCTTGAATGAATGCAGTCCAATAATCGACGTGTGTGATCTTTTTCCGAAAGAATAGCGTCACTTCCTTGTAGATGATACTCTTCGCCAAAGTTATAATGTAGTTTGCGATAAGGATTCCTATTTGGTTTCCACACCTATTTTTAATCCCTGCGTAAAGTTGATAAAGATAAATATTCTCATCACTCATTAGCATCTTTAAAGGTCGTCTGAGATTTCTCCAAATTTCCTTTACCTTGATGCACCTAAAGGCCAGGTGCCATGCATCCCCTTCAATGCCTTCACACCAAGGGCACTCTGCGTTTTGGCGAATATTTGAGTCTCGCAGAAAACATGCGTCGGCCCATCTGCCCAAGGCTAGACGCCATGCAACGTCGGCGTCCACTCCAAAGCTAGGTCGTGCTCTAATGGCTAACCAATTAACTTTATCGTCACTATATGCGCCTTCCAGTGGCCATTGACTTCCGTAACGTATATACCTTAGTTCTTTATAAACCGATCGCTTGCCCATCGGAATCTGAACTTTAGTGGATCTCTTCTTACTGATAAATTCCAACCTTGGCATGGGATTTGGAGGGGGCCATCCAGTAGGGAAAGGGCGACCATCATTGTTTTGCAGCTTTACTATTTCGGGTCTGAAAAGTGTCCATGATTTCATCAGACTATTATAGAATTCACCACTGAGTACACATTTCTGGTAGGGTGGTGAATCGGCTAGAATGCCAAACGCTTGTCCTAATCCTCTGTACTCCATTAGTCTTTTTGCAGAAAATACTCTCCAAGGATCCATTGGTGATTCAAAGAGCAGTCTTTGGATGAACTGCATCCGGAGGGCAAGTATTTTGTCTTCGACGTCTATCAGTCCAAGTCCTCCCTCAGCTAGCGGAGCGGATAAAATAGAGCTGTTTACCCAATGTTTACCATTACCCCAGACGAACTGAACTATTTTGGATTGAATCCTTCGAATACATTGCAGTGGTGGCGTATGACACTGTAGAATATGCCATAGCCTTGGTACAATGAACTTGTTTACTGCCAGTACTCTCCCTCTTAGTGATAGTGGCGCAGCCCTGGGTTTCCAAGCCTGTAGTGCGGAATCGAGTCTCATGTGAAGCCGCTCACAGATCACTGCAGTTTCTGCTTTGCTGTCATTAGATAACCATACTCCTAAAACTTCCAGTCCATTATTGTTCCACACGAAATTTAATGGTGTGTCCATCCTATCTTTCCAACTTCCTACCCATAGTCCTTTGCTTTTTGTTGTGTTCAGCATCGCTCCAGACGCTGAAGCATAGCAATTGTAGATTTCAATAGTTTTCTCGAAATCTTCGTTACTGCTGACAAGGACATTCAAATCATCAGCATATGCGGCCGCGACAACTCTCGTGTCTATTACCCCGGGCAGGGGAATACCTGAAAGTGTGTTGAGTAGGAGTCTTAATAGTGGCTCAAATGCGATAGCATAGAGCTGCCCAGACAATGGGCATCCTTGCCTTATTCCCCTTTCAAAAGAAAAGGGGGCAGTCAAGGCATTACCTACTCGAACCATACTGATAGCCTTACTGTAGAGCGTCCGAATGCAGCCAATAAAACCGGAGCCAAAATTCATTTTTTCCATCACTGAGAATAGAAATCCGTGTTTCACACGGTCGAAAGCCTTAGCTTGATCTAGGGCTAAAATGGCCAAGGGAGAGTCAGATTTATTGCACCACCAGATTACATCTCTGAGTAGAGATATTGTGTCGAATATTGATCTTCCAGGTACGCAGTAGCTCTGTTGTGGAGATATGCATGTTTTTATTACTGCAGACAATCTGGTGGATAGAGCTTTCGCAATAATTTTGTAGTCCACATTCGTCAAGGAAAGTGGTCGCCAATTCGATAGTTGAAGGGGATCCCCTCCTTTGCTGAGTAGGGAGATGACAGATGTTGCAGTCGTTCGAGGAAGGTATCCCCTTGAAAAGGCATAAAGGGCCATTTGTGTAAAGACTAGAGCCAAGTCATCCCAAAACGTAACGTAAAACTCGACCGTGAGACCATCGAATCCTGGGGCTTTGTTTTTGTTCAAACTCCTGAGAGCAGTAGTAAAGTCGTCCCTGTTTAGCTGGCTGTTTAAAAGCTCACGTTCGTTATCATGGATGCTGTTTAAAACGCTTAACATATGGTTCTCTATAGGAGCTTGATTGTTTTCAGCTTTATGCATCGCAGCAAAATGATCACGTACGAGTTTGCGTAGTTCGGAAGATAGAGTTATAATACGCCCATCGATTCTTAATTCAGTTAGTGGCTTCGATCTGCAGGAAATGGCCCATTTGGCCATATGATTGGAAGCAGGAGCGTCATTTTCAACAATTGCGTTCCATCCCATCATAGCAATCATTTTCTCTCCCTGTAGCCTTAGTTGTTCATCATTATCAACGCAGGAATTCATCTCTTTTTGAAAAAGAGTAACATATTCTTTTATGTTTCTTTTAATTTTTTCCCATTCAAGGCACGGGTTTATCGCAGCTTCAGCTACCTTTGCGAGAGTGGCTAGCACAATTTTCATGTTCTTCACGAATACCTCGTTGTCCAGAAGATTGTTTGGGAAACGCCAATATGGCGAGAACATCTTCTTTCCAGCGACCAACATCCGTAATACGACTGCTTTGTGGTCTGAAAAGGAATTCAGTAGTCTGATGCTAAGAGCGTCTTTAATTACATCCTTGCTCAAATAAATTCTATCCAGTCGTGAAGAAGACCGAGGCGCGAAAAAGGTATACCCTGATTCAGTTGATCGTAGTTCAGACCACACGTCGGCTAACCTGTTAGCATCAATTATGTTTTTCAATTGAGTTGCTACGCGAGGATGCCTCTCTATCCAACCAGTTCTGTCTCTTTCAGGGTTTAGTGTGGTGTTGAAGTCTCCAGCCAATACTAACCCTCTTATTGACAGCGATATCTGAGGGGAATTCAGGAGATGACGATGTTGGCAGTCCATAGCATCCAAGGCTACTTCCGCATCTCGTGGTCCGTAAACGCATATAATGCGTAAGGTTTGCTGCAGGTTTGTTTTGAATGTTAGGTCCACTTCCTGAATATGTCCTTCAAAGATTATGGAGTGGGAGGTAACCAAATCACATAAACTCAGTCTTACGGCAATGGCTGTGCCGGTTTGCTGAGTTCGCGGGGGATTGAGGTAGAATTTGTATCCTGGTAAACCACGAACTGGTATACTGTTAGTATTTGTCTCTTGTAGTAGCAGGATGTCCGGTTTTTGTTGCAAGACTAAGGCACATAGTTGTGTCCATTTTGTTGGACTCCGTATGGATCTAACATTTAACGTTAAAACGCTTATAGAAATCATGTTAAGCCTAATGAGAAATAAGCCATAAATAGTGATAAGTAGGTATGTAAATTAACCAAGAATTACTATATATATATATATATATATATATACATACACATATACATACATACATATTCATATATATACATATAAGTTGCTCATACGGTGGTATTAGAAAGGAGCGCAATTATGCGATTAATTCGCATTTTTAGCTTCTCTGAAAGATGCGATCTAATAGTTTGTAACGCAAAACAAAGCCCATCCAAATCTCTTGTTAGGGATTTTGCGAAGTAGATCTGCCTATCTTTGTTCCTATTGTGCGTATCTTCCAAGAACCGTATAATTGCTTCTGCATTCACGGGAAGATGTTTAGCCTCAGAAGCCATTACAGCGATGATTCGCTCTTTATCATTGACATCAAGACTATATCCAGGGGTTTTACCACTTTTATCATCTTTACTTATTTTTTTCTTTTGGATTGGAGGATCAAAGGAGCCCTCCTCACTAAGGGGAGGGCGTTTGCCTGTTCTGACGATCGTTGTTGGGCTTTGACCGATTGCGACGTCACTATCTGAGTCGTACAATGAGTCAAGTGAAACGTTCATGGGAGAGGAGACAGAGGGGAAGACGGAAACGAGAGGTATTGATACGGCAGGAGGAGGAGGGAGTGACGGCGAAGGAACGAAAGTCTGTAAGTTCGTAGGTGTGGATAGGGATTTAGCTGAGGTTGAATTAGGCGTTTCTGCGGCAGTAGAAGAAGGCGTAGTCGAGACGATGGCAGTAGGGGAGGAGGCTGGGGGAGTGGAGAGTTCCGAAGGGTCAGATTTTTGAGGTGATATAGGGTTGGAGTCTGAGGTGGAGGATTGTAGGGAAGGAGAGGGCTGTGATGGGGTGGAGGCAGGCGGTGAGTCGTCTGCCGCGGATATCCTTCGTAGCGGTTCGATGCCGTTGGTAGGCAAGGTCGAATCAGCGGCGACCGTAGAGGGAGGCAGCAAATCGGTTTTCAAATTGGGCGAATTGTTCTGCGGTTGATTTTCCATGAGCGTAGTAGGAGGTGGAATTTCAAGCGATGCTGTTGAGTCATTGCCAGACGGTTTTAAAGAATTGTTTTCCTCCGTGATTTCCTTGTTGTTCTCTGTGTGAGTTCCTTCTGTTTCTACGACCGATCTAGGATCTTTATCTCCTGTTTCTGGACATAGCCTTGCCACGTGCCCGTTCGCTTTGCACTTAAAGCATTTTTGCTCGTCAAAGGAGAGATATATTCTATGGAAGGAATTTTCTATTTGTAATAAAGCTGAGTCCGGTAACACCGTGTTTTCTCTTCTCATGACCGAAAGCGCTCTTCTAAAGGAGAGAATGTGATCGTAGCCTTCTTTTTTTGCGCCGATGGAATAATGCTTCAATGGTCCGCACACAGTTACAGAATGTTGCACAATATCTAATAAAACACCATCAGGAACCTCTGGTGGGACATTCGAAAAGATCAAATTTTCTACTCTGGCCGCCATTGTCCTTGCCTCGATAAATTTTTCATGGAGAGTTATTCCTCCGTAATCATCCATAAATTTATTGAGTATATCTTCTGTTTTGAAGTAAATCGCGACTCGTTGGCTCGAAATTTTCGACGCATGTGTAATGCTGGATCCGCCTCCAACGACGTCTCCTACTGCATATACATATTCATGCAGAGTGGTATTTTCGATACACGGAAGAATAATTCCTGTTTTCCGTGAGGAAGAATTTGTTAAAGGAGTTATTTTCCTTGGTGGTAGTGCATGGCTGGATGTCGGTTGTCGATTTCCCTTAGATTGCAGTAGAGGAGTTGGGTCCGTGGGGAAGGAAGTTGACGTCCTTGTTGCCACATTATTGCCATTGGTAACAGAAGCATAAGTGGCCGAAAAGTTCTTTGCATTGAAACCGATTGTATTATTACGATTTTGCTTTAATTCATGGTGTGGTTGAGCAGCCGATGACAGTTGTAAACTGCCTGCCACCCGCCTAATGATAGTTGAGGTTTCCGATGGTATTGACGATTGTTCGAAGGATTCTTCAGAAATTAATTTTTCGATCGATGGTGTTCGAGAATTTAAGGCATTCCCGATGACCGCGTCTTCGCGGTTTGGGAACAAGGGGGGAGGGCTGCGAGGAGGGGAAAGTCCTCCTTTACCCGCCCCCGAGGCCATCGCCGTGCCGCTGGCGATGGCCTATGGAGGTGCTCTGCGCAGGCGCTCGGCGAAACAAATGCCACCCTTATTCCAGTTAAACCAATGCAGAGAACTCAAGAACAAAAAGTAGCAAATAATAGGAATAAACAAAAATAACTTATAAATAAGAATAAACAAAGACAGAAAAAGGAAAAGTCAGGTATGTCTGAGAAATGGAAGGGTCTCACCCAATTAAACCGCGTAAAAACCTTCCTATAGAGACACAGAAGACGCTGCGAGGAGGAGCACAGTGAAAGCACGTCCGCTCTCGTCGAAGTCTCGCGTGTGTGTGTGTGTGTGTATGTGTGTGTGTGACAGTGGGCGCTCTAACGTAAAAACTATTAGTCGTATCAATACCAAAATTCATATATAGTACTGTATTGTGTGCTGTCAGAGTTGATTAGTTTTTCAAGTAAATCGGTAAACCGGAAGTCGAGCTTCATTCATCAAAGCTCATTTCCGGTTTTCAAAATATCTCCATAAATATGATATATAGGTATATTGTGTACACAATAAAAGTTTTAGATAATGTATTTTACTATAACTTTTGTATTTAACATATTTTTGTATCACCGGTTGATTAGGAGTTATTCGTGAAATACTGATCAAACGGAAGTAGCTGATTATGTACTTTGTGGGCGTTCTAACATAAATAGAATTTGTCGGATTAACACCAAATCTCATGTATAATATTTTGGTTTGTGTGTTTAGAGTTGATTAGATTTTGGAGATAATCGGTGAACCGGAAGTCGAGCTTCATTCTTCAAAGCTCATTTCCGGTTTTCAAAATATCTCCATATATATGATATTTAGGTATATACAATTATTCATAAAAGTTTTAGAACATATATTTTACTATAACTTTTGTAAAAAACATATTTTTGTATCACTGATTGTATAGGAGTTATTTGTGAAATACTGATAAACCGGAAGTTGCTGATTATGTACGTTGTGGGCGCTCTGGGCGCTGGGGCGAAACGAAAATTTCATCATTTTTCATCGAACATGTCCCGAAAAACAATATTTATAATGTTTGTGACGTCAAAGATAATAATATCTAAATTAATCACTCATCTTCAAAGTTTAGATGGAATATAGAGTTCGAAATTACTGTCGTAGATAAATATTTACTACTTATATATGGAGAAAGTCATGTGCTGGCCACATCAGATTTTTTTCTTAATTTTCGTCATTTTCTAGAATTACGAAAAAAAAGCATCGAAAACGCACAATTTTAGCGAAATTTCTGTTTTTGACCCCTTTTTTACTTTCTCCATATACGAAGTATAGAGAAAGTATTGTTTTCATGAAAAAAATCGACTTCGAGATTTCAACGGAAATACATGTTTTGGGGTCCCTAGAACACGTTTTGACCATTTTCGGAATGATGTCTGTGTGTATGTGTGTGTGACAGTGGGCGCTCTAACGTGAAAACTGTTTGTCGTATCAATACCAAAATTCATATATAGAACTGTGGTGTGTGCTGTCAGAGTTGATTAGGTTTTCAAGTAAATCGGTTGACCGGAAGTCGAGCTTCATTCATCAAAGCTCATTTCCGGTTTTCAAAATATCTCCATAAATATGATATATAGGTATATTTTTTCCCTTATAAAAGTTTTAGATAATGTGTTTTACTATAACTTTTGTATTTAACATATTTTTGCATCACCGGTTGATTAGGAGTTATTCGTGAAATACCGATAAACCGGAAGTAGCTGATTATGTACTTTGTGGGCGCTCTACCATAAAAACTGTTTGTCGGATCAACACCAAATTTCATATATAGTATTTTGGTTTGTGTCGTTAGAGTTGATTAGATTTTGGAGTAAATCGGTTGTTTGGAAGTCGAGCTTCATTCTTCAAAGCTCATTTCCGGTTTTCAAAATATCTCCATAAATAATGATATTTAGGAATATACTATCTCTTATAAAAGTTTTAGAAAATGTTATATACTATGACTTTTGTATGAAATATATTTCTGTATCACTGATTGTGTAGGAGTTATTTGTGAAATACTGATAAACCGGAAGTTGCAGATTATGTACGCGGTGGGCGCACTGGGAGCTGGGGTGAAAGGCCATTTCATCGTTTTTCATCGATCATATCCCGAAAAAATTATTTATAAGGTTTGTGAAGTAAAATATAATATGATATAAATTAATCATTTATCTTCCAAGTTTAGATTGAATATAGAGTTCGGAAATACTGTCGTAGGTAAATATTTACATCTTATATATGGAGAAAGTCATGTGCTGGCCACATCAGATTTTTTCCTTAATTTTCGTCATTTTCTTGAATTATGATCAAAAAAAGCATCGAAAACGGAGAATTTTAGCGAAATTTCTATTTTTATCCCCTTTTTTTTCTTAATTTTCGTCATTTTCTTGAATTATGATCAAAAAAAGTAACGAAAACGGAGAATTTTAGAGAAATTTCTATTTTTATCCCCTTTTTTTTCTTAATTTTCGTCATTTTCTTGAATTATGATCAAAAAAAGGAACGAAAACGGAGAATTTTAGCGAAATTTCTATTTTTATCCCCTTTTTTTCCTTAATTTTCGTCATTTTCTTGAATTATTATCAAAAAAAGCATCGAAAACGGAGAATTTTAGCGAAATTTCTTTTTTTATCCCCTTTTTTTCCTTAATTTTCGTCATTTTCATGAATTATGATTAAAAAAAGCATCGAAAACGGAAAATTTTAGCGAAATTTCTTTTTTTATCCCCTTTTTTCCTTAATTTTTGTCATTTCTTGAATTATGATCAAAAAAAGCATCGAAAACGGAGAATTTTAGCGAAATATCTATTTTTATCCTTTTTTTCCTTAATTTTCGTCATTTTCTTGAATTATGATAAAAAAAAATTGGAAACGGAGAATCTTAGCGAAATTTCTGTTTTAATCCCCTTTTTTCCTGAATTTTCGTCATTTGCTTGAATTGTGATCAAAATAAGCATTGAAAACGGAGAATTTTACTGAGATTTCTATTTTTTTCCCTTTTTTTTCTGAATATTCGTCATTTTCTTTAATTATGATCAAAAACAGCATCAGAAACGGAGAATTTTAGCGAAATTTCTATTTTTATCCCCTTTTTTACTTTCTCCATATATGAAGTATAGAGAAAGTATTGTTTTCATGAATAAATTCGACTTCGAGATTTCACCGGAAATACATGTTTTGGGGTCCCTAGAACACGTTTTGACCATTTTCGGAATGATGTCTGTGTGTATGTGTGTGTGTGTGTGTGTGTGTGTGTGTTTGTGTGTGATAGTGGACGCTCTAACGTGAAAACTATTGGTCGTATCAATACCAAACTTCATATATAGTACTGAGGTGTGTGTTGTTAGAGTTGATTAGTTTTTGGAGAAAATCGGTCAACCGGAAGTCGAGCTTCATTCAACAAAGCTCATTTCCGGTTTTCAAAATATCTCCATAAATATGATATATACGTATATTGTATTACTTATAAAAGTTTTAGATAATGTAATTTACTATAACTTTTGTGTTTAACATATTTTTGTATCACCGGGTGATTAGGAGTTATTCGTGAAACACTGAGAAACCGGAAGAAGATGATTATGTACTTTGTGGGCGCTCTAACATGAAAACTATTTGGCGGATCAACACCAAATTTCATATGCAGTACTTCTATAGAAGTCTTTAGAGTCGATTAGTTTTTGGAGTAAATCGATTAACCGGAAGTTGAGCTTCATTCTTCAAAGCTCATTTCCGGTTTTCAAAATATCTCCATAAATATGATATTTAGGTAAATACTATTATTTTTAAATGTTTTAGAAAATAAAATTTACTATAACTTTTGTATGAAACATATTTTCGTATCACTGATTGTTTAGGAGTTATTCTTGAAATACCGATAAACCGGAAGTTGCTGATTATGTGCTTTGTGGGCGCTCTGGGCTCTATGGGCGAAAGGCCAGTTTCATCGTTTTTCAACCAGCATGTCCCGAACAACATTATTTATAATGTTAAGAGTTCGAAATTACTGTCGTAGATAAGTATTTAAATCTTATATATGGAGAAAGTCATGTGCTGGCCACATCAGATTTTTTCCTTAATTTTCGTCAATTTCTTGAATTATGATTAAAAAAAGCATCGAAAACGGAGAATTTTAGCGAAATTTCTATTTTTATCCATTTTTTTCCTTAATTTTCGTCATTTTCTTGAATAATGATCAAAAAATCTGATGTGGCCAGCACATGACTTTCTCCATATATATAAGATGTAAATATTTATCTACCGCAATAATTTCGAACTCTATATTCCATCTAAACTTGGAATTTGAGTTATTAATATTATATATTATCTTTGATGCCAAAAACATGATAAATAATTTTTACGGGACATGATCTTTGAAAAACGATGAAATTGGCCTCTCGCCCATAGAGCCCAGAGCGCCCACAAAGTACATAATCAGCAACTTCCGGTTTATCAGTGTTTCACGAATAACTCCTAATCAACCGATGATACAAAAATATGTTAAATACAAAAGTCATAGTAAATTGCATTATCTAAAACTTTTATAAGTAATACAATATACGTATATATCATATTTATGGAGATATTTTGAAAACCGGAAATGAGCTTAAATGAATAAAGCTCGACTTCCGGTTGACCGATTTACTCCAAAAACTAATCAACTCTGACAGCGCACACCACAGTACTATATATGAAGTTTAGTGTTGATACGACCAATAGTTTTCACGTTAGAGCGTCCACTATCACACACACACACACACACACACACAACAACGGACACACATACACACAGACATCATTCCGAAAATGGTCAAAACGTGTTCTAGGGACCCCAAAACATGTATTTCCGTTGAAATCTCGAAGTCGATTTTTTTCATGAAAACAATACTTTCTCTTTACTTCGTATATGGAGAAAGTAAAAAAGCATCGAAAACAGAGAATTTTAGCGAAATTTTTATTTTTGTCCCCTTTTTTACTTCATCCATATACGAAGTATAGAGAAATTAGTTCAAATAAGGATGGGTGCACCAATGTGGCGATTTATTGAGACGTTTTATATCGCTTGTCAAATAACCGTAACTATTTTTTCCTTTTCACGCTTGGCAATACTTAAGCATCGAAAAAAATTAATTTTTAATAGAAATTGGACGTAACCAAACTAGAAATCCAAACAAAACTTATGATAAGTTTCCAATAGTTTGCTTATGTAAACTACTATCTTGGAAAGTCTAATGAGTTGGCCATATTAGCGTTAAACTCCTCTAGTTTTCAATAGATTTAGTTTTTAAACGATTTGACATATTTGTAGTAAGAAGCGGGCATGAATAAACTAGCCCCTGTAAGTTAGGCATTTTTCATTTTATCTGGCAGCTTGCCCCCCCCTAGCCCAGTGGCTGGCGACGCCCTTGGTATTACGTACATGGAGAAAGTAAAAATCTTGCTTTGTGAAGCTCTGAAAATTCCCTCAGAGTGTAATTAATTAATAAATATGTATTACTTTGAATCTGTAATATTTTCTCATTACCTATTTTAAGGAAGCACTTTAGGTAAATTTGCAGTTTGGCACCGTCAGGGAGAAATTCTATATCTCAGTTACTATTAGAGTTACAAAAAACCATTCATACACCATTTTAGAGATATAGGAGTGCGGCTTAATTATATGATAAGCATTTATTCCTAAGTGGTTTTGTAGAAAATTCCATCCAAAAATGACCAAGTTTTTCGTCTGCTTTTCCGTCATTTTTTATGTTTCCTCGGGAATCCGCTAGGGCGATTGTAACTTATTTCAACTCTAACAGGTGCGCATTTCCCATTTCCTACTCGGTTACGGGCTTTCTTGAGCAAAAAGGGGAGTTGGGTGGGTGTAATAATGAATGATTTCTTATGCCAAGTTCCCATTTCCCTACTCAGTTACAGGCTCCTTGAGCAAAAAGGGTGGATATAATATAATGAATGATTTTCGATGAAATTCATCCAAAATTTCGTAAATTTTAGCTTCTGAAACGCAGTATTTTAAAAACCAAAAACAGAAATACGATAATCCAGATAAATTACGTAGACGGAATGGGGGGGTTGATGGTTGCGGGAAGGGGTTGAGGGTTGGGGGGAGGAGGGTTGGGGGAGGGGTTGAGGGTTGGGGGAAGAGGGTTGCTTTCATTGTCTTTACGCAAAATAAATTTAGCGAAATCATCAAATTCCTCAAATAAAATTAAGTAAGATTTAGCCGTAATATCTTCTGAAATTTCCGAAGTATTGACCATTTACGAATATAAAACGTTCCCTGATTCCATTGATATGAAGATATTTACGAATTAAAAGTATGCCGAAGAAATTTTTACGATAAATATTAATATATCTGTTCAAAGACCTTGGATACAAATTTAGCTTGCAAACCAACTAAAGCTAGCGATCCGGACGTGAGGGTTACTATCTTTTTCTTAACACAAAGCAACATTTGCGACAAAAACTTTTTCTAAAATAGAGAATCCTTCTGCCCGTTCCGAATATTTCAACGGTCGCTAGAATCCATTCTTGCATAATTTGTTTATGCAAAATTATTGTTTTTGTCGCAAAAGTGGGTTTGTGTTATGAAAAAGAATGTCACCCTCCCGTCCGGATTGCAAGCTACAGTTGGTTTGCAAGGTTGTTCGGCTTCAAGGGTTTTTATTATGCCTTATATTTACTATGACGACTACTACGTAGCTCCTCCACCCAATCTCCGCTACAAATCGTGAAATATGCGATTAGTGAAATTTCCATTATGAAAAATACGGGAGGAGTAACGAATCTTCAATAATATCTCGTACAAAAGGAATTAGGAAAGAGGAGGTTATACATAAAAATATCGGATATATTTCGAAGTATCTGTAATATATTAATAGTAAATCGCTTATTCCTTAAAATTAGGAAAAATCTGCGTATTTTAACAACCAAAGTCCAAATTTTTTTTGAAGAGATGGCAGCAGCGTCAAAGTTTAAAACATTAGTTAAAATTTTCCTCAAGAGATGGCAGTAGCGGCAAAATAAAAAACAAAAGTTCCGATTTTCCTCAAGCGATGGCAGCAGCATCAAAGTTTAATAACGATAGTTCGAATTTTCCTCAAGAGATGACAGCACGTGTTTTATTTAATTTTCAACTCCTAATTTTCTTAAATAATCAACTGACCTTGAAATTTTAAAATTGTATTTTTAGCATTTTTAGAGTAAACATATATTTTTTAAACTTCAGAAATCCTAAAATAATTTTCACTCTGTTTTTCAGTCAATACTTCAATTCCTCAAAGCAAAAGTACTATATTTTTAAGTACTTACGATTTTTTCTTAAATTCGTAAACCCCAAATTAATATTTTATCCCTCTCACCCACTCACCCTCTCCCTTCCCACCCTCTCCATTCCCACCCTCTCCCTAACCACCCTCCCCTACCCACCCTCTCCCTTCCCACCCTCTCCCTACCCACCCTCTCCCTTCCCACCCTCTCCCTACCCACCCTCTCCCTACCCACCCTCTCCCTACCCACCCTCTCCCTTCCCACCCTCTCCCTTCCCCCCCTCTCCCTTCCCACCCTCTCCCTACCCACCCTCTCCCTACCCACCCTCTCCCTTCCCCCCCTCTCCCTTCCCACACTCTCCCTTCCCACACTCTCCCTTCCCCCCCTCTCCCTACCCACCCTCTCCCTTCCCACCCTCTCCCTTCCCACCCTCTCCCTTCCCACCCTCTCCCTACCCACCCTCTCCCTTCCCACCCTCTCCCTTCCCACCCTCTCCCTTCCCACCCTCTCCCTACCCACCCTCTCCCTACCCACCCTCTCCCTTCCCACCCTCTCCCTTCCCACCCTCTCCCTACCCACCCTCTCCCTACCCACCCTCTCCCTTCCCACCCTCTCCCTTCCCACCCTCTCCCTACCCACCCTCTCCCTACCCACCCTCTCCCTTCCCACCCACTCCCTACCCACCCTCTCCCTACCCACCCTCTCCCTACCCACCCTCTCCCTACCCACCCTCTCCCTTCCCACCCTCTCCCTACCCACCCTCTCCCTACCCACCCTCTCCCTACCCACCCTCTCCCTTCCCACCCTCTCCCTTCCCCCCCTCTCCCTTCCCACCCTCTCCCTACCCACCCTCTCCCTACCCACCCTCTCCCTTCCCCCCCTCTCCCTTCCCACACTCTCCCTTCCCACCCTCTCCCTACCCACCCTCTCCCTTCCCACCCTCTCACTTCCCCCCCTCTCCCTTCCCACCCTCTCCCTACCCACCCTCTCCCTACCCACCCTCTCCCTTCCCACCCTCTCCCTTCCCACCCTCTCCCTACCCACCCTCTCCCTTCCCACCCTCTCCCTTCCCACCCTCTCCCTTCCCACCCTCTCCCTACCCACCCTCTCCCTTCCCACCCTCTCCCTTCCCACCCTCTCCCTTCCCACCCTCTCCCTACCCACCCTCTCCCTACCCACCCTCTCCCTTCCCACCCTCTCCCTTCCCACCCTCTCCCTACCCACCCTCTCCCTACCCACCCTCTCCCTTCCCACCCTCTCCCTTCCCACCCTCTCCCTACCCACCCTCTCCCTACCCACCCTCTCCCTTCCCACCCACTCCCTACCCACCCTCTCCCTACCCACCCTCTCCCTTCCCACCCTCTCCCTACCCACCCTCTCCCTTCCCACCCTCTCCCTACCCACCCTCTCCCTACCCACCCTCTCCATTCCCACCCACTCCATTCCCACCCTTTAGCCAACCTCTTACTTCACAACCCATTTATTTCATACCATCCCTCCCCTCACGTACCCCTCATTCCTTTCCATCCCTTTCTTAATCAACCTCCTCCCTCCTATACCTTCTCACCCACTTCCCCATGAGATTTATTCAGAGGTTAAGTATCAGCAATACAATTAAAAGTTACAGAATACATCAAATATACACATCCTTCCTTACACTTCTTTAGAAATCTATACATTCTGCAATAGTTAATTTTGTTCAGGGTGCATCGTCATTTTTATATTCGTTTTATATACAAATCTAGTAATGGGAAACTATACAAGTTCTGGCCTTACAATTTTTAAACTCTACATGACTGAAAATATATTTTGGCTGGGAAGATAAAGATCATATTTCACTTTTTATTCATCTTACGTGTTATAATAAACACCGAGTAAATACACAAAACAAGTTTAAAAAATAATTTTAAACCTTGCATCACCATTAGTCACAATGAAAATTAAACGTTGGAAAAGCTTCAAATAGTACACATAGATAAAGATTCACTTAATTGTTCAATTGATTGTTCATTAAATAGTTTAGAATGTAATTACATGATTGGAATGTGCACTGCACGGACAAACGTCAGTTCACTTCAAAAGTCACGGATTTTATTTCACAACGTAGTTTTTATTTTATTCTTCCAATCTTAAATCGGTGCCAATGCCGTCCTCCGCCGTCACAGCAGCACAACTCCGTCCCCGACGCCGTCCTTCGAGAAAAATAATAACAGTATGATTAACCACATACGAAACTTAGTCAATGGCACACATTTTCCAGTACTTAAATCTTTTATCGCATAAGCGGAGACTCTGCAAAGGACAACAGTCTGTTATAACGCAATGTTATTAATGTACACAAAAAGTAAATTCAGGGTGGGTCTTTAATCAGAGAATTCCCATCTTTAACTATTACATTTCTAGTACCTCATCTGAAATTTAATAAGTAAGACTCTTTACTGAATACTCTTAACAATTATACGTGTATTGACCCAAATTTAGGAATATTATTATTTAAAAACATACTAAATTAACACGAAGCGTGTTTCAGCGAAAAAAAATAAGAGCAAATTGTTTATCCAGTGGAAGATAGAGATGAAATAACACATCAGTATATAACTTACCCAGATTTTCGTAATGTATGATTCCATGATTAATTAATTTTTTTCTGACATTTCGCAAATAAAAGTTAAGGTGCAAACCGAACTAAGAATCTCGGAGGCGGAACCTTTGCATTAAGTACAGCTCCCCACAAAAAAATCGAACGGCGTACTCTTAGCTGCATAAGATTGAGGGGCTTTGAAATACAGAGCTTGGCAACACCGTATGGCCAAGAGATAAGGTTGGCTCTTATCTGAGATCCTTTGACTGCGACGAATGAAAAATGAGCGTTTCCTACTAAGTGAACCTTTATCACTTTTTTATATTCAGACCAATTGAACGTAATTTATACTTCAATTTAACAATAAATGTTATTATATAAATGTTTTGCAGCCGTCAATACTTAAGGGATCCAGAAATGATGTGAAGGTGGAAAATTTTGGGACTAATAGAGAGGAATCTGTTTCCAACTGACAGCCAGTGTCCTTTCAAAATGTAATACCTTACTATTTAACGAAAAAGTTCCAGAAATCGCTTGTATAGCATTCCCGAGGATCTCAGATAAGAGCCAACCTTATCTCTTGGCCATACGGTGTTGCCAAGCTCTGTATTTCAAAGCCCCTCAATCTTATGCAGCTAAGAGTACGCCGTTCGATTTTTTTGTGGGGAGCTGTACATTAAGACCGAGATTAGAAATTATGTGATGAACTATCCCTTAACCCACATTATCATGCTCAACAAAATGATTTGAACGTAAGTATTTACAAATTAAAGTTAGCAGTTAACTTTTCGAAAGCTTTGGGAAAAATCGAGCATCTTATAGGTATAACTCTACTTACAAAGGCAAAATAAAACACTATGTTAATTATAATAACGCGCTATCTACCATACTTGTATAAGAGTAGTCTTAATATTAGATTGGAATTATACTCAAGGAATTGTGAATTCCTTCCCTGGTCCAAATGACTTTTCGCAGCATCCCTGGATTCGATCTCCTGCACTTCCATGTTTGAGAAGAGGTCCGCCCGTAATTCTGAAGAAAAAAAATAAAAATAATTAATAAATCATTATCAAAGCTACCTAAAAACTATGTTAATTAAAAGAACGTAATATCTACCATACTTGTAAAAGAGTAGTCTTAATATTAGATTGAATTTATTCTCATTGTATTTTGGATTTCATCCCTGCACCAAATTACTCTCCGCAGCATCCCTGCATTCGAACTCCTGCCCTTTTCATGTTTGAGAAAAGGTCCGAGCGTTATTCTGAAGAAAAAATATAAAAATAATTAATAAAATATCATCTGAACGACCGAAACACTATGTTAATTAAAATATTCACTCTCTTCTATAGTTTTGTTTGACTAGTATTAAAATTAGATTCAAATTATACTCATTTTATCTTGAATTCCATTCCTGGACCGAATTTCTCTCCTTCGTATCTCTGTATTCTTACTCTGCTCTTCGGAGATGTAGGAAAGCTTCGAAAGTGAATCTAAAGAAAAAATAAGGAAACCGATAATAAAATAGTAATTTGAAAACATAAAACCTGTGTCAATCCAAAAATACACTAATACAATAGTAATAATAACGATCATAATAAAGTAGGACACTTTACTAAAACATTTGTTTGATTATAATGACTATTTGAGCTTATTCTTAACTTAGTACTTACTTAGTAAGTTATTATTTTAGTAGTATATTTGAGTATATACATTATTGTACAATTTATTCAAATTATGTTCGATGTTCTTTATTTTTCATCCGCTTTCCTTTTCGCTTTTCTACGATAGAGTAATAGATTTTTTAACGTCTCAGACCGATGAGGAATACCGGAGAATATAATATAACTTAACACGCGAGTAATATTACCCCTCCTAGATGTTGTAGTATTAGTAACACTGCTAAAAGTGCTTCAACAGCTTAAGTCTTTTCGCGCGTTGGCTCTCACTGGGAATCGAACCCAATACAGCTTTAACCAAAGGAAAACGCGATGTCCACGTGACTATCTTAGAGCCTCGCCCCCCTCTCTCCTTCCATTGGACCAGGAAGGAGGGAGTCTACCCCCTAGTCTTCATAGTTTTCCTTAATATAAATCACCACCGAAATAAGATTTAATCAACCGAAAAACAATTCAATTTCAATTTACATTAAATTTTAACTCCTTGATAATAATCCTCGTAGATTCCTCGTCTACCCTTAGTTACGTTATGACTCAAAGTTAAATAACTTTACAAATATATCATTCTGCTAATATTTTTCGTGAATCGAATAAAAATAAATTGAATATTATTTACATATGACGTTTTATATCGAGTGAAGGTCTGGCTGTAATGCAAATGAGCATCGATCTGCGAATTTGAATCGGAACATAATTTTATAAGCATAACTAAAGCAATTAAGTAATTCTTATAAAAACGTAAAAAAATCATTGAATTTGCGAGAAACATATCTTTTATACAAACAATAACTCTTATAACGTTTAATATTTTATTGTGGAATATCTCTCCAAGGAAAAGAGATGAGTACACACTAATTTTATGATAAGAAGCTATAAATAATATATACAAGAGAAAATCATGCAAAAGTATTATTGTTTTTATCCTCCTTTGGAAACCTACGCAATAGATTCCCTGAATGTAGTACTTGATCAATGCTTCCTTCGATGGAACATCTTGGGACGCAACTCAATCAAAAACAATCAAGTACACATATAGAAGAACAGCTCAATTAGCACGATTATGATCTGGTTGGCATTCTCATCCAAGTGAATTAATCTCAAAGGTATTTGATTGGTCCGAATTGGAATTGGGTTATGATGAAACCTTATAAACTTCATTTCCCTCAAACTAAACCGGAATGATAAAAAAAGGCTAGAGATATTAATTTTCCTACTTTTACAGTGCCCATCCGAATGATAGTAAATTAACTTGAACAACATATTAAATCAGTACATAAGGATGATATTACTCAAAGTTTATGTTTATTATCGCTTATGCTTGTTTATGCTGTAGTCTACATAATACAATGAAATGTACTTTAAATTCCTTGGTTCGTCAGGTAATACATCGCCTTGAACAATGAAATTCAAAGCGAAAGAATCCAAGGTCGTTGAAGCAAAACATCGAGATAAACGAAACTCTTCACAAAATATTGCTCGCTAATTTTGTAAAGAATTTTACCGAAAAATGAACGGAAAGGGAAAGCTAAAACAGCCTTGTGTACGTTTGCAAGTAACTCTCACTTCTCTTTACAGAGATTTAGAACGAGGCGGAAAGCGAAAGTTCAAGCTAATGACTCACGAAGCGAAGCAAGAAGCCAAATCGAAAAATATCATGGCTCCCGAAATGAAGTGCTCAACTATGACTAGTTCAGTGATAGCGTAATATCAACGACTACCGATGAATATCATCGTAGAATTTTATCTAAACTTCGGGTTAATAATTTATATCGATAATTCTCATCGTAGAATGGTATGGCTGTTACTAGTATAACATGCTACCTTTTCCTTTTATAGATATTAAGAGTAAACGCGAAAAGGTATGCGTTTATTAGTGACTTATGGGGAAAGGCACGTTACCTAAATTAAGTAGGTAGAAAAGGAAAAGAATTGAAAGAGATGCTAAGAATTGTGAAGTTCTGAAGCTCAGGTTCATTATATTCAAGAACGATATCCTATGAAAGAATTTAAGAATATAGTTTAAGAGATAGTTTTGTTATGAAATTACACTCTAATAGATACGAATACCCAATTAAAATCTATATCAATTTTTTCCTTATTTATGTGAAGGGCTTTTCGTATCCTTACGCATGACAGAGCGCAATATATATTTATCTTATGTCGGCGGTTACTGTCTCCAGCTCCTTCTTCAAAAAATACGATAGAGCGAATAAAGTTAAATGGAGACATCAGGATACCAGATCAATCATTGAAACTCGTAAGCAAATGATTAATAAGCGATTCAGACGCAGAGAATTGACTCAACGACCATAAAAAGCTCTGAAAAGGTGAAGAAATTGCCTAGACTCTTCTGCTATTCCATTTCATTCCAATCGTTGCTTCTCCAGCGAATATATATTAATATAAGAGCATGCTTTACCATATGCACTTGAGTTGCGAAGAGTTATGTGGAACGATCGCGTCGTCGACTGAATAATATGATAAAGCATGCAATCGCAAAATAAAGGTTTGAAATTCCATTTTAACATCAATTCTTGCGATAAAGGTACAAAAACGAATAATTTGAACAATTCGTACCTGTAACGAGGTGTTCGAATGTTGGAAAGAGCGGCTTGAGAACTGAAGCCCACCTCTTTCTCAAACATCGGCTATTCTTCAACAAACATGTCTAAAGGTATTAGAGTTTCGGAACGATATTAGCAAATATCAACAAATTCTATGGCTCGCGAACACCTTTAATTGATCGTATCACATGGGCTAGTTCTATCTAAAAGGGCTTACATAGAGTCTAAAAAATATTCTTCAAAACGAGTTTAAGTTCAAAGAAAACCTGCGATAGACTATTTATCTACAAAAAGTGATCTAATATCTATGCTTATGGATAACAGCCTAACTCTATAAGGGCGGGGTGAATGCCAGCAACAAATTTCAACAGGGCTTCTGATAATTGATAAGAAAGTGTATTAGTAGTTTTATCTGATTAAATTATAACGAGTTACACAAACAAGTTAAGTTAGTGTCAGCTGATGGCCAGTCGAGATGAAGGGGAAAAGAAGGAACCATATTGCTACAAGACATAAATGTACTTCAAAACGTATTTCGATACTTAGAAATCTAATACTGCAACTTAAGCAATGAAGAACCTTCCGAATTATGGTATATAATTAATAAATATGGAATTATGGAAACCATCCGAGTTATGCCCAGCTCTCGTTTGGAAAATTGCAATCAGCATCATTGAATAACTGCAGTTAAACATAAGATTAATAAAAAGAAAGGATCTAGATAAATTATAATTTTCGTAATACAACTAACTCGCAATGCAATGCAAAAAATATTTACAAGCGGCATTACACGTGAAAAACTCTCAATTAAATATAATAAAAGGTTAGAGTATTAAGTGTGCTTACCAAATTGATCAAATTTAGTTCCTCTCGTTTCTTCCGCGAAGGTCATTCCCTTTCGAAACGAAAGACAGCAGAGGCCCATCGATGAGAAGATTGAAAGTTCAGCTTTCAAAACCTGTAAAAATAGAAATACGAAATTAGTAAAACATCAATTAATTTCATCCAGACAAGAATTGTACTCAACGCACATGAATGGGTATACGTCATAACGTATAAGTTTAAAATTAGAATGTCCGTTATATGAAACCCCTATTTACGCGCCATCTACTGTGCTAGATATAAAACAAAGGACAGGTGGAGTGCTAACAATCGGATAATTAAAGCAACAAGTTTTCAGGGACAGCGATGAATATTGAAAAAAAATTACAATTTCCATTTTCTCAAATTAGATAGCGGCGATCCATTTTGGGAATAAAACACGAAACGTATTTATCAATACAATTTTAATGAAGTAGAAATTTTAATAAGAGGCTCAAGGATTAGTGAAAAGCATTAATAAACAGAAAACTAAACCAAATATAGATCGCATGGAGATAGGAACACCGTTAAACCCCAACGATGGCATTGCAAGAAATGAAATATAAGAAATCAAAACTTTGAGCATGAATATGTGTAGTTTGAATCAGGATGGAGCTCTGAATGCAATTTTCAAATGCTGCTTTCCGATGATTTTGCCAGACGGATATTGCAAACAGCGAGTGTGAAGGAGATTCCCGTTGTCGAGTACCACATGCGTCAGACTTATCTACTAGAGCTACTTCTCTTAAATTAAGCATTCAGGGGGGTATTAACATTGATCATTTAAGTTTCAGCTGAATTTTCTTTGATTCGTTTCATTCAGCCACTCAAGAACTTTAGACAGAACGTAATATTCAAATCCAATTCAAATATGATTACTAAACCGAGTTTTAATCGTAAAATACGTAGGGAGACTAAAATTTATGCGAGTGCATTTTGTATGTTTGTTAGGATTTAAGCGATGCCCGAACTCAATATATTATACAAATACGAAAACTATACACGAAATTCCGCGACAAAAACTTCGAAAATGCCAGAACTTTAAGCTCCAAAAAGGAATTATCTCTTAAAAGAAAGATCTTAATCAATATTCAAATAAGATTTTTCGTTCAACTTACCATTATAATGATATCCTGGGTGATGACCACGAACATATTCTGGTCTTCAAACGTCGTTCTCTCTTTTTTTAAAGGACATTTCGTTTAAGGAATATTAGTTATTGCAAAAAGAAATCGAATTGCTTTGAAATGTCACTTACTTCTACCAGTTTCCAAATCCAAAGGAAGTCACAAAATTTAAATTTTAACGGAAATTTTAAAACAATTGACATAACTTCCGCACCAGACGGGTTCTCAGCAGCAACTGAGGAAATTTCCATCAGGACAACTGCTGAACAAGAGAGCTGAAATCTGATTGGTCGAATTAGGACAATCCGTCGCTGCCTCCCCCACAACTCAAATAAAACAGTTTCATTAATAATAATTATAATTAAATTGACATTCATTTTATGAAGTACCATCTTTATTTAAATTTTAAATTGTTTACAATATAAGCTTTCGTTAATAAAAAAAAATTATTTATATTTCGAGTTAATTTTTTCGTTTCCTCCAATGGGAATGCTCGTACCATCGTAGTTTTTTACTGTCTAATTTTAAGTTTAGAAATTGTAATATTTCTATTGGTTTTACATGATTACTATAAATCGTTTAATATTAAAAAATATCAATATAATTAATAACTCCTCGTCGGCCATAACGAAAGAATATATTTAGCGCATATATTCAATTCATGGATTTATATCAGGAAGTTTTTTTAAGATATCTTCTCGAAGACATTTAAATTGATCGAAAACACTGTATTTAATCAGAAAGATCTACCCATCGAGAAAAGAACGAGTGCATTACATGATTCTTGAGAATTAAAATCGCTTCGGCTTGAGAATAAATACATCACTTCCTCCTAAAATTAAACGGAGACGGTCTGATAAAGAATGCAATCCAAGGTAGTAAGTTAGGGAAATTTGGTAAGACAACAGAATGTTAGAAGAACAGATGTTTATATCCTTTAATTACACGTTTTATAAAGCACCTCGAGTCCTACAAAGACCTTGTATCCGTCTTGGAAGAAGAGCAGAATTCTAAAAGTATTTCAACCACATTCCATTTCGACCACAAGGTCGAAGGTCTCAATTCTTTAGGAACCTCTCTGTTTGATGCCATAAATATGCTTCGTAAATCCACAAGAATACGTAGCAATCACTTCATATTTATACACTTTTCACACGAACTAAAGGAAACCATGTTAAAAACACAAATTTTCGTCGCAGAAACACATTAAACTCTGTCAGTTTTGAAATTCTGAGATATATTCTTTTAAAGCTAAAAACTTACATTTGATATGGAGTACTCAAGTGATAAATTATTTTAAACAACGAGAGAAGAGATACAGATGGACAGAATTGAAAATAATGATGATGCTGCCATTATTTTTCATAACATATCATCATGCCGTTGATGATTCTTCACTGAATTCAGTAGTGGATAATAATACTGAGAAAAAAGCACAAGTTGGTCTCTCTTCTGTCGTTGGTAACACTAACTTTTCACTCGAATATTCCATGAGTTAACTCCCACTGTAAACCTGTTGCACACGAACTGTTAACATTAATCCAAAGGGTAACACCGTCTTGATCATTTTGCACTAATTCATTTCACATCCACTTTTATTATAACTTAAAACTAACTCACAGAAAATCGCCATGCCAGTCACGAACTCCATGTTATCACGAGGTGTTCACGTGTTCTTTTACCGCCCTTTTACGCTTTTCCGATCGTCAGAAAACACTGAAGTACGCAATTAGCTTGCGAGGAATTATGATAAATGCGAGGTTACTGGCCATGTTCTTTGTGTTTCTCACAATGGTGGTCTTTCAGCCCTTCTAAATTTATCTGGATTATATTCTTGACCAATCGTAACTCAAGTGCATACCGAACGTATGGCATTCTTACTTTTTTCACAGCATTATTACTTACACTTGGAACATTCACAGGAAAGCCTATTCATGTAATACTTTAAGATATATAGTATATCCACAGGAATATATTCCAGGTAAATTTAGTAGGGCAAAGACCGCCAATGTGAAAAAAATAATGAACATGGCCAGTAACCTCACATTACTCTTAGTTCTTCGCACGCAAATTGCATACTTCATTCTTTTCGTGACGATCGGAAAAGCGTAAATGCGCGGTTAAAGGACACGTGAACACCTCGTGATAACATGGAGTTCGTGACTGGCATGGCGATATTCTGTGAGTTAGTTTTAAGTTTTAATTATAGTCGACGCGAAATGAATTAGTGCAAACTGATCAAGACGGTGTTACCCTTTGGATTAATGTTAACAGTTCGTGTGCAACAGGTTTACAGTGGAAGTTAACTTAAGGAATATTCGAGTGAAAAGATAGTGTTACCAACGATAGAAGAGAGACAAACTAGTAATTTGTTCTTAGTATTATTATCCACTACTGAATTCAGTGAAGTATCGCCAACGACATGATGATATGTTATGGAAAATAATGACAGCATCATCCTTATTTTCCATTCTGTCCATCTGTCTCTCTTCTCTCGTTGTTGAAAATAACTTATCACTTGAGTACTCCATATCAAATGTAAGTTTTTAGCTTTAAAAGAATATATTTCAGAATTTCAAAACTGACAGAGTTTAATGTGTTTCTGCGACGAAAATTTGTGTCTTTAACATGGTTTCCTTTAGTTCGTGTGAAAAGTGTATAAATATGAAGTGATTGCTACGTATTCTTGTGGATTTACGAAGCATATTTAAGGCATCAAAAAGAGAGGTTCTTAAAGAATTGAGACCTTCGACCTTGTGGTCGAAATGGAATGTGGTAGAAATACTTTTAGAATTCTGCTCTTCTTCCAAGACGGATACAAGGTCTTTGTAGGACTCGAGGTGCTTTATAAAACGTGGAAGTAAATGATATAAACATCTGTTCTTCTAACATTCTGTTGTATTTCCAAATTTCCCTAACTTACTACTGTCGATTGCATTCTTTATCAGTCCGTCTCCGTTTAATTTTAGGAGGAAGTGATGTATTTATTCTCAAGCCGAAGCGATTTTAATTCTCAAGAATCATGTAATGCACTCGTTTTTTTCTCGATGGGTAGATCTTTCTGAATAAATACTTTGTTTCGATCATTTCAAATGTCTTTGAGAAGATATCTTAAAAAAACTTCCTGATATAAATCCACGAAGTGAATTGATGCGCTAAATATATTCTTTCGTTATGGCCGACGAAGAGTAATTAATTATATTGATATTTTTAAAAATATTAAACGATTTTTAGTAAACATGGTAAACAAATAGAAATATTACAATTTCTAAACTTAAAATTAGACAGTAAAATACTACGATGTTACGAGCATTCCCATTGGAGGAAACGACAAAATTAACTCGAAATATAAATAAATACTTTTATTAACGAAAGCTTATATTCTAAACAAATTTAAATTTAAATAAAGAAGGTTATTCATAAAATTGAATGTCAATTTAATTATAATTATTATTAATGAAACTGTTTTATTTGAGTTGTGGGGGGGACAGTGACGGATTGTCCTAATTCGACCAATCAGATTTCAGCTCTCTTGTTCAGCCGTTGTCCTGATGGAAATTTCCTCAGTTGTTGCTTGGGCCCCGTCTGGTGCGGAAGTTATGTCAATTGTTTTAAAATTTCCGTTAAAATTTAAATTTTGTGACTTCCGTTTGATTTGGAAACTGGTAAACGTAAGTGACATTTCAAAGCATTTCGATTTCTTTTTGCAATAACTAATAATCCTTAAACGAAATTTCCTTTAAAAAAAGAAAGAACGACTTTTGAAGACCAGAATATGTTCGTGGTCGTCACCCTGGATTTCCTTTCAATGGTAAGTTGAGCGAAACATTTTATTTGAATATTTATTGCGATCTTTCTTTTAAGAGATAATTCCTATTTGGAGCTTAAAGTTCCCGCATTTTCGAAGTTTTTGTCGCGGAATTTCGTGTATAGTTTTCGTATTTGCATAATATATTGAGTTCGGGCATCGCTTAAATCCTAACAAACATACAAAATGCACTCGCATAAATTTTAGTCTCCACGTATTTTCCGATTAAAACTCGGTTTAGTAATCATATTTGAATTAGATTTGAATACTACGTTCTGTCTAAAGTTTTTGAGTGGCTGACTTACGCGAATCAAAGAAAATTCAGTTGAAGCTTAAATGATCAATGGCATTACCCCCCTGAATGCTTAATTTAAGAGAAGTAGCTCTAGTAGATAGGTCTGAATCATGTGGGACTCGACAACGGGAATCTCCTACGCACTCGCTGTTTGCAATATCCGTCTGGCAAAATTATCGGAAAGCAGCATTTGAAAATTGCATTCAGAGCTCCATCCTGATTCAAACTACACATATTCATGCTCAAAGTTTTGATTTCTTATATTTAAATTCTAGCAATGCCATCGTTGGGGTTTAACGGTGTTCATATCTCCGCGCGATCTATATTTGGTTTAGTTTTCTGTTTATTAATGCTTTTCACTAATCCTTGAGCCTCTGATTAAAATTTATACTTCATTAAAATTGTATTGATAAATACGTTTCGTGTTTCAATCCCCAAATGGATCGCCGCTATCTAATTTGAGGAAATCGAAATTGTGATTTTTTTCAATATTCATCGCTGTCCCTGAAATTATTTGTTACTTTAATTATCCGATTGTTAGCATTCCACCTGTCCTTTGTTTTATATCTAACACAGTAGATGGCGCGTGAATAGGGGTTTCATATAACGGACATTCTAATTTTAAACTTATCCGTTATAAAATATACCCATTCATGTGCGTTGAGTACAATTCTTGTCTGGATGAAATTAATTGATGTTTTATTAATTTGGTATTTCTATTTTTCCAGGTTTTGAAAGCTGAACTTGCAATCCTCTCATCGATGGGCCTCTGCTGAACTTCGTTTCGAAAGGGAATGACCTTCGCGGAAGAAACGAGAGGAACGAAATTTGATCAATTTGGTAAGCACACTTAATACTCTAACCTTTTATTATATTTAATTGAGAGTTTTTCACGTGTAATGCCGCTTGTAAATATTTTTTGCAGTGCATCGTTGTATTACGAAAACTATAATTTATCTAGATCCTTTCTTTTTATTAATCTTAATTAAAACTGCAGTTATTCAATGATGCTGATTGCAATTTTCCAAACGAGAGTTGGACATAACTCGGATGGTTTCCATAATTCCATATTTATTAATTTTATACCATAATTTGGATGGTGCTTCATTGCTTGAAGTTGCACTATTAGATTTCTAAGTATCGAAATACGTTTTGAAGTACATTTATGTCTAGCAATATGGTTCCTTCTTTTACCCTTCATCTCGACTGGCCATCAGCTGACACTAACTTAACTTGTATGTGTAACTCGTTATAATTTAATCAGATAAAACTACTAATAGACTTTCTTATAAATTATCACAAGCCCTTTTGAAATTTGTTGCTGGCATTCTCCCCACACTTATAGATTTAGACTGTTATCCATAAGCATAGATATTATATCACATTCTGTAGATAAATAGTCTATCGCAGGTTTTCTGTGAACTTAAACTCGTTTTGAAGAATATTATTCAGGCTCTATGTAAGCCTTTTTAGATAGAACTAGACCATGTGATACGATCAATTAAAGGTTTTCGCGATCCATATAATTTGTTGATATTTGCAAATATCGTTCCGAAAATCTCATTCTTTTAGACATGTTTGTTGAAGAACAGCCGATGTTTTAGAAAGGAACCTTAGCCGTAGTGAAACAGATGTCAATTGATTTTGTGCGTGAAAGTGATTTTAATGGGCAGAGGTGGGCTACAGTCTTCAAGCCTCTCTTTCCAAAATTCGAACACCTCGTTACAGCTACGAATTGTTCTAATTATTCGTTTTTGTACCTTTACCACAAGAATTGATGTTAAAATGGAATCTGAAACCTTTATTTTGCGATTGCATGCTTTATCATATTATTCAGTCGACGACGCGATCGTTCCACATAACTCTTCGCAACTCAAGTGCATATGGTAAAGCATGCTCTTATATTAATATATATTCGCTGGCGAAGCAACGATTGCAATGAAATGGAATAACGGCAATTTCTTCACCTTTTCAGAGCTTTTTATGGTCGTTGAGTCAATTCTCTGCGTTTCAATCGTTCATTAATCATATGCTTACGAGTTTCAATGATTGATCCGGTATCCTGATGCCTCCATTTAACTTTATTCGCTCTATCGTATTTTTTGAACAAGCATTCTGGAGACAGTAACCGCCGACATAAGATAATTATATATTGCGCTCTGTCGTAAGGATATGAAAAGCCCTTCACATAAAAAAGATATGTTGATATAGATTTTAATTGGTTATTCGTATCTATTAGAGTGTAATTTCATATCAAAACTATCTCTTAAACTATATTCTTAAATTCTTTCATAGGATATCGTTCTTGAATATTATGAACCTGATCTTCAGAACTTCACAATTCTTAGCATCTCTTTCAATTCTTTTCCTTTTCTACCTACTTAATTTAGGTAACGTGCCTTTCCCCATAAGTCACTAATAAACGCATACCTTTCCGCGTTTACTCGTAATATCTATAAAAGGAAAAGGTAGCATGTTTTACTAGTAACAGCCATACCATGAGAATTATCGATATAAATAATTAACCCGAAGTTTAGATAAAATTCTACGATGATATTCATTGGGAGACGTTGATATTGCGCTATCACTGAACTAGTCATAGTTGAGCACTTCATTTCGGGAGCCATGATATTTTTCGATTTGGCTTCTTGCTTCGCTTCGTGAGTCATTAGCTTGAACTTTCGCTTTCCCGCCTCGTTCTAAATCTCTGTAAAGAGAAGTGAGAGTTACTTGCAAACGTACACAAGGATGTTTTAGCTTTCCCTTTCCGTTCATTTTTCGGTAAAATTCTTCTCAAAATTAGCGAGCGATATTTTGTGAAGAGTTTCGTTTATCTCGATGTTTTGCTTCAACGACCTTGGATTCTTTCGCTTTGGTTTTCATTGTTCAAGGCGATCTATTACCTGTCGAACCAAGGAATTCAAAGTACATTTCATTGTATTACTACAGCATAAACAAGCATAAGCGTATAAACTTTAAGTAATATCATCCTTATGTACTGATTTAATATGTAGTTCAAGTTAACTTACTATCACTCGGATGGGCACTTTAAAAGTAGGAAATTAATATGTCTGGCCTCTTTTTATCATTCCGGTTTAGTTTGAGGTTAATGAAGTTTATAAAGTTTAATCATAACCCAATCCCAATTCGGACCAGTGGAACATCAAATACCTTTGAGATTAATTCACTTGAATCAGAACGTCATCCACATCATAATCGTGCTAATTGGGCGATTCTTCTATACGTGGACTTGATTGTTTTTGATTGAGTTGCGTCCCAAGATGTTCCATCGAAGGAAGCATTGATCAAGTACTACATTCAGGGATTCTATTGCGTAGTTTTCCAAAGGAGGATAAAAGGAATAATACTTTTGCATGATTTTCTCTTGTATATATTATTTATAGCTTCTTATCATAAAATTAGTGTGTACTCATCTCTTTTCCTTGGAGAGATATTCCACAATTAAAATATAAACGTTATAAGAGTTATTGTTTGTATAAAATAAGTATTTCTCGCAAATTCGATGATTTTTGTACGTTTTTATTATAATTTCATAATTGCTTTAGTTATGCTTATAAAATTATGTTCCGATTCAATTTCTCAGAAAGATGCTCACTTTGTCCCGTTTCATTACAGCCAGACCTTCACATGATATAAAACGTTGTATGTAAATAATATTCAATTTATTTTTATTCGAGTCTTTCCACGAAAAATAGTAGCAGAATGATATATTGGAAAGAAGTTATTAAACTTTGAGTCATAACGTAACCATGGGGAGACGAGAAATCTTCGCGGATTATTATCTAGGAGTTAAAAATTAATATAAATTGAAATTGAATTATTTTTCGGTTGATTAAATCTTATTTCGGTGGTGATTATAATTAATGAAACTTATGAACACTAGGGGGTAGACTCCCTCCTTCCTAGTCCCAGGGAAGGAGGGAGGGGGGTGAGGCTCCCGGATAGTCACGTGGACAGCGCGTTTGTCTTTGGTTAAAGCGGTCCGGGTTCGATTCCCAGTGAGAGCCAACGCGCGAAAAGACTTAAGCTGTCGAAGCACTTTCAGCAGTGTTACTAATACTACAACATCAGGGAATGGTAATATTACTCGCGTGTTAAGTTATATTATATTCTCCGGTATTCCTCATCGGTCTGAGACGTTAAAAAATCTATTATCGTATATATCGTAATAATCTACTCTATCGTAGAAAAGCGAAAAGGAAAGCGGATGGAAAATATAATACATCGAACACAATTTGAATAAATTGTACAATAAAGTATATACTCAAATATACTACTAAAGTAATAACTTACTAAGTAAGTACTAAGTAAAATATACGCTCAAATAGTCGTTATAATCAAACAAATGTTTGAGTAAAGTGTCCTACTTTATTATGATCGTTATTATTACTATTATATTAGTGTATTTTTGGATTGACACAGGTTTTATGTTTTCGAATTACTATTTTATTATCGGTTTTCTTATTTTTTCTTTAGATTCACTTTCGGAGTCTTCCTACATCTCCGAAGAGCAGAGTAAGGATACAGAGATACGAAGGAGAGAAATTCGGTCCAGGGATGGAATAAAATGAGTATAATTTGAATCTAATTTTAATACTAGTCAAACACAAGTATAGAAGAGAGTGAATATTTTAATTAACATAGTGTTTCGGTCGTTCAGATATTATTTTATTAATTATTTTTATATCTATTCTTCAGAATAACGCCCGGACCTTTTCTCAAACATGAAAAGGGCAGGAGTTCGAATGCAGGGATGCTGCGGAGAGTAATTTGGTCCAGGGATGAAATCCAAAATACGATGAGTATAAATTCAATCTAATGTTAATACTACTCTTATACAAGTATGGTAGATAGCGTTATCTTTTAATTAACATAGTGTTTCGGTTGTTCAGAGAATGTTGGATTAATTTTTTTTTAATTTATCCTTCAGAATTACTCTAGGAAATTTTCTACATCATGGACGGGCGAGATTAGCATTGCAAAGATGCTGCGGAGGGATACTCGGTCCATGGAAGGAATACAGAATACGATGAACATAAATTGAATTTACGGGGATTGAGTTGCGTTGCTTCTGGCGTTGGATGGCATCGGGACGAATCTCAAGGCCTTGAAATAATTAAATAAGAACTACTTTGTGAAATAAAATCCGTGACTTTTGAAGTGAACCTAAATTTCCCGTGCAGTGCAGATTCCAATCATATAATTACATCTAAACTATTTAATGAACAGTCAATAGAACAATTCCATGAATCTTTTATCTATGTATACTATTTGAAGCTTTATCAACTTTTGATCTTCACGTTGCTAATGGTGATGCAATGTTAAAAATATTAAGGATAGTTAATGTTTTGTGTATCTATTCCGTGTTTTTCATTCTTTAAAGATAAAATATATTTTCAATCATGTATAGTTAAAGCATTGAAAGGCCAGAACTTGTATAGTATTCCATTACTTGAAATGTATATAAAACGAACGTATAAATGACGTTGCAATGAAAATAATTAACTATTGCTGAATGTATAGATTTCTAAAGAAGTGTAAGGAAGGATGTGTATATTTTATATATTCTGTACCTTTTAATTGCATTGCTGATACTTAACCTCTGAATAAATCTCATGGGGAAGTGGGTGAGAAGGTATAGGAGGGAGGAGGTTGATTAAGATGGTCGGGAGGGAGAGGGTGGGAAGGAAGAGGGTGGGAAGGGAGTGGGTGGGTAGGGAGAGGGTGGGAAGGGAGAGGGTGGGAAGGGAGTGGGTGGGAAGTGAGGGGGTGGGAAGGGAGTGGGTGGGAAGGGAGAGGGTGGGAAGGGAGAGGGTGGGAAGGAAGAGGGTGGGAAGGGAGTGGGTGGGTAGGGAGAGGGTGGGAAGGGAGAGGGTGGGAAGGGAGTGGGTGGGAAGTGAGGGGGTGGGAAGGGAGTGGGTGGGAAGTGAGGGGGTGGGAAGGGAGTGGGTGGGAAGGGAGAGGGTGGGAAGGGAGTGGGTGGGTAGGGAGAGGGTGGGAAGGGAGAGGTTGGGGAGGGAGAGGGTGGGAAGGGAGAGGGTGGGAACGGAGGGGTTGGGAAGGGAGAGGGTGGGAGGGGAGAAGGTGGGAACGGAGGGGTTGGGAAGGGAGAGGGTGGGAGGGGAGAAGGTGGGAACGGAGGGGTTGGGAAGGGAGAGGGTGGGTAGGGAGAGGGTGGGAAGGGAGAGGGTGGGAAGGGAGTGGGTGGGAAGGGAGGGGGTTGGAAGGGAGAGGTTGGGGAGGGAGAGGGTGGGAAGGGAGAGGGTGGGAACGGAGGGGTTGGGAAGGGAGAGGGTGGGAGGGGAGAAGGTGGGAACGGAGGGGTTGGGAAGGGAGAGGGTGGGTAGGGAGAGGGTGGGAAGGGAGAGGGTGGGAAGGGAGTGGGTGGGAAGGGAGGGGGTTGGAAGGGAGAGGTTGGGGAGGGAGAGGGTGGGAAGGGAGAGGGTGGGAACGGAGGGGTTGGGAAGGGAGAGGGTGGGAGGGGAGAGGGTGGGAAGGGAGAGGGTGGGAAGGGAGGGGGTGGGAAGGGAGTGGGTGGGAAGGGAGAGGTTGGGGAGGGAGAGGGTGGGAAGGGAGAGGGTGGGAAGGGAGTGGGTGGGAAGGGAGAGGGTGGGAAGGGAGTGGGTGGGAAGGGAGAGGGTGGGAAGGGAGTGGGTGGGAAGGGAGAGGGTGGGAAGGGAGAGGACGGGAAGGGAGGGGGTGGGAAGGGAGGGGTTGGGAAGGGAGAGGACGGGAAGGGAGGGGGTGGGAAGGGAGTGGGTGGGTAGGGAGTGGTTGGGAAGGGAGAAGGTGGGAAGGGAGTGGGTGGGTAGGGAGAGGGTGGGAAGGGAGGGGGGTACTTATGGATAGGGTGGGAAAGGAGAGGCCCATAGAGCTTGTTTTCGCTATTTTCCCGCTAAAATTATATAAATATTACTGGTTTTGTTAGAACCGGAACTCAGTTCGTTTAATCCGGAATAAAAGTTCGATTTAACCGGAATAAAATTTGTTGAATACGGAATATAAGTTTGTTTTATCCGGAATTCAATTCGTATTAACCGGAATAACAGTTCGTTTTATCCGGAATACAATTCGTTGAATCCGGAATATAATTTATTTTTATCCAGAATTCAATTCGTATAAACCGGAATACACGTCATGTAATGCGGGATATAGGTTTGTTTTAACCGGAATTAAGTTCGTTTAATCCGGAATCCCAGTTTGTTGAATCCGGAATATAAGTTCCTTTTAACCGGAATTCACTTTGTTTAATCCGGAATACCAATTCGTTGAATCCGGAATATGTTTCTTTTATTTATATAAGAATTCTCACAGGGCGTATTCATCACTGCGGTCGTAATTCACTTACCAGAAATCAAATATCGTTAAATTATTAATTTTCAAAATATATATTTAACTTTCTCGATAAATTATGAATAAGATCGAGTTAAAATTGATGAACACACTCGATTCGAAGTCAAATACGTTCCTACGACATTTGAAAAAAGGTATAATTTTAATTATTTTATTTTCGCGAAGACACTTCTAGGTAATAGTGAATACTCTATAAATCTAACTATCCATTTAAAAAGCTAACATTAACCTCAGGATAAATAGACACCTCCGATTGGTAATGTTTATTGGTACAGAATGGTAAAACCAAATTTAATCAAATCAAACCTTGTTTTTGGAATGAAGGAGGCTGCAAAGTTGCCAATTGCAGTCTCAAAGATCACACCAACGGAAGAATCAACTCTTTCTGAAACTCAGCTCAGCAACTTCGACGGGAAACACCTTCGCCACGAATATTTCTCCCGTTGTCAAATGGTTGACGTTTGGCGACTGCGAAAGTTTGCAAGGATCGCGTCGTACACACGAAGGAAGAAGAAGATTTTCAAGTGCTGCGATCGAGACACTGCGATGCAGAAAGTCTAAAGGACGATGTTCTTTTCGATAGACGCAGGAAATTTATAATCCAGAAAAAATGTGACAGTAACATGATCTCAGAGGATCTACATATAGGGTAAAAGATGTGGAATCCAAAATATGAAAAACACACACGCAAGCAAAACTATTTTCTGCCTAACATTTGACTGCCTAACTATTTTCTGCCACATCAGATTTTTTCCTTTATTTGTAAGTCCAAAACAAAGGGGGCGGTTATTTTCGAGTAAATACGGTAGTTGATACAGTTACTGTCAATCTCTGTAATGGACAAACGATGTTTGAGTAACTGAATCGCTTTAACATTTTTTATACTCGCATATTCTTTTACTCGCATTTTTGGCTTTTTATATATTTAAATCTCTTTTCGAGACCTAGCTTTACACTCTCTTTTTCCTAATCTAAAAGCTTCATTCCCTTCATAATGGTTCGTTTTCCGAGTTATAAAATCTCTGCAGGAGGCAACTCTCTTGGCTTTGATGAAACATTATGATTGAAATGCTCTTTCTTCTTTTACTAAATTTAACTTTAGTAAAACCAGCGGGTGGTGAGTTGTTGCAACCGTTGCAGTACGGATGCAGTGACAAAAGTGGATAGCACAGCGGTCAGAGTCACCCGGTACTCTAGTCTGCAGACGTTCTCACGTAAGTGTTGACGAAGTTTGTTCTGGTGTATTCGTGAAGGACGCGTCATGTCCGGGCTTCGGCTTCGAGACCGGCGTGCAATTTTCGAGCAGTGGAGATATTTTTAGGATTGAGAAGGCCATGTAGTTGAGGGAATTGCATTTCTGGGCGAGGCCATTACGGAAGAACTGTGGAAAAATGGATGGAACAAGATTCATTAATGAATACATTCCTTTCTACAAAAGTGAAATATCGATGTAATTTGTGATGATCAACTGGAGTGTTCGAAATAACTTATTTTATTAGACACATATCATCTGAGGTTGCAATGTGAAGATAAATACATCGTAGGTGGAGGTAGTTGGCTAATCTATATACATATATAAAAATGAATGTGTGTCTGTCTGTCTGTCTGTACTCGATAGATTCAAAAACCATACATCTAATCGTCGTGAAAATTTAGGAAATTATTAGGTATATTCCCGGGAAGGTTTTTGAAAATTTTTATTTTAATCGGAGAACTCAGTTCGACTCCAGAGGGGAAAAACTGTTCCCATAAGAAATACATGTAAACTTCGATTTTATCACTTGCATGCTTCCTTTCTCTTGCAAAATTAAATTAGAAATAACCAACGTATGGATTTAAAAGTAGCACCAAAAGAAGGGAAATTGAATAAAGTTTCTTATTTTGGTCATGAAATATAGTTTACGATAAGAAATTACGAGACTTTGAATAATTAGATGATAATTTTGATGAATTTTGAGGCTATAAACAAACTATTTCTCGGTTACGACGAATGCGATTGTTGAGTTTTCTCATAAGAACACATTGAGAATTTATTCCAGTATTCAAATGATGTTTGTTTATAGCAACGTAAATATTTACGTATATTATCGTGGAGTAAACGGTTTTTGATATTTAATGAAAATGATATTCTGATAAATTCAAGAGATTGTATGTACTGCACAACTTGGTGAGTTGATGACGTTACCGACTTTGATTACAAATATCATCTATTTTCAACATTTCAATTTATTTTATGTCTTTGACGAGACTGAGTTTAATTTTTAGGTCTTCTTCAGTTGAATATGTGTTCTCTTTGAGATTTGCGGGATGCGAAGTGTAGAGTAGCACATAATTTGGCATATCTTACTCTGAACTGAAAAGGCACTGTGATAATATATTTTCTTATGTACCGAATGAAAGTAATGTAGATAGTATATATGATTTCATTATAATAGCCTTGCAACGCGAATAGCTGCCTACCATTCAAATTGCGAATGGATTTTCTACGGGAAAAATAGTAGTACGATACATAAATTGATCCCATTTGTGAAGAATTTATTTAAACTGCCTTTTTGTTCAAACACAAAGACGTGTGAACGGGTACAGCTAGTTGGTACTATAAAAGACAATATGTTCTAGGAATTTTACGATTAACTCCCGTGAGGAAATAAAAAGCAGATTGCTACTTGCGGTTAAATTTTCTCTCCTTGGTGGAGAACGAATCTGGAGTTTTCGCGACATTGAAAGCGTCTAGTCCACTCAAACTAAAAAGCCATACATATGCACTTTACACACCATTTCACTCTTCTCGACAAGTTTGGCGAAATCGAATGAAAATATAAAATTGAATGCATGTAAGAATAATCAAAATATTACGATCATATGGCGTGATTTTCATTGTCTAGACGACAACTTTAAAAAAATCTGATGTGGGCAGCACATGACTTTCTCCATGCATAAGATGTAAATATTTATCTACGACAATATTTTCGAACTCTATATTCCATCTAAACTTGGAAGATGAGTGATTAATTTATATATTATTATCTTTGACGTCACAAACAATATAAATAATGTATTTCGGGACATGATCGATAAAAAACGATGAAATTGGCCTTTCGCCCATAGAGCCCAAAGCGCCCACAAAGTACAGCAACTTCCGGTTTATCAGTATTTCATGAATAACTCCTAAACAATCAGTGATACGAAAATATGTTAAATACAAAAGTTATAGTACATTACATTTTCTGAAACGTTAACAAATAATAGTATATACCTAAATATCATATTTATGGAGATATTTTGAAAACCGGGAATGAGCTTTGAAGAATGAAGCTCGACTTCCGGTAAACCGATTTACTTCAAAAACTAATCAACTCTGACAGCACACACTTCAGTGCTATATATGAAATTTTGTGTTGATACAACGAATGGTTCTCATTTTAGCGCGCCCACAAAGTATATAACAGCTACTTCCGGTTTATCGGTATTTCACGAATCACTCCTAATCAACCGGTTATACAAAAATATGTTAAATACAAAAGTTATAGTAAATTACATTATCTAAAACTTTTATAAGTAATACAATATACGTATATATCATATTTATGGAGATATTTTGAAAACCGGAAATGAGCTTTGAAGAATGAAGCTCGACTTCCGGTTAACCGATTTACTCCAAAAACTAATCAACTCTGACAGCACCCACCAAAGTGCTATGTATGAAGTTTGGTATTGATACGACCACTAGTTTTCACGTTAGAGCGCCCACTATCACACACACACACACATACACACAGACATCATTCCGAAAATGACGTGTTCTAGGGACCCCAAAACATGTATTTCCGTTGAAATCTCGAAGTTGATTTTTTTCATAAAAACAATACTTTCTCTATACTTCGTATATGGAGAAAGTAAAAATAGAAGAAATCACGATGTTTCGAATCTATTAAACGATTGCAGAAATTCTTCAAAAATGTTTATGAGTAAAATCGCTAATTGCTCGTCAACATTTCATCGACCTATTCTGTAAGACAAAGGCGACCACAATGACACTCATGTTGATGATAAATTTCAGAAAACACAATAAATCTAAGCATGAAGAGAGAATTGGTATTGAGCTGACGGAAATGAAAGATATTCAGGTTTTATAAATCATTATTCAAATGTGGATTTCGATGGTTTCAACGAAAAATTAATATCGATCATGAATGGTTTAAAAGAGAAGAACTGATTACCAACGGAAGCTTTACGAAAATTACATCGGTTCAGAACTACTTGACGAAGTAAACGAAATTTTAGTGCCAGCAAAGACCAAACGTGATCTCGAAGACGCATTGGTTGAAGGGAATAATTGGAAGAACAACTTTTGGTCATTCTTTCTCTAGACTATTAGAGGGGCTTAGAGGATAGATAAGGGAATTATGTTATTACACCCCCTCACCATACGCCACTGGCGACTAGCTCTAAATCATGCATAAGTAAATTAAGAGAGAATTAAATGAATCGTATATAGATGGATTTGCACGTCCCTTCAAAACAGTCCAGATACAGTCGCCAAAGAATTCAAGGGAGCTTAACCCTAGAAGGGTATCGCTATTTTTTTACCTATTCGGGGATCGCGGGGTGGAAAAACACCCCAATTTTCAAGGGCCCGTATCTCGGGCCCAGTATGACTTTGAGGGTTACATGAGAGCTCATCTTTTTCGTCTTTTAATCCAAAATTCAGGGAGCTAAACAGTTTTGGCTAAAAATTTGAAGGGTCCGTGGAAATCGAACAGGAAGGGCATAAAACTCGAAAAACTAGCAAAAATGACAGTTTTCGTTAAAATTACGATATCTCAGTGAGTTTTTGACCAAATTGAGTAATTCCAACGAGGTTCTAAAGGGGAGATACTATGTTTTAAGGATATTATAGTGGTTTTGGCCAATTCTCCAAAAAAGGTATTTATTTTGAGAAATCAAAGTGCGCAAATAGCAAAAAATTGAAAAATCGATTTTTGCGGCACAGATCGTCGTAATGATAAAGAATTTCGTTCAAATTGATAAAAAATATCTTTATTTGGAACGATAAAGTACAATTATTGAGAAGGAATATCAAATTTAATACTGACAATGAACACATCTTCCCTGTTCCACCTACGTCCCGTCTTATTGGCCCTTCATCCAATATCTCCTGTATACAGAACACTGTTTTGTGTGGTAGATTTTTCAATTCTTTCCTCCTCCGGATATGAGGATCTGTGACTCATTACTTACCCAAAAAGTGCAAAAATACGAATGTAAAAAAGAACTTTAAAATGACGAAAACTATACACAAAAGGGATCGAGGGGTGAAAAACACCCCAGACGCACTTCAAACGTTCACTGCTCGAGCTTCCGCGTGCTACTGACGCTGAGAGTGTGCTTCCTCTACTCTCAGACGTTGAAACTGAATTATGGTTACGGTCCGGGGTCTTAAACGTAAGCCGTTTCTTTTTGCCGCGAGATTTAAACCGGCCTGGGGTGTTTTTTCACCCCGCGTTCCCGTTCTAGGGTTAAGTAGAGCCAAGCGAACAGCGCGCACGGCTTCGGTGAACGTGGTCCTGGGTTAGATTCCCAGCCCACGTTCGATAGGACTTCGAGGCACTTCTAGCAATACTATCCAAAACATTAGTTCAATCCGCAGTCCCTTAACCGAAAAATGAGGTCCGGGGAAAGAGAGAGGGAGGGGTAGGAGAGAAAATGTTGAAGGGTTTGTGTAACGATCCTCTTTGCGAATATGTTCGGATGAATTTTAAATATTCATCGCATTCCTTATCTTCCCTCTGTGTCGCTATCGCCACTTTGTGGTAATGATTAGATTGGAATTTCAACGCTCCCAACTACTTCACGGCATCTTCATGAATACTCTTTTTGACCGCATGGTCTCTTTCTTGCTTATGAAAACTTTCATGCGAAACCTGATGAAATTGTGCAAAAATTATTACTTATCTCATATTCGATTATGCATGTTTTCAAATTTGCATACTTAATAGAGAAAATGTATCCTTCATTCTCACAAGGCAAGTCAATTTCCACGAATCATAAACACGACTAAGCATTTGCTACGGAATTGGATTCAGTTTACGAAACTTCTTTTGTTGCTCGGAGACGATTATTGTGTAATACAATGTCGATTTCGGGGGGAAGAAACGATCAGGCGTTGGTTCAAAACCACAGCGTCACTTGAGGAAAAAATGCCAGCAGATTGTGAAGAGACCCTCATTGAATAGATTTATCTTTATATCGTCGGATACGGTGTGGTGCTATTCCTCTGATTAGTCTCCTGTGCAGAGTCATTCGATTTCGTAAAGGAGAGAATTCCTGCGGGATTAAGCGTTAGTATAGACGGATTAAGAAAATGCACGGTCATACAATCTTTTTGTTATGACTATACGAAGTTTCAATTCCCGAGCTGAAAGAAAAACTATTTTTGGCCCAATGTCCAGCGTTTTCGATTTGAGCCCATGGCGCAGCGGGAACAATGGATACCTTCGTCGCTGAGAGATTGAACTATCGCGTAATGCGCTATCCCCGTAAGGCCTTCTTTACGTTATTTATAAACTTACATGGTTCGGTTTTGCACAGAAAATAAATTCACTATTTTCTCACAAACTCTCCCGATGGATGTTTTTCGTGTGCGAATGGAACGAAAAGTAGCGGGCCCCTGCTTTTTCCATGCATTGTGCAAGAAATTCTGGACTTTCCTATTCATTTATGTTGAAAACTTCTTTCGAGTACAATCACCTGCTAAAGTATTAAAACTAACGATAAGAGAAAGGTTTGAAGCTGATTTTGGAGCTACCAATCTTATGCTTCTTAAATAGGAGATTAAATACCAAAGGTTCCAAAAGGAACAGAACAAAATGCCGCATTTCTGAAATGTAAAATTATTTCTGATATTTGCAATTATGTAGTGAATAAAACATCTGACGTGGCCAGCACATGACTTTCTCCTTATATAAGATGTAAATATTTATCTACGACTGTATTTTCGAACTCTATATTCAATCTAAACATGGAAGATGAGTGATTAATTCATATCATGTTATCTTTTACATCACAAACATTATAAATAATGTTTTTCGGGACATGTTCGATGAAAAACGGTGGAATTGGCCTTTCGCCCATAGAGCCCAGAGCACCCACTAAGTGCATAATCAGCAACTTCCGGTGTATCAGTATTTCCTGAATAACTCCTAAAAAATCAGTGATGCAAAAATATATTTCAAACAAAAGTTATAGCAAAATACATTTTCTAAAACTTTTACAAATAATAGTATATACCTAAATATCATATTTATGGAGATATTTTGAAAACCGGAAATGAGCTTTGATGAATGAAGCTCGACTTCCGGTTTACCGATTTACTCCAAAAACTAATCAACTGTAACAACACCAACCAAAGTACTATAAATGAAATTTAGTGTTGATACAACGAATGGTTCTCATGTTAGCGCGCCCACAAAGTACATAATCATCTTCTTCCGGTTTATCAGTATTTCACGAATAACTCCTAATCAACCAGTTATACAAAAATATGTTGAATACAAAAGTTATAGTAAATTACGTTATCTAAAACTTTTATAAGTAATACAATATACCTATATATCATATTTATGGAGATATTGTGAAAACCGGAAATGAGCTTTGATGAATGAAGCTCGACTTCCGGTTTACCGATTTACTTTAAAAACTAATCAACTCTGAGAGCACACACCACAGTACTACATATGAAGTTTGGTATTGATACGACCAATAGTTTTCACGTTAGAGCGTCCACTATCACACACACACATACACACACACATACACACACCGAAACGGTCGGCACCGGATGGCACTTGGCATTCCAGTGCAAAAAGGCAAGGCCCCTCTGGACCGCCATCACTAAGGCTGTTAAGGGTATCACCAACAAGCCCAGGATCCTGGTAGCCGATATATTCGGGGGCCTCGACGCGAGGAACACGGCCGCCAGACTGTCAAACTACCTTATCGTCCTCGCGGAGTCGGTAATCAAAATAGAACTTGACGCTTTCTTCAGAGGCAAGAAGGCGGAGGTCAATTACGAAGAGGCATTTTCGGCAAGCCTCAGGAAGAGAATCACCGTGCAGATCGACTTCTCAAATGCATGCGGCAATCGGTTCCCACTCACTGTTCTGGGACACGCAAAACTTCTGGTTAATCCAGAAGAGGCGGTCCTAAACGAGGACTGCCCTCTGTACTCTCTGTCACGGGTGGAACCTTTCTGACCCTCTATCTCTGAACAGGACTTGTTTTCTCCTACCACACATACACAGGAAGTAGAGTTTTGTGGTGGTGGAGGGGAAGTTTCGGGTGGTGATTGACATTGCTTGGTTTGCTGTTGGATAGATGTGTGCAATGAGGTAGTGTAAGAGGGTGGTGGGCCTCAGGCTCAGACCCCGGAGACCTACGCCAGTTACTAAATTTGAATTCAGTCTACTCCCCTAATTGGAGGCATAATAATAATAATAATAATAATAATAATAATAATAATAATAATAAACACACATACACACACACACATACACACAGACATCATTCCGAAAATGACGTGTTCTAGGGACCCCAAAACATGTATTTCCGTTGAAATCTCGAAGTCGAATTTTTTCATGAAAACAATACTTTCTCTACTGGGTGTCCCAAAAGTCATGGATCAAACGAAACACAGAGGTAGAGCATCACCTGGGCTACAGGTTTGCAATTCATCTTGGTGTTCGATCTTCTTTTGTTTTCGAGTTACGAATTTTTTTCGTATTTTCTGAGAAAACCATGACTTTCCAGACATTTGTGGTCATGGTGACGTAAGTATTTGAGATGCATTGTTGAATTTTTTCTCTAAAAATGCTAAATAGTTGTTTTAACTGTCAAAAGAATAGTTTTTACCCTTACCCATACCGTTCAGCCAAAATAAAATTTCGAATTCTTAAATTCTCAAAATTCCGAACCTTGACAAAATCTTTGAGGGCAATTTAAAAAAAAATCATAATAAAAAATTTTTTTGCCACGTATCTTAAAAACTTTTTCAGTGCATCAGCTATTTACCACGTAAATTTTGTTGGGTTATCTTTACGGCATCATACATAAAATTTGATTCGAAACATAGTAAGTCGATGATTCCCAGTACTAACAAACAAGTCAAAGCCTCTTTAAACCTTAAACAGGAGTCATTAATGTGTTTAATTATCGAAAAAAGAAAACGTTTTACCATTTAACAAGGCTGTAGCACTCTCCGGCGGTAAGATTAAATACCCCCTACCCTCATCACTTGCTTTAATCAACAAAAATACCCTTCGAGATTACTACAATGTACGGACGATTGTTGGGAGCCGCGGCGTAACTAAGCTTTCGCAACAATGCAGTAATAGGTGGTTTAAACAGCAGAGAGATGATACTAAACCCAGTCTTACGCACTGAGTGTTCAAAGGAAACAAAAGTTTCCACGAATTGAAATTTTGAATGAGCATTGCATAACCAGATATGAGATTCGTGGGATTCTATCACAAGAGAAAAAATTGGCTGCATCAAAAAGGAAGCTGAAGAATTTAAGTCACAGTTTTAACCGTTTCTCAAATTTATTTCAAGTCACAGTTCCGATAAATACGTGTGTAACTTACGCGCACAATATCTTTCAGCTGACTGATATGCTTCCAAAATGGTATATTATTAATAATATCATCGAAAATTAATTTTTACTGATATCTTGTGTTGCTCAAATACTTTTACAAATTTCTATGGAAACCCGGTTATTGAATTATTTTCGTAACTATACAGCAAATTAACGGGTAATTATAAAATAAGGATCAGTATATTTTATATCATCCCGAGTAATGAAGAGTCTACTGTACAGACTTTTATTCGTCCAGAATGCTTAACAAAGGAACCAGTTCCTTTGGAATTGTCGCTAAACTCATCTTGAGATGTGCCCTCCGATAACAGCCCTAAAATAACACAATCCTAATTTAAGCAACTAATAATGGTCATTTTACAAAAAACAACATAGACATTAACTAACGTTTTCCCGATCTAGGCCTCGAGCTATTAGCGGACTGTGAAAAAAATTTCGGATGTCCATCTGTATCTTATGAAATCCAAACTAAACTCTCCTTCGAACTGTTCCCTGTAAATTTCTCAAATGCACTATTCACGAGCATAGCTTTGCATTCACATTCTCAAAACAGTCACATGCAAAAGATCTAACTGAGCGTTTTATCAACCTGTTTGTCTCTCAAACGTAATCTTAATCTCTGTTTTCAGGGTGTAAGTTTCGAATTACTTCTCGAATGTTCCCTTGTGTTTTTGCGAGGAGTAAACGAATCAGCAATTTCGAATTCTTCTCATGGGAATCTTATCTTATGGTGTGAGTCATCTAACAAAAGGATATGGTTAAGAAGTGCATGCGTTGAACATTGTGTGCGAAACACTCGTAGCGTCCCATTGATATCGATGTCGGCTCTAGACATCATTGCATTGCAGAGGCAACCGCGCACGCTTTTTCCACCCCCTTCCCTCCTCTTTCTCGGTGAGATAGGCGGGCTGAGCGCGCCACAAAACAAGGATAAATAAAATTCTACATGGACAATGGTAGTATTTTTTCATTATAATGATTATCAAATTCGTCAACAGTGCGTCTATGCGGTGCCTACGACACTTTAAAATTTATCCTGGGTCGTTAAATAACGAAAATAGCAGAGTTTTTATTATCAACAATTTTTGGATAGTACATAAATAGTAACGAGGTTCTGCTTCAGCATGTCTATTTATAAAAGATTGATCTTTCACTTTTTGAAGTCTCATGTTGATAACTTGAGAAGTTTTTGAAAAATTAGCGTTCAAAGTGGAGCTACCGTTTTCTGAGTGCTAAAAACCGTGCTTTTTTCATACAATGTCAAATAAAAAATTTGTTGATATGGTAAAAAATCGCTGATGGTATTCACAAAATGTAGAAATAAATTTTCTTTCATTTTCAGTTTATTTCATTGCTATCGATGAATAGGTTACTTAGATACAACTCTTTAAACTCGAGTATCTAGACTTTTTGCATGGACAGTAGTCATAGGACTTGACTCTTGGGGGGGGGGGGTTTGAACCCCTAAACTTCCCCCCCTCGCTGCGCCACTGCTTGGGCCTATTTGCAAAATACTCACCGCAAAATTTCTTATGTCCATTTTGAAGGGAAAACGAAAAAAAAACAGAATCCTTTGTCTTTTGCCGGCGATTGTCGGACGATACTCAAGGAAGTTTGAGAGAGAGGACATAATCGCACAACCTCGCGCTCTGATCGCATCGAGAGGCAGTTCTAACTACATTGTTCACCCTAAAACCGAACTTTTCTTCTCTTGTGAGGAAAGGGGCGAAGGAAAGGAGGGATGGCTGTTGACTCTGCTACAAAGTATTGTTGAAATATTTGTGCTGCGCTGGAGGTATAAATGAATTTCCTACGAGGAAGTACTTGTCCCATCACTGGTGTTTACACGTGCCAACACTTGACTTTGTTTTGGGTCTAAATTCTTTTCAAATACACTCGTGCCTAAAAATTGTTTCTACAACACATCCCGAACCAAAATACGAATGGGTCTCCAGGGGGGGCAGCTGCCCCCCCTGGCGACGCCCATGATTCGTATTACAATTCTCTATCAAAAGTAAACATAGTTTTGCTATTGTAGTTGATTTATACATGTGGTACCACTGTTGTAACTTCCATGTGTGGTAACAATGTCAATGCGTGCGCATGATCAGTAATGGCTGTAACTTGAAATGGCGTTGATACGTACTCAATAAAGTTGTGTTAAAATGACATGTGAGTAATGCCTGAACATAACGGTAGTTATGAAAATGCATAGCAAAAATTGAAATAAAAAGTATCACCTGCGATATTTTTTACTGCTACCATTACTCTCGACCGATCCAATTAAATTTACCTTTCTTTCCTCATTTGCTCATCGTATTTTTAGCACTCGAAAATATTTATTGTACATCAACCAAAACTTTGTAAAATATAAATGGAATCTCCGAATTTGGTCGTGTAGCATAATTTATATAGTCAAAACTTTTGTCTCTCCCATGATCAAACACTTGTTGCAAGAGAAGTTTAGATGTTGAAATTGTTTTTGGGATGATATCTGTGATAGAGCTTTAGTTTTAGCATATTCAATCTGAACGTAATTTGTGACAAGCGGACCAGCTGCAGAACCAGCGGTTGTGGACCAGCTGCAGAAAAGTGTGTTTTTACTTGGAATTAAATGAAAGTATGACATGCGATCCTTGAAATTGCGGCGATTTGCTTAACATATATATATATACCATGGTCCGTTTTTGAGAAGTCGATACTTAAATTTCCTACGAAATTAAGTAGAATTAAAAAAAGAGAAAAGAAAATCTACTATTTTCCATAATGTTTATAACGTTTTTATTCAAAGATAGATAGTGAAAATACTTCTAGTGAAGTATAAACTTTTTAATATTTCATTGGTATTCGGAATCGTAGCTTTTAAGTCTGCGTAAAAATTGAGAAGAATTTTGTTCCAATGCTGGAATTAAAAGTTTTTATTTCGGTTTAACTTTGACTTAGGTCTCATCTCAGTAAACAAAGCACTTTAATTAAGAAGCATTTCTAAATATAGCGCCAAAATCAAAAATATATCAGAGGCATCATAGTGTGTGTATTTTTCGCTGAAGTTTGCATTTATATTTTCAAAATTACTTCAATTCTAATTGTTTCAATATTTTAGAGGTTTATAAGGAGCTTTGAATGCATTTGAGCAGAGGAAGCCTTGGTTTCTGGATGCAGTTTATGACGGTCTTTAACCAGTTAGAAGATTTCTTTTCAAGTGAACCTCTATTCTTTAACATTGTACTCTTTGTGTATTTGTACTAATCATCAAGGAGTAATTTTATGTAATGTAAAATGAATTATTTTAAAAATAAAATCCCATTGATTGAACCTTGTTTTTATTCTCTGATAGAAAGCATCCTAATCCTTATGTATGTTATTTGTGATAGTTCAAATGTGGATCATTCGAAAGGTTAAAGTAAGACTTAATCACAGCTGAATTAAATAGAGAAGCTAAAACATGCTTCATTTTGCCTAAAAATGAGAATAAAAAGAGCCTTTTGGTTTAAAAGGGTCTTCTAGCAGGATTTGAAATATCTATGGTATTTATTGATATTACAAAATTGTGAAATCTTTCAGATATTTTGCAAAAGTTACCCTTGATGTTAATATGTAAAAATATACAGTTTAGTCTAAGTTTAAAGGTTTCTTTTGCTAATTGAATAGACTGAAATGGGACACTGCTGAAATTTTTGCATTTTGGGTTAAAAAATGTAGAATAGTATTAAAAACATTGCTGCATCACTTCAAATTTAATGTATTTTACATACGCTCATGGCAGAGGTGTGTTTTATATACACATATAAATGGTAATTATTACTGGGCAAGAATAAGAGGAGTTTAGCATGGTTCGAAGTATGCTTTCTGCAGTGGCGTGGCGCGCCTTGGCAGGGCCCCGTATAAAAATTTGTTTTGGGGCCCTTAGGAAGGGTAAAGGGAAGGGAAGGGGATTTCTCACAAAAGAAAAAAAAATGTTTGCATAAAATTAAAAGAAATATTTATTCATCATAATTATCTGTCTCTTTTTCCAAATTTTTTACAAACAAGTCAAATTAAATATACACTCTCCTTGCCTTTTTTCGGCAAACTGATTTATTAAATCATTTATAGCTGATGATGACTTTAGTTTTTCTAAAGTTTCTGCCTCTATAGACAAATTTGGGAAGTTTTTATTAATTTTTGCTTTCGCACGTTGGGGCCCCCGTATAATTGATACGGCGGTAGCTACGCCCCTGGCTTTCTGTTAATCCTACTAAGATACAGGATGCTATATGCTATCATTACCTAATTAGGTATCTTAATAACTTTAAAATAATGAGCTTTTTATTATTGTATGTCTTTACGGTGAAAAGCATCTATTTCTAATAAATCATAATTATTCTTATATACTATTTTCAGGTAAGTTGCATCAAGTATCAATTTAAATATTGCTAAAAAGAGTGGAAAGAATCAACATTACTGTGCTTCTTTCTCAGTTTTGTAATACTTAGCTAACAGTATCATTTAAAAATGTCCATATGAATTCTTTGTAAAACTCCCTGAATATTTAGTGATGATATTATTCCTTTTATAATTTCTCGATTTAATTCTCTGAAAATTTGAATTTCGGGGAAAAATCTTTTAATTGCTTTTTCTGAATAAATTTGGGAAATTCAGTTACTTTTACATCATAGAAGTTATCCAAGTTTGATTAATTTCAATGCGTAGACTTATATAATGATGGTGCACATATTGCTCTTTAAATTCTTGTCTTATATATTTTACAATGACTTGAATTTAGCAAAGTTAAGTCCCTATGAAAATTAGTTGAAAATAATATAATGGTATATCTGTATTCTCTAACTATGACAACATTTTATGCTTCGATAGAGCTTGTAAATCATGAGTATACAGATATTCTGACACGAAATGCAGCAATGCAATCAGCAATGAAAAGAAATCTCCTCTATTCCATACACACTGATGTTGCTCCTGCTCTTCCTCTCAACGCATAAGATGCTTTCTATGTCTTTGTACGTAATTATTCTGTCTTTATACCTAATAATTCTCAGCTGTTTATTTTTTTAAATTTAATTTGTTATTTTTTTGTTTTTTCTATTTTTTTCCTTACTTAGAGTTACCTAAATGTCAATGTAATATAAAATCTTGACTAGTACATACTGTATGCATTATTTTAATACTGTTTTTTATAATATTCTTTTATTTTTCCTGATAATGTACGTTTTCCTTGTTTTTCTATTTTGTTTTTTTACGTTACTTTGTATATTGCTATCTCTGTTTAAATGTTAACTGATTCTTATTTATGTATTGCATGTAAGTACTTATTGGTAGTGTATTTATTTATTTTTGAATGTTTTTCTCTCATCTTTTAGATATTACTATCGGTAGGTTTGCACAGGTTTTTCACACCCCCCTTCCTCGTGGGTGTTTTCCTGCAGTGGATTTTTATTCCTAATAATCTCTTATGTTTTTTACATCTAATAATTTCTTCTAATTATTTCTACTTCTTATTTTATAATTAACGACCATGGATTGGATGGAAGAAGAGACTTTTAAGTCTCAATCTCGCCCAAATAAAGACGATTTATTATTATTATTATTATTATTATATTCTGCATTCTCTTCTAATAGTATTGGATATGATTGAATGGCAATTGACCATAATTCTTTGAATGCTCAACTATGATAAAGCATGAAATGGATTGAAAAAGGGTCTTAATCTGATTTATAATATATAATATGAGAGATTTATAATCCGCCTCATAGAATCGGAAAAGCATTAGGCTGAGGATAACCAAGCGGAAGAGGAGCATAGAATCTGAGGTGTTACTTTAAAAATCACTTCTCCCCTTAGAATATGTGTATAGGTACATAAATATCTTTATGAGCAACAAAGTCTCCACAAATATTGTTTATGCAAATCATGCTCACCTTTAGATATTTAGTTAAAGAAGAAATTTGTCAAAATAAAGTTTATTGTATGAGTTTACCTTTAGTATGATTTGAGACACCAATTATTGGCGGACTGGTTTTCAGATATGACAACATAAATCTCCACTCACAGTGGAAGATATTGATCAAGATATCCTTGGGAACATTGAATAACATAGCAAACACATGCATCTCTGTATAAGAATGTAAAATTTGATCTAAGTTTTACTGGTGACAAACGTAACAACTTAAAATTTCATGAATTACCTGATAGTATTTTGTTATGTACTTTTAGTTAAAACAGTCTTTAAAAAGTTGAGATAAAGTGCTGTGTTAATAATTTGGAAAAAAAATTAAAACAGACTTAAAAATGTTATTCTGCGATCTTATAGATGGACCACATTCCATATTTTAATAAATATTTGTTCTACTAACTGAACCATGTTCGCTTGAGGATGAAAAATGGTTATTTGCATTTTAATTGTAATTTTCACTTTTGTCTGATCTCTTGAAGTGCAGATAATTTGATCTTTTTATATAATCTATTACTTTTACACTGTAAGTAAGATTTATGTGTCTGCATATTTACTTTTTTGACATGTTTTATTATTTTTTTTCACTTTTTTGTCTATCTCTTCATCGCTATTTATATTGTTTATTTTCATATGATGAGCTCTGAGCTGTTAACTAAAAGTATTTCTGTATAATATCATGCTTGAAATATTTGTTCTATTGACATTCCATCGACAGACTTTAGTCAGATGGAATGAATCTTTGTATGAACTACCCAAGCAATGTTGTTTCAATGTTGATCACCAACACGCACAATGTTGTTTCAACGGGGAACTTCAACATTGTTTCCATGTGCGAATGATCAATTTAGTCAATGTTGTTTCAATGTGGGCCTTCCACATTGTAGGGAAGTTCTTAGACTACTGATAAGCACTTCATATTTACCTTATTAATTAGTTAACTACACCACTACTAAGTGTTGAGGCTACTTTGAAAATGATAGTAAAAGAATTTACATTATTCAGTTAGAAATAACTCACAAAAAGGAGACAATTTTGCTTAAGACTTAGGATGTAATCTATTAAAATAAAAAGGAGACACAAACAGTTCTTTTACATAAATATCACAAGTTTAATAATCATTAATAAGATGGCACATTGCAGTATTAATTAAATGTGTCATCTTCAGTCATTTTCATCAGCAATATTATTCCTGAAAAAAAAAACAAATTTGATTATAGGATAAATTTCATATAGGAAATAGGATAAAGTTGAGTAAATTATTATACTTAATACCCTTTACACCTACAGTATATTATTATAAATTATAGAGCAGGGGCGTACAAATTCAATTCAGATCTAGGAGACATCTTAAGTTGGTATGTATTAGAAATATTTATTGCTACACCGAAAGATAGTCTATCTTTATGAGAGATGTGCTTAATAATATTTACACTTACACTCATATAGACTATTTCATAAGCTTCTTTAAGATAGTTTTAATTTAAAGATTTAAATCAAAATGTATTTTAATCACCTACTGTATTATTAGCATCATATATTATTTTTACATGGCTGTAATTATTACATTAACTGGTTAATTTGTGAAAATACTAGGCCAGTCCAATATCCCGCAAAACTTTCCTGAAGTTTATAAATCATATTCCAATTCCATTAAAAATTAACTAATCAATTTAGGTCTGACTTTTAGATTATTGCAATACGCTGCTGCTCAGTGATGGATTCCTCAGGCAGTAAATGCACAGTTGCACCTGGGCCTGTCAATGACGTAGCCTTCTCTAAAAGATACCACATTTCATAAACAAGAGTTTTAAAAGATATGCTCTATTTTTTGAACATGCTGTGATTGGACACAATTCTTGTTATCAGCAAATGAATTACAGCATCTTTCAAATGAAAACCTCACCTATTTTACATTAAAACAAGTCACAAACCTTTAATTTTATCCAAAACACATGAAATTTGAGCTCCAATATCGTAATGAGGGAGGATAATTAGTTCTGTACCCAAAAGTTGTGGAATTTCATAAAGTGAGCTAATTTTTTCTTATGCCCACAAAACCTACATTTTCTAAAAAGCTTCTAAACGGTACTTTATGAGAAGAAAAAAATTCATAAAAAGACCAGATTTCTGTTTAGATTAACAAAACAAGCCCATCGGAATAAAATGGACCTGCCTGAAGCTACACCACCTATAGGTCTTGCCTCCCGCCCACCCTTAAATCGGCCACTGTTGCTGCTTCCTCCACATCTATAAAATTTAACCTAGCCACTACCTAGCCTACCTAGGACACTAGCCATAATACATCAGCTAACATAATACTTACAAAATAGGCAGGTCTATTAAAAGGAAAGTTTGTATACAACTATTGAAAAAAAAAGTCTTATTACTAAAAAATGCTACGAATTATAATTAAGGGTTGGAGGAAGTGTTTAATAAATAATTGAGACATTGTTTTCTAAGCCTTAGTCACACAACATACCTTACAGTGTCTTTTTCCTCACGTTGTTTGTTCCCACCTTTTTTGCGGGGAGCGTATCTGAACCAATTCCCAGCAATTTTCAAAAATTCTGCTTCAGAAACTTCTGGATAAAGTAGCTGAACAGCATCTGTAAAAAATAGTAAATTATTAATGTTATATAACACTAAATTATACATTTTTGGAAAACTTGTAGTTTCACCCAATTTTATTTATTTTTCATATTTCCTAAGCATGAGGTTCTTTTCATTCATGTAGAATCAATAGTCATCTTGGAAATTAATTGCATATGTCTTAAGTAATAAGTAGATTATATATATTCAATTTGCGAAATAAATTGCAAAAGGTCTGACAGAGGTAAATAGTTACTAGTCAAGATATAATTCAGGAACAAGTCAAATTATCACAAATCATCAATCCTGATTAGATTAAATAGATATTATCCTGATGAGGCCTGTAGCTTAAAACTTTGTTTGAAATAAAAAACAATATTCAATATGGAGCGAAGAATTTAAAAATAAAGATATCCAAAATGGTAATAATAATTTTGTAACTTTATAGTAAACTAGATTGAAAATGTACAGCATAAAAATGCACCGACATATTAAAGCCACCTAAATGAAATTGGGATTTTTCTCTTCCTCCTTACAAACTTCCCATGAGCATTGCTCAGGTGATGAGAACCTGAACACATCTAAATAAACCAGATATATTTTAAAATGTACTTACTGAAGACTACTCTCTTTAAGTTTAAAGACTTGAAGTTCTCTTTATTTCCAAGGCCAAATAGCTGAAGTTTGAGGCCATTCCATTAGTCATGCAGCGACTGAGTATTCCCCGAATAGCTATCTCGAGTTCAGCTCCTCCTACCAATTTTAAATGACGAATCTGCAACAGAAAAGATTGACACTAGATTTTTTTAAAAAGAAGCTAAGGAGTACAAGTGACATGCACAATTTTGAGAAATGAAGTTTAAACTTAAAAACTTGTGAAAAATTTCCTAAAAAGCTTGACTGATAGATTTTTATTGGCATTTTTATTCACTTATATGCCTTTATTATGCTGTATCTCATTTTCAACTTAGCCACATTTCAAATCTGTTAAAATTTCAAGCTCTTGGCTTATTAAAAAATATATTTGTTTTGTTTGCCATATACTATCCGTACTTCTAGGTACAATTATAAAACAACTTTAAACAGCAGTTTTACTATTAATACAGCTCAAGCAAAAATGAAAATTACACAATTTAAGCATATTTAACAAAAAAAGTATTAATTTTGATACATGCTTGCCAACTTCTGGCCAGAACAATCTGTGTATAGCACATCTTAAAAAAAAAACTTAAAATCAACCCATGATCTTCAATAGTGTAGTGTTTAAAGTCTTATAATAGACTAATTTATTTCATTAATTTCCCATAATATTAAAAATATATATAATAAAACGGCAAACGGTGCCGCTTGACTGCTGAATCCCGTTGCCTGGTCTGCTCGGCCTCAATCAATTTTAACTTCCGTAGAATTTGCTTGTGGAACTCTGAAATATAGAATAGTATTGGGTGCTATAGGGTGCATGTATTAGAAACGGACTGCCATCATATTAGATTTAGAGGGCTACTAGGCTGAATATACAGTGTAGGCCCCCAACTATGTGGACCAGGGAATGAAATCTGGGTGTCTGGGAAAATTTCGAAAGATATATCTTCCATAACTGCAAATTAAATCATTTTTAAGTGTAAAAATGAAATCGGATACACTTTTTTTTATTTTTGTGAATTTTCAATACCATATTAAACAATTTCAACGGTTTCAAGGAATATCAATGTTCAGTGTTATTTTATAATCTATGAAAATGATAAAAGATTACACTCGCCTTGGTATTACACTCAAATGACCCTAACCAAAATTTAAAAAATGTAGAAAAAATAAAAACTGATTTGTAAAATAAAAAAATCATAAATAAGCATATTTTTAAGGAGAGCATAGAATTTTATAGAGAGCATACGTTTTATAAGCAATACATACCCGCATTCAATCAAAGAAGTGCCTCCACTCCCATGCCACTTGTATTTACATCTTCCAATGCCACTGGATGACCAACGTTAGTGGCAAAACCTTCACATCCAAAATATCCTGCTCCATCAGCTTGAAATTTAGTCTTCTTAGACTGGGGAGTTAGCGATGTTACTGGCACGTTTTCATTTTGACCTGTCACTGAACGCTGCTGCAATAGTGACGGTGAAAATTGCTGAGAGGTAGTTGGCGTGTTATAAGTATGGAGAGTCAGGCTTGAAGACTGGGGAGTTAGGGATGCCCCGTCTTTATTTAGGTCCGTCACTATTGCAGCAGCATTTAGTGACGGTGAAAATTGAAACAATGGTGGAGGTGGCGGTGGGGGAATGGACAGTGTCAACTCCTCTTCACTGCTTAGATCATTTTCACTATCGGATGAACTGGAATAGGATTTCCTCTTTGTGTTTTTCCTCTTTGGCCTACCGTTGGTCGTCTTCTCACAATCTGTTGTGTTGATTTCACTTGTAGCCCTTCCTCGTTCAGGCTTTTTAGCTTTCTCATTGGCTCTTTTCAGTATCTCTACAATAAAATAACTTTATTTAATAAAGCAGACATTACCAAGAATCTTCTAAAAATCTATGAAATTGGAAATGGCATTAAGGAATGTTACTTTTTTTTGAGCACTTTCAAATCAAGGAAAGTTTTCCAAAGCCCCTTTTCAGGTTTCCAAGGACTTGAATAAACCATGGTTCTGACGCATTATAATATATGATACAATTTTCATAATTGCCTGTATGTAATAAAAAATGAGACCACTAAAAAAGGTTTAACAATGATCGATGGGATAATACATAAAAAGTATATCATATTCTAATAGAATAAGTCAATTTATTACAATAAACTAACTCAAACAAATATTTCAACCCTAAGAAACTTGACATGCAAAAAAATAAAATATGGCTCCTGTAGCCTACTACGTATTTACCTGATGTACCAAGAACCCTTATGTTATATTCACCAAAGCAATCTTCAGGTTGCGACTTAATCTTTACTAGCTTAGTTTACTTGTTTTTCCACTCTGCAGTTGATCGAGGCCAGAGACAAGATTCCAAGTTTGTCATCCATGTGTTTGGGACAACTGCTATTGCCCCCTCTTCCAAAAACTCAACAATGTAGTACATGGTGCTACACTATATTAAATATTATAAATATGTATAAAATTTATCAGCTTTTGTACACATACACTCATTATTCAATGGACACCTTATACCTACATTTTAAAATATGGACCTGGCAATGTCGAGTGTAATAGTATAACAATATTACTGTAAAAATTTCAAGAATTTATGTGAATTAGTTATGGAAATATCTTGCATGCAACACTAAAAAACATAGTTTTGAGTAAAACAGCATCGAAGTTAAAACTTTAAAACTAAAATGCAAATAATTGAAAATGCATGAAAATATATGGAATAATGACATAATATGCAGGCAATGACATGGAATCATGACAATTTGCAAAAAATCAATGTGGTGTGGTGTGTTGTGATTCTACTACTTCAATTTATCGGGTTGGTTCCTGCATGTAGTGCAACGCTGGCCCAACCCATAGGCAAGAGCTGAATAAATACAGACTCAAGCTTTTATTTGTATGTGTATACAAAAACAATCAGATAATACCCAACCCCTTAATGCAGCATAGGAAATACAGCATATCTCCTATCTGATATTGGGAGACGGAGACATTTGTGCTTTATTTCATTCAAATTGATGACAAACAATCCTTCAGTTTCGCTGGAAACTTCACAAATTCCAAAATGAGGAAGAGAATCGCATGGATTCGTATACAAATTCTTCTTCTTCTTATGTTCAGTACAATAAATAAAAACATCATTAGATGAAATGGGTTTCAATACGTTCTTCACTGCCATTATGCGGCCATCTAGTAACTCGATACATCTGTCTTTAAGTTGTGAATTTAAAATGATTTTCTTTGTAGGAATTGTAATTTTCTTATATTGCTTGAATTGCTGGTTACCAGTGGTTAGAGGCAATGGCCCTTCTTGGTGTGGCTGTTCTAAAACTGAGGAGTGATTGTATTTTGGAGACATGTCAACACTGTGATGGCTCAGTTCTGTAATTCGGTTACACACTTGCTCTAATGGTACATTAGGGGAACGAACAAGTTTTTCAAGTTTGCCCAGAAAATCTTCAAATGGGAATGCAGTGATTCGGTTGATACCGCTATGATATTCAACATCTTTCGCCAAATGTAAAAGCCCATGAACATTGTGAACCATCATAGAGTTGCCATACAATTTCTGAACATTTTGTACAAAGTTGACTAACAATGAATCAGCATAAGCGAGATATTTGGATGAATGGGTCACACTTTGTAAAACTGTTAATGCAACATGCAATGTCAGGAAATGGTGATAATAATCTGGTTTCAAAACCCCTTTCAATGCAGTTACTCCTATATATAGCAGAAATTGACGGAATTCAGTTGCCTTCCGCCTATCTAGCTGTTGTAAACCCCGAGGTTTTCTTCCAAATTCAGAGGGTATATATGCAATATAATTTTCAATTCGATACGATTTGAACCTGTTTGGTAGATAGTTTCGAGTTTGAAGGTTTGCCTTTCACCCATGTAACTAAAAACTGCTTCACAACTCCCAACCATAGCAAATGCATTGTGTCTAATGGAACATTTTTAATCATATCGATTGGCAATGCACATAATGGCGAAACTCCTATGTGGTGTTCCTTTTGGGACTGCGATCGAAAACTTGAGTTTGTTCTTTCCTCTAAACCATCGGTAATTGGAAATACAACTTTCCCATCAATGTAATCTCCTTTGATTTCGCACTTTTCACAAGAGAAATAACCAGAATGGCTTTTGATGCACTTTAAAAAACTTCGAGCTGGAGCATCACATATAAATGCCCTAACACTTATCTGACAGCATGTTGATTCAAATACAAAACCATGTTGTGTTAAATGGTTTAGTTCTTTTATGAGATCATCCATAAAAGCAAGAATTGAGCTTGGCTTGCTTTTACCAAAGAACATTCCGACAACAAATGGTTTAGTATTACTGTCCTCATGTATAGCACCTAAAATTGGCCAAAATTGCGAATTGGAGCTTCTAAAAAGAGGAAGACCGTCAATGTTGAAAATTAAATGAATGGGCTTCAATGATTCTTTAGGTAAATTTGATAACCTGGCTTTCAAATTGGGTGCAATTCCAAAATAATGAAATTTGCCATTTTCAATTACATTGGATTGCACATTTAAATTGCAAGGAGTACGCAACAGCGTTCTTGCATCATTTGGTAACTCTTTATGGAATGGGTGTAAAATTTTAAGCAATTTTGTTAAATGCACTAGTGGTACACCGCATTCCAATGCCCAGGACAACAATTGGTGTTTTAAAGGAAGCTCTTTGCAACCATCCAAAAGTTCTTTCAGGCATATGCTAGGCAAGGTTTCATTTCCTTGAACTTCCCAATTTGGCAGATCATCTTCATCAGAGCTGCGATAATCACTTACGTCTGCTAATTCTACCTCATCAAACTCGTTATATATAAAATAAGTTTGAAGTAGGTAGTCATCCCTATTCCAGTTTACAGCATTTTCATCATTAACGAATTGGCTGCTAGTTTGCATACCAACAGGAAAATCAATATTATCCAGGATTGCACCAAAATGATCCTGGAAGCTGCCACTCTGAAGAGAACTAGCCGCGACTTCATCACTATTAGTAGATGCAGCAGCAATATTTAGCTGATTTAGTGTGTTGGAGTATATGTCGTTAAGTTGCTTTTTAACATTACGAGACACACCATGCAATAGAGCTTGTCGTGCATATTTCTTTGAAGAATTATGAACGTCTTCGTTATTGCTAGTACTGTAGGTACCATTATCACAGATTCTTTTGGCCATTATCTTGACACACGCTGGCAAGCACAATGATACTGTAAACCTTAGGGATAAAATGAGTTATCTTAACTGATTATCTAATCACTATTTATTATAGGTTTATGAGGCAATTACTATCCAATAACAAGTTTTAATCAAAATAATGAGAAAATAAAACACATCCAATAAACTAATTATGGTTCTTTTAACAAATTTGCAATTGAGAAAAATAAAAATATATCCACAACTTGAATTCATCATTCTTATTTCCAATATTAATGATAATACTGATTATACTTTTGATAAAAAACAAAGTAGTTTTCAACACCAAAATTTTAAGCTGATAATTTTAAATTGTCGTTTAAAATATTTAAATAAAGACCGTGATTAATTATGTCATCAATTAGATACTAAATTACCTAGTTCTGATGCTGAACACAATTTAGAAATTTGTTTACAAAACACATGTGTTTTACCACGGCGTTTTACTAAGATTTCTCATATGAATAAATATTGAGTACTAGATCAATAAAAAAAAGAACATTCAAAATAATAACAAATTAAGTGAGAAGGGGAAGAAAACTTACCAATAAAATCCAGAAAAAGGCTGTCGTAAAAGGCTGAAGATGTGCTATCAACAAATGCAAAATGTCGGCCGTCCGTGTTTGTTTACTTTTCGTCTTGTCTTGAATTGAGTGCGCATGCGCCGGATGACTCGATTCGTCCGTGGTTGCGGTTGCTGGTTGAAATATCACATGGAAGCCATATTCTCAAATCACACCAGTCAACGGGGCGAAAATTTTTTTGCTTTCATAAAATGCGTTAACAAACTTTCAAATGAATTTTTTTTCCTTTAGAGGGGGAATTACGCAAAATTAGGGCATTACGCTAAAGCGATATTATAATTTTATTTCTTGTTGAAATATAACATTGAAACAACATTCCAAAATCACATCAGATAAAAAAAGGAAAACTTGACTTATTTTATAGCAAACTATTTATCCATACCAAAATATAAAAAAATAACATTGTTTTTGCTCATATTTGCTTCAAAATAGCCTTTTTATTAAAATTATTGTTGTAATTGCATATTGAAACAATGTGGTTGCAATGTGCCTTCTCCACTGTCAACATGTCCACCAGAAATCCACATGGAATCAACATGGGTGTGTTGCTTGGGTAGTTATTAAATAAAAAAATCTGAAGTGGCCAGCACATGACTTTCTCCATACAAAAGATGTAAATATTTATCTACGACAGTAATTTCAAACTCTATATTCCATCTAAACTTGGAAGATGAGTGATTAATTTATGTATTATTATCTTTTACGTCACAAACATTATAAATAATGTTTTTTGGGACATGATTGATGAAAAACGATGAATTTGGCCTTTCGCCCATAGAGCCCAGAGCGCCCGCAATGTACATAATCAGCTACTTCCAGCTTATCAGTATTTCATGAATAACTCCTAAAAAATCAATGATACAAAAATATGTTTCATACAAAAGTTATAGGAAATTACATTTTCTAAAAGATTTATAAATAATAGTATATACCTAAATATCATATTTATGGAGATATTTTGAAAACCGGAAATGAGCTTTGAAGAATGAAGCTCAACTTCCGGTTTACCGATTTACTCCAAAAACTAATCAACTCTAACGACTGTAATAAAAGTACTATATGTGAAATTTGGTGTTGATCCGACAAATAGTTTTCATGTTAGAGCGCCCACAATGTACATAATCATCTTCTTCCGGTTTATCAGTATTTCACGAATAACTCCTAATCAACCGGTGATAAAAAATATGTTAAATACAAAAGTTATAGTAAATTATATTATCTAAAACTTTTATAGGGTATACAATGTACCTATATATCATATTTATGGAGATATTTTGAAAACCGGAAATGAGCTTAAATGAATAAAGCTCGACTTCCGGTTGACCGATTTACTCCAAAAACTAATCAACTCTGACAGCACCCACTGAAGTGCTATATATGAAGTTTGGTATTGATACGACTAATAGTTTTTATGTTAGAGCGCCCACTATCACACACACACATACACACACACACACACACACACACACACATACACACAGACATTATTCCGAAAATGGTCAAAACGTGTTCTAGGGACCCCAAAACATGTATTTCCGTTGAAATCTCGAAGTCGAATTTTTTCATGAAAACAATACTTTCTCTATACTTCGTATATGGAGAAAGTAAAAAAGATTTGAATTGACAGAAATTGAGTCCCCATGAACCAAGTCTACTTAATACATTTATCAGGTTTAACTAATTTTCTCTTGTATTTCCAGTTCGATTACTTCTATTTGGCATGGAATTTTTCATAACTGCTTGCTCTAACTTATAATGCAGAATTACTGTGCACTACGGAAATATTTATCATCTAGGATGTCCCGAAAAACATTACTTATAATGTTCGTGACGGAAAAGATAATATGATATAAATTAATCACTTATCTTCCAAGTTTAGATAGAATAAAGAGTTCGAAAATACTGTCGTAGGTAAATATTTACATCTTATATATGGAGAAAGTCATGTGCTGGCCACATCAGATTTTTTTATATGAATGACATGTTTGCAATCTAGAACAATGTTTTGTTAAGTCATTTGCAAAATATTATTCATCTGGAGGAACTTGAAAAGAGGAACACTCTGACTCAGTCTGTTTCCTCAGAGTTAAAATGATTCATATCTTGATTCCATGTCAACAGTCTTGAAGTAATGATTATGTGTACTTTAACATGATGCTTGTGGTAATAATATATCACAAATCCGACCTTACATAAAATATACACAGAAAACATTCTTATTTCTTCACCTGCATGGAAGTACCATCAATAATTTCTCCCACAATTTGGATTATGATGATTCCACTGGCAAATTATGTAGATACGGAAACATTTACTGTTTTTAAAAACTGCATAACAGAGGATGTTTACCATTGGTCTAGGTTGAGTTTTGAGGTCACTCAGTATAACCTCATCCTGTGAAAGAAGATATTGAATGTCGAATCTGGAAGCTGTACGAGGCAAACGATAGGACAGATTAAGAAAATAACAAATCCAACCAGAAACATGTGACCTGAGCAGTTCTAAGACTTCTTTTATGCTTCATCATCACGTCCTATTATAGAGTTGATGAAAATCATCCAACTGTAAAATTAAAGCTATAAAAGATTGAAAGAGGCCAATTAAGAACTACATCTTATCTAAAAATACCCCATCTATGTGTAAATAATCTTCCCAGCGAGCAGTTTCTGTTAAAGTCCATGCTTTGGTAACATCTGTACCAGAATAGCATCACACGTTACTCAGTATCCTGATTGAAAAATCAATTACTTCTATCGATAAGTGTCCCTTCTAAAAGAAATAATCCTACCATTCTAACTTAAAAATCGATAATGTCTATCAAAATTTACTTTTATTTTTAGCAAAAATCTTAATCTGGGTATTGTCAAACACCCACCCTACAGCCCGGACTTAGCCCCAAGTGACTACCCTCTCTTCCCTAACATGAAGAAACACCTGGGTGGAACGCATTTCAGCAACAGAGAAGAGCTGGAAGAAGCGGTTTTCAGGTTTCTGCGTGGCTTGGCGGCAGATTTTTTGACTTGGGCATTCAGAAGCTCGTACAACGCATGCAAAAATGCATTGACCTCAGTGGCGACTATGTAGAAAAATAGGTAAAAGTCTGAACTTTCCAAAAATGTATGCATTCATGGAATTAAACATGTTTTACACTGTAAAAAAACACTGAGAACCTTATTTTACGAACAACCCTCGTATAAAGTTGAATTAATTTTTCGAGAAAGTTGTCAACATGGTTGCATCAGTTGTGATGATTAATCCATAGTCCAAGGAATTTCAGGTTCTTGGAATGTGCGATCCTTGAAGTTCAAGCAGAAGCAGGGACGGATCCAGGGGGGGGGGGTCTGGACCCCCAGGACCACCCCCCAGTTCACCTGGGTTAACCCAATGTTCACAGTGAGAAAGTGAGGAAAGAAAATTAGTCTGTTTTCCCAAAAAAATATTGTAGAACCTGATTTTGGTATATTGACATTCAAATATAATTGGTACAATGTGTATTTACTGTGAATTCAAGCTTCCTTTCAGTTAATGAAAATTGACAGTTGTAAGTGTAAATTTCAAAATCGTATCAGTCCAGAAAGATTACAAGTGCTGCTTTTTATTTAGCATTGACAAAGCCGTCTGTTGATTTCCATCAGGATAATAGAAGCAAGAAATATGTTTTTATTCAGTGAATAGTGTTTCTCGTCTTTACTTAGCTCTTAGCACACAGCTGCTAATGTTTGTCTGAATGGTATACTCAGCAGTAATCCATTTTTACTTTCTATATATACGAAGTATAGAGAAAGTATTGTTTTCATGAAAAAATTCGACTTCGAGATTTCAACGGAAGAAGTCGAGCTTCATTCTTCAAAGCTCATTTCCGGTTTTCAAAATATCTCCATAAATATGATATTTAGGTATATACTATTATTTATAAACATTTTATAAAATGATGTTTACTATAACTTTTGTATGAAACATATTTTTGAATCACTGATTGTTTAGGAGTTATTTATGAAATTCTGATAAACTGGAAGTTGCTGATCATGTACTTTGTGGGCGCTCTGGGCTCTATGGGCGAAAGGCCAATTTCATCGTTTTACATCGAACATGTCCCGAAAAACATTATTTATAATGTTTGTGACGTAAAAGATAATAATATATAAATTAATCACTCATCTTCCAAGTTTAGATGGAATATAGAGTTTGAAATTACTGTCATAGATAAATATTTACATCTTACAAATGGAGAAAGTCATGCGCTGGCCACATCAGATTTTTTATCTTAGTTCTTATAAAATGTCCAACTAAGCTGAATCCTATACATTTGTCTGTTAATCATTAAAAGTGTGTCTAGGGATCAAGGGTAAGAAAGCGTCCATAATTTGGAAGTATTTTTTGTGTTTTATGATGAAGACACATGTATAGTCATAAAAATTATCAATTTAGAAGCAATTATTAACTTATTAATTATCTTATATAATTGCTATGATGGCTTTTTTGCAACCCTTAACTAATGGAAATTAAAAGAAAATAAACATTTCAAATATTGCAAAAAAATGAAACTAATTATTGAAGATATTTTTTTGTTTTCTTCTAAGTTTTAGTGATTTTGATCTAAGTAATGTTATGATCTACTACAAGTTATTGAATGAAAACATTGTTTAATTTTGCCTTTGCATGGAATTTATATAAACTAATTTCACCGGTTATTTCTGTTTAATTTTTTTCCTTAATCAATTAATGAATTCAAGTTCTAAATGGAATTTTCAATGGGAATCCTTTGACTCATGTGGAGATATAAACTATGAGCTACTTAAAATGTAGTCTGTTCTCTATGCATGAAATAGTTATTAACATTTTATTATGCTTGAAAGTTGGGCTGTATATGGTTAATGAGTTACAGGCAAAAATACTAATGCAAATTGTACGTAGGAGATTTCCACAAACCCAAAGCATATCTGTATTGGCCTAAACTAAATGACATGATGAAAGAAAGTAATTTTAATTTTTAAAGTAAGTTCCTACATCAAAATATGGACTTCTTATATGCTTAAAGTGAGTATATTAACCAAAAATGTGAATTATCTTCCTATCCCAAAATCTGTACCATTCCATTGATTACTACTACGTCGAATTGTGCCATTTTATGGTTTAGTTTTAATAGAATATTGTGTTTTTTCCCTCCTTTCTAATTTTGCGATTGAAATTGTTGATTGAACGTCAAATTCCACGAAGTGATGCTTGAGAGAGTTCACTTTGTGAATCTATCTAAGTTTAAATAGTTGGTTTTTATCACAAGTCCAAGATTAACTTAACCATCACAGCAACTATTGATCATGTATGTGGTGTGCCAGCTTAATTCTTAATCATATATCAAGTCCTAGAGCAACCTAACTCTCTTTTATTTTCAGTTGTGGAACCTAAAATAAATAGGATAAAAAAATTGCTACCTCCTATGAAATGCATGCACATCTTATAATATTTCTTCTTTCTTTCGTGTTTTTATGATTCATTAATCTGTGACATTTTATTAACGTTCTTTTCTTTAACAGCCTCCAAAAGAGGAGAGCAGTTGATTGAACTCACTGACTAGAGGGATCGACAGCAGGCACAGTTGCAAGAGGAATAGGATCCAAGTCCAATATCCAATATCCAAGCTCTGGAAATTCAGGAAGAGGCAGTTAGAGGATTTAAAAAAATATATTTTTTGCTTTTATCAAGAAAAGGGCATGAGGAAGATTCTCGTGGGGGTGTCATCTACAATGGCGCATGTCATTTCATCACGTAGAGAGGCCTGCATTCAGAACTTAGTCCAGAAGATGAAAGTATAATTTCTTAGTCCACTTCTATGATCACCTGATAATAGGAAAACTGTTGCTGTTCTTTCTGAATTTTCAATTTGTCCCACGTGCTTAGCATCATCTTCCAAAAATGCAGGTTTCAAAGCTTTCTCTTGTTCATTGCCGAAATTTCACTCAGCTGGTTCTACTTGCACATCTGTCGCTTACTGTAGTTGTATCTTTTCTTTCTGAATGAGTGCAGTCATGTCCTCTCCCTTATGTCAACTCATTTCCATTTCAATCCTTTATTCTTCAATTCTTTTGGCATTTTACTATGGTTAGGTGTTACTGTCCAACAACAGTAAATTTTATTTTTACTCTCTCCATATACGAAGTATAGAGAAAGTATTGTTTTCATGAAAAAATTCGACTTCGAGATTTCAACGGAAATACATGTTTTGGGGTCCCTAGAATACGTTTTGACCATTTTCGGAATGATGTCTGCGTGTATGTGTGTGTGTGTGTGTGTGTGCTTGTGGGCGCTCTAACGTGAAAACTATTGGTCGTATCAATACCAACCCTACAAACCAGATAAGGATTAAATCTAGATAGATATTATTTTTAGGATTTGGAGATACATTGAATCTGGATTTCGAAATCCTTGTTTAATTCATGGAAAATCTGGATTTCGAAATCTGGATTTTCAAATCCCACTTTTACATACTTTAAATTTAGAGTATCTGATCCCCTGTTATATTAATATTAATATGATCCCCTGTTGTTTAATTTATCATATAATATATATAAATAATATTTGATGAATCAAAAATTCAGGAGTGGAATTTGTCGTAAAAATCTGGTAAAATTCTCCAGAGTTTCGTGAAAGAATAATGGCTGCCGTCAAACCTCCATTTCGTCGTTCACCGATACGCGGCGCTAATGTAACTAGGCAGAATTCGACAAGGTACTTCCATGAAACATGTGCTCTCGTCACTCTACCATAGGTACGATAACCTTTCGCTTTTGCATTTATCCTCTCTACTTCAGTTTAATTTCATTTTCACGTTCAGAACAGTTCTTTTTAGGACTTCCATTACTCATCTGCATATCCTCTCCATTCCCGCTTTCATCTACCTTTACATACCTTTAATCTCATTGTTCTCATTTGCATTCATTTCATATTTTCATTTAGTCCTCCTAGGACTAGGAATTCCAACTAAGCACTTCCCCAATTCACGTTGCTATTATTGTTCGAATTAAATGGCAAAATTAAATTGGCAATTATTGCAACAAAGTAATATGTTGTGTATTTAGTGTAATGTATATTTATGTATATAAAATAGAAGTTCCCTTTACAGGAAGAACAGTTTCGGAATGGGAGGAAGCTGGAGAATGCAGTTGTGGTTCACCTTGCTGCAACAAAAACAGGCGTAAGTATGTCTGTATGAATGATTTTAGATTAACACAATTGTAAAATTGCATTTGCCATATCAGACCATTCTCTCTTGAATGCACATACACCTTGATGAAGATTATTTGGTTAGTTAAATGTTCTAAGTCTTTTCTAAATGTTACTCTTCAGGCACTATTGAAAATCTGGAGAAAAGAGTTATGGCAAGCAATATTCTTCTTCGGGAACTTCTGGAAAATTCAAAGTGCATGAGGATGGCATTGGATGGTATAAAGATGCAGGAATCAGTGCCTAGACTGGAAGTGGGCATGGAAGAGGTCATTCCATTTCCTCTTGAGTCAGAGGATGGCTATGAAGCTATGGAGGAGAAGTTAAATGATAAAACATTCAAGGAGTTGGTGGTAAGTTTTGGATGAAAATTCACTTGTGTATCTTCCTCTTTCACCCATTCCCTTTGTTCCTTTCGGTCTCTCTTGTACTAATGACAAAAATTAGTCACACTGACTCTAATTTACCAAACTACCAGATCTTGATTAGTGTTTGTGCATGTCTCTGCCATCATTTGTATTTGCGTTCCCATAAGTTACTCTAAGACCATATGTGTATATTTAGTTCCCTTTTCTAATTCAAATTACCTTGACTATCTTGCATTTTCAGAAAAAGGAGCTAAAAGTCCAGGGAGGTGCGTCTTTGGTGGCCTCAGTCAACAGTATAATATACAGGATAATGACGGATTCCCTGGCAGTGTCATTTACATATAAAGGTGTCCCTGCAAGGAGTGAATCAGCCTTCAAAGACTCAAAACTTGATAAATTAATATTTGGTAAGAAAATAATTCATAGATTGTAAACAGAAGTTCAGCAGAATGAAGTTAATGATGGAAACATCACTCAGTGTTTCAACCAGGAGGTTGACATATTAATTGTATTTACTATTTCTAACATTAGCTTTCCTGCTAGTAGTAACTCAACCCTTCAACTCATTCAAGTTGATCTGTCTTGAGACTGCTTAGGAAACAGTTGTGAATATGGAGATACATTTCTTGTCCATCTCAAGTAGAGAATGAGCATAGTTAGTAGACCTGATAGAAAACTAGTGAAAATACTTAAATTCTTTCAGTGGATTAAACACAAATGAATAATACTTTTAATTTTCATTTCAGAGGTGGGGAAGGAGTGTTGTCATATGTATTTAACTCTGTCCTTGGACAATAAATGTATTATTATTATTATGAATATCTTTAATTAAAAAATGTTGATTTCAAATTTATGGTCTTCTTATATATTACTGATCACATCCTGATAAGTTTATTGTGGAGTTTTCCATTCATGCGTTGTGTGATTTGTCATAACAGTATGAAAATAGTTTTTAATTTTTAAAAGGTCAATAATTGAATTGTATGCTTTGAGAAGTAATGGTTTTTGTATGCCATCCAATGATCAACAGAATTAAGAAATGTGGGAATCCCTCTTGAAACATCCATTAATGGAAATTAAATATTAATCAATTTAAGATCCATTAAATTTTTAATTTTATGAAGAATTTATGGTAATGGTGTATTACTTATCTCTTATTGATGAGTTTCTCAAAGGTAATTCAGTGGTGCCTTAGTAAGAGTTGCACCAGAAATGTTATAATTTTCATGAGTTATAAAAGTAGGAATTTAAATCTCAGAGTTTGAAATTAATTTCTTGTATGTGACATCCCTTGATCACTGGAATTAACTTGCTCCAGAAATATGTGGGATTTATTGTAAAACAGCCTTTAATTCAAGCTACCAAAAATAATACGTGAAATGAGGGTGCCCCCCCTGGCTGCCTTTTCCTTGAAAAGATTTCAAAATCTAGATTAAATCCAGGAAAAATCCCAGATTAAATCTCGAAAAAATCTAGATTTAATACGACATGTAGAGGACATAGCACCTAAAAAAATCTAGATTTAATCTAGATTTTTTCTGGATCCAATGTTGGCTAGTATCTATATTAAATCTGGATTTAATCTTTTCTTGGTTTGTAGGGTATGCTATTAGTTTACGACCAATCTGTGTCATGCTTTTTGTCAAGTTTTTCAAAGTAGTATTAGTTCCAGTTGTATCTTTTCAATTTTTTATCTGCCCTCTCTATGATATACAGTAGAAGTCCGTTATAACGAGAGCTGACAAAAATCGGAAAAGTACTCGTTATAACGCGATACTCTTTATAGCCGATTTCTAACAATATGTCTTATTAAGTCCGTCTTCTTGAATCCAAGGGTAGCGAATGCGTCCGAATGGAAATCTAGGGTTTTTAATTCCTACGCAAATGCTTAAGAATGCGTATAAGAGTACGTTCGCCTCAAAAATATTATTTCATTGACTCATAAACCGTAACCAAAGTGCATCCTCTAGCATAAAATGTATCATTATTGCTCAATAATCGTCGAAAGTAATAATATATCATTAGATAATCGTATTAGTTAGGATCAGGTTTGTGCAAGTCCTATCTTCCGCCTATAGGAGCGTTAGGGGCAAATTAACTATAACTTAATTCACCAGATGGTGCTGATGGCGCTCTTCTGACGACACCGCTATCCGCTCCTTTCGAATAACGCTTCTTTTTAATTATTTATATTTTAATTGAAATCGATGCCAAATCGTGTATTACGAATTATTTACAGTGAATACGAAATAATTTTTACGATAGAGGAATTTTTATAATGAATTACTCACGTCTTGAGTTAAATCTTACAAAAAGTTACATGTTCCTTTTTGATTCATTCAGCAGGTTACTGAAATAATGGTAAATAGTAAAGAAAATACAGATGATTATGCTTAAATAACCAAAAATTTATTAAGAGGCATAATTTTAATACTTAAAAACAGTGAATTATAATAAAAATTGCATTTTTAAGTGTTCTTAAAGATAAATATTCCAGAATGAAATTGGAGCACAGCAAATATAAGTAAAAGGATTAATAAAATTAAACAAAAACAGTATCTAAAATACCACAAAATTACCTACATTTCTTTTCACCATGACATTAGAGGACTTAACTTCTACAATAAATATCTCTTCTCACTGTATTCAACAGTCTATCTCCACTATAAATAATTAACACATATCCATAAATTGCATCAAATTTTAAGAAAAAACACTGGACAGGTACAGAAATTAAGAAAGTCCGTAGCTTATGTTCTAAACTCAAATTACAAATCCACAAATTGGATTCAAATTTGTCATGGGATCTAACTATTTAAAATGGGATTATAGAAAGTACATTAATGAAATTCATTGTGAAGCAGAGAATGAATAAATCTGAGAAGACAACACATATAACCAAATGTATAAACAGGAATAGCTACAGATAATTAAACATAAGAACAATACATCATTTGTTGTTAAAAGGTGGGAAATTACCAGTAATTCACTTTTCATAACAAGAAGAACTAAAACGATTCCTTTCAGCATGAGAAATTAGCACAGATATTGGAATGAAGCCCACCTAAAAATAATTACCATATATAACAATTTTAAGTAACAATTGTCCATAATCTGAATAATCTTTAGAGAAAAAGAACTTGTTAGTAACATTAATTCACACAATTCACACTATCAATGCAAGTATGATTTGTTAGGATGAAAGAATATGACTGAATATTCCAAACTAATGCTGTGTATTGATTTTCTATTTGGTGTATCCCAAGACATATGAAAATGATAATGCAAATGGTTCTAACAAAAATATAAATCTTTTAGGTAGCTGCAACATTGATTTCAAATCAAGGCCCAATTTCTCCTTAATAAAATACACTAATTATAAACACTAAAGCTGAATTACAAGAATAATCGAACTCACTAATGGAAAAACTCTGTTATTAACTTCATAATTCATGGCAATCCATAGAATAATATTCACTACATAAATCCTTGAATCAGGAAACATTCGACCCTATACTAAACATCAGCAACATAAAAGTGGGCTTACAAAATCTTACATTAACAATCATAGCTAATATTAATAAGTATGACTATTAATGCAGCAAAAAAAAGAAAATTTTAATTTTTCAACTCATCGATTAGCCAGGTTAATTTTGTTTCAAGTAATGTTAGAATAAAATGATAAACGAGGAGATGCAACTGAATAGCACAAAAGTCAACATTATTAAAATTAATAATAAAGCGTCAAATAACAATTAACACAAACTATAATGGAACAATGTATTTCTCGAAACTGTTAAACATAATGTCCATTATTAAATCTTCCCGATAAGACATTGACACTAGACAACAAAACTAAACAGCAACTCGCAGAAATAACAACCAACTCTGTGTAATCCTTGCGTGTATGGTAACGAATTGAATGTTGACTCTAAACTACATTTCTCTGCAAAGCGAAGTAAATCAGAAAACTTTGTATTTATCACCATACACTATAAATTACGGTTCACTGACCTTCCCTTGGTCACTGGTTCCTTTAAGCTTGACTGTGAAAGTGACTCAGAAAGCTACAAAGAATGCCACAATAATAATTACTAACAATAAGTAATATTAATAATAACTGTTGGTTAATTATTCCGTTTGCAATCCTGTTAGTATCTCATCTCCTCTGAAAAAACATACTATGTCACCTCCCACACTACAGGCAAGGCTGGGCAAGTGTGTATTCAAGCTGCCAGCAGACGCCGACTTTACGTTACATAGTATGACGATGACAGACTTTGTAATGTATATATCCACATGAGTGAAGCAAAATAAGTTTACATAAGTTCGAGGCGAAGTAATTTTCCTTTGCTTTTCTCAACGAACCAGAATACCATAATCGGAATGTCCGCATAATCTCCAATCCTGACTTAATAACTACGTTGTTATTGATGTTGTCAATGTAAGTATTATTCAAAATACCATTGTCAGAGTGGTCAGAGCTGCCACTTCACGGGATTAAAAATATATCGAAATCTATCGAAACGCTAGATACTAGCGCCAAGGCCCCGTAGGTGAATTAAGTTATAATCATTCTTCCCCATAATACGTAACCGAGATGCACAGGGCTGGTTAGGATTTGGTGATGTAGCTAAATAAATCCCAGGGTTGCCTATAAATATCTTTCTAGAAAACATAAGTATTAATTTTAAGTAAAATGTTTTTCTTGTAATGGTGCTAATTTTTAGGAAAAAATAATCGGATAAACTATGTAAGAACGTTAAGGATTTTATTTGAGACATTGTAATAAAGCAATATCACAATTGATGGCCAATTGCAGGTACGTACTCGCATCCTTTAGTTTATTTTTAGTCCAAAGATATCGTCATTCCAGGCAATTCGCATCGTTTCCCGAAATGCTGTACTTAACGATAAATTCACTTTTTCAGAAACATTGAAAGTCAGAATAAATTAACCTTAACAGAGGTCAGAAGAACTTAACAATAATTAATAAACATATATTGTTGTAAAAATCTGATTTCTCGATCTCACTCTATTAGGCCGTCATTTGTGGTTAGAGGAAAGACTTTAACACACCATTCATGGAAGGGAGCCGTTCATTGTTTAGACAACCATTCCCCGCAACGTTCATGTACGGACAGCGCAAGCTAGGGAAAAGTCCGATATTCCCGCGCTAAACAAAAGACAGTGGAAAAGGCAAATATAGGTTTACCCGCTAGAGTGCAGCATGGTATCTGTACACGAAGTTTGAGTATGAGCTAATAATTCCAACACACTCTACATAAAAAGCGTTTATTTAAAAAATGAATCTATTCTTGTGTGTTTAAAGTTGTTAATACTGTATTTGGTGACGATATCTTCTACACGCTTTAAATTCGTTAAATCGTCCACTGCAGTGGTCCGGATTTAGGCAGTCGGCAGAGTGGGCAGTGCCTCCACCAAGGTGACAAAATGTCAAAAATATTGTAAAAAAATGGGAATAATTTAAGTATAATAAATATAGAACATGATTTATTAAATGAAATAGATTTTGATGAAGTTATCGATGATTTTGCTACCAAAATATCCAGGAAAGTTAGTTTATAAGAGTTTTGTGCTATGTATACCTAATTATTTGTATTATCGCTTTCGAATGAAAAATGTTCTTTGATATACTCCAAAAGATATCAAGTAGTCAAACCACAAATTTGTCCACCATTATTTCACTAATCTTTAATTTATGCGAAGGCTCAAAAGTCGAATGCAGAGGGGAGAATTTGCGTGATTTCACCTTCTATTAAGCCTGGCATTAAGTTCGGGTATAAAGTCTTCGGATGCACGTCATAACGGTTGGCCCGGCGGCCTGTTGTACCATCTCGCTTTTTCTCGGGACTGGGGTCCTATGGCTTTATCATAGTATGAGTTTCGGACCCTGCTATTACGCAAAGCCTCATCCCGAACTTAATTTCCCAGACCGTGGGCCGTGGGTTCCCGTCGTTAGTATACTCAAATTTTATTTTAATTTTCTTGAAATTTTTCTAAGTTAGCTATTTACATTTAGTGTAATGAAGATTATTGTACAAATTCAAGAGATTCAAGAAGAAAGATGGCATTTACAAATTACAGCATTATGGAATTTTTGGCATTTACCTATTTATACTTTATTTTATACTCGGTAAAGTAAATAAAAAACTTTGTGTTACTTGTACAGATCATTTTTAACTGTGAGTAAAGGTTTCATAGGTTTAAGTGAGCCTTTAACGACTTTAATTTTGTATCGCATTGTGGTAATTTGATTTGAAGTAGCCTTATTGGATTGCAGTATTTTCCATGTCAAGTGAATTACATTAAAGGGACTTGGACTCTAAAGAAGCACCCTAAAATGACCCTGAGAACATTGAATAATTACTTTGACTAACACTTTTACTAATAATGATTGATAATTATTTTAGGGCTACTATTTTAGCCAATAAATAATATTTTTGTATAATCCATGGAATTCTTAAAAAATTTCAAACAGTTTGTTGGAATTTTAATTTCTTTGTCTTGGATCATTTTTTATTTTCATACACTTTATTCAGTGCATTGGAAATTTCAGGAAAGCATTTACCTGCATTTGTGATTTTTACATCAGTAGTTCTTTTTCATGAAGTTGAATTATAATTTACAATATTTAGGTTGCTTAATTTTTCAAACACTAGTATCCGTATTCTTTTATTGACAGCTATTGATTCATCCAAAGTTAATTACTTCAGTCTTCCGATGGAATTATCAGGAGGAAAACTAGATTAATTTCTTCTGAAATACTTTTATTTCCTGCACATATGATGCAAATTTTAGGGAAATAGTTTCATAGGCTGTAACAAATCTAATTTACGTTAGCATTCATTTGAGGTTCTAAGAGGATTCAAATATCTTATTTTGCATTTTTTGCAGTTTCAAGCACAATGGCTGTTGGTATTGAACGATATATATGGGAAATTTTCATTAAGGAAGTTTTTCTTACAAAAGAATTCTCTCTAAATGAAACTCTCAAGATATAAATTAATAATTCTTGCGGATCATATAGCATATTCCATTATTTAACCATTTATTATGTTTTGTAGAATTCCTTGCTTTTTTCCACATTCTTTGTGAAGTTATTCGCTTTATATGATATAATTGTTTTGGAATATCTTGCAGGTTCCATCATGTTTTGTCGCAATTTGAGAGCAAAATTCAATTTATATAGTCTAAGAAAGAAGGACTAGATATTGTTTCCTTAACGGTTCTTTCTGTGTCAAATGTTTTGGTTGCTTGATTCATTTTGCAGAAATCTTTCTGAATATCAGTGTTTTAAAACAGTTCTGTTGATTTTATTCAAGAATAGCAGTGAGCTATAAATTGTTGTCGGCTTCTAAATTATTTAATGAAATAGTGACACCTTAAAATATGAGTTAAAGTTATTTGATGATTGACCTACAAGTTCATAGAAACTAGTAAACATTTGAAAGTGTTTCTCGACTCTGAATATTTTCCTAATATAGACGCTTCTCCGGATATACTTATATATAGGGGATCAAAATTCTAACCATGTTCCACATGTGCCACTGCCTTGAAATTGTTACGACATATTGGCCATAACGTGAAACCCCCAGGAAAAAGCCGACTTTGAACCTCGGTGTCATGGGTTCGATTCCAGAAGGCCCCAAAGTCGTGATTTTCCCCATAAGATTACATGGTGGGGATTTTCGAAAAATTTTTTTAGGCACTTCCCGGAAGAATTGAGAGTTGAAATTCAAGAGATCGCTAGATGCTGTGCATATCCAAAGGAAACCATAAAGACATCTACGAAGATTATCCTTGGTTCAATGCTAGGACAGGGCAAATATTCTCCCGGTTAATTTACATTGCGTTTTTTAAGATTTTTTAAAATTACTTCTAGATGACTTGGAAACTTGAAACTTGGCACGTGGATATATATCCTAAATATGTTTTATAATCAAATTTTAGCAACTCGCTGATGGTCCTTGGTTCGATCCCAGAGGGCCATTTACATCCTACAATGTATTTCTTATGGAGATAACGGGAACAAAATTTAGGTACTTCCCGGCATGCTATCGACTTCAAACTTTCCAAGATACAAGAGTAGGTACTTACAAATCAAACTGTTCATTCACAGTTTACAATATGTCCTGGGTTCGACACCAGGTGTCTCTGCAATCAGAAGTTGATCCGATTTTTAGGAATTATTTTGAAAACTTTCCCAATAATATAGAAACTTGAAATTCGGCATATAGATAGAGATCATAAATTAAATTCTGAAACATATTTTAGATTTCCAAGATCGTCCTTGGTTCGAATCCAGAGAGCCATTTAAATTCGTGAAAAGTAGAACGTCTTTTGAGGCAGTTGTAGCCAACATTTCTGCTTGAATTTTCACACATAGTCGGGGATGGTGATGGTAATCTTCTATAGTGCTGCATAGTAAGATCACCAGTATGACCCCGGTTCGATGCCAGACGATGAACTTGCAGCGAATTTTAAGAATATTTTCAATCCTTTTTTTTTTCTTTTGAGTACCGTCCCAAAATGATGCCGATATGAAATTAGTATTGCCGATCTGCTTGCAGTATGCAAGCTACATTTTACTCGCATTTTCCTATGTTTACAAGTTGGACTTAGAAGATATTCCAGAGCTCTCCACTGTAGAGTTACCAGTACCTGGTTGGCAAATTCTAAGTCCCAAAAAATATAACCTTGAAAACAGAGTCTGAATCTCTGGAGTTTCTGGCCTAGTATTCCCTTTTTATCCATTGAGCAGCACATCTTTTTGTGCATTTGGGCACTCCTCAAATTGTTATTACACAAGAAATTCATTTCAATTTGCTTCATTTTCAAAGTATGGAGATTTACAAAAAGTTACATGAAATGTAAACAACCATATTAAAAGAAATTACAAAGCACAGTAATCAAAAATTAAGAAATGCAATGAAAATAGAACATTGAAAGATTGAGATAGCAAACACATTTGTCGACAAGAAAATAAGCTGATTTGAATAAATCAATAAAAATACACTGGAATTAAAAGGACAAAAGTCTTAAATTCAAGAAAAATCTTATGTAGAAGGTATCAATAGCTGTAATTACAAAATTCCAGATAAATATTCTAATAAAGTGATCAAGAAATCAAGAATTGAAAATTGGTTCAAAATTAATTAGATTTGCAATTTTAATAAACAAATTTTAAATTCAAGTCTTTCATAAAACGTTTAAAATAAAGTAAAAAAATATCACGAAAATGATAAATGGACACAAATTAAAAATATAGAATCAAATGGATTACTGCATTTTGCAAACTCTGAAAAGAATTTGCATGGTATAATAAAATTCCAAGAAATAAATAGAAAGAAACCTTTATTTGGAAAATATTTTTTAGAAACCATTAAAATCTGATATTATTCATAAAATGAAATATCTGAAATTTCAGTATCCAAGTGACAATTAGCAAAATTTAACTACTTTGCCTGCATTAAAAAAAGGGAAAATTAAAATTTGAACCATAAGAAGTTAACATCCATTTCAAAATTAATTAGATTTGCAATTTTTAAAAACAAATTTTAAATTCAAGTCTTTCATTTAACGTTTAAAACAAAGTAAAAAAATATCACAAAAATGATAAATGGACACAAATTAAAAATATAGAATCAAATGGATTACTGCATTTTGCAAACTCTGGAAAGAATTTGCATGGTATAATAAAATTCCAAGAAATAAATAGAAAGAAACCTTTCTTTGCAAAAGCATGAAACTAGTACATTGAGAAAAATTAAAATAATATAAAGATTATATAATGTAATATCACTATTTATTCCACAATGGCAGATCAACACTTTGATAGTACTACATATTTAACTTATGATTGCACAAGTCAACCCTAGTAGCACAATTTGTGATCGCATAATACTGAGTTTTTCACAAAATAATCAACGAAAACACGGGATATTATACAAGGTTTCAAATAAAATAAGGTTCTCATTAGTAAAAGAAATCAATGGCTACGTAATAATTGTATGTTAATGAAGTATAATTTGAAATTTAATTAACATATATGTTTAATATACCTCCAGTTTTCGTTGATTAATTTGCAAAATACCAGGTTTCATTGGAAATTTATCAAGTCTTCATTAGCCCTTCCTTTTAATTAAACTAGGCGACTATGAATTCTCTTTTCAGCTGAATGATGCATTATTAACAATAATACTTTTCGATCACACATCAAATTTCCCTACGGACAAACAAACAAACGTTTTCATAATCCCTTACTTTTAATTAACATAGCAGAATCACATCTCAGAGATATCTCGAATGTCTAACAAGATGTCTTGGAGATGCCTCAGTGACCTTTCGTGACATCTCCAAGGTATTTTGGAAATAGGAAAGAAAAGCTGCATTAAATCAAAAATTTTTATAATTATTAGTTATAGAAGGAAGTGGAATGAAATTTTGCACAAACATGCTTGTAACATGTTCAGAAAAACGTGCGCTCTAAAATCACCTTAAAACATTTTTAGCACATGCTCACGTTGTGATTCTGAAACATTTTAGCTAAAATGACTAAAATTCCCTGAGCACATGCTCAGCATCTTCTGTGCTACTAGGGAAATATTGTACGACATTGGTTAGAAAATACCCACATTCATAAGTTCATTTGATGATGAATGATATCAAAAGTGAAGACTTCAAATTTAAAGTTCCACTGTTATCAACACATAAGATCACTGTTTAAACACTTCACTAACAAGTTTTAAGCCAAAAGTTGTGGATTTTCAGGAAGTCACTTGCGTAAAAATTCTTCTCACACTTCAACACTTCACAACCCCCTAATAAAGTACAGTTAACACCAATTTTGAAGCACAATTAGTCATTCTTAATGAAGTACATTTAGAGTCTACCATTGCATGGGAAATCATTCAAAAAAATGAAAAGAAAGACTGACATATTCAAATTAGTACTTGCAAATGAAGAAATTTCTTACATTAATCTATGCAGGATGATCCAATGGTGAAAATCTCCTGGAAGAAAATTTAAGGGAAAAATAGTTTTGTCTAATTTAGACCAAGTTTAATTTATTCCACGATAGAAAACCTATTTAAAAATCGATACCACTTAATATTAACTCCATCACACATTTCTAAAATTGTCTAAGATTGACTTGAAGCAAATGTCCGCAAGATAAGGAAAGGGTAAAGGTGACTTTGCACATAAGGGCGTGCACCCAGGAAAATTCCCAAGGAAAAACGGACTTGAAAAATGTCTGACAGGGCCGGGAATCGAACCCGGGATCTTCCTCTAACCGGGAGGCTGCCTTAACCATCTAGGCTACCCGACCGTTAGAGGAAGATCCCGGGTTCGATTCCCGGCCCTGTCAGACTTTTTTCAAGTCCGTTTTTCCTTGGGAATGTCCACAAGAGTTTATCACATTTTCACTAAGTTCCTTCATGTAGTATTTAGAATAAACAGTAATCCCAATTTACACTTCACAAAACACTGAGCACAATACAAATTTTCACTTTTTTACGCTATTGCAGCATAATGATAAGTTCATGGCTTATTTGCTGAGTTGCAATGTCGATTTCTGTTACGTAAAAGTTAACTTCATAGAGCACAACATTACAGCAGTACGGACAATTCGTGATGCTAAAGTTTTTTGTGTTCAAAGTAGAAATAACCGTCTATCAGGAAATAATTCAAATCAAATGAAAATAAAGACAGTGCACATGTTCAAACTAGTTTCTATGAATAAAGGAAATTGAATTTAACACTCACCAATGAGGGTACATGAATGTACTGTTCTGGTCCTGTAAGAAAATCTACCTTTGAAAGATCTTTCAGCATCACATTTGCCCAGAACCGCAGGTAATAAGTGAAACCAAAAAATCACCTCTTGAAATACCAATCATGTGAAATATCAACTCCTAAAAATATCTATTGGGCTTTAGCAGAGGTGCAGAAGTAATTAACTTCTGTGCATGGTACTCAAAAACCTGAAGAAAAAGCGACATAGCATATCATGGAAGGTTTGCTGCCAATGACCCACGAGTAAGTTCGAACTTTAACAAAGTTAAGCTGTTACTAAGTTAATAATAAACAGTCAATATAGAGAGAGAGTGGAAGTAACTGGGTGTACTCAAATCAAGGCAAATACAAAATGGAGAAATGCAAGACAATGACAATAGAGTAAAATTCAATTTGAAAATGAAATTAATTTTATGTAACAGAGAAATTAAGATAAAGGATTTGAAATTGATTATTGTTTTTTCTTTATTTCAGCTGCGCTTGTTCTCACTTCAAATCCTGAATACAAAGGTTAAATTCACAATAGATTCAAAGCTCCTAACGTCGGTATGTAGTTATGAATGCAAAAGAGTTTCTAATACTTCCATTTTCACTCTTCAAAATATAGTGAAATCCTGATCCTACATTCTTGTTTGTAATATTTTTGTGGCTCTTAAGGTTGGTATTTTGAGGTCCCAACAGCAACTGAATGTTTTGTTTATTGCATCTTAGGTTTTTCAGAATCTAGAGATTATTTTCCTTGGCGCGGTAAAAAATAGATCAAGATTGCATTGTATTTTTTAAAATTTTGTCTTATTTAAATGATCCAACCTATTCCGTAACTTATGACTGTCTTTCAAGATAATCCAAAATTTAATCTGTTATCTGTATTTATTTTTCTCCTTCGTATTATTCACTCTGCCTTAGAATTTTCTATCCCAGTTTGAAAGTTCAATCAGTATATAGCTTTTCACGGGTAATAAGTTTTCAAATTAGTGATTGAGGTCTTCATTTCAATGCCTTCTTTGAATAAACGGTGTAGCCAGGGCATCAAAATGACTAATCTTTGTGATAATAGGTCATTCGTCAATAACATATTTGATTCCAATTATGCTACATGCGTGCAATTAATAGTACTGTTTATTTCGTTAGGAATCGTGTTCCCAGAGTGACTTTCTGTTAACACAAAATTGGTTAAAAGTTTCTTCAACATTCATTACAAATATATTTTTGGTCCCTTACAATCTCCTAATCCTCAAATTTTTACGTTTGAATGGTTGTAAAATGACAATAGGAAATTAATGTAATTCTCTGATTTTCTTCATTTAAATGAAACATTTCGTCATATCATACTAGTCGTAGCAACAAAAATAATTAATGCATTTCTTGAAAACTACCAAAGTTTTTGATAAATTTATATAATCCAAAAACGTTTTACCTAATCTTCTCATCTGCCCTTTCCATATCATCCCAGTGAGGATGGATTAAGATTGGTTAATTTTCAGATATCTTTACGTCTACAGTTCTTTTGTAACCTCACAAATTACATTAAAATAATGTGAGGTATTGATAAATAAAAAAATAATTGAAAGCATACATCTGTGATAGCTAAATGCTAAAATTCATGGTGTTTAAATTCAGGAATACCTTGAAATGTCTTGTAAAAGAAACTGATTCTCTATGTATTAATATTTCTAAATCATCATAGAAACGTGGAAATTCACTGTTTTCGAACCAATGCTCAATGTTTCTATGGTGATGTTGTTTTGATTAACCATAACATAATAAAATTACAAGAATACAACTTTTATATGTGGAAATCTGGTAATCATTCAACAGCATCACATCTTTTCTGATGTTACAGTAAGTTTAAGACAATGCATCATTACTTGTCTACTTTTAATCTCTCAGATAATTTTTCAATTGCATGCAATTCTACTGTATGGAATTATTTTGTAAATAATATAATATTGTCGAAGATAATAAGATGTAAAATATAGTTGTGGAATAGTGCATGATTAAATTCATTAAAATTATACGTTAGTTGAAAATATGCACATCTTACTTTAAATCATTGCAAAAGTATATTATCACCTTCTGTGTTTTCTGTGAAAAAATTCTATGTAGGTAATTGTTAGGAGGAATAAGGAATGTATGTTACTCACCTGTTCTTATATTCTTTTTCAGATATTTGCAGCTGCTACACAATACCTTGCAATTCTGCTTCAGTTTCACTTTGCTAGCAAAAGTGAATGTAAAAATGTCTGATTCTTGAGTTTAGCTCATCCAAATTAAAGTTTACACTCTGAGATTTATTTGCACATTCCTTTATTTTTGCTTTTATATATGATAATATTACATCCATAAAGTCTATAAAGTTATCATTCTTAAAAAACATCAGCCACATTTTTATTTAAGAATGATATATCTATTAAATATAGATGCTTCTCCGGATTCATTCATATAGATAGATAAATAGATAGGATACAAATTCACAGGCTAAACCACAAGCGTCATTGACTTGAAATTTTTATGACATATTGGCCATAACGTGTAACCGCCAGAAAAATTGCGATTTTGAACCTCAGTGTCATGGATTCGATTCCAGAGGGCCCCAAAGTCCCGATTTTTCCCGTTTAAATGCATTGCTTTGATTTTCGGGAATTAAAAAAAAATACTTTCCGGATAGGTAGAGAATCAAAACTCAAGGAGCCTATATATATGGTCAGGATCTATCGAAAACATAAATATTTTTAACGGAAAATATCCTGGGTTCGATGCTAGGTCGAGGCAAAAATCGGCCGTTTAAAATGCATTATGGCGATTTTAAAGATTTTTTTTGGACCCTTTCTCATTGGCATGGAAACTTGAAATTCGGCATGAGGTTGGAGATCATAAATATATTTCATAATAAAATTTTACATATTCGCTGATGGTCCTTGGTTCGATCCCAGAGGGCCATTTACATTCCTCAATGCATTTCTTATGGAGACAACAGAAAAAACGTTTTTTGTACTTCCCAGCATGATATCGACTTCAAACATTGTATGAAATAAGATCAAGTTGTAATAAGTCATACTGTGCATTCACAGCTACCAATATTTCCTGGGTTCGACACCAGGCATCTCTACAATCAGTAAATTATCCGATTTTTAAGAATTAATTTAAACCCTTTCCCAATAATATTTAAATATGAAATTAGGCATATCGATAGAGGACATAAATAAATTTCAAAAACATTTTTTAGATTTCCTAAATCGTCCTTGGTTCGAATCCAGAGAGCCATTTACATTATTGAAAAGTAGGACGTCGTTTGAGGCAGTTGGAGCCAACATTTCTGCTTGAATTTTCACACATAGTAAGAGATGGTGATTTTCTGTTGTGCGGCAGAGTAAGTTCACCAGGAAGACCCTGGTTCGATGCCAGACGGATAATTTGCAGCGAATTTTAAGAATATTTTGAATCCTTTTTTTTTTCTTTTGAGGGCCGTCTCGATATGATGCCAACATGAAATTAGTTTTTGTGATCTGCTTGCAGTATCCAAGCTACATTTTACTCCTATATATATATAGATAGGATACTAATTCACAGGCTAAACCACAAGCGTCATTGACTTAAAATTTTTACAGTGTATAGGCTTTAATGCGAAACCCCAGGAAAAATGCGACTTTGAACCTCAGTGTCATGCGTTCGATTCCAGAAGGCCACAAAGTTACGATTTTTTCCATTTAAATGGATTGGTTTGATTTTCCAGAATTTAAAAAAAAATACTTCCCGGATAGGTAGAGAATCAAAACTCTAGGAGCCTAAATATATTGTCATGATCTATCGGAAACACTAAAGAGTCTTACAGAAAATGTCCTGAGTTAGATGCTAGGACGATGCAAAAATCACCCGTTTAAAATACATTGGGGTAGTTATTCATTATTTTTTTATTGATGCACTTATTGAAATAATAGAAGGTTCTTGCTTAGATAGAAGATGTATATTAATAATCGGTTTAAAATAAAATTTAGATAAGACTGTTCTGTTCCTGGGTTCGATGCCAGAGCACATTAAAATTTCTAACATAAAGAATATATGTGAAAAGTAGGATGTCGTTTGAGGCAGTTGCAGCAAATATTTCTGCTTGAATTTTCACACATAGTTAGAGGTGGTGATCTTCTGTAGTGCTGCATAGGAAGTATCACCTGGAAGACCCGGGTTCGATGCCGGTTGATTAACATTTCTCCCATATAAAATACATTGGGGTAGTTTTTCATTTTTTTATGCACTTATCGAAATGATAGGAAGCTCTAGCTTTGGTAGAGGAAGACTTCACCAGGAAGACCCGGGTTCGATGCCAGACAGATAAATAGCAGGGAATTTTAAGAATATTATCAATGTATTTCAATTTTTTTCTTTTGAACACCCACTCGATATGATGCCAACTTTAAATATCTGTTATCAATATGCTTGCAGTATGCTAGCAACATTTTGCTTGTATATATATTTATACAAGTATTGCTTGCATACTACAAGCATATTGATAACTCTAATTTCAAGTCGGCATCATATTGAGAAGGTCCTAAAAAGAAAAAAAAAGGATTGAAAATATTCTTAAAATTCGCTGCAATTTAATTGTCCAGCATCCAATATGGGTATTTCTGGTGAACTTACTATGCAGCACAATAGAAGATCACCATCTCTAACTATGTGCAAAAACTCAAGCAGAAATACTGGTTGCAATTGCCTCAAACGACGTCCTACTTTTCACATACATTCCTTATGCGAGAAATATTAATGTGCTCTGGCATCGAACCCAGGAGCAGCATGGTCTTATCTAAATTTTTTTCTTAAACCAATTCTTAATATACATATTCTTGCAGAGCGAGAACTTCCTATCATTTCGATATGTGCATAAAAAAATAATGAAAAACTACCTCAATGTATTTTAAATGGCAGATCTTTGCATCGTCCTAGCATCGAACCCAGGATATTTTCTGTAAAAGTCATTTATGTTTTCGATAGATCATGACCATATATATTCTCCTTGAGTTTTGATTTTCTAACTATCCAATAAGTATTTTTTAAAAGTTCCCGAATATTCAAGCAATGCTTTTAAACAGGAAAAATCAGGATTTTGGGGCCCTCTGGAATCGAACCCATGGCGCTGAGGATCAAAGTCGCATTTTTTCTATATCGAGCCCAGGAACAGAATGGTCTTATATAATTTTTTCTTAAACGGCATCCCAATTATTATTTTTTCACTGTTAAATAATGAAACCCTATGTTATTTTTTGGAAAATAGAGCTAATAGTCTATGTTAAGGCATTCCTTCTTGAATACTGTGGCTATGACATATGGAATAGTTGATTCCATATATTACACCAATTACCCTGATAAATATATTTACATGAGGATTGATAAACAAGGAAACCCTAAAAGTAAGAAAAATATTTTATTTTTTTATGTACTAATATCGAACCCCATTTTAAATTTTGATGTAAATTCCAAGTTAATTTCATTTTTTGCCCTATGGCAAAATAATGCGATTCTTTCTTCCTGTTATTTACCTACAAATTATTTATAGATACTCATTTTAAAATTTGGTGTTGATATCTAGTTAAGTTTATGTTTTTACCCGATCCCAAAACCATAGGATACATTTATCTAACCTATATTAAATTACTTCGGACTGATTCGACGTCCTGCATATTTCTCATTAGAGATAAAAAATAAAATAAAGGACCACCAGCAGTCTCTCAGAGAGTATCGATTCTTCAGCTGATGTGGAAGCTGAAAGAGATGCAGAAATATGGTGTTCTGATGTTTTTATATCTTTTCAGTAGTATGAATACGAAATGAACCATTGAGATTGTGTTACAGATGCACCATTCACAAAAGGAAAGATCATATTTTCTTCCTTTTTATCAGTTTGGTCAATATTCGAGCCTCTCGCATGAGCTGCAAGGAAGCTGGTTCAAGGGAATTCATTTAGTGTAGGTGTTTTCTCTCGTGTGAAATTATCCATCAAATGAAGAAATCAACTTAGAGATAACAGATAACTTAGATATATAAATACATGTTGAATCTAATTAATGCACTGCAGAAGTTATATTAAGTTGGATTTACTTATCACATTTGTTCAGATGTCATAGGAAAGGTAAAAAACAAGGCACCTCCAGCCCACACTGTTTTATTGTACAAAAAGTCAATATTGTTATTTATTTATTTATTTATTAACAAACATCAACATACAGCACAAATCCAATTACTGCTGATGATTAACAATAATAATAAAGAACAAAATAACAGTAAAATCCTAAAAAATCAGCAAATTAAACATATAATAAAGTAACAAATGAATATGCACATACAAACAAATAAAAAATCATAGAAAAATCATAGCAAAATTGTATTTTTCCACGTCAAACTCGCGGAATCATATTCTGAATAGATTTTGGAGATGAGAAGAAAGAATCGAAAAGAGTATTGGAGGAAAGAGAGTTGAAAATTGAAGGAATGCGAAAGAAGAGTGATCGTTTTACTATTGATACACGGGGTTTAATCAAAGAGAAGGTGTCGGATAGGCGTGTTGTTCTTGAGGGAACTCGGAAAGAGAGAGTAAGAATGGGGAATCAACTTTACTATTTATTATATTATGTAAGAAGGAAATGTCGGAGAAAGTATGAGAGGCTTTGATTGGGGTGAGATTGAGGCGATTGAGAAGATGATCTTTCGGCATATTTTTATAAGACGGGACTCGCAAATAGACTATTTTTAGAAAGAAATTTAAGATGCGATTGAGAGAAGAGAGGTTTCATTCGGATGACGTGGTCTGTATGGGAGAACAGTGAGTAAGAAGAGGAAGAACACAGCTGGAGAAATAGGTGCGAAGAGAGACTGGATCCTGTCAAGTAGCGTCTATTTAGATTATTATGAGTTTATATTAAGGAAAAACCCCGATGTATGATGATGGATATATCACCTCCGTCGACACTCCCAACACACGTCCTTATCAGTCCCTCAAGGCGACCGCGCCCTCTCAACGCTCTCAACCAAACAACACCAAAAATTACGCCCAGTTACCAACCCTTAAATATCTATCACATCATTTCACAAAGCATCTCAAACAAAATTATTTTAACACACATCTATTACGTAACATCTGACACTCCCCCTTGTTAGAATAATTTTCTTCTCAAAACATACCCAAAATCGAAATAATCTCACTAAAATCAACCAAAAAACTCAATAAAGTCCTAGCTGAGCCACACATTCCTAAACTCTAGGGCCTGGTATTCCCTTTCTGTCTTTAGGCCGCTTCACGAAATCCCAGGTAGCATTCTTCTGTAATCGGCTCATCTCCTCTTCCATAGCTTCCTCCCATCTACGTGCATCTTGCCTGGATGCGGCTTGTCGATTGCTCTTCGGATCATCGTTCTCGTCAGTAGACAGAACACCCACGGAAAATGCGGTGTGATGATTACAGCATGGACATGCCGGTGTTGCTTTCCTCACCCTCGTCGATCGCCGTAATGGTTGTGGCTCCTCATGCTCAATTCCAGCAGGTTTTTCCTGGAGAGTCCGGCTACATCCTCTTGGACCAGTCGGCTCTGCCCTCGGCTCCTCATTGGTATCATCACTGATGGCTATGACATCAGCGTCGTCTTGGATGCTCATGACCTCTTCGTCTCTAGAATAGTCGTCAGTAAAGGTCGAGAAATACTTTCCTCCCCCTGACGACTTCGGCTTTATCGGCCCACCGATATCGGAGTGCCTTGCCTGCCCCTTTTGGTCTTCGTTTCTTCTCTGCCCTTTGGGATCGTCCCATTTCTTCTCTCTCTCAGCTTCCGACCATCCGTCCGGTTTCGACATACGGCCTTTCGGCTGATTCCTTCCTTTCCATTTTTCAGAGGAACCGGCGATAAGAGCTCTCGCTCCGTCGTCTTGCTTCGACTCCAGTTCCTTCAGACGAATCTCCTCTAGCAGCAAATCCGATTTCACCTTCTCCATTGTAAACCTTTCGGACAGCTTTACTGACCTGACATAATTTCCATAACATTCAGGCAAACCTGTCAGAACCAGCATCGCTAGGAACCTTTCAGGAATTTCTAGCCCTCCGTTCCTGATTTTCGCGGCGTAGTTCTGTATTTTCCCGATGTAATCGTGCATGCTCATGTCGTCGTCCTTTTCCAGCTTCGCCATGGCCTTTATGTGCAGAGCCGTGCTCAACGGGTTGTCTGGCTTATGAATTCTCGCCAGAATCTGCCATCCCTCTCTCGCCGTCGTCGCATTCGCTATGTCCTCTAAATAATTATCGCCCACCAGAGACTGAATCAAATAAAGAGCCGTAGCGTTTGTGTCTCTATCGGCGTCTGCCCACGAGGACTCGTCGCTAGTAAAACCTGGCTCTATCGCCCTCCATACTCTTTTGGACGCCAAGTATCCCCTCGCTCTTACGGACCATGCGTCGTAATTTGAGTCCTTCAGGCTACGGCCACACGTGCCGGTTTTCACGCTGTAAAATTGGCTTGTTTTCCCGCTGCTTGAAATCTTGCCGTGGACCCGGCCACACGGCGCGTGAAAAACGGCAGTCTTTCTCAATCATTGCTGGTGAACGAACGTTAGAGCAAACATGAATCCGTGTCATGCAAGTCTAAATAAAAATGCAGTAAATACAATATGTGCGTTGTTAGTTGTTCGTCGTCGACGTGATCGGCGCAAGAGAAAATTCTGGATCCGTCCAATTGTCCACAACAGATTAACGAAGGGGAAGTTTGTGCTTTTACATAACACCCTCAAGAAATATCCTGACAAGTTTGTTGAGTACTATAGGATGTCCACCTCTTCATTTGAAATACTGCCATCGAAGGTGATTGTGAAGATCTCAAAACAAGACACCACGATGCGGGATTGTATAGGAGAGAAGAGAAACTCGCAGTAACATTGAGATGAGATTTATTGTTTCAAAGTAAATTATACATGTTGGCAATACCATAGTGTTATAATATTTTAACTTTACAAATATGCCGTTTAGACTAAAGACTCCTCCAACTCGTTTGCTGCAGTTACTGGGGTATCTGGAGTGGATGAAACGAGGCTGCAAACAGAAGACAGATTTGAGAACTGAGGTTGAGGGTTTCTCACTTTTACAGTGTAAGTCTGCATTAACTGGATATGTTTAATTTGAAAATCCAGTTTTTCATTTAGAGTCATTAGCTTTATTCAGGTCATCATTCATGTTTCCGGAGGTTCTGTAAAAGAAGTAGGCATTAAATATAATCGCCTTCAAAAATTAACGAATGACAGCGATTGCCGGGTTGGCTACAATGCAAAAAATATAACTACTGTATTAACATAGATTACGTAGTATATAGTATACACTCCGTTGTTAAAAAATAGATTTATTACATAACATATGTGAAGGCAAAGCAAGACCGTAGCGGAACGGGAGGGGGAGGCAGGTTAGGCAGCGCTAAATATGTAGTTGGTGCCATATAGTAATTTATATGACTATATTGCGATCCCTTACTTTGCTTAATAGATCCTCTCACAGACCTTAGACATGTACAGACAAGCAAAGTAAGGTAAGAAAGATGATAATTTTTCATAAATAAATTAGTTTATGTTAAATATGCTACTTACTGTCTTTGATCACATACTGATTGAAGAAAGCTCATTTGTTTGTGGTAAACATAAGGCTTCCTTTTTTTACTTGCATCTCCACTTTTACCGCCATCGCCTCTAAGATATCTGAGGTAACTATCCTTCATGCACTTCCCACGTCTTTGCACTTCTTTTCCTGTAACAATGAGAGTATAATATTCTATTTTAATTTTCCGCATAGGAATACGGAAAATGGTAATAGCTAACCTTTTTAACAAATATTAACTGAATATAGAAATATATACCATAGTCATAATTAATAGTTCTTACTGCTAAGAATTTTTCTTTTGCTATAATAATTCCATTACTTTCAGATATTTGGGTTCTGAAAACTCCAATTTGATCTCTACACTTCGAATTTCTGCTTGGGCGTTCCACTATTTCCTTAATTATTCGCGATACTTGTTCAGCCATTTGGGATACAATGAAAGAGGAGTATATGAAAGTGCCTACTGTAGAAGAATGGAAGGGGATCAGTGATTTTTTTGAGAGGAGAGCAAACTTTCCACATTGTATCAGAGCTATTGACGTCAAACACATCCGTATTTTGAAGCCGTGGGGTGCAGGTAGTGAGTTTTTCAATTAAAAAAAGTTTTTTCCAATTGTACTAATGGCAGTCGTTGATAGTAATTACTATTTTAGATATATTGATGCAGGGTCATTTGGTCGTGAGGGTGATTCAAATATTTTGAAAGCAAGTGATTTAGGCAAAAGAATTTATAAAAACTCTGAGATTACCTCCACCAACGCATTTACCTAATGATCCATCCAGTGTACCGATGCCATACGTGTTTGTAGGTGATAAAGCATTTGTAATGTGCGAAAACATCATGAGACCATACCCTGCTAAGAATATGACTTGGAAAGAACGAATATTTAACTACAGGCTGTCAGGCTCCCGGATAGTCATGTGGACAGCGCGTTTGCCTTTGGTGAAAGCGGTCCCGGATTCGATTCCCGGTGGGAGCCAATGTGCGAAATGCCCTAAGCTGTCGAAGCACTTTTTGCAATACTACTACTACTACAACTACAGGCTATCTAGAGCGAGGCGCTATGTTGAATGTGGTTTCGGAATTTTAGCTAATCAATGGCGTATATTCCATCGCCCTCTTGATGTAAGCATTGACAATATCGTACAAGCTGCATGCTCCATAACTTCGTCAGGCAACAAGATGGATACAATTTCGAGGACACACTAACATGCCCAATGGAGAGCATTCCATCTATTGGAACAAGAGGAAATAATGAAATCTAGATGATCAGGCGTTACTTTGTGGAAAGCCATTTAGATAATGAAGAAAAACAATGTAAATTTTCCACACTTTAATTTTACGACGACCAGTTTACCGGAAGATGCTACTCCGGTAGCGAAACCGGTCGTCAGTAAAATAAAAGTGTGGAAAATTTACATTGTTTTTCTTCATTGTCTAGAGGAAATAATGTTGAAGTACAAACAAGGGATCGCCATAGGTCTTACTACTGTACCAAAGAAGGCGATGTGCCTTGGCAAAATCATTATTGCAACATCTAAGGCTATTAAATGAAAAACGTTCTAATGAACGAGAACTTGGTAAACATTTGCTGCATAAATTAGAATGTATCCCTGATTAATCTCCAATTATCGTTGAAAAGTTTTGTCATTATTTGTCAGTATTTTAATTCAGCTCGTTAAACACGTCTGTCAAAACGCTCTTTTGGGTCAAACTCATACATTTTGCTAAAGAAACCTTTTTTATTTTGACTTAATTTCCAATGCAAATTCTTGGACCAAAACAAATTTAAATAAAGAAAGAATACTCACCGATGTTTTGTTTGATCTCCTCGTCCATTTCTTCCCACTGGTCTCCTATCACATTCCTGGTGACTGTCATCCAAGTACTTCTCTTCAGTTCCCGGTTCTTGAAGTCTTGATGCTTCATGTCATAAATACATGGGTTCTGTTCCACCTCCAAAATTATTCTTTCACTATCAAAGTGATCCAAAGTGAGAGCACAAGTATTGCAATGACCGAGCAGCGAGTAGTCCTCCACAGCAATGTGAGACGCCGCGTCTTTTCCCGCCCGTGTGGCCAGGTAAAAGCTTGAAATGCAGCAGAAAAAATAGACCCCCGCCTATTTTTCGGCGGGCGACTTCGGTGACGCGCCGGCTAAAATCCCCAGCTGCGGGAAAACACGCTGCTTGTGGCATATCGCATAACATTCAATGCTGCTCATATTTGTAGCTTGTTTTCACGCTGCAAATCTGCGTGAAAAAACGCACGTGTGGCCGTAGCCTCAGAATCGGAAGATAGCGCGCCTGCTGCTCGTCCGCCATGGCTCAATGCACTCCGTTCCTCGTCTTCGTCGGGAATATGTATATCCTTTTCTTAACAGCGCGAACGTCTTCTACGCGTACGTCTATCGGGTCTCTTCACTTCGTCACTGTGATTTCTCGGAATGTAGCTGAGAAAAGTGTTCTATCTCACCTTTCTCACTCGACGGCGTTACTTCCGAAAACCACGAAAAACTCAAAATAACCAGGACTTGCACAGTCACACCGCACCTGGGCCCATAACCTTTCAAGTAGCGTCTATTTAGATTATTATGAGTTTATATTAAGGAAAAACCCCGATGTATGATGATGGATATATCACCTCCGTCGGCACTCCCTACACACGTCCTTATCAGTCCCTCAAGGCGACCGCGCCCTCTCAACGCTCTCAACCAAACAACACCAAAAATTACGCCCAGTTACCAACCCTTAAACATATTTCACCACATTTCACAAAGCATCTCAAACAAAATTATTTTAACACACATCTATTACGTTACATCTGACAGATCCCTGATGTCTGTGAATCGATAGAGCATTCCCAGTCGAGACATTGCCCTTTTTTGACAAAATTCACATGTTCCGAAAAATTTAATTTATCATCATTACATCATAGTTACATCATTATCATAGTTACATTTTAAGTATAGGAAACCTCCGACTAATGCAAATAGCATGATTAGGACAACAGTTCCTGAGTAATTAGGAGGTCCCTCAATTGCACGTCTGTTCTTTCCCCAATCCACTCTGCAATTGCTTCAGCAGCAAACCGTACTCTCTCATTGCGTCACTGTGTTTAGGCTTTCCTTTTGCTGGAAAATGTATGAAAACTGGGGCAGTGTTGATGCGAATGGTTGGGAAAATATCAGATCCTTCGTCAAAATCCACAAGGGCGAAGAATAATTTATTAGAATAAAGTTGAGAATAGCAACAATTAAAAATTCATGACATGCAGTTGTACTCTTTCTTTTATTGACGTCCGTTGAAGGGTATTTAACATATATTTAATAGGGGAAAATCAACCATATCATGAAATATTCTCGTTTTGCAATTCCTATAGATTTTGAAAGCTTTCAAAATAGGCACCAAATTAAATGGATGAACAATACTCAAAGTTAGGCGAAATAAATATAGTTTATCAAAATATTATTCCATGAACTTCAATGTTTAGCATGTTAATGTGCTGCGTTGATTTTGGCCTGGTGTGTACTTTGCTATGTCCGCGTACCTGCTATGAATCTTTACTTTACCAGTCATCCGTATTTTCAGTTAAATCAAAAATTCCCGTACATACAGTAACACCAAATAGACAAAACATTTCGTCTAGAGTGACATTTCCCAGTTTTTATGAATCATCTCTTTGCAGTTTTGACATAACCTAACATAAAAATTAATATTTACAGTAATATTACTGATCACCTTCATGCAGTGCCGGCTTTATGCGAATAAGGCCTGGGGCCGCCAAATTATTTCATTACAAGATTATTATTAATAATTGACTCTCAAATAACTCACAAAAAACATTAAATAGCAAGAATAATAATGATTTAGTTTATTATTCAATGTAAAAAAGCCTGTTGTTATATTTTTCAGGTTTACGCCATTATTGTATTTGCAATATTACAAACGGGAGGGCCGCTAATTGTCTAAAGCCGGCCCTGCCTTCATGTATATACCTCAGATAAGTTAGTTAATCAACGTCTACTTCCAAGTTATGTATGGGGCCACAATTGTCCTCAAAATCAGGGGGTCCTTCAAGTTTTAGTAAATATTACCATTTGTAATCCTTCACCTCTTGCAAGACCACTCACAGATGGTGTGATTTCTTTATCAGTATCACTCTCACTTGAAAAGGGTGCACTAGTGATGGGCAATATGTGAACAGGTCAGTTCAAATGAGCTGTGAGGGACTTGGGTTTGGTGTGTCCTCCTCCTCTCCTGGCACGCAAGACTCATTTTCTGCTCTCTCTGCGCACACGACTATTTCTATGTGACAATTCTTCTGCTCTCCCTCCTTCTCATTTATTTATGTTTATTCATACGTTTTAAATAATTCTTAACAAGAAGAAATGTGTAAAAATTTGCATATGCCTGAAGAACACACATGCATAAAGTAAAACTTATAAACCTCACATTAAAAGCCATTTTGGCATCAAGCTGTAGATATCAGTATCAGGTTTGAGTCTATCCTGTACGGGTTTTTCTCCACTTGTGAGCAAAAGTAAAATGAAAGAGTTGACCTAATAATTGTACAACAGTTGTTTATAAAGAATCCTTTGTCCACAAGACCTTCTCCTAAAGAAAAGGAGGAAGGTAGAAAAGAGACCAGTGCCTGCGTTCACGCTGCTACAGATGTCGCGAGATTCAAAAGTCTACCAGCACTATAAGGTTTAAGAATTGAAATCATTTCAGAAGCACCCACACATGAATTGTATGGGGTATGGACACACAACAAATTTTTAACATAAAGGAATATTAGAGAACCGTCTCCAATCACCCTACAGAGTAAAGTAAGGATGGAGGTTTTAATTAGAAGAAATCCGGCGTTCCGAAAAGGAGTATCGTTGAGACAGAAAAGCAGTTTCCTGAGTTAGCTTAGTTCCATCGGAACTGAGTTAGAACTGAACTTTCATTCGAACGGAACCAAAAAGAAAACAGGAATGGCGATGAAGAATAAGTGGCAAAGAAGAACATTTTGGATTTGAACCAAGGTCCTTCACGGCAGGCACCTCAAATTGCCTATCTATGAGTAAGCCTCTCTATCAGTGCCGGATTTAGGCAGTGGGCAGTGCCCATAGGCCTCCACCAAGGTGACAAAATGTCAAAAAAATTGTAAAAAAATGGGAATAATTTAAGTATAATAAATATAGAACATGATTTATTAAGAGAAATAGATTTTAATGAAGTTATCGATGATTTTGCTACCAAAAAATCCAGGAAAGTTAGTTTATAAGAGTTTTGTGCAATGTATACCTAATTATTTGTATTATTGCTTTCGAATGAAAAATGTTCTTTGATATACTCCAAAAGATATCAAGTAGTCAAACCACAAATGTGTCCACCATTATTTCACTAATCCTTCCGATTCCTTGGCCTTAAAATATGGATTTCGCAGATCGTCCAAAAGAGGCCTCCACCCGTTGGATTGCCCATAGCCCTCATATACCCTGGATCTGGTCCACTGAGGCGTTTTTAGCTAAATACAAAGAATTAAGAACCCCTAATGCTTGCGAGAGGGACTCGCTACTAAGGAATTTTATACGAATCTTCTTCCATACTCTCGATATCCGACGATTCGCTGCTGTCATTCTTTTGCTCCTCTACTAGTTTATCGTCTGTCAGCAAACCACAAACAGCAGTTTCCACGTCTACCGCTACGAAATCATCAAAGGAGCAGTTTATGTCCAATATGCAGGACACAGTTCTCCTGCTTTCGGGCACTAACTCCGAATTCAGCTCAGCAGATCCACCCACAGAATCGTTTTTTACTTTCTCCATATACGTGTAGTATAGATATATATATATTTTGGGGTCCCTAGAACACGTTTTAACCATTTTCGGAATGATGTCCGTGTGTATGTGTGTGTGTGTGTGTGTGTGTGTGTATGTGTGATAGTAGGCGTTCTAACTCGAAAACTAAAAGTCGTATCAATACCAAACTTCATATATAGTACTGTGGTGTGTGCTGTCAGAGTTGATTAGTTTTTGGAGTAAATCGGTTCACCGGAAGTCAAGCTTCATTCATCAAAGCTCATTTCCAGTTTTCAAAATATCTCCATAAATATGATATATACGTATATTGTATTACTCATAAAAGTTTTATATAATGTAATTTACTATAACTTTTGTATTTAACATATTTTTGTATCACCGGTAGATTAAGAGTTATTCCTGAAATACCGATAAACCGGAAGTTGCTGTTATGTACCTTGTGGGTGCTTTAACATGAGAACCATTCATTGTATCAACACCAAATTTCATACATAGTATTTTGGTTGGTGTCGTTAGAGTTGATTAGGTTTTGGAGTAGATCAGTTAACCGGAAGTTGAGCTTCATTCTTCAAAGCTCATTTCCTGTTTTCAAAATATCTCCAAAAATATGAAATTTAGGTACATACTATCTATTACAAAAGTTTAGGAAAATAAAATTTACTATAATTTTTGTAAGAAACATATTTTTGTATCACTGATTGTTTAGGAGGTATTCATGAAGTACTGATAAACCGGAAGTTGCTGATTATGTACTTTGTGGGTGCTCTGGGCGCTGTGGGTGAAAGGCCATTTCATCGTTTTCCATCGAGCATGTCCCGAAAAACATTATTTATAATGTTTGTAACGTTAAAGATAATAATATATAAATTAATCACTCATCTTCCTAGTTTAGATTGAATATAGAGTTCGAAATTACTGTCGTAGATAAATATTTACATCTTATATATGGAGAAAGTCATGTGCTGGCCACATCAGATTTTTGTATTTTTTTTAAACCCGAATGTTTGAAACACTTATTCATACTTTTGGGTGATATTTTCTCCCAGACCAATGCAAACCCATGGATTGCCTCCAGAACGTTCCATTTGATGCGGGTTTCTTTTGTCATTAAATTCTTCATTAACGTATTAACGACGTGTGATCTAAAATGGCGCTCTGTAGCTCGAATAATGCCCTGATCTAATGGCTGCAACACAGTTGTGCAGTTAAGGGGAAAGAACACAGGCTCTATGTTCGTCAATATAATGATGGGGTTGGCCGGACAGCAATCCACGAACAGCACAATTTTTCTATTTCTCCCTCCAACTTTGGCATCAAAAGCCTTTAGCCACTACGTAAAAATTTGTCCTGTCATCTATGCTTTGGCGTTGGACTCGTAAGTATAGGGAATATTTCGCTGGCCACAAAAAGCTTGGGGAAGCACGGATTTTCCAATAGTTAATGGTTTTAGTTTATCACATCCAGTCATGTTTGTGCAGAGGAGAACTTCAAGCCTCTCCTTACTTACTTACAATTTATAGTATTTAAACGATAATTTGCTTTTTGCATTACTTACCTTTTCTTCGTATCTTTCGAGGATCGACTTGACAATTGGAAGCCAACCATGTACCGCTTGCTCATTTACTTAACTGGATTCACGGATGTGGAGTGATATTCCTCTTCTTCCTTTAAATCGGTTCAGCCAACCATCCGTGCTACCTAAATTGCCCAGTTTCATTCTTCAACTTCAGCTTTCGCTTTTATCATTGTTCCTCTGATTGGAATTCCTAGAGATCGCTGCTGAGTGAACCATTCAAATAGAATGGACCCCAACTCCGTGTTATCCGCTGGTCGTAGTTTTTTGCAGTGCAGTGTTTTGCATCACGAATGCAGACTTTATTTTTTCTTTGTTCTTCAAAATCTTAAATATAGTCGACGATGACATGCCATACCGTCTGCCGATTTCGGATTTACTCGTGGTTTCTCATTCGCACAATTTCAAATTTCTTTGCTAAATCTAAAGCCTTTCTTTTACTCTCCATCACAGAACAGTCACACTAGAAACTCGGTTATTGGAAAGCTCTGAACGAACTCATGTCTAATGATCGACTGATGGAAGAGCGACGACCATCATGTGGAAAGGCACCTCTAATTCATATCGAATTTCTTTCTCGAGATATTTTTCATTCACAAGCTTCATAACTAATGGAAGTGGCGCGAGGGAGAGGTTGCCTTGGAAATCCGAAACAGCGCTGCTTATATCTTTTAGATTCCCTCCCTTTAGACGATTTGGTGCCAAGTTTCGAATGAAAACACATCCCACAGGTTCCAATAAAATGGAAACTCGATTCAAACTGACTGACTGATTATCTGCGAAAAGAAACAGGATACAAGGGGATAAGATATAGGAGACGTGAGGAACAGAGGGGTTACTGAAACTCGTGAGACGTCTTCGATTACGAGATATGCCACCTGCAAGGCGAATATAGAACCCTCATTATAACCATACCTCAGAATTTGATCACTCGTTATAATGGACGTAACTCCCTACCCTTTTTGCTGACAGACGGACAATGTCAAACGAATCACTCGCTATAAGGCAACTCCCGTTATATGCCGTACTCGTTATAACGGACTTCTACTATATTTAGTCTTAAAATGTATAGCTGTATATTTTGCATTTTATGCAGATTTATTTATATTTTTAGTAATTTTTGGAAGCTATTTTTTCTTTGAGGAAAACAATACTTTGATGATGTATTCCACAGTTAATTGTCAGCGGTTCCCGATTGGCGGGTCGCGACCCAGTAGAGGGTCGTGGAAGGGTGGGTTGCGACTCGATCTTAAAACTGTCAGAAACCATCGAATAAACCATCGTATTTGCAATATTTGATGGTAAATCATGTATACACAAGGAAGGGATAAGATACAAATAAGGTTTTTTACTCCACCATGGATCGATGGACCGTGGAGATAAGGATAGGTGTGTTGCCAGCAAAAAGGCTGGGAACCACTGGTCTAGATGGTCCATAGATGGTCTATAAAACTTAGCATAGTTGTCATTTAGTAGGTCAAGTCGAGATCTTATCTTCCAAAGTTAGCTATGACTTTTTCATCCCAAATCGGAATTGGTTGTTGGGAAATTTACCCAAAGAGGGGGCTACCTGTCCAATCTCCTCACTTTCCTCTATTCCCTTAATCCTAAAATACATTTCACGTATGATCTTGAAGCTGTTGGTGTACTAAATTTCTTGGACTTGTCTATAAGTGTTATTAATTGCAAAGCTTCCTTTGAAATACAGTAGAAGTCCGTTATAACGAGAGCTGACAAAAATCGGAAAAGTGCTTGTTAAATCCGATTTCTTATTCTAAATGTCCATCCTCTTGAATCCAAGGGCAGCGAATGCACTAGAATGGAACTGTTAAATCTTATGCAAATGCTTCAGAATGCATAGAAGAGTATGTTCACGTCAAAAATGTTATTTCATTGACTCATAAACCGTAACCATAGTGCGTCCTCTGACATAAAATATGGGTCATTATTGCTCAATAATCGTCGAAAGTAATAATATCCCATTAGATAATAGTATTAGTTAGGATTTGGTGATTTAGCTTAATATTTATACTTGGCTTTCCAGTAGTATAAGTAGTTACGAGCTCGATTGGCACGAGTTTTTCCCCGGTGCCGGTAATTCTTCAACGCAGCTGGTGAGAGCAGAATTCCTTCTCCTCTACCCTTATATATCGTCTTCCCCCATCTCTCCTCTTATCTTTCCTGTCTTGTCCTCCTGGCACAAACAGAAACCTCCCCTTCAGTCAAGTAGTAGCCAAAAAATCTGATGTGGCCAGCACATGACTTTCTCCATTTATAAGATGTAAATATTTATCTACGACAGTAATTTCGAACTATATATTCCAAAAAGGAACAAATCCAGCGAAACTTGGTGGAGTTTCATGTTAAATAACGTTAAAAATACAAAACTAGTACAATTCCACAAAATATATATTTCGCACAGTTTACCGGTTTCGGCACAAAATTAAGAAATTTCGACTCACGGGAGCGCTGAGTGAACGGGTGTTGGGTGGGAACAGGTGGGAAGTTACTAAAGTATTATTTAACAGCTGCTTTTAATGGGAAAAAAGTGGTTTCGTCGCCAATGTTGTTCTGTGTTAAGAAAAAGATAGTCACCCTCACGACGAAACCACTTTGGTAACCGAGTTGGAAATTGCGAAGAAAAGCTTAATCAGTCAACAATAACATCCCCCCAACACCCCTTTTTGCTCAAGAAGGCCCGTAACATTATGTACTTTGTGGGGATTGGGGAAATGAGAATCCGTAAGAGTTGAAATAAGTTAGTATTGCCCTGGCGGATTCCACAAGAAACATCAAAAATGGCCTAAAATTTACATTACATTTACATTTAAACCCTGCAATCCGCCAGTGGCGCGTGGCAGGGGGTGTAAGACACCAAAATACCTATCTAATTAAGAGAGCTATTTGCTTCTCTAATACTACGCGGAAAAAATGACCAAAAGTAGCTTTCTGTCCTGGCAAAATTCAACCAAAAAACTCAAAAAGACGTCATTTTCGGAAGGTCATATCTCGGAAACCATAGCTTCTAGGAATGATTTTTCAACATATATATATGCCGCAGTACTTCTTCTTCAATGTGTAGTAGGAATCAACTCTTAATCTTAAGTGGTATCTGAGATATTAAATTTCTCCCAAACGACGTTCATCGAGAATTTTACCAATTTTAACACTGGATGTGGCTTTTCCTTTATTCTTTATGTGAATGTAGAATTTCAGGACTAACTTGTGTACAATTTTGGAGGAAGGCTTATAGGCATCATTGTTTTTCATCATTGTTGGTATGTGACTCCGGTGGAAAAATGCCTGCAAATATTACACCCTCTGCAGCGATGTATTGGTTGGTAAATACGTAAAATCGATGAAAAGTCCTTAAAACGTATGATTTTAGCAAAACTACGAATAAGATTAATTTGAAATAGCCTCCGTTGATGCATTACGTGCTGTATTAGTGTCAGGTGATGGCGCGCGCGTCGACTGCCTACATGTAGTGAGCTGTCGGCACCGCAGAGATGGCAGGACAAGCGCCCTCTGTTAACACGTAAGTTTGGACGTAAGGTGCTGCACCACACGACACATTTCAAAACTACTGGCGTGTCTGCGGTGCACGCCGCCGAGCGACTGGGCAACATTCCATGGCGACCAATGGCGGAGAGGCATTGTTATCACTTTAATCACTTGTTGATGATGGCGGGTTACCATGGAGTTTTCAAAAGGCACATCAGGATGGACTACGGACTTGTATGCGTATGCGCCACGTGTTTCTGTAACATTGGATACCTCGTATTAACTAACGAACTCTAATTTACGTTTGAGGAAACAATGCTAGGTTGTGTCAGGACTCAACAATCGCCTTGGTGATGATATATTTCTTCTGGGAAAAGGGTTGTTTGTAAAACATTTTCATGATTGCTGACCAGACGGGTTATAGATTTCTATGTTAACGGGAAATGCTTCGTTGGAATACAGGATGTTTGTATGTTGCAAATGTATGTTTGATTTATTTTCGACCTTCTGAATGTCAAACAATGGAGAAGGTCTATCCCATTGTTACCTATTACTGCAACTACACACATTCTTGTTTCTGTACCCATTATTGTAACTCTATTGCCGTAGAGAATAGGTCGACAATTGTGTTGTCATGGCAACGAGATAGGTTTCCCTTTAAATTTGATTTCCCTATTTGAAATACCGATTTTTTGTCGTATTTTTTTAAAAGAATTACGATGTGTGCGTATATTTACTTGCCCATGGGTAATGCAACCGTATGCATACGTGAAATACCGTTCATACGTGGGATGTGAATAGTAATAATAAGAGGTCTTTATTTGGGCGAGATCTTCTTGTGATCAGCCTGCGTGGGGGGGATTTGATATCACTCTTTGATTAGGTGGAACGTATAAAAATACGAAACGTAATAACTTGAGAGTTAGTTAAGATATTTATTGGCGGTTTGCTTCTAGAAGTAACTCAAAATGCGTTTTTAAACACACCACGATGTGTGCACCATTAGAAAGACGTCTTAAATCTGTATTCAACTTATCTCCGAGTGTTTTGCAGGCGTGACATTTGCAATAACTAATAGAAATTCGATGGCGCAGTTCTGGTGGATCACCAACTGGTGTCTGGTGCACTTGGTTCTCGATAAACACCCACGGAAAAGTCATGTCTGGGTTCCTAATCGATGGACTGCCCCAATCAAGCGATCTAAGAACTCATAGAAATCCCATACAATTAATTATGGTGCACCATCATCAAGCGAACACAGGAACTAACATTCTGAGTTACATTTAGAAGCAAACCGCTTATTAATATCTCAATTACTTCTCGAGTTATTGCATTTTGTATTAATATACCTTTTTAACCCAGGTACCCTGTATAAGACAATTTCCTGCTCTTCATAAATACAATCATATTTTTAAAAAATATTTCGAACTAAATTAAGAACCCGCTTAATTTATGATTACGCCACTTGCTTCGTGATTGGTTCGCTAATTAGAGATTCGCTTAGAATTATTTTCGTATCACGTTCTTCGATTGTTGGGAATTCTGTTTCCATAGTAACCCATAGTACTGTTGTTTCATTGTTGTACCATTGTTGCTGCATTGTTATCATCTAATAGTGTAAAAAACACGAAAATAAAGCCCATTTCAACTTATTATGCGTTCAATCAAACGCAGGAAATAACATTTTGAGTTATTTTCAGAAGCAAACCGACCCGTGGTCTCGAACCCAGTTCCTTAAGATGCGAATACGTTCATCTAACCCTCTTTCTGCTGATATAAATTTGATAAAGTCGACGCCGCTGACCTTTATTATTTTTTTTCTTTGGCGAATATTAATTATTAGGAAATTTCATTACATCTGTTTTTTTTCCCCATTTTCTTTCTCACTTTAGTAAATGTTATATATTTCTATTGTAATTAGTGCTGTTTTAATTTACTGTAAATTTATTGATTTATGTGTATGCTGTATGTGATTTTATTATTGTCTATACTTCATTGTTATTTTTTACTGCGTTTTCTGGGGTTTTTTTCACCCCCTTCTTTTGTGGGTGTTTTCCCGCGACGTGGGTTTTTCTTTGGCAAACTTCAGTTGCAAAGATTTTCCCCACACTCTCTGTCTCTTTGTTTTAATTTAATTTATAATTGTTTATAACTAAATAAATACGAACTAGTTGAGATAAAACCAACTTAATCCAAAGTTCCATATCATTCCGGGAATTTCCTAAAATAAGAGTCCATCATTTTAAAACGCACTGAGGAATGTAAATTGCGCTCTGGAATCGAACCTAGGATCTTCAGGTGAATGGTTAACTGCGTATATGAAATGCATCTAAGATATCACATCTATTATATATAGATGCTTCTCCGGATTCAATCATGTATAGATATATAGGATACAAATTCACAGGCCAATCCACAAGAGTCATTGAGTTGAAATTTTTACGACGTATTGGCCATAATGTGTAACCGCCATAAAAATTGCAATTTTGAACCTCAGTGTCATGGGTTCGATTCCAGAGGGCCCCAAAGTCCCGATTTTTTCCATTTAAATGCATTGCTTTGATTTTCGGGAATTTTTAAAAAATACTTTCCAAATAGGTAAGGAATCAAAACTCAGGGAGCCTATATATATATGATCATGATGTATCGAAAACATTAATGACTTTCACGGAAAATATCCTGGGTTCGATGCTAGGACGATGCAAAAATCTGCCCTTTAAAATACATGGGAGTAGTTTTTCATTAATTTTTTATGCACTTATCTAAATGATAGGAAGTTCTTGCTTATATGGAAGATGTATATAAAGACTCGGTTTAAGAAAAAAAATACATAAGACAATGCTGTTCCTGGGTTTGATGCCAGAGCACATTAATATTTCTCACATAAGGAATATATGTGAAAAGTAGGACGTCGTTTGAGGCAGTTGCAGCCAATATTTCTGCTTGAATTTTCACACTTAGTTAGGGATAGTGCCCTTCTGTTGTGCTGCATAGTAAGTATGACCAGGAAGACCCTGGTTCGATGCCGGACGAATAAATTGCAGCGAATTTTAAGAATATTTTCAGTCCATTTTTTTACTTTTGAGGACCTTCTCGATATGACGTTGACTAGAAATTAGTGTTATCAATATGCTTGCAGTATGCAAGCTACATTTTACTCGTATATATAGATAGAGAGGATACTAATTCACAGGCTAAACCATAAGCGTCATTGACTTGAAATTTTTACGACATATTGGCCATAGAGTGTAACCGCCATAAAAATTGCGATTTTGAACCTCAGTGTCATGGGTTCGATTCCTGAGGGCCCCAAAGTCCCGATTTTTCCCCTTTAAATGCATTGCTTTGATTTTCGAGATTTTTTAAAAAATACTTCTCGGATAGGTAGAGAATCAAAACTCAAGGAGCCTATATATATGGTCATGATCTATTGAAAACATAAATGACTTTCACTGAAGATATCCTGGGTTCGATGCTAGGACGATGCAAAGATCTGCCCTTTAAAAAAAATGGGAGTAGTTTTTCATTATCTTTTTTCGATGCTTTTATTGAAATAATATGAAGTTCGTGCTTGGCTAGAAGATGTATGGTAAGAATTGGTTTAAGAAAAAAATTTAGATACGAATATTTAGATAGATATTCCTGGGTTCGATGCCAGAGCACAATAACTTTTCTCTCATAAGGAATATAAAGGAAAAGCAGGACGTCGTTAGAGGCGGTTCCAACCATTATTTCTGCTTGAATTTTTACACATAGCTAGAGATCGTTATTTTCTGTTGTGCTGCATAGTAAGTATCACCAGGAAGACCCTGGTTCGATGCCGGACGGAGAAATTGTAGCGAATTTTATGAATATTTTCAATACTTTTTCTACTTTTGAGGACCCTCTCGATATGATGTCGACTTGAAATTAGTGTTATTGATATGCTTGCAGTATGCAAGCAACATTTTAGTGGTATATATATAAAGACAAAAGGAAGAAGATTATAAAACATATAGCATTCCTCTGCTGTACCTTATGTTAACAATCAATTAGTTATACATTTTAACTCGTTTATTATTTACTATTTTACTCGTATTCTAAGTTTCTATCGAGAAGTGATTTGGAAAATTCTTTGCAATTTCCGCACTGCATTTCAAATGAGAAGATTTTGCTCCAACCGGGAGTCGAACTGACGGACATTTGGTGACATTCTTACGCTTATGAACACAGAAGAAGGCATAGGACGATCGCCATTTTGAATCCTCTATCCTTCCCGGAAGTTCCTTAAAAATATTCTCAAAAGATTGGGCAATGTTACCGTATGGAAAAACTCGAGACTTTGGGGCCTTCTGGAATCGAACCCATGACACTTGGGTTCAAAATCGCTTTCTTTCTGGAGGTCGCACGTTATGGGTGGTACGTCGTGAAAATTTCATGTCAGTGGCACTTGGGGAACGTGGTTAGGGTTGGTATATCCTTTGAATATTCGTCATACCTGTTTCAAAAACTAATTACTCTTACGAATGCTTTATATATATATATACTCTATATACTTATGCTCAGTAGGCCACATGGATTAGCAAATACCTTAAAAATATAGACATATTCCACGCTAGTTTACATACAATTAAAGATCTAAGCCCCATTGAATACTAAACATAATTTAATAAAAGAATTATAAATAACTCACTGTAAATAATGCATAAAATATGTTATTGTATCATTCATATGTATTTTTTTATAATTTATATCATTAATATGTTAAAATTTATTTGGCATTCTGTTTCTAATACGTTTCGTAATGGCTTTTAACAATTATTCTCTTCGCAAATGCTGTTCATGTTCATTACTTGTAACATCCCATACGTAAATTTTATTATTTATAACGATTTTAGGGGTATTTATGCTTAAAGTCGAATAATTTGTGATATTAATTATATATTTGTGATATTTTATACTTATAAAATCCTATTGTTTATTGTATTTTATACTTTTAAATTCTGCTGTGTGATATTGGTGTTGTGACATTGTTTATAACAAAAGGGTACGTCCCGTTGAATAAATAAATAAATATGACATCGTGGAGAGAAATGTATACACCATAAACTTTAAAATGTAAACAAAGGGAGAATTGAGTACATTTTTGAGGTGGAATTAAAAGTTATTCTTCTAAAATGACCGCGTAATAATTGAAACGAACGCGGGATGCATTGTTGGGGAAAGGTTAGTTACGCCGCGGCTCCCAACAATGGTTCATACATTGTAATACTCGCGAGGGATATTGTTGACGACTTCGCCTAGTAACGAGGGGGATAAGATAAGAGTGCCTAATTAATGCCATTAAGAAATACGTTTTCTAATTTGGATAACTGAACACATTAATATATCACCAATTTGAGTTACAATTGAGGTGTTGACTCGTCCGTTAGAGAATCTTGGACTTACTCTGTTTTGAATCCAATTTTAAGTACGTTGCCGTGGAGATAGCACAATGAAATTTTCGCGGTAAACAGCTAATAAATTGGGCAAGTTTTTAAAGTAGTCGCTAAAAATGTTTGTCGGTAACTTTTTTTTTAAATTGGCCTCGAAGATTTTGATCAAATTCGCGACGTCACGCTTTTCGAAATTTGTAGTTTTTATTCTGACTGAAAGGAAGCAGATTTGACAACAAATATTTTTGCCTCAGTTAGAGCAACTATTCGGTTATTCTGAAGAAAAAAATCAAATCTGTATCTTAATTATTCACGTTGCCATGGGGAAAAGTGTCTTGAAAGTCACGTTTTTTTCCGAAAAATACTAAAAAATTTCGTGACTGTAAAGCGAATAAAAAGCGGACACTCTACTAAGTGGCAGTAGACTAGTAGATCCCTTCCGATTATCACTACTTCCTGGTACACCCTGAATATAGATAAATATAATAGTTAAGATTGCATTGATATATTATGTAAGCAGGTAAGTCTTTCCGGAATTTTTCTTTGCTAACCGAATTATTATTTATAATATTAAGGAATGAAATAGCAATTGACAAAATAGATACGTTTAAGGTCCAATAGAGTGTTACGTATCGATATTCGTGTCCAAAGTATCCTTGGTTCGACTCCGGACGACTCGAATCGTCTCTCGCATAAGAAATGCACGTAAAGTTCGTTTTGATCGATTGCAGACATTTTTTCTTTCGCGGAATTAAATCAGAAATAATGGTCGTACGAAATCGAGATTAGCACCAAAAGAAAGAAAATTGAACGAAGATTCTTATTTCGGTCGTGGAATATCGTATTCGAGTCGAAATTGAGAGAACTAGGGCAAAAAAGACGACAAATTCGTGTGATTTAGTGGGCGTAAACAATTCCCTAACGACGAAGGTGATTGTTGGACTCAGCTCTCAGTCATTCATCGTCAGAGTTTAAATGCATCAAAATTAACGTTTCTGATGGAAAATTCAATAACGTATCGTGATTTTTTATATCTTTGGTGAATAATTTTAATTTTGATTCCGTCATTTTTGATGGGGGAATTCAATAGTCGTCAATAATCACAATATATTATCTGGTTTCATTTTTATGGGAATAAATTTAAGAGGGAAAAAGATTTTCTCTTGTCGAGCGACATCAGTTCCCGATTCCTCCGCCCGAGGGCGCCTGCGTTACATTTCCGGGCTTCGCAGCCGAGTCTCCATCCTTCAGCCCCCCACCACCACCTGTTAAGCGGACGAAAACGGCTTCGAGCACGTCGCGAAAGGCTTCGTCGTCGGAGTAGCCGGGTTCGATCGGAAAAGACGGCAGTAGTGCACTCGGCAGCGGTCAGCAAACACCGCGCAACCGCTCGCGATCTTCAAATCGAGTTTCGAACCGTCGTTCGTCGCGCGGGACCTCGTTACAACAGTTCAACCAGTTCTGTGTTGCGTTGCTACGGTGATCGGATTGTCGCCTCGCCTTGGATTGCGTGTGAAAGTGCTCTTTTTAAAGGTTACCGCGAGTGAGTGCTCTAACGGTTCGCAGTGAATGTGTGACGGATTCGGCGGTGGTGCGTTGCCGTTAGCAACGTCGGGTTGTCGTAGGTATGTCGTTAACATTGTTGTGGTTGTCGAGGATTGAGTTTTCGAATGGTTAATCGTCAACCCGCGAACGGTGACGAATCTGAGGTTGTAGTCGCGGTTTCCGGAGTTCAGAAGTTGTTTATGTAACCTAGATGTGTTGCCAAAGGCCATGGGATGCTAAGTTTTATCTCCGGGGCGGTTTTACCTAGCAACCAAGTCCCTGTTAGCGATATTGTGTTCGGTTAGTTCAGTCGCCAGCGCAAGCGAAAGCATAAGTTCGTAGTGCACATATATATTTATGTATACGTTACGTAAAGATGGTTGTCGCAATATATAAATACTGGTCTATCTATTCATATACGTGAGGATTTAATTGGAGGAAGGAGGTCAGGTTCTTCCTTTAATCCCGTAAGAAATACGTGAGAGAAATTTTCAAACGTTAATTTCATGCACTTTCCGACATAGGATATGATTATAAATTATTGGGAGTCTTGTAAAAGTTCAAATGAGTATTAAATATCGATGTTTGTCTGTCCAGAGTATCCTTGGTTCGACTCTGGACGACTCGAATCGTTCCTCGCATAAGAAATGCACGCAAAGTTCGTTTTGATCGATTGCAGACATTTTTTCTTTCGCGGAATTAAATCAGAAATAATGGTCGTACGAAATCGAGATTAGTAGCAAAAGAAAGGAAATTGAATGAAGATTCTTATTTCGGTCGTGGAATATCGTAATCGAGTAGAAATTGAGAGAATTCAGACAAATATGACGAAGAAATTCGTGTGATTTTGTGGGCATAAACAATTCCCTAACGACGAAGGTGATTGTTGAACTTTAATATGAATACAAGGGAAAGATAGGCTCGTAAGAAATGCATTGCGAAGAAGAGACGACATTTTATGGAAATAATTCCATTCGTAAGCTTTGGGAAATAGAAATAAAACTATATATTTATTTAAAATTTGGCATCGTCAAGAAAACGTCGAATGATTAATGAAAAAGTTTGCGATATTATTCTTGCGATATAATGCTCAAATCATTATGAAATTTTGCATTATTTGTGTCAATGGAAAATACGTGTTTACGTATTTATTTATATATTTTTATATTTAAATTTGATCTGCATTCCATTAATAATCACCGATGCGTACATATTTATTAGAATTATTATATTTTATTCGCAGAATTCGAAATTTTGGCTCTTCCGCTTGTCTTCGACGGTGTCATTACGTTGCCCCTGGTAACCGAACTGCAGAATTGAAGCAGTTTAAAAATTCACTCGGCAACTATTAGCTTTCCGGCGATTTCATTCATTTACGACACTCATCGCGAAGCGTTGCCAGGGGCTACCGGTCGAGAATTGCATTGTTGAGCTACTCGCGGATTCACAAGTCAAAATACGTTTATTCAAAGACTAGATGACGCTGTGAACTGCGTACCACCTAATTCTATCAAGTGTATCTATTTATTTCTCGTATTTTTGTTATATATATCGAACTTACCTTCAGAAGTTTACAATATTGAAATCCTCACACTAAGTCCTCGAGTAGAGAGAGAGTAAAACCGTTTTAAAACTAAAAATTCGGTAAACAAATACGTTGCTGTAAATAAAACTTGGTCGCTACTGACGCTTAAACAAAATTGTAAAAAAATTAAATGTTCGTACTTTTTTCCGTGCGATTCTTCACAGGTTCAGCAAATGTTAAAATCTCATTCAATTTTTTCTTCTTCATAAAGTGTATTATCAGGATTAATTTCAACTCGTATTCTTAATGCATTTTGATGTATAAATACACGAACTTGGGGAATCAACAATCGCCTTCGTTGTCAAGGGGTTGTTTACAACCTCGAAATTTCGATGAAATATTCACGCATTTCATCAAAATTCTCGAAATTTCGATTCGTAAGCGATATTTCACGACCAAAATAAGAATCTTTATTCTATTCCCCTTCTTTCGGTGCTTGGTTCGACTTTGTACGACTATTATTTCTAATTTAAATCTTCGAATGAAATGAAGCCTGCAGCGAGAAAAATGAACTTTACGCGCATTTCTTATGGAAGTGCTTTTTCGGCTATTCCTTTCGGTTTTTTCCTAATTTTCTTTTTTTACGTAGCGCTATTGTGTAATACTCAGGGTGGGATGGATTGATAGTTCTGGGGTATGAATCACCCCACGTGCTTATCAGGAAGATACCGAGCTATTAAGGTCTTCTGTGTGTGTTTATATGGTGGATTGATTTTTTAAAGAGTGATAAGTCAGCTTTATAGTGCAAAGTGTGGGGTGTTCTAGACCCCAAGGCCCTGGGGTGTGGTTCACCCCACGTTTTTTTCGCAGCCTGTGGAGACAGTGTTATTCAGTTCTGTGTTTTTTGTTTAAGGTGTGTGTTAGTGCGATGAGGCTTCTGCTAATTGGATTCCGCCCCTAACAAGATGAACCTCACCCTGCAGAAGACCAGAGAGAAAGGCATTTGTAAGTATTCTCTGCATTCCTTTCAATTTATCAAAGAATGTGTTTTTTTTGTCGTCTTGTGTTGATAACCTGAAAGTAAAGTGTGCTTTTATTTTAGGGCGAAAAAGTTGTTTTTTTTATGAAATTCGAAATTCCAAGACGATGAAAAGTCGTTGCTATGGTTACGTATTTTCCCGAAAAAATTTTAGTCGCACTGAAAAATGTTTATATGTCTCAAAGCAGCGAGCCTCACAAGTTTGATTTTCTATTCAGAAACGTAGTTTTCAATTTTTTTAAACATTAATTATAAATAAAAAAATACTAAATACGTGATTTTGCTAGAAATTACCCGTTGACATACGGCAACGTTGCCGTTGGGTTGGGTTTTGTATGTATTACTTTTTGCTTTGGATCGTAAATAAAATATATCATTTGGAATTCTTTTTATTTGTGTGTTTTAATAAATTTCTAATTGACAAAGTAGACTAAGAAGTAAATTAAATGGTCAACAATTAAGACCATAATTTAGCAAAAAAATGATAATTTTACTGATAATCCTGGAGGCGTAAATGTTACATGTCAGATATATATTTTTTATACTGTTAATTATAACTTTATATTTTTCTTCTTGAAAACAAAACTTTGCCCTGTATTTATGTTTTAAAAAATAAATGAAAATCTATGTTTTTGACAAAAAATCAAACTTTAGTCCCGTTGCGAGGGACCTAAACATTCAACAATATGACTAACATATTTACTACCATAGAGACTGTTACCATAGCAACTGTTACCATAGCAACGACTTTTTCTCGACTTGGAATTTCGAATTTCGAAAAAATGTTTTTCCTTATACGACCTAATACTTAATACTTGAATGTATGCAAAAATGAATGAAGATTATTTGACGTCATTTTTGCATAAATTTAAGCAGGCTTTGCATAGGTTGTCCCAAAATATAGGGAGGAAACATTTTTTCGCAAAATCAGATACGCAAACCTTCAATTGTTTTTCTATTTGGCCTCATTAACTTAAGTAATGAAAATAATATTGAATTTATTATGCAATAACTATGCAAAGTGTTATTTCTCACAAACAAACTACACTTTTGTATATTTGGCCAACTTTTTCTCATTCCAGCCCACTGCACGAAGTTATATATATATTATAATAAATATAAAATTAAGTTAAAGAATGAAGATATTTAATGCTTAAAAGGTATCAAGATGATATTTTATTGCAAAACGATATCCATTTAAAGAAAGAGAAGAAAATATTTTCCTATTTAGTCCATATCTACAAAGTAAGCGTAAGATACATAAATTTATGTATCTTACGCTTGTATTTTCTCTTAAACATTCGAAAATTTCAGGCGAAATAGTTTCGGGATATCTACATAGTTAGAGGCGTTTGTTTTTCGCAATAAAATCGACAAATAACGCGAATTTTGGCCGATTTAGCGAAATAACGCTATTTTTAACAGCTTTAATGAGCAGCTCGGATTTTGTTGATGTTTGCTTCATTTGTAAGAGAGGGAAATGTAATTTTGGTATTATTTAAATAAATTTACAATATATAATTGGATTATTTACGTATTTTTGTCATATTTTTGATCACTCGTGACATCTTTGCATGCGCGAATTTGATTTTAGCAATTAATTCGCAAAACTTTCTTTCCTTTATCACAAAATCTCGAATTAATTCCACGAAGATATACGTTTTGTTTTTCCCTGACATTTATCGTTATCAATATGTTTTTAATGAAAATATAATGTTTCGTTGATCTGCAGCTGTGAAAGCATTTTCCTTGGGTGTAAACAGCACAGTTTTAAATAAATTCAATTTCATATTTTGTATAATTTACAGTTAATAACATTTCCAATGCTTTTAATGTTTATGCCAAAGTGTGCCTAATATTATTCCGTTGCTTAAATGAGACTCTGTGAAAATTAGTAACAATAAATTTAGGAAACGTAATAAAAACACCACAATTTGATTTTCAAATCTAAAAATTTCAGAAATTTGAGTTTGGCGCTTCGTAGAAGCTGCAATTTTTTGGCTACGGAGATTACAATTAAACATTCTGAAGCCTTTTGATGTGTTTTATTGATTAAATGATAACAAAAGGTCAAAATCGACATTTAACTCTGATTTTCCCGTTAAAGCTACCATAAGACGAGTTGTTTTTCGTGTGTAGCTTTATATTTACTTTCTCCATATACGAAGTATAGAGAAAGTATTGTTTTCATGAAAAAAATCGACTTCGAGATTTCAACGGAAATACATGTTTTGGGGTCCCTAGAACACGTTTTGACTATTTTTGGAATGATGTCTGTGTGTATGTGTCTGTGTGTGTGTGTGTGTCTGTATGTTTGTGTGTGACAGTGGGCGCTCTAACGTGAAAACTATTGGTCTTATCAATACCAAACTTTATATATAGTACTTTGGTTGGTGTCGTTAAAGACGATTAGTTTTTGGAGTAAATCGGTCAACCGGAAGTCGAGCTTTTTGCTTCGACGCAAAGTTATTCGTCAGTTTTTGCAAAATATCTCCATAAATATGATATTTATGTGTATACTGTTACTTATAAAAGTTTTAGGAAATGTAATTTACTATAATTTTGTATGAAATATATTTGTGTATCACTGATTGATTAGGCGTTATTCGTGAAATACTGATAAACCGGAAGTTGCTGATTATGTACTTTTTGGGCGCTCTAACATGAAAACTATTCGTTGTATCAACACCAAACTTCATACATAGCATTGTGGTGTGTGTTTTTAGAGTTGATTAGTTTTTGGAGTAAATCGGTGAACCGGAAGTCGAGCTTCATTCATCAAAGCTCATTTCCGGTTTTCAAAATATCTCCATAAATATGATATTTTAGTACATACTTTTATTTATAAATTTTTAGAAATTGTTATTTGCTATAACTTTTGCATGAAATATATTTCTGTATAACTGATTGTTTAGGAGTTATTCGTGAAATACTGATAAACCGGAAGTTGCTGATTATGTACTTTGTGGGCGCTGTGGACGAAAGGCCAATTTCATCGTTTTTCATCGAACATGTCCCGAAAAACATTATTTATAATGTTTGTGACGTAAAAGATAATAATATATGAATTAATCACTCATCTTCCAAGTTTAGATGGAATACAGAGTTTGAAAATACTGTTGTAGATAAATATTTACATCTTATATATGGAGAAAGTCATGTGCTGGCCACATCAGATTTTTCTTTCAATTTAAAGTGCCATGGGTCTAGCTTACACCTTAATAAGTTGTTTAAACCAAACCGCGTGTCTTTTTCGCCATTAGATACGGAGATGTAATGTTCAATATGATGCAAGGTCGAAAATCCAAGATGGCGACTTTTGTTTAAATATTTCGGCATGTTGCCCAGTTGGGATTTTGCTTTTGGCTGTCCAAAGAACATCTCTACCTAATTTCAGCTTGATAAACAAAAAAGGATTGAACCTATTCTGCCTGCACTGTTACCTAGCAACGATCCCAATCGCGGTCCCAAACACGCGTGTATCCCCATGGTGACGAGAAAAGTGTTGCGTCATCATCGAAAGTGACGTCATCGGCGCAAAACTGACCTGCTGAAGGCGATTCGTGAAGTCAGTCACTATTTCCGCTGATGACTGCTCCCGGATGGCCAACATAGTTCGCGAAAGAGCTGATTTCGCCCGTTTTTTTGCCATTTCCTTCAAAATTGGGGTCAAAATCTGATGCACGCATTAATATCGCGATTTTTCTGATTTTTTTGATTTATTTCGCGACTGTCAATTGTTCTCGATGCAGTATTTCTTTATTTTCTGGTCGTTGCCGTGGATGTAACCTTCGAAAGGAAAAAACGCAATAAATTGGCGTTAAATCTAATGTTTTGCGAATTTCGTGCCGGAATTTTAAAATCGGTCTCAAGAAAAGAAAACTTTGATACTTTAGACGTAATATAGATCAAGTCTCACTGCTGTACGATTACTTTTTCTTATTTTAATTAACGAAAGAAATCCGCTCCGCATGGCCATTTTTCGTTTCTTCAATCCCGTTGAAAAATGTAATCCTCTATGGGCTCGAACCCAGGACAGAATCTCGGGATTTTTTATATTTTCCCCATATCGGCCTGAAAAAGACCTTCCCATTAAAATTTCAGCCTTCTTTCTCGATTAGAAATAGCCAAACAGTTTGTATGAATGAGTCAGGCTTTTTTGAAGACGTAGAAATATTACGTCGAGAAAGTGGAAGATTTTTTAATCGACTCGACTCGTAGCTGGTCGAGTACGACTGTTGACTGGTCAAACACTCGACTCGTAGCTGGTCGAGTACGACCGTTGACTGGTCAAACACTCGACTCGTAGCTGGTCGAGTCCACGACCGTTGACTGGTCAAGCACTCGACTCGTAGCTGGTCGAGTCCACGACCGAGGTGGTCCTCGACTCGACCCCTTTGCGGGCTAAAGATCGTCAACGCCGAACGTGAAGTGGGAATTCGTGGCGTGTGTCCAACTTAAAGCGTGTCCAAGGATACGAGGGAGCTATTGTTGGCAGTGAGAAAGGGAACGTCCTTGTCGGTTATTTAGAACGACAATTGGGCTAACGATGCCAACCCATCCTATACGTTTCCCTAATTAACGATAAAGATTCAGGACGATTTTACAATATCTGTATGTATAAAATCGAAATTCCGTGGGTGTGTTTGACTTAGATTGGAGGCAACACCGTTCCTCCGATTTGCTTCAAACTTTATACACGCGTCCTCTGCGACCTGGAAGGAATCACTGTCCCATTTTTATTCGATAATTTTAGTGGGTTCGAACCAAGATCGCTCAGATAGATTTCCATAAGAAATGCACGTAGACTTCACTTTTATCGGGTGCAGGCTTTATTTCTTTCGAAGAATTAAATTAGAAGGAATTGTCTTACAGAGCCGAGACAAACACCAAAAGAAAGGAAATTGAACGAAGATTCTTATTTTTGTCGTGGAATACCGTATTTGGGTCTAATTTGAGAGAATTTAAATAAAAAAGACGAAATATTCGTGTGATTTCGTGGGCGTAAACAATTCCCTAACAACCAAAGGTGATTGTTGAACTTTCGTACGAATATAAAGGAAAGATAATAAGAAATGTATAGAAGAGCCGACATTTTATGGCAATCATAATTTGAATTAGAAAATTCTATTTCAGTGTCATTTTTGACGGGGAATTCACTCGTTATATATAACAGGCGATGGATCTCCATATTGGAAATACTCTCGAGTCACTTTTTCGAAGTGTCGTTCATTCATTCATAAGTGTTCTACCTTTTTAAGCTTTTTTCGCTAACATTACGTCCTATTTTTGTTTTTCTTTCACTTAACCTTTCAATTATGTTTAGAAAATAAATTATTGATTATTTTGTCGAGATTATCTTTTATTTTTTTGAGGGTTAGAGTTGATGGCTATAACATGGGATTGTGTAGTACAATTAAATTTGAATAACCTTATTTTAATTATATTTACTGTTATAATTACTGTTAATGCAATAAATAATGACTGAATTGCCACAATCACACGACATTGCGTATAGCAATCCAAGCGAAAGTGGCTGTGCGGGGTACTTTGGACCCCATTCGAAAAACTAAAGGTATTTTAAAAACGAGTCAGTGAAACGAATTTCTTTCAATTTCATAACATAAAAGAAACATTGATGCACGAATACATGGAATGAGAAACATGTATGGTTGAAAATAAAACTTTTCTATTGAATTTAGCTATTTTGGGGTCCTCTAGCACCCCGCACCGTCAAGGAAGGGTTAATCACGTCAATCTAAGCCCTCTCCTCCCCAACCATCTCTAACACCTCCGTCTTTCTTTTCTACCCAACCAACTTTTTCCGTTCTATGCCACACCCGCATCTCGAAGGCCTTCAAACGTCTTCCTTTCTTAAAGTCCACGTTTCGCACCCATAGAGCAACACACTCCAGACCAGGGATTCCACCAATCTTGTCCCGATTCCTTTGTCAATACGTCATCAATTCCCTTCGCTTCATAAAGGCTTCCTTGTCCTATTCTTCAAATAAACCTCATCTTTACATCTTCCGTCCCAAGAGAATCATTAAATTAATCCAGATTACAGTACATGTATTTTCCGTTTACACAAATAGTGCTCGTTAACTGCAATATATTTATAATTGGTATCTTTCTGATATATTCATACGTGGGTTGAGTCCAACAATCACCTTTGTTGCTAGGGAATTGTTTATGCCTACAAAATAACACGAATTTTCCGTCTTTTTTGTCTAAATTCTCGAAATTTCGACTCGACTACGATATTCTGTGACCGAAATAAGAATCTTTGTTCAATTTCCTTTCTTTTGGTACTAATTTCGATTTCGTGCGATCATTATTTCTTATTTTATTCTTAAAAAGAAAAAATGTCTGCAATCGATCAAAACGAACTCTGCGTGCATTTCTTATGAGAGAGACGGTTCGAGTCGTCTAGAGTCGAACCAAGGATACTCTGGACAGAGAAATATCAATGTGTGACACTCCCGTGGACCTCTGAAGCGACTCCCAAAAATTAATGATCCTATCTCGTCGGGAAGTGCATGAAATTAATGCCGTTTTCCTGATTCCTTTATCAATACGTCAGGAATTCTTCCATGGTCTATTCTTTCACGAACCTCATCTTCACGTCCCAAGAGAGAGTACTTCCCAAAGAAGATGATTGTCCCATCCACCCTAATAGAGTTAACTTAGCTCTTTCTTTCCCTCAGCGAACCTCAAAACCTTAGTTTCACTTACGCTAATTTTCACTCCTAACTCTCTAAAAGTGACTAGCGACGGAGTTTCGCTGGTCACTTAAAATGTCATGGTTACGAGAAGCGGTTTTATCTCTATGGAAACCAGAGGAGGACAGTTTCAGTGATACTGATTCTGTTTCCTGCTTCATTTCCCAACCGAAAAGGCTAGGAGACAGAGAAGTAGTTTGGGAATGCGAAAATTGTGACGTTTTCGCTATTGGCAATTCTATAAATTTCGCGGCTTTCCTTTCTTTTCGTTTCATCGGGTTTTCCCGTCGGAGAAAGCTCGAATTTCCGACATTCCCCGGATTCCCATGGAGCACGGAAATACCTGAGTACCGTCGCTATGGTACCTGAAGACCACGCCCCTTGACAACGTACGAGTAGAAAAGGTAACGTAATTTTCGAGAATTTCGACGCCGTCTCACGCAGCGAAATTACGTATTTTTCCCATTAAAAAAAACAATTGGTGGTACCTAGAGGCGTTTGTTTTTCGCAATAAGCGATAAAACCAAAAAATAACGCGAATTTTGGCCGATCTAGCGAAATTACGCTATTTTCGACAGTTTTAATGAGCAGCACGGATTTTGGTGATGTTTGCTTCATTTGTAGGAGAGGGAAATGTAATTTTGGTATTATTTAAATAAATGTACAATACATAATCGTATTATTTACGTATTTTTGTCATATTTTTGATTACTCGTGACATCTTTGCTTGCGCGAATTCAGCTTTGATCTTTTGCAATTAATTCGCAAAACTTTCTTTCCATTATCACGAAATCTCGCTCAATTCCGCGAAGAAATACGTTTTGTTCTTCCTAACATTTATCGTTATTAATATGTTTTTAATGAAAATATAATGTTTCGTTGATCTGCAGCTGTGAAAGCATTTTCCTCGGGTGTAAACAGCACAGTTTTAAATAAATTCAATTTAATATTTCGTGTAATTTACGGTTAATAACATTTCCAATGCTTTTAATGTTTATGCTGAAGTGTGCCTAACATTATTCCTGTGCTTAAATGAGACTCTGTGAAAATTAGTAACAACAAATATAGGAAACGTATTGCTATTCAATTGGGGTGTTACGGACCCCAAAATTTCCGATACACATTTTATCAATAACATTTAATTTTACGAAATGAATAATTCCTTTTAGAACGGTGATCATTCGGGTACTTTCATACCCCAAGTGCTATTTAATTGGGGTATTACAGACCCCGAAACAAATTCCAAAAAGTAGCTTTTAATGAATAAATAAATATAAAATTTGTGTGGTGTATCAGTGCACTTCGTGGAATTGATTTCAGTATCGCAAAATGTATTTTTCGTTTTTATTTGTGTTTTATTGTGCAATAGATGCGGTATTTATTGTTGTTGACAAGGTGAATTGTTTATGTTATAATAATACATGTTTTAATGCATTTTTAAAAATTATACGCTACGAATTTTTGGGGTCGGTAAAAACCCCAAATTCGCGAATTTATTTTTCGTTTTTACTTGTGTTTTATTGTGCAATAGATGAGGTGTTTATTGTGTTGTAGTATTGTCGTGGATAGGGTGGATTGTTTATTTTTAAAAGTCGCTCTCTTTGAGCGAAAATATGGCAAAATACAATCGAAAGAAATTGCGAAATATCTGCAACGAAACGATCGGCGGCCGCGCAGTGTAATCCACACTTAGCTTAGGTTTTTAAATCCGCATTGTTTTCTACACGGGAAAATGCACGGATTCAACAATGGGATCGGTCGTCAGGGGGATGAGTTGTTTACAAACTCGAAAAAATCGGAAATTTTTCGCGTATTTTCTTACGGGATTTTCTGGCGTACGATAGATAAATACTGCATGTACCAAAGAGTAGTGATGATCGGAAGGGCAATTACCCCACTTAAAGGGTGTAATGTAATAAAAGAAATGCACGTAAAGTTCGCTTTTATCGGTTGCAGACATTTCTTCTTTTGAAGAATTAAACCAGAAATAATGGTCGTACGAAATCGAGATTAGCACCAAAAGAAAGGAAATTGAACGAAGATTCTTATTTCGGTCGTGGAATATCGTATTCTAGTCGAAATTGGGAGAATTTGGACAAAAAAGACGACAAATTCGTGTGATTTCGCGGACATAAACAATTCCCTAACGACGAAGGTGATTGTTGGGCTCTCATAAGAATCAATACAAAAAAATTTTGATCGATTGCAGACATTTTTTCTTTCGCTTTTTTAAATCAGAAATAATGGTCGTACGAAATCGAGATTAGCACCAAAAGAAAGGAAATTGAACGAAGATTCTTATTTAGGTCGTGGAATATCGTATTCGAGTCTAAATTGGGAGAAAAAAGACAAAAAAGACGACAAATTCGTGTGATTTCGTGGGCATAAACAATTCCCTAGCAACAACGGTGATTGTTGGACTCAACTCTCATAAGAATAAGTAATTGGGAAAAATAATTGTAAATGTAAATGGAAAAAGATTCATTAGTTGGAAATAACAGGAACAAGCACCAAAAGAACGGAAATTAAAGGGTGTCCGCGACGTAACCAAGCTTTCCCCAACAATGTCCCTTTCCATCGTGATCACCAAAAATGAACGCATAAATGTCCTTTTGTAAATCGGTTTGATAAACTGCAAAATGGCCGTAATTTTGTTCCTGCTATTTGAATTCCATAGTTCAAAGGTGAAAACTATTAGTCGTATCAACACCAAACTTCATATTCATCACTGTGGTGGGTGCTGTCAGAGTTTATTAGTTTTTGGAGTAAATCGGTTGACCGGAAGTCGAGATTTATTCTTCGAAGCAAACTTCCGTTTTTGCAAAAGATCTCCATAAATATGATATTTAGGTATATACTATTATTTATAAAAGTTTTAGAAAACGTCATTTAAAAATAAATTTTGTATGAAACATATTTCTGTATCTCTTATTGTTTAGGAGTTATTCGTGAGATACTGATAAACCGGAAGTTGCTGATTATGTACTTTGTGGGCGCTCTAACATGAAAACTATTAGTCGTATCAACACCAAACTTCATATATAGCACTAAGGTTGGTGTCGTTAAAGTTGATTAGCTTTTGGAGTAAATCGGTCAACCGGAAGTCGAGATTTATTCTTCGAAGCAAATTTCCGTTTTTGCAAAATATCTCCATAAATATGATATTTAGATATATACTATTATTTACAAAAGTTTTAGAAAATGGAATTTACTATAACTTTTGTATTTAACATATTTTTGTATCACTGATTGTTTAGGAGTTATTCGTGAAATACTGATAAACCGGAAGTAGCTGATTATGTACTTTGTGGGCGCTCTAACATGAAAACAATTAGTCGTATCAACACCAAACTTCATATATAGCACTTTGGTTGGTGTCCTTAAAGTTGATTAGCTTTTGGAGTAAATCGGTTAACCGGAAGTTGAACTTTATTCTTCGAAGCCAATTTTCGTTTTCGCAAAATATCTCCATGAATATGATATTCAGGTATATACTATTATTTATAAAAGTTTTAGAAAATAAAATTTACTATAACTTTTATGTGAAACATATTTTTGTATCACTGATTGTTTAGGAGTTATTCGTGAAATACCGATAAACCGGAAGTAGCTGATTATGTACTTTGTGGGCGCTCTAACGGAACAACTATTAATCGTAACAACACCAAACTGCATATACTGAACTGTGGTAGATGTCTTTAGAGTTGATTAGTTTTTGGAGTAAATCGGTTAACCGGAAGTCGAGATTTATTCTTCGAAGCAAATTTCCGTTTTTGCAAAATTCCTCCATTACTCTGATGTTCAGGTATATACAGTTATCTACAAAAATTGCAAAAATGTGTTTGTATGTATCTTCCAAGTTTAGATGGAATATAGAGTTTGAAAATTACTGTTGTAGATAAATATTTACATCTTACAAATGGAGACAGTCATGTGCTGGCCAAGTCAGATTTTTATATGTATATAATAAAACATTATATTGTCTGTACAATATGACACATTAAACATAATCCATTCATTTGTATATGAAACAGTTTGAGGTAGCGTAAGAACTCTTCGTGGATTCCATGGTGCATTTCTGGTTTCTATTGGGTCCCTTTGCTACCTGCTCCGTCTTATTGTATCCCTTTTGGGAAGGGGTGGGGTCGCGGGAGACCCCACTTCGGGGTATCCCTCCAGGTCAAAATTCCTCAAGGGTGCGTCTCTATCCTGTCTACAGACAGGTGCCTCGGAGTCAGCGTTCACGTAAATATTTCGTATACACAAACGCTTCTCTCCTTCTAGCTGAAGTGCCCATTTTATTCTCCATAAATATGATATTTAGGTATATTCTATTCCTAATAAAAGATTTAGTCTATGTCTATTTTAGAATCCTGCAAGCCGCCTTTCGGCGTGTGGCAGGGGGTGCAGGCACCTTGACTCTATTTTCCTAAACGTTTGCTTTCGCGTATACTTCGCGGAAAAAATGAATTTTTGAAACGATTCGTTCTAGCATCTATTTCCCTAATCTTTCGGGCAGTATCAGCACGGCCCATATAACAGGGGGGTCGCATTATATCGGTTACATCATCTGAAAACGTAATTTCTCTGAACTTATTTAATAAATTTATCCTTTGAATTTTTCTTCTATCTTCTAATGATTCCCATCCCGCGTCCTGCAACATCTGAGTGACACTCGCTGTTTTATCGTAGCAATTCTTTACAAATCGCCTTTCGTTGTACTTTTTCTAAATCCCGAATATGACATTTCTCGGCCCATACACTACATGCATACTCAAGGTGAGGCCTAACTAACGCTAAAAAAACATCGCTCGCGAATCTTTTCTTCGCTCCTACCAATTATTCTTTTAACGAAGCCGAGTTTCTTAAGTGCTTTTCCACATATATTTCGGATGTGGGTACTCCATGATAGATTATTCGTGAGAGTTACTCCAAGATACTTTACCGATTCTACTGTCATTAGGTTTACCCCTCGGAGACTATAAGAATAATCATTTATTATAGATTTACTTTTGAAGAAGTTAACTACCGAACACTTTTCTACATTAAGCTCTAATTGCCAATCATCGCACCAATTCATAATTTTTAATGAAAATTTAGAAAATGTAATTTACTATAACTTTTGTATTTAACATATTTATATATCACTGATTGTTTAGGAGTTATTCGTGAAATACTGATAAACCGGAAGTTGCTGATTATGTACTTCGTGGGCGCTCTAACGTGAAAACTATTAGTCGGATCAATAACAAACTTCATATATAGCACTGTGGTTGGTGTCGTTAGAGTTGTTTACTTTTTGGAGTAGACGAGCTTTATTTTTCGAAGGTCGTTTCCGTTTTTGCAAAATTCCTCCATAAATATGATATTTAGGTATATACTATCATAATCATAACTGATGATATTCGTAAATCGATGGCTAAAAGCAATTTAACAGCTTTAATCCTACTTGATTTTAGTAAAGCCTTCGACTCGGCAGATGCGGAGTTAATGCTTGCCAAATTGCGTTCTATAGGGTTCTCAAAATCTTCAATTTGTTGGTTTTCTTCCTATCTACATGAACGTAAGCAGAAAGTTGTCTCGAATGATTCCTCCTCCGCTTGGATAAGTATCAATCGTGGTCTCCCACAGGGGTCGACTCTTGGCCCCTTATTGTTTTCTCTGTTTATTAATGACTGTCCTCAAGTAATTAAACATTGTAAGCATTATACGCAGACGACTTACAGATATACATCGACACCACGATTCCTGGCTTCCATGAATGCATACAGCACGTAAATCATGACATTTGAAAATAAATCCTTCAAATCCGCAAGCCATTGTCATCGGGACACCCAAGTTGATAAGAAGGCTTAATCAAGATAACGATGAAAAGCTCACGTTAGACAGCTCGCAGATCACGTTCTGCGACTCTGTTAACAATCTGGGTGTTCTCATTAATAATAATCTTACGTGATCGGAACACATCGTTAATGTGTGTAAAAAAGTGTATTCTTCAATTAATTCTCTTAGACGCCTAGGAAGTTTCCTGACGCCTTCGATTAAAGCTCAACTGATAAATTCATTAATCATGCCACACTTTGACTACGGTGATATTGTTTACCAAGACTTATCCAAAGAATTAGCTACCAAATTGCAGCGTGCCCAGAATGCATCGGTTCGGTTTATCTTTAACTTAAAGAAATTCGACCATATCTCGGGTGCGTTTGAGAAATTGTCTCGGTTTAAGCTCGCTTCTCGTCGAAAATTACACATCTTAACAACAGCTTACCGTGTCATGCGATTACAAACTCCCGATTACCTCTTTTCAGAATTTGTCAGCTTAGGGTCGGTACATAATTGTAACTCTAAGGGACAATCTACTCATTCCAAATCACAGGACGGAAATGAATCCATCGCAGTGACCTCTGTTAATTTATGGAACGCCCTCCCGCACAGTATCAAATCTTCCTGTTCTATCCACACTTTCAAGAGCCTTTCGTATCTTCTAGAGAATCAATAACGCTAATTATCACCTTCATAGCATTTTACACCTCACCATAAGTCAAGTTCGTTTTTTTTCATGCTGCACGAAGCAATACTTAAAACTTCTTTCTTTACTTTGGAATACTTTGTTCGTTTTTGATACTAAAGTTTACTTTCTAGTATAACCTTTTCTTTCTTTTCCTATTTTGTATTTCCATAATATTAACTTACTTTAGATTATTGTTTATGCCTAGATCATGATGTTAACTCTCTTATATAATTATTGTAGAGCGTTATTTTGGATTGATCGTGTTTTATATTCCTTTTTCCAGTTCAGTCATATTTTTATCACAAGTGTATGTATCTACTGCATTCTCTGCGTTTCATTTTTCGTTAACTTTCATCATTTGTCTTGATAATACGTCTCTAACACTTCTTGTAATTTTTCAGGTTATATTGTTTTCTTTAATGTCTTTTATTTTTGTTTGTCTTGGATTGGAGTCCACACCGTTTGCCCGATTTGTCTAAAACTTTGCACACGTGTCCTCTGACATCAGGAAGCAAGTACTGTCTTAATTTAATTCGATAATTTTACGGGGTTCGAACCAAGATCGCTCAGATAGATTTTCATAAGGAATACACGTAAGCTTCACTTTTATCGGTTGCAGGCTTTATTTCTTTTGAAGAATTAAATTAGAAGGAATTGTCTTACAGAGTCGAGACAAACACCGAAAGAAAGAAAATTAAATAAAGATTCTTATTTTGGTCGTGGAATCTTACTTTCGATTACAATTTGCGAGAATATTGGTAAAATATATAAAACTTTCGTGAAAATTCGAGGCTATAAACAAGTCATCCCCCAGACGACCGATCCCATTGTTGAATCCGAGCTCATGTTTTATCCCGTGAAAATACTCGTGGACTTTAGGCCCGTAAAGCTGGTGATTGAAGAGGACGATATATTACATAGATAAAGAGAAATTTTCTGTAAGAAGGTATCCAGCAATTGCAGGTACGTAATTACAGTCAGGAGATTGTGTGTCTTCGATTTTAGTACAAACCGTTTGCCGGATTCGCGTCAAACTTTGCGTACGTGTTTTCTGGGACCAGGAAGGACCTAATGTCTCAATTTTATTCTATAATTTTGCTGGGTTTGAACCAAGATCGCTCAGATGGGTTTCCATAAAGAATAAATCTAATCTTCACTTTAATGGGTAGCTATATTTCTTTTGAAGAATTAAAACAGAAAAATAGTCGTGCGGAGTCGAGACAAGAAGCAAAAGAACGGAAATTGAATGAATATTCTAATTTTGATCACGGAATATTGTTTCCGAATCGAAATTTCGAGAATTTTGATAAAATACGCGTGAATTATCCAAAATTGTTTGTAAACAGCCAATCCTCCTCACGATCGATGCGATTGTTGAGCCGAGCTCATGAATTTTCCTGAATGAATGAATTGCACGACTGGCAACTTGAATTTAATCCACTTCTATATTCCCCGTTGAGAATCAACGGGCACTTCAGCTAGTGAATAAATAAAGAAACTTCTTCTCTAATTTGTATCTCTTCATTTTTATGTTGATTACTCTATGAATGCATATCTAAAATGTTCATCAGCTCATTAATTCGCTATGTTTACAAGGATTCCATTCTATTTCCCTTGGAGATACGTTCGCTGTCCATTTTGATGAAAGTTACTCTTTCTTGATATCCAGTGATAACATACATCGAAAGAAACATTGAAAAATGTTCAAAATACATCCAACTTTCATCACTGCGTATGAAATTAGGATTGTGAACAAATTTGTATTTGACGTAAACAATGGTCGTTGCCATGGATTTAAACTTCCTAAGGATGGGAAAGAAAACTCAATAAATTGGCGTTTAAACTAAATTTTTGTACCGGAATGATAAAATCTATTGCAAGAAAAGAAAATTGATCTTTTAGACGTAATATAGCCCAAGTCTCACTGCTGTACGCGAACTTTTTCATATTTTTACGAAAAAAAGTAATTCTAGATGAGCATTTTTCGTTTCTTCAATCCCATTGAAAAATGAAATCCTCTCTGGGCTCAAACCCAGGACAAAATCTCGGGATTTTCGATTCCCTCAACCTCTGGGGTTGTTTTTACCTCAACCGGGGTCTCGGTTACCCCAAGACCATATCAACAACATTGCTCATTTTTAAAAGCATAGTAAAATGTATTCAATATTTTATTTGTTCATTATTTGAACCAGTAAACTTCTGACTTCTGCCTAACTACGCCACCTTGGGGTCTACCTAACCCCAGTTGGAGTCTGGGTTGCCTCGAGACCAAGATTTATAGCTTTCCTCGTTTCAGATGGGGTCTGATTTACCCCAAGGTCTTAACTGATAACTTTCCTCAATATTAACTCCTTTATGTGAATAGTATCACAAAATTTCGTTAGCTTGTTTTTCTTAAAAAATGGGGAAAGATGTTGATTAGGTCTTGGGTTAACCAGACCCCAACTGGGGTCAATTTGACCCCAAGTAGGTCACAAGGTAGGTCAGAAGTAGTGGATTCAAATAATAAACAAAGATATAACCGATTTCCCTTCATCTGTCCCTCCTTGTAGAGGATTTAAAAATGAGGTAAGCTTTCGGCTGGGGTTACACAGACCCCAGCTGGGTTTAAGATAGATTAGATAGCTCATAAGTTGTCCGCCAATAATTAAAATATTAACAAAGTAATAAATGAATACTATTCGCCTATTTTTCTTTGTGAAGGTGGGAAAAATGAGGAGTTGTCAGTTTAGACCTTGGGGTAACTTAGACCCCCAGCTGGGGTTACCTGTACCCCAGTTGGGGTCAGATAGGACAGAAGTCTTTCCTCACTGATTTAAATAATAAAAAAAAATAATTTATAACTCTTCGCCCTCATTTACTTGTAAAAATTATGAAGGTTATCAATACGGGTAATCCAAACCTTTTACTGATTCGAGTGATTGAAAATAGAAATGATTTAATACTTTTCGACTGGGGTAAACCGGACCCCAACTGGGACGTAGTGATTATAATATTAGCAATGACACAATGGAATACTTGAATGAAATTATGATTGTAAAGAAATTTGCATTCGACGTAAACAATGATCGTTGCCATGGATTTAAGCTTCAAAAGGAGTAGAAAAAAACGCAATAACTTGAGATTTAAATCTAAAATTTTGCGAATTTCGGATCGGAATGCTAAAAATCGGTCGCAAGAAAAGTAAACGTTGATCTTTTAGACGTAATATAGCCCAAGTCTCACTGCTGTACGCCAATTATTACACATTTTAATTAACAAAGGAAATTCTAGATGGCCATTTTTCGTTTCTTCAATCCCATTGAGAAATATAATCCTCTCTGGGCTCAAACCCAGGACAAAATCTGTGGATTTCCGATTCCCTCTAGACTCGACTGTGAATCACAAACCTCCCCTGAAGATTTCCGCCTCCTAGCTCCATTAAAAATGCCCACGAATTCTAGTCAATGAGTCGGGAGTGTAGCTTTATATATGTAGTATAATATTGATAACTCTCTGATTTTATATCTGAAATGTTTATCGTTAATTCGCCATATTTACACTTACAAGGGAACCTTACGGTCTGTGGGAAATCGTCAATTTCTAATTTTAATTACTTCCAAAACAGCTGGTGTTTAAATAAAAGTTGCCGTGGTGTAATGGTTAGCGTGTTAGGCTTATAGATGATCCTCTCCGGGTTCGAGACCAAGTCGACCCAACTTTTTTCACCTCCTTTTTCGGTCCTAAAATTAGTATGTTTTTAGTAAATAGTTTATCAATTTCAATGTCACGGTCTGGAACAACTATTTGCTATTCGCCGATAAATAAATACTAATTTTACTCAAATAGCGGATTCCGTAGTTGGTTTTCCTAGATTGTCAGTTTACATTCCTGGACCAGAAGAGCGACAAAATAGCTGACTAGGATTGAATTTTGGCGTACGCGCTAAAACGCCCGTTTCTCCAATCGTTGCAAACTCAAAAAGGCATCGATAACACTCATATTGAAGCTCTCAAAAAGACATTTATTCTAGTGCACGATTTTATTCCGTTGGAATACGTCTTTGTCTACTTTTCGGCTAAACACTCAGCCTCTTGCTTCCGAGAGAAATGCTAGAACCCATCTATGGGTACAACGCTACTGTGTGTGCTACAAGCCTTGTAGACAAGACTTGTAGTGTTCTAAGAGACTTGATAGTCCATTTACCAAGTTGATTTCCTTACATTATCTCGAAATTGTCCGAAAAAGGTGTCCGCCATTTTGTTGCTTTAAGTAACCAAAGAATCATCTTAGAGCATGAAAAATACAGCGAATTGAAAGACAAACAGTTATGCTACATTACTGCACTGTTGTTTTTTCCAACCTTTTCTCTCTAACGCAACTACATATCAACGAACTTGAACGTTTTTCCGAAAAATCCGAAACTTCCCGTTTTTGTGAAAATTTCTCACGTTTGACGCCCTGTATCTTTTAAAAGCCTGAGAATTTTAAAAAACGACGATCGGGAACATAAAATTCAATCATTTCGCAATGTATATGCCAAGTTTCAATATCCGCACTCGAGAGAAAATCATTTTTCACTCAAAAAACCCTTGTCCAGGTTTTTTCGATGTCGATCGTGAGCGTTTATAAACACGAGACCTATCTTGTTATCTCTTAGATTAGATTCTTATCTTAAGTTCAAAGTTTCGTTATCTTACGTCTGTTTATCTTTTCCCGACCTCGTTTCGCGCTACGATTATCGCTTCCAGATTCACCCAGTTCGCTGGAATTCCCAGCAAGTGTGTTTATTCAGTTAAAAAGTCCGATGTGGCCAGCACATGACTTTCTCCATATATAATATCTAAATATTTATGTACGACAGTAATTTCGAACTCTATATTCCATCTAAACTTGGAAGATAAGTGATTCATTTCTTTCATATTATCTTTTACGTCCTAAACATTATAAATAATGTTTTTCGGTACATGTTCGATGAAAAACGATGAAATTGGCCTTTCGCCCATAGAGCCCAGAGCGCCCACAACGTATATAATCAGCAACTTCCGGTTTACAGGGTGTCCGCTACCCTGGAAATCCTGGAAAACCTGGAAAACTCAGGGAATTTTTTTCTTCTGGAAAACTCAGGGAAAACTCAGGGAATTTGGCGGGTAACCTGGAAAAATCGATGCTTTACTCTCCTTACAAAAGATCTTCCATGACTCGTGTATTTCGGTCCGTTTTACTTCTGTAAAATTCCCTGAGAGGAAGAAAGGTTTCGATGACAGTGTTGTCGTGACCAATCGAAAGCTTATAAGACGTAACCGTGCTCTTTCTTTCGACTTTTAACATTTTGGCAATATCGCAAATACGCAGCATGGGATCGTACGGAGTTGCGGGTTCCAGGGGTATCCTATTTCTGTTTGGGCGTGAAAAACTGCGAATAGAGCATGATAAGAATTTGTTTTCGACTCAGGTGGTTTTGATTATTAGTTGGCGTCGCAGTTTGCAGCTGAACTATCTCAGTGGATGTCAGGCGTTGTCCTCATTGAACATGTAAGTATTAACAGTTTTCTTTTACGGAGACTACCCTCTCTATTCACGACTTCGTGTCTCGAAGAATTTTCGTGATCACCTGTTCATTAAAAATTTAAAAACTCCGAATAGATTAACGAAGTATTTCAAACGAAGTTTATGTTCGTAAAATGTAGATTATTGATATGGGCATATCATTTTAATCAATTAAAATAGTTGTATACTGCTCCTTAAAATATCTACTGAAGTATCGTTTCATTTAGAGCATAGATTGGCCGTTTAAATCTCTCCCAGGAATTGAAACTACACAATATCTGAATTTCAATCCGTATTATAGTTTCATTTCCGGATGGTCCCTCATTATTAATGATTGCTTTTCTGAGGATACTTCTTCTGTTACTCTCCTCATACCCTCTTCTAATAGATTTCAGAAATCTACCACCGTCTTTTTCTATTCAGTCATTTTCGTGGAAATTTTTATCAGTAAAAGTACGTTAAGTAAAATTTCATGTACTCACTTTCTCCGTAAGAAGTTAGTTTCCGTATTCACGATTCGCTGTATTCTCAGGAACGCCTCCCCCGCGAATAGAGAGGGTCTCCTGTACTTGCCTTCTTGTTTTTCTTAGTTTGACGTCAACGGTGTGTTTTGGGTATCCCGTTCTTACTTTCAAAAGCCTATGTTTCGTACTTTCTTGTATAGACCGAAGATATTGCTGTTATGAAAGATAAAACTCCATTCTGATAGAATATTGTGAATATTTATCTTTGGCGGAATTTCTCAGAAATTTGGCTAAGTATTCACTGTTAAAATTTCACTACCAGAATTGCTTTATTTGCAACGAAAATTATTCGAAAGCATTAGAATTTTAAACAAGAAAAGGTATAAAGGTGTCTTAGCACGAAAAGGCGTGCACCTAGGAAAAATCCCAAGGAAGAACGGACATAAAAAAAGTCTGACAGGACCGGTACTCGAACCCGGAACCCCCTGATTGCCGAGCATCTGAGCAACATAGAGCATCTGACCGGCAATCAGGGGGTTCCGGGTTCGAGTACCGGTCCTGTCAGACTTTTTTTATGTCCGTTCTTCCTTGGGATTAGCATTTTGGTTTCTTAATTTTTTACGATCTTTTTACTCTAATTACTCTTAGGTCTATCGAAAGAGTAGTATATTTCTGAATACCTTTCAATGCCTGATCAATGTGAAAGGTAAAGGAAAGGTTTTAACTTATGACTTACTGCTGCTTGACGGATCTGGAATGGGATATGGAATGAAATTTCGATTTAATTTGAAATTTTATGTCCAAATATTCTCTCTAAATTTCCTTTTCATGGATTTTCACACAGTAAAGCCTTCTTTGGTTGAGTTATTGATCAATTGATAAGTCAGTGACGCGATTAACCAGTTCTTCCGAAGTATCTAACGGTGAGAAAGATATCCGACAATGAGTCACATCTGCTTTATTAATACTAATTTGATCTTGCACCATAAAGTCTGACTTTTCTTTGTTTCATAAGGAATCCCCTCTAACCCATACTTTTATATTTTTTATCCATCGGTTTACATCAGTTCAATTGCTATTCTCGTCGGAATCTTCTTACAGGATTCAGTGGAAGAAGTTAAAGTAGGGGAATGAAACTGCTCTAGTTGTTTAAAATTGTATTTCATTAACCAATCGAAAAACATTACATATATTGTTCTATTTACTGTATTAATTCATCGGAAATTGGAATTTACCCAGCAAAATGCTGTCCTTTCGATAGACCTAATGGTAAATAGAGTAAAAAATTGTCAAAAATCTTAAGAATACTCATAAAAATGCTTATCCTTTAGAATTGAGAGAATTGCTACAAATAACATTCGTAGTAAAGAAAGCAATTGTACTGGTGGAATCGATTGAATTCTAAGAGTGATAGTGACAAAATTTATGAGCAACTCCGCCCATCATTGTCACCGTAGATTGAAAGCGTAATTCTCTGTAAAATGAGTTACCAAAGAGTAAAAGTTACCAATCAATGTCAGTCAAAGTGGAGTTCTATCTTATATAACTGCAAGTTTTTCATTCTATACAAAAAAGTTTGATAATCGATTTACAGCCAGATTAAAACGTATAGATACTCGAGTTAGGAGTTGAACAAAAACTAAACTGGACATCCAACAGTAAAAAGAGTTGCACTAAATTTTAGCATGTCCGTTATTTCGTGCTCATTTTGAAATTTTATTTCTCAAATATTATCAATCTAATCAAAACATAATTTTAATACCGTATTAATATACTTATTTTTGACCAAAACGTTTTAGATTATTTCCGATAATTCCGTTATTGGCTTTGTAAAACAACTTTTTCTCAGAAATGGATTGATGTATAAACGCGAACATGGTCTCGTTATAAAGCTCTCTGTGGGATGTTTAACAGGTTATAACTTACGTTAACTACTATTGGCCGATTTATTTTATACGAATTTATATTTTACGGCGAATACGCACCCCGAAATCAATCATCGAATGCTTGCGATATTGTCAAGCTTACCCGTATCTATGGTAAAATTAATTTTTACTTACACAAAGTAAAATAAAAACTAGATCAATAGACATCATCAAGTTAAAATACTAAAAAAGCAACGACCGGTTTCGGCTCATTCGGCCATCATCAGGTAAAAATCAGGAAACACAAAGGCTCTAAGTACATATATTTAGATTTAGATATATACCCCGCGAGTCGTCAGTGGCGTATGGCAAGGGGTGTAGTAACTCCAGCATCACTACCTAGTCTATCCTATTAGCCTCTCTAATAGCCTGAGGAAAGAACGACCAAAAATAAGTCTTTTTTTGCGATTACCTTCTTGTAACGTTTTGTCTATGCTTCTCGAAGATCGCGTTTGTTCTTTACTGGAACCAAAATTTCGTTTACTTCGTCTAAAAGTTCTGAACTGATGAATTTTTCTGGAAGCTTTCGTCGGTAATCAGATATTCTTGTCGTAGGGACATTAATGAAAACCACAGGTTGGCCGCACAATTATTTTATTTACAAAATATTACATAAACTAGCATACCTTCGTATCCGCTAGGAGTCCCGATGTGGAGGGTAGTCTAGCGCGTAGACCGTCAAAGGTGCGTACCGCAGACCGGGAGGGCAGTCTTACTAGCTGAGTCGCTGCAGACCGGGGAATTAGTCTACCAGTTAGTTCGCTGCAGACCAGCAGGAGGCCGGTCTAGCAAGTGAGTTCACTGGAGACCAAAAATGATTTGCCTTTGGGGCTTTTTGGTCGGCTTTATATACCGTTTTGGGGACAGGGTTTGGAAGGGCCCCAACGTAGTTGGAAGTGCAGTAGTGCATTTTGACTAATGTGGTCACGTGGTTCGAGCATGGTTATAGTTTACGGGCTTGCTGAGGGCTCCAACGGCGTCAGTGCAAGGGGTCAAGGGGCGAGGCGTCCCTTGTAGATCACACATTCTACGAGCTCGCCGGAGGTCCCAGGGTGGTCGGAGAGGGTTTCGCGTCCAATATGGATCGCGCATGGTTTTATGTGTGAGTTTATGTGTGAGATTGCGGCCCCCCCAACATTCTCACCTGGAGCGAATTCCAACCTTAGGACTCTATCATAGCCGTAACGCTACTGCCTAAGACCGCAACTACATTGGATCCGTATTTCTCCCGATCCGATGTCGGCCGACGTCGGAAGAAAAACAAACACAAAGATAACTACGCCGGTGCCTACACTGGAAGGAGTTTCCCCGTCCGACGACACCCGACGTCGGCCGATCAGGACGTCCGATCAAACATGTTTGATTTCCATCCGATAACCCCCGACGGACGGTGTAAAGAAAGTATTACGTCTAAATTTAACATTCTAAAATTTAGTATAACCCTTTTTACTGTTGGATTCCCAGTTCATTTTTTATTCAACTCTACCCTCGAGTATATTTTTAATCCATGCCAGACCACTGTGCGTTACGAAAAGACGCTGTTCGTCCGCGGTCTGGATCGCGATGACAGTGTTCTTAGACAATCCATGCATATATATTTACACGGAGATTCTTGTATTTAAAATTTTCCCTTATCCCATTGGGCGTAATGAAGTAAATCTCGGTCAAGTGCCGTTGATGTCATTCGAATTGCAGCATTGCCGTATCGTTTGTCGCATTTTGGAGTTAAGGTCTCATTGTTTCATCGTAGGGCGTCAGGAAAGAACTGGAAGTGCAGGTTCAACCATCGCTGGGTTGAAGATAAAGATTTATGGTGGGTGCGGGAAGATCCTACTGATAGCTCTTCAGTTAAGTGTGCACTGTGTAAATCAAGTTTTACATTGAGCAATATGGGAAAGAAAGCCCTGATCAGCCATGCCAAAGGGAAGAAGCATGCTGAGAAAGAGGCTAACAGAAGGAAAACTGTATCAATCGCAGCCCTGTTTCAGTCCACTCAACAATCTTCTTCAGGAGGGTTATCAGCAACAGCCCATGTTTCTACAGCTCCCATTGCTAGTGAAACGTCAGTCATAGCCTTAGAAGATCAGAGCGCCGTCCAACAGCAGCAACAAACAACAAGTGCATGTAGGGCGACAATGAATGCATATATAGAGAGAGATGAAGTGACAAAGGTCGAGATAATGCTGTGTTTGAGTGCTGTTATCCGACATAATTCATTGCGTGACGTAAGCAGCCTTGTAGACCTCTTCCCTATCATTTTCCCTGACAGTGTCATCGCTTCAAAAGTACAACTTCAGAAAACTAAACTCAGTTACAGTATTTTGTATGGACTCTCTCCATATTTTACAAAGGAGCTTAAGGAATCTATTCTGAATTGTGATATGCTTGCTGTGGGGTTTGATGAAAGCTTAAATAAAATTAGCCAGAATCAACGAATGGATATGATTGTTCGCTCTTGGGACACAAAACTGAACGAGGTCGTTACTAGATACCTAACATCAGTTTTTTTTAGGAAAAACAAAAGCCAAAAACATTCTAGAGGGTTTTGAAGAGGGACTCACAGGGATTGATATGAAAAAGGTCATCCATGTTTCAATGGATGGTCCTAATGTTAACAGGAGATTTTTAATAGACTTCAAAAAAAAGGTGAAGAAGAATTTTAATCCAAGTGATCCAGTTCTAATTGACTTTGGCACATGTGGGTTGCATACAGTGCATGTAGCATTCAAAACTGGGTGTAAGGCATCCAATTGGGACCTGATTAAATTCATGAGGGCTTTGCATAATCTCTTCAAGCATGTGCCTTCTCGAAGAGCTGATTTTATCAACATTACAGGATCAACTGTATTCCCACAAAAAATCTGTGCAATAAGGTGGGTAGAAAATAGGTCAGTCGTCAAGAGGGCTATAGATATTTTACCAGGCATAGAGAAGTACGTGAATGAAGTTGAAAGAGTGAAAAGGGAGCAGAAAGAGGGGAAACCTATAAAAAAGATTTCCATTACAATTCCTGACTGTGGTAGTTACCACATTGTAAAAGAGGCTCTTAAGGATAAACTTTTGTTAGCCAAGCTCACATTTTTCGAGTCTATGGCTGCTTTAGTTGAACCATTTCTAACAGAATTCCAATCGGACAAACCTCTTGCACCATTTTTGTACTGTTCCCTTCATACATTAGTTAAAACCATCATGGAACGGTTTGTAACTGAAGAATCTTTCAACAAGCAACCTATCCAACAGATTGACCTTGAAGATAAATCGAATCTCCTCATGGTTCGAGATATTAATTTAGGTTATGCTACCTGGTCTGCTATCAGAAAGTGCATCCATAAGCCATCTGAGAAAGAATTATTGATATTCCGCAATGAATGTTCCCATTTTATGAAATCCTTGGTCCAAAAAATGCTTCAAAAATCTCCATTGGCCTACTCATTTACAAAAAGCATTTCATGTCTCGATCCAGAAGTTGCCTTGGATGAGTCCACAGCAAGGAAATACATGGCATCTGCACTTAGTTATCTTAGTGATCTGAATAGATTGCAAGGAAATGTTGCTGATGCTATTGAGAGAGAGTTTAGGGAACTAATCAGTCTAGGTTCAGTGAAGAGTGCTCTTAAAGAGTATTCAAGACTAAGTTGTTGTCTTGATCATTTTTGGATGAAGTTGATTGGAGATAAGCCGGGATATGAGAATTTGAAGTTATTTGTAAAATCTATATGTATCCTGTTTCATGGCAATGCTAGTATTGAGAGAGGATTCTCTGTGAATTCTGCGTGCTTGGTGGGAAATTTGAGGGAGGAGTCATTAGTTGGCATGCGTGTGATATACGATGCGGTTATCAATGCAGGAGGAATCAAAGAAGTTTTGATCACAAAATCCTTCATAAATTCCTTCAGGAATGCCTGCTCTAGATATCAAGTCAATCTCAAGTCAATGACGCTTGTGGTTTAGGCAATGAATTTTTATCCCCTATATATATATATATATATATATATATATATATATATATATATATATATATATATATATATATATATATATATATATATATATGTATGTATATATTGGGATTGGGATTTTCACAGCATATAGGCCCTAACGTGTAACCCCAGGAAAAGTGAGAAATCGATCATAATGGTCATGAGTTCGATTCCAGGAGGCCCCAAACTCCTGATTTTTCTCATTTGAATGCATTGCTTTGATTTTTGGGAATTTTTTTTGAGGCACTTCTTGTCAAAATATCGAGCTGAAATTCAAGATACCGGTAGAAGTCGTAAACCTTCAACGAAAACCATTCAAGTCATCCTCAAGTATTATCCTTGGTTCGACGCTAGGTCTGAACAAATTTTCTACGTAAGGAATGCATGTAAAGTTCGATTTCACCGTTTGCAGACTTCATTTCATTTGCAAAATTAAATTAGAAATAATGGTCCTACGAAATTCAAGACGAGTACCAAAAGACGGGAAATTTATTAAAGATTCTTATTTTGGTCGTGTTATATCGTTTTTGATTCTAAATTACGAGAATTTAGAGAAATAAATCAAAAAACATGCGTTATTTTTCGGTTATAAACAACCAGTTCCTGTGATGACTGAGGCGATTGTTGAACTCGATTCTCATATGATTGCATTGATAGAATAGGGCCATAAGAGATATATGGGGAATGATAGCCGACGTTTCGTGATTATAAAGGCATTATCTAACCATGGAAATCGAATTTTAGCAATGTGGTTTTACAAATAATGTAGTTTTCTTTACTGAAGATGAATTAATATTGTACTTTGTGAAGGAAATTTCAAATAATATCGTCGTTTTGAGTAGGTAATAATTCTTTGCGACTTCGGTATTTACAATTACGAAAAAAATCTGTCTGGGCAGACTATGTCTTAGGGTTCAATGCAAGAAGGGACTTCTAACATTAATGACTTTTACAGAAAATGTCCTGGGTTCGATGCTAGGACCATGCAGAAACCTCTCATTTAAATACATGGGGGTAGTTTTTCATTTTTTTTTGATGCACTAATCGAAATTATAGGAAGTTTTTGCTTTGCTAGAAGATGTATATTAAGACCTGTTTTACAAGAAAAATGTAGATTAGACCATACTGTTCCTGGGTTCGATCCCAGAGCACATTAAAATTACTCACATAAGGAATATATGTGAAAAGTAGGATGTGGTTGAGGCCGTTGCAGCCAATATTTCTGCTTGAATTTTCACACAAAGTTAGAGATGGTGATCTTCAGTTGTGCTGCATAAGAAGTATTGCCAGGAAGACCCGGGTTCGATGCCGGGCGGAAAATATATCTCCTATTTAAAAGATTTTGGTTTAATTTTCATCATTCTTTTGGAACCTTTTAACGTTAAACTTATTCCCACTATGCTTGCAGTATGCAAGCTACATTTTACTCGTATTTACCTATACTTGTTGCATACAGTGGTATGACTAAATGAACCTACCAACCCATGACAGGATACTCATGAGGATCAGCCCGATGTGTATTGGCAAGGAGCCTCTCAGGAGCCCCTTTAAGATAGTAAACAGTTTTTTACAGAATATGTTAATTTTTACAGAAGATGTAGATGCCTACCTTAAAAAGGTATACATAAATTTGGAAAGGAAAAAAAATAATTTTTCTGATGAATTACTTTTAGAAACCTAACGTCATCCACTCTCAAACATTTGCTCTCCAGGATTCCTGATGGCTTGTCTGTATCTAGGGTTGGCTCGGATGCCAATAAAATATCGTGATGAATCTATGAACTGTTTTTCACCTTTTCGTGGACCTTAAGTGCGTAATTATCACAACATGTCTAATATTTGGCTAATATAATATTGCAATTCGAATCTGGGACACCCTGGAAAAATGAAATATTACCCTGGAAAACCTGGAAAACTCAGGGAATTTCTTAATTGCTGGATAGCGGACACCCTGGGTTTATCAGTATTTCATGAATAACTCTTAAACAATCAGTGATACAAAAATATGTTTCATACAAAAGTTATATTAAGTTGAATTTTCTAAAACTTTTATAAATAATAGTATATACCTAATTATCATATTTATGGAGATATTTTGCAAAAACGGAAATATGCTTCGAAGAATAAAGCTCGACTTCCGGTTAACCGATTTACTCCAAAAACTAATCAACTCTAAAGACATCTACCACAGTGATATATATGAAATTTGGTGTTGATGCGACATATAGTTTTCATGTTAGAGCGCCCGCAAAGTACATAATCAGCTACTTCCGGTTTATCAGTATTTCACGAATAACTCCGAAACAATCAGTGATACAAAAATATGTTTCACACAAAAGTTATAGTAAATTGCATTTTCTAAAACTTTTATAAATAATAGTATATACCTAAATATCATATTTATGGAGATATTTTGCAAAAACGGAAATTTGCTTCGAAGAATAAATCTCGACTTCCGGTTAACCGATTCACTCCAAAAACTAATCAACTCTGACAGCACACACCATAGTGCTATATATGAAGTTTGGTATTGATACGAGTAATAGTTTTCACGTTAGAGCGCCCACAAACACATACATAAACACACAGACATCATTCCGAAAATGTCGTGTTCTAGGGACCCCAAAACGTGTATTTCCGTTGAAATCTCGAAGTCGATTTTTGTCATGAAAACATTACTTTCTCTAGACTTCGTACATGGAGGGAGTAAAAATAAAAGAAACTGTGCCTTTTTCTAAGTTTTGCCAGGAGACGCTTTGGCTTTTTTCGGCCGTAGGCACCCGTGCGGGCTTTGCTGCATTTGCGGAATTCAATTGGAAATAACTGTTCTACGAAGTCAATAAAAGCACCAAACGAAGGTAAATTGAATGAAGAATTTTATTTTTGTTTATAAAGTACACTTTTCGAATCGAAATTACGAGAACTATGACAAAATAAATGAAACTTCTGTGAAATTTCGCGGTAGTGAAGAACCAGTCACCATGGCGACCTAAGTGATTGTTAAAATCCTCGCTTATGCGTTTTCCTACTTCGTTGTGTTTTAAGGCCAGCTTGAAGGTTATTTTCATCGTAATGAAGGAATACTTCACTTACAACTTTGCGTACGTTTTCAAATATACATTTTTACTTTCTCCCTATACGTAGTATAGAGAAAGTGTTGTATTCGCAAAAAAAATCGACCTCCAGATTTCGACGGAAATAGATGTTTTGGGGCCCATAGAGCATGTTTTCGCTATTTTCCCGAACATGTCTGTCTGTGTGTCTGTCTGTCTGTCTGTGGTTAAATGTTCGTGGGCGCTCTATCTTAAAAAGTAAGTATCCGATCATTTCCAAATTTCATATGTCGTATTTTCCTAACAATAGTAAGAGTTGATTAGTTTTTGGTGATTATCGCTAAACCGGAAGTTCCGGTTTATCCGGAACAAAAGTTTGTTTCTTTAATATCTCCGTCAGGAAGCAATGTAGGTATATACGTTTATAAACATAAGTTATAGATAATGTACTTTACTACAACTTTTGTATGAAAATTGTTTTCGTAACACTGATTGTTTAGGAGTTATTCTTCAATAATGGTTAACCGGAAGTTGTTGTTAATCCAGAAATGGAAGTTTTTCTTAAATATCTCTGTCAGAATGCAATTTATGTATATACAATTAAATACAAAAGTTATAGATAATGTATTTTACTACAACTTTTGTATGATACATTTTCCTGTAACACTCATTGTTTTGAAGTTATTTATATATTACCGGCAGAGGCTTCTGTTTTCGATAAATACGGAGAAAGTCATGTGTTGGCCACAGCAGATTTTTTAATTTGGGGTTACTCCCCCACGCTTACGTATTGCTCGAGCTAAACATGGATGCCTGCTTTTCAGGCATTTCAGGTTAACTATAATATATACGAGTAAAATGTAGCTTGCATACTGCAAGCAGATCGACAACACTAATTTTATATCGGCATCATATCGGGTCGGTCCTTAATAGAAAAAAAAAGGATTGAAATATTTCTTCAAATTCGCTGAAATTTCATCGTCTGGCAATGAACCCGGGTCTCTCTGGTGAACTTACTATGCAGCACAATAGAAGATCACCATCTCTAACTATGTGTGAAAATTCAAGCAGAAATATTTGGCTACAACTCCCTCAAAAGACGTTTTAATTTTCACGAATGTAAATGGCTCTCTGGATTCGAACCAAGGACGATCTTGGAAATCTAAAACATGTTTCTAAAAGTTATTTATGATCTCTATCTATATGCCAAATTTCAAGTTTCTATATTGTTGGGAAAGGTTTGAAAATAATTCCTAAAAATCGGATCAATTTCTGAATGCAGAGACACCTGGTGTCGAAGCCAGGAAATACTGTAAGCTGTGAATGAAAAGTTTGATTTGTAAGGACTGGCTTTTCTATCATGCAAAGTTTGATGTCGATAGCATGCCGGGAAGTACCTAAAATTTGTTTCCGTTATCTCCGTAAGAAATGCATTGAGAAGTGCAAATGGCCCTCTGGGATCGAACCAAGGACCATCAGCGAACATCTAAAATTTGATTATGAAATATATTCATGATATCTATCGACGTGCCGAGTTTCAAGTATCTATGTTATCGGGAAAGGATCCAAAAAAAATCTTAAAAATCGCCGCAATGCATTTTAAACGGCCGATTTTTGCACCGACCTAGCATCGAACCATGGACAAAATTCGAAGATGTCTTTTTGATTTTCGTTGGATATGCACGGCTTCTAGCGGTCCCTCGAATTTCAATTCTCTCCTTTTCCGGAAAGGGCCTCAAAAAAATTTTGGAAAATCCCCGCCATGTATTCTTATGGGGAAAATCGCGACTTTGGGGCCTTCTGGAATCGAACCCATGACACTGAGGTTCAAAGTCGGCTTTTTCCTGGAGGTTACACGTCATGGCCATAACGTCGTAAAAATTTCAAGTCAATCACGCTTGTGGTTTAGGCTGTGAATTAGTATCCTATCTATCTATCTAGGTATATACATGAATGAATCCGGAGAAGCATCTATATATAATAGATACGAGTAAAATGTAGCTTGCATACTGCAAGCAGATCGGCAATACTAATTTCATATCGGCATCATATTGGGACGGTCTCTTAAGAAAAAAAAAAAGGATTTAATTTTTTCTTAAAATTCGCTGAAATTTCATCGTCTGGAATCGAACCCGGGTCTTACTGAAAACCTACTATGAAACACAATAGAAGATCACCATCTCTAACTATGTGTGAAAATTCAAGCAGAAATATTGGCTACAACTGACTCAAAAGACGCTCTAATGTTCACGAATGTAAATGGCTCTCGGGACTCAAACCAAGGACGATCTTGGAAATTTAAAAAATGTTTCTGAAAGTTATTATTGATTTCAATCTATATGCCAAATTTCAAGTTTCTATATTATTGGGAAAGGTTTCAAAATAATCCCTAAAAATCGGATCAACTTCTGATTGCAGAGACACCTGGTGTCGAACCCAGGACACATTGATAGCCATGAATGCATAGTTAGATTTGTTAAGACTGGATCTTCTATCATGCAAAGTTTTAAGTCGATAGCATGCCGGGAAGTACCTTAATCTTGTTTCCGTTATCTCCGTAAGAAATGCATTGAGGAATGTAAATGGCCCTCTGGGATCGAACCAAGGAACATCAGGGAAAGCTTAAAAATCGATTATGAAATATATTTATGATATCTAACCCCATACCGAATTTCAAGTTTCCATGCCATCGGAAAAGGGTCCAAAAAAAATCTTAAAAATCGCCACAATGCATTTTAAACGGCAGATTTTTGCATCGACCTAGCATCGAACCCAGGTTATTTTCCGTAAAACTCATTTATGTTTTCGATAGATCATGACCATATATAAAGGCTCTTTGAGTTTTGATTCTCTACCTATCCGGGAAGTATTTTTTTTAAATTCCCGAAAATCAAAGCAATGCATTTAAACGGGAAAAATCGGGACTTTGAAGCCCCCTGGCATCGAACCCATGACACTGAGGATCCTAATCGCAATTTTTCTGGTGGTTACACGTTATGGCCAATACGCCGTAAAAATTTCAGCTCAATCACTCTTGTGGTTTAGGCTGTGAGTTTGTATCCTCTCTATATATCTATTATATATAGATGCTTCTCCGGATTCATTCATATATATACCTATACGAGTAAAATGTAGCTTGCATACTGCAAGCAGATCGACAACACTAATTTCATAGCGGCATTATATCGGGACGGTCCCGGAAAGGAAAAAAAGGATTGAAAATATTCTTAAAATTCGATTCAATTTAATTTTTAGGCATCGAACTCGGGTCTTTTTGGTGAAATTACTATGCAGCACATCAGAAGATCATCTTCTTTAAATACGTGTGAAAATTCAAGCAGTAATATTGGCTGCAACTGCCTCAAACGAAGACCTACTTTTCACGAATGTTAATAGCTATCTGGATTCGAATCAAGGACGATCTAGGAAATATAAAATATGTTTTCGAAATGTATCTATAAGTTCTATATATATGCCGAATTTCAAGTTTTAATATAGTTGGGAAGGGATTCAAAATAATTCTTAAACATCGGATCAGTGACTGATTGTAGAGACGCCTGGTGTCGAACCCTGGAAGTATTGGAAGCTGTTAATGCACAAAATGACTTGCTAAGACCTGATCTAATTTCGTAGAAAGTTTGAAGTCGATATCATGCCGGGAAGTACCTAAAATTTATTTCCGTTATCCCCATAAGAAATGCATTGTGGAGTGCAAATGGCCCTCTGGGATCGAACCAAGGACCAAAAGCGAACATGTAAAATTTGATTATGAAACATATTTATGATATCTATCCACGTGCTGAGTTTCAAGTTTCCATGACTTCGGAAAGGGGTCCAAAAAAAATCTTAAAAATCGCCACAATGCATTTTAAACGGCCGATTTTTGCCCCGACCTAGCATCGAACCCAGGAATTTTTCCGTTAAACCAATTTATGTTTTCGATAGATCATGTTCATATATATAGGCTCCTTGAGTTTTAATTCTCTACCTACCCGGAAAGTATTTTTTTTTAATTCCCGAAAATCCAAGCAATACATTTAAACGGGAAAAATCGGAACTTTGGGGCCCTCTGGAATCGAACCCATGACACTGAGGATCAAAGTCGCAATTTTTCTGGAGGTTATACGTTATGGCCAATATGTCGTAAAAATTTCAGCTCAATCACTCTTGTGGTTTAGGCTGTGAGTTTGTATCCTCTCTATATATCTATTATATATAGACGCTTCTCCGGATATACCTATATATAAGTTATACGAGTAAAATGTAGCTTGCATACTGCAAGCAGATCGGCAATACTAATTTCATATCGGCATCATATCGGGAATGTCCTCAAAAGAAAAAAAAAGGATTGAAATTTTTCTTAAAATTCGCTGAAATTTCATCGTCTGGCATCGAACCCGGATCTTACTGGTGAACTTTCTATGTAGCACAATAGAAGATTACCATCTCTAACTATGTGTGAAAATTCAAGCAGAAATATTGGCTACAACTGCCTCAAAAGACGGTCTAATGTTCACGAATGTAAATGGCTCTCGGGACTTGAACCAAGGACGATCCTTGAAATTTAAAAAATGTTTCTGAAATTTATTAATGATCTCAATCCATATGCCAAATTTCAAGTTTCTATATTATTGGAAAAGGTTTCAAAATAATTCCTAAAAATCGGATCAACTTCTGATTGCAGAGACACCTGGTGTCGAACCCAGGACACATTGATAGCTATGAATGGATAGTTTCATTTGTTAAGACTGGTTCTTCTATCACGCTAAGTTTTAAGTCGATAGCATGCCGGGAAGTACCTAAAATTTGTTTCCGTTATCTCCATAAGAAATGCATTGAGAAATGTAAATTGCGCCCTGGGATCGAACCAAGGACCATCAGCGAATATGTAAAATTTGATTATGAAATATATTTATAATCTCCAACTCCATGCCAAATTACAAGTTTCCATGCCATCGGGAAGGGGTCCAAAAAAAATCATAAAAATCGCCACAATACATTTTATACGGCAGATTTTTGCATCGACCTAGCATCGAACCCAGGTTATTTTCCGTAAAACTCATTTATGTTTTCGATAGATCATGACCATATATAAAGGCTCCCTGAGTTTTGATTCTCTACCTATCCGGGAAGTATTTTTTTTTAATTCCCGAAAATCAAAGCAATGCATTTAAACGGGAAAAATCGGGACTTTGGAGCCCCCTGGAATCGAACCCATGACACTGAGGATCAAAATCGCAATTTTTCTGGAGGTTATACGTTATGGCCAATATGTCGTAAAAATTTCAGCTCAATCACTCTTGTGGTTTAGGCTGTGAGTTTGTATCCTCTCTATATATATATATATATGGATACATGAATGAATCCGGAGAAGCATCTATATATAATAGATATATATATATACGAGTAAAATGTAGCTTGCATACTGCAAGCAGATCGGCAACACTAATTTCATGTTGGCATCATATCGGGAAGGCCGTCAAAAGAAAAAAAAAATGGATTGAAAATATTCTGATTATTTGCTGCAATTTATTCGTCCGGCATCGAACCCAGGTCTTCCAGGTGATTTTTACTATGCAGCACAATAGAAAATCACCATCTCTAACTATCTGTGAAAATTCAAGCAGAAGTATTATCTGCAACTGCATCAAACGACGTCCTACTTTCCCCTTATATTTCTTATGAGAGAAATGTTAATGTGGTCTGGTATCGAACCCAGGAATATTACGGTCTTCTGAAAACTGTTTTCTTAAACCAGTTTTAACCATATATCTTACAGCCAAGCACGAACTTCCTATCATTTCGATAAGTGCATAAAAAAAATAATGAAATACTAACCCTATGTATTTTAAACGGGAGACATATTTACCGCCCGGCATCGAACCCGGGTCTTTCTGGTGAAACTTCCTATGCAACATAATAGAAGATATTATTCTTTAACTATGTGCGAAAATTCAAGCAGAAATATTGGCTGCAACTGCCTCAATCGAAGTCTTACTTTTCCCTTATATTCCTTATGAGAGAAATGTTAATGTGCTCTGGCATCGAACCCAGGAATAGTACAGTCTTATGAAAATTTTTTTCTTAAACCAATTGTTACCTTACACTTTCCGGCTAAGCACGAACTTCCTATTATTTCGAGAAATGCATCTAAAAAAATAATGAAAAACAGCTCCCATGTATTTTAAAGGGCAGATCTTTGCATCGTCCTAGCATCGAACCCAAGATATTTTTTGTAAAAGTCATTAATGTTTTCAAAAGTCCAAGACCATAAATACAGGCTCCTTGAGTTTTATTTCTCTACCTACCCGGAAAGTATTTTTTTAAAATTCCCGAAAATCACGGCAATGCATTTAAACGGAAAAAATCGGGACTTTGGGGCCCTCTGGAATCGAACCTATGACACTGAGGATCAAAGTCGCTTTTTTCCTGGGGGTTTCACGTTATGGCCAATATGTCATAAAAATTTCAAGTCAATGACGCTTGTGGTTTAGCCTGTGAATTTGTATCCTATCTATATAGCTATATATATGAATGAATCCGGAGAAGCATCTATATATAATAGATATATAGGGGATCAAAAGTTTTACCATGTTCCACAAGTGCCAAAGACTTGAAATTTTTACGACGAATTGGCCATAACGTGTAACCTCCAGGAAAAAGCCGACATTGAACCTCGGTGTCATGGGTTCGATTCCAGAAGGCCCCAAAGTCCCGATTTTCCCCATAAGAATACATGGCGGGGATTTTTTAAATAATACTTCCCGGACAGGTAGAAATTCGAAATTCAAGGACCTTAGAGATATGGTCAAGAACTATTATAAACATTAATGATTACTGATGAGAACGTCCTGGGTTCGACGCTAGGACGATTCAAAAATCCCGCATTTAAAATGCATGGGGATAGTTTTTCATTAATTTTTTTGATGCACTTACCGGAATGTAAGGAACTTTTCGCTCTGCTAGAAGATATATATTGAGAAATGGTTTAAGAAAAAAAATTTCTTAAGCCTGTACTATTCCTGGGTTCGATGCCAGAGCACATTAACTTTTCTCTCATAAGGAATATAAGGGAAAAGTAAGTCGTCGTTTGAGGCAGTTGCAGCCAATATTTCTGCTCGAACTTTTACACATTGTTAGAGATAATGATCTTCTATTATGTTGCATAGGAAGTATTACCAGAAAGATCCGGGTTCGACGCCGGGTGGCAAATATGTCTCCCGTATAAAATACATTGGTTTAGTATTTCATTATTTTTTTGATGCACTTATCGAAATGATAGGAAGTTCGTACTCGGCTGGAAGATGTTTGAAAAGAATTGGTTTTAGAAAAAAAATCAGATAACACCGTACTATTCCTGGGTTCGATGCCAGAGCACATTAGCATTTCTATCATAAGGAGTATAAGGGAAACGTAGGACGTCGTTTGAGGCAGTTGCAGTTAATACTTCTACTTGAATTTTCACACATAGTTACAGATGGTGATCTTCTATGGTTCTGCATAGTGAGTATGACCGGGAAGACCTGGGTTCGATGCCAGACGAATAAATTGCAGCGGAAATTAAGGATATTTTCTAACCATTTTTTTTTCTTTTGAGGACTCACTCTATGTGATGCCGACAAAAAACTTTTGTTATCGATGTGCTTGCAGTATGCAAGCAACATTTTACTCGTATATCTATTATATATAGATGCTTCTCCGGATTCATTCATATATATACCTATATAGATAGATAGGATACAAATTCACAGCCTAAACTACAAGCGTCATTGATCTGAAATTTTTATGACATATTGGCCATAACGTGAAACCCCCAGGAAAAAGCCGACATTGAACCTCGGTGCCATGGGTTCGATTCCAGAAGGCCCCAAAGTCGCGATTTTCCCCGTAAGATTACATGGCGGGGATTTTCGAAAATTTTTTTGAGGCACTTCCCGGAAAAGCAGAGAGTTGAAACTCGTGGGACCGCTAAATGCCGTGCATAGCCAACGAAAATCAGAAAGACATCTTCGAATATTGTCCTTGGTTTGATGCTAGGCCGGGGCAAAAATCGGCCGTTTAAAATGCATTACGGCGATTTTTAAGATTTTTTTTGGATCCTTTCCCGATATAATGGATACTTGAAACTTGGCACGTCAATAGCTATCATGAATTTATTTCATAATCAAATTTTACATATTAGCTTATGGTCCTTGGTTCGATCCCAGAGGACCATTTGCACTTCCCAATGCTTTTCTTACGGAGATAACGGAAACAAATTTTAGGTACTTCCCGGCACGATATCGACTTCAAACTTTGCATGTAGAAAGATCAAGTCCATACAAATCAAACAGTGTATTCACAGCTATCAAAGAGTCCTGGGTTCGACACCAGGTGTCTCTGCAATCAGAAGTTGATCCGATTTTTAGGAATTATTTTGAAACCTTTGCCAATAATATAGAAACTTCAAATTCGGCATATAGATAAAGATCATAAATAACTTTTAGAAACATTTTTTAGATTTCCAAGATCGTCCTTGGTTCGAATCCAGAGAGCCATTTAAATTCATGAAAATTACAACGTCTTTTGAGGCAGTTGTAGCCCATATTTCTGCTTGAATTTTCACACATCGTTAGAGATGGTGATGTTCTATTGTGCTGCATAGTAAGTTCACAGTAAAGACCCGGGATCGATGCCAGACGATGGAATTTAGGCAAATTTCAAGAAAAATTTCAATCCATTTTTTTCTTTTGATGGCCGTCCGGATATGATGCCGACATGAAAATAGTGTTGTCGATCTGCTTGCAGTATGCAAGCAACATTTTACTCGTATATATATATGGATACATGAATGAATCCGGAGAAGCATCTATATATAATAGATAGATAGATAGGATACAAATTCACAGCCTAAACTACAAGCGTCATTGATCTGAAATTTTTATGACATATTGGCCATAACGTGAAACCCCCAGGAAAAAAGAGACTTTGATCCTCAGTGTCATAGGTTCGATTCCAGAGGGCCCCAAAGTCCCGATTTTTCCCGTTTGAATGCATTGCCGTGATTTTCGGGAATTAAAAAAAAATACTTTCCGGATAGGTAGAGAAGTAAAACTCAAGGTGCCTATATTTATGGTCTTGGACTTTCGAAAACATCAATGACTTTTACAAAAGTTATCCTGGGTTCGATGCTAGGACGATGCAAAGATCTGCCCTTTAAAATACATGGGAGCCGTTTTTCATTATTTTTTTAGATGCACTTATCGAAATGATAGGATGTTCGTGCTTGGCTGGAAGATGTATGGTACGAATAAGTTTTAGAAAAAAATTTTCATAAGACCGTACTGTTCCTGGGTTCGAAGCCAGAGCACAATAACGTTTCTCTCATAAGGAATATAAAGGAAAAGTAGGACGTCATTTGAGGCAGTTGTAACCAATATTTCTGCTTGAATTTGCATACGCGGTTAGAGATGGTGTTTTTCTTTTGTGCTGCATAGAAAGTATTGCCTGAAAGACCCGGGTTCGATGCCGGGCGGTAAAAATATCACCCATATATAATACTATGGGGTATCTTTTCATAATTTTTTTATGCATTTATCGATATGTAAGGGAGCTCTTGCTTAGATGGAAGATGTATATTAACACTTTGTTTAAGAAAAAAAATAGATAAGACCATGCTGTTCCTGGGTTCGATGCCAGAGCACATTATAATTTCTCAAATAAGGAGTGTATGTGAATAGTAGGACGTCGTTTGAGGTAGTTGCACCTAATAGTTTTGCTTGAATTTTCACACATAGTTTGATATGGTAATTTTCTATTTTGCTGCATAGTAAGTACACCAGGAAGACCGGGGTTCGCTGCCAGGTGATTAAATTGCAGCGAATTCTACGAATATTTTGAATTTTTTTTTTCTTTTGATGTCCGTCCCGATATGATGCCGATATGAAATTAGTGTTGTCGATCTGCTTGCAGTATGCAAGCTACATTTTACTCGTATATATATATGGATACATGAATGAATCCGGAGAAGCATCTATATATAATAGAAGATATATAGCTATACCTCGCCACCCACAAAAGTAGATAAAGGCTTTCTAGCGGTCGTAGATTCACCGAGAAAACGCATAATTCAATGCTTATACCTCTAATACTGTGGCCCGCCAAAAAACAGACGACGATCAACTGGAAAATAACGAAAGAAATGAATCGAATTGAATGCAACAATTAAATACAAAGTAACCCACACTTTCATTTTCAGATTATTAAATCATAAACAAAACAAATGAGTTCAACATTCGGTATCAAATTAACCCACATTTCGTGTTTCTACAAAAAGATAATTTAAATCGCTTCCAACGATTGATTATACTAATCAATGTGAACGGAATCAACAGCGTTTCTCTTCTTCTCAACTCTAATTGGCCAAAATGCAGGATTCAACAATGGCATTTGTCGTCAGGGGGACCGGTTGTTTACACTATCGAAAATTTACCAAAATATCGCTTATTTCGTGTAAAATCTCGTTAATTCAATTCGAAAACAATAATCCACGACCAAAATAAGATTCTTCATTCATTTTCCCTTCTTTTGGTGCTCATCTCAATTTCGTACGACCATTCTTTCTAATTTAATTTTGCAAACGAAATAAAGCCTGCAGCGGCAAAAACGAACTTTACGTGTATTTCCTACGCAATTGTATCTGAGCGATCCTGGTTCGAACCCACTAAAATTATCGAATTAAATTAAGACAGTACTCCCTGATCCCAGAGAACATCCATGCAACGTTTGATCTCAAACGGGCTAACGGTGTGGACTCCAATCCAAGACACAGAATTTCTGCTTTATATATATATATATACGAGTAAAATGTAGCTTGCATACTGCAAGCAGATCAGCAACACTAATTTCTTAACGGCATCACATCGGGACTGTCATCAACAGAAAAAAAAGGATTGAAATATTCTTAAAATTCGCTGCAATTTAATCGTCTGGCATCGAGCCCGGGTCTTCCTGGTAAACATACTGTGCAGCATAACAGAAGATCACCATCTCTTACTATGTGTGAAAACCCAAACAGAAATATTGGCTGCAACTGCCTCAAACTACGTCCTACTTTTCCCTTGTATTTCTTATGTAAGAAATTTTAATGTGCTCTGGGATTGAACCCAGGAACAGCATTGTCTTATCTAAATTATTTTTTTAAACCGAGTCTTAATATACATTTTCCATATAAACATGAACTCCCTATCATTTCGATAAGTGCATCAAAAAAATAATGAAAAACTACCTCAATGTGTTTTAAAGGGCAGATTTTTGCATCGTCCTAGCATCGAACCCAGGATATTTTCCGTAAAAGTCATTAATGTTTTGGATATATCCTGACCATATCTATCTGCTCCTTGAGTTTCGATTCTCTACCTATCCGGGAAGTATTTCTTAAAAATTCCGGAAAATCTAAGCAATGCATTTAAATGGGAAAAATCGGGACTTTGGGGCCCTCTGGAATCGAACCTATGACACTGAGGTTCAAAATCGCAATTTTTCTGGAAGTTACACGTTATGGCCAATACGTCGTAAAAATTTGAAGTCAATGACGATTGTGGTTTAGCCTGTACATTCAAACGCTGACAATAAATAAATGATCAACAATCACCTTTGGTCGTTAGGGAATTGTTTATGCCCACAAAATCACACGAATTTGTCGTCTTTTTTGTCCGAATTCTCCCAATTTTGACTCGAATGCGATATTCCACGACCATAATAAGAATCTTCGTTCAATTTCCTTTCTTTTGGTGCTTGTCTCGACTCTGTAAGACAATTCCTTCTTATTTAATTCTTCGAAAGAAGAAATGTCTGCAATCGATCAAAACGAACTTTACGTGCATTTCTTATGCGAGAGACGATTCGAGTCGTCCAGAGTCGAACCAAGGATACCCTGGACGAATGAATATGCAATACTCCATAGGATCTTTAACGAATACCATTTACTGTGCATGTAAGTACGAAATATGATTTTAATTCTGAGATTTTGTTTTGCAGTCGGAGTGAAGTACGCGCAGGTGAAGGAACTGGCCAATGGAGACGCTAGCGGTGAGTTCAACCAATCAGAAACGGCTTTCATGTGTGATCATTTCAAATGGAATTGCCCCTTGAATGCCCAAGTTCGAGTCCAGATACAGCCAAGATCGGTCTGTATTCATCCAAAGTGTTTTTTCCGCGGTTTATCTACGTTTAGAAACGTTTAAAGCTTACGTATTGTGACAAACAACAGTTGTAACTAGCCTAAAACACACATTGTTCCACTGTTATGACAGTCAACGATTGTAACTAGCCTAATTCTTACATTGTTTAACTGTTATGACAATCAACGATTGTAACTAGCCTAAAACTAATATTGTTTAACTGCTATGACAATCACCTATGTCTATGTATTGTCCCTGCAAGCAGCCTTTCGGCGTGTGGCAGGGGGTGCAAGCACCTTGACTCTATTTTCCTAAACGGTTGCGAATGAATTCTTGAAACGTTCTAGCATTTATTTCTCTAATATTCCTCGCATTATAAGTAAAGAAAGAAATACCGGAACAGGGCCGTTGATGAAACAGAGGTTTTTAAGTCTCCAAAAGCCGTCTTTGTCGGCGTTCATCCTCTTACTTCCCGGTAGCTGGATAAAGCAAGAAAGGAATTGGTATTTTTTAGCTCCTGAGTAAGCATTGATATTGAAAAGATCTTTAGCTACACTTGGTAGCGCGGTATTCTTGCTTTATCCAGCTACCGGGAAGAAAGAGGAGGAACGCCGACAAAGACGGCTTTTGGCGACTTTAAACCTTTAATTAAGTATCAATGCACGTAACAGGGAGGTCGCATTATCTTCTTTGAACGCAATTCCTCTGAACTTATCCTTCGAAATAGTCTTCTAATGATTAAAGCTTTAAAGAAAACCGACGTTTCTAAACTTGGGGTGAGAAATACCCCACGTGGGGTTGAAGTAACCCCATGTTATTACATATCTCAGCACGGGTAGATTCACTCATCGCCGTGATTCTTTGAGAAATACGCCTTTTTTTAATTTTGGTTGTGTTTGGGAATGTTAAATTCGATTTTTTATACAAATTAATTCGAAAACTATTGTTTAACGCTGGAGATTTTTAAAACTCAATTCATAGCGTTGATATTTTGATGCGAATTCATCCAAAGTTCTTTTTCTATCCGTTTGAAGTCTACGTAAGCAAGCAACTGTGTGTACTCTCGCACCTTTTCTAAATCCCGACATAGCATTACGGCACGTTAGCTGTAAGCTTACAGTCTGTCTTTCGTTGCCAAGTAACGTTTTGTCGCGTTATAATGTAATTATTTACACTTATTACACTAAGTTACGCCTTCCGTAGTCATTAACTATAAGCTACAGTCTGTCTTTCGTTGCCAAGTAACGTTTTGTCGCGTGAAAGTACCATGCTATAAACAACTCATCCCCCTGACGACCGATCCCATTGTTGATATCGAGCTCAAACGTAATTCCATAAGAAAACGTGAAAAATGAATGCCCAGATAAGATTAATGCTGTAAATAAGATATCTACTCTGCGAGGATGAGATATATACATTATTTCGATGATATTTAAACATTATTATATATGATATTTAAAGATAAGCAATTACTAACAATATCCTGTGAACATCTTCTCCGACAAATGTACGAAATTTAAAAACAAAATTCGAATTTTGTTGACGAGTCCGTAGCAACCGAGTTTTATTTATATCAACGTAATTGTTTACCGGCTTTTTCGTATAATGAAATGAGTTTTATAGCAGTGGTTTACTGAAAATGGATTTCTATCGATCAATTCAACTATTGCGTATAAATATCCTCGTAAGTTGAGGATGTTAAGAATATATTCTTCTGAATTAAGTACTAAAACTAATCTACTTGCAATGATGTATATTTAGCGATTTATGTAAATGGAGTTAGCGAAGAACGAAAAGAATTCCCAGATTCGGTGTTTGTAATCCTTGAAGAGTTGAACGGCGAGTTGTAAAGTTGTAGTAAACCTCCAGCATCGTATAACAGATCAAAAAGGTAAAGCAATTTTATTTTGTTAAATGCAGGATTCAAAAATTAATTTTTCTCGTTGTTTTTAAGTGCTTCCACTCCATATTCATTTACTATCCTTCTGTTATTGGTGTTGAATCTTTGTTCCTATTTTAGCATTGCAAAAACTAGACGTCGCACAATGTTCAAACTTTCAACATCATTAAATATCTTCCCGGGGATGAACAAGTGGTACTTTAAATTTGCCTAAAGTCCACGGTTCGAACCCAGACGAGTAAAACAGTTTGCATAAGAAATACACGTAAAGTTCATTTTTTCGTTGCAGGGTTCGTTTCTTTTGCAAAACTAAATTAGAAAGAACGGTCGTAGGAAGTCGAAACTAGCACAAAAAGAATGGAAATAGAATAAAGATTCTTATTTTGGTCGTGGAATATCGTTTACTGTTGGAAACTGCGAGAAATTTGATAAAATATACCAAACTTTCGATGTTGTAAACAACCCATCCCCCTTGACGACGAAGTCGATTGTTGCTTCCAAGTCCGTGTATATATTCTTAAAATGCATTGAGAATCTAAGCCCAGTTTTAAATAATTAGCCCACTTAAAAGTTTCATGGACGTCTTCGAGTGGTCAGAACTTAGCAGATCAACTTCGTAAGACTGATTAAAAAAGGTTAAGTAATTTATTTTTGGTTTTCATATGTGTTTAATTATTTCATAATAAATATCCTTTTATGCACAATTATTTACGTTTGTTTACCCTGCTACTGCCTCCTGTGGCCGTGACAAACGAACAAATTGGCTTTACGTCGAGGAAATGTGCTTTAGAAAGGATTTCGTGGAGTTAATAATGTCACGTGACTCGATAGCCTTATACAACAGTTTTAATTCCATTGTTAAGTAAGGTATTATCTTTTTATATACAATTATTTACGTTTGTTTCTATGGTTACGCCTTCCGTAGGCATAAGAACCAAGATGAATGACCTAATTAGGTAGTATACACGGACAATCTAATCCTTAAAATGTACTTTAAGAAGGTTTTAGTGGAACTAAAATGTCACGTCCAGCCGTTGCTAAGTGCAACAGTCCATATTTCGTTGTTATGTATTTTAATTTCCTTTTATACGCAATTATTTACACCTATCACCCTTAGTCACGTACTCCGTGGGCATGAAAATGAAGGTGAATGGCTAAATTAGCAATCCCAACCTGAAAATGTACTTCGAAAAGGTTTTTGTCGAATTAAAATGTTACTTGACTAAGTTGCTATTAGCAACAGCCTAGATTTCGTTGTAAAGGCCCTTTTATACACAATTATTTACGTTTGTTTATTGTACGCAGTCACACAAACTATGTTATAATGCCAAAGCAGCTTCCGACGGCTTTTTCGACGTTCCAAATCCTTAACGATCATTCTATTTACATTGTTAAGAGCGGTAACCAAGTCCCGCGCGGCAAACTGCCGTCCGCTGGTTCCCATGGCACCTTTTGTTTATCCCCTTTCCTTCGGGAAGACAATCTTACGGTTACTCAATCCCGAAGGCGCAGAACACAAAAACGACTGGAATGCAGCCCCCGTTGCCGCTCAACGAGCCTCTTTTGATTGACTCCGCATCGCTTGGCAACGTCGCCCCGTCCGAGAGAGAGAGAGAGAGAGGGGACGGCCGCCATATTGGCGACAGTCACTTGTCTAACGAAAGGACTTCGGGTGGCGGAGACGTCTCGCTCCCAGTTTTCCGTCCCAAATGGTGATCAAAACACGCTTTTACGTGCATTCTCGTGGTTGGAAACGTCACGGGGGGTGCTAGCCACGCCCGGGAGTGCTCTAGGAGAGTCACGGTGCCTTCGTGACGCGAGGAGTTGTGTGAAACGGAATTGGTAACGCCCTGCCTACATCGGAGCTGCTACATTGACGTAATTTTCAGTGATTTCCGTGATCCGGATGGGTGCAGGAGGGCGGAGGTGCTTCCCCGTGCATCGGAGGGAAGAGCAGCAGTGATTTCCGTGCAGCGCTCCCCCGAAAGAGGTGACGCATCCTAAGTGATTAATTCGCTCGCAGGTGAGTGTCTCAGTTACGTTCTGACACAGCGTTGCTTCACTTTGCTGGGTGTAATCGCATTGTCGCGGTCGCTAACCAACGTTGTTGTCGCGTAGGTGATGGGATTATCGCGGCATTATTGTGGTTTCCGTGGTGTTTTGCTCGCTTTTTGGGGTTTCGAAAGCTTTGAGACCCGCTTAACCTTTGCGCGAACCCCCGATAAGAGGATTCCGCTAGTGATTGCCAATTCGAGTGTGGCGAAGAACGCCCGCGGTCGCGAAATACCCTTTTAGCACTATCGTGGGCGAGTTTATCTCTTATCTCGCGTTTCGGAAGCAAGAAGGGTCGTTTTGGCACGCGAATTCGGTTACGTATCCCCCAACTGACGTTGTCATAGTCAATTCTTCGGTGCGATTGGCGATCGTGTATTGTTTTACGGCCTGGGAACTTAGTTTCCATGGCGTTCGCGAAAAACGGGGAATTCCTCCGTGCGTTAGCAACCCCCCGATGCTAGCTTGTTTCCCGTCTCGTAAACATTTTAACCGAATTAACCTTGTGCTCTCGAGTAAGTTGCGGCTGGAGGTTCGGATTTCTCCCGATAGGGTCCTCCACGGCCGATGAATCGCTATCCACAATCGATACTTGACGGAAAAACCTTGAGGACGGTAGAGTTCTCTACCTTGACGACGGAACGCCTTAATTGTTGCAAATGCGTCCTCTGTGTCTGCGTACACAACCTTCCGCGTTTCATTTCCCGTCAATTTCAGCCGTTAATTTTCTTCCTCCCGTTTCGTTAGCGACGGAATAACAGTCCGTAACCAAGACGCGGAATAAGAGGCAGGAATAGCAGCGGTCGGATATTGATTCGTGCTGTTTTGGTTATTTATTTCTCTCCTCCGGTGCTAAGAAACGGGCTCTTTTATTTTCGCACTCTCCGACGGTTTTTTCAATCGTTTTGTTAACAAGTTCGCGCGATTTTTTTCGATTCGCGAATTCTTTTATTTTTTTGCGAGATCGTTCAACTTCGAGTATATTGGATTTGGGTTATTCTTTCGCTTGGCACGGTTTTTTGTTTCAAGTCGAATTATGGATCGTTGTCTGGGAGACCGTAATGTTCAACTACGTTGCCTAGCGATGTTTTAATGGTTTTCGGGTTTTGTATAATTTTTCCCAATGCTCGAAAACCCCTCGGTGGATTGACTTGAAATTTTAACACAACGTTGCATTCAAATACGAGAGTGTTTCTATCGTGAAAAATGTTGGCATTTCGTTCTCGGTTCGATCCCAGACGAGTTAAAGCATTTCCGTAAGAAATGCACGTCAAGTTCGTTTTTTCCGCTGCAGGCTTTATTTCTTTTGCGAAATTAAATTAGAAAGAATGGTCGTACGAAGTTGAGACGAGCACCAAAAGAAGGGAAAGTGAATGAAGAATCTTATTTTGGTCGTGGATTATTGTTTTCGAATTGAAATATCGAGATTTTACGCGAAATACGCGAGATATTTGTGATATTTCGAGGGTGTAAACAACCGGTCCCCCTGACGACAAATGCCATTGTTGGATCCTGCATTTTGGCCAATTTAGAGTTAAGAAGAAGAGAAACGCTGTTGATTCCGTTCGCATTTATGAGAATAATCAATCGTTGGAAGTGATTTTTTTCTCGGTGCATCTACGATCGCTAAATGCCTTTATTTACTTCTGTTCACTTTCCCTAACTCTGGGAACAGTTTTGAGTTTTGTAAATTTTTTCCCCGACAATTCATTAAGTTTACTGTACGCCTGATTTATTTTTAGAAATACTTCGAGGCTTATTTGCGTATTGTGTTGTTTATCGTTGTCTAGGAGACCGACTTCCCAGCGATATTTTATAGATTTTATGGTCTTCCTGATTTTCTTTCGTCGCTTTTGCTTATAGTATCATACAACTTGTTTTTGAATACCTAATGTTTGTTTCTTGTCGTTGATCGTTAAAATTAATATGATCAAAGTTTGTTTTATACGTTTTTTTCGGTCGTAGTTAAAAGTTTACTAATTGTTGCCTTGAAGATAGAATCGTTGCCTAACGCAGGATTTATTTACCGATTCCAGTTTGCAAATGTCTTACTTTTCTTCTAAATATTGTATACTTAATTTTTTAATGTGGATCAAAGTTTTCGTGCGAATTGTTGATTGGTTTCGTTGTCTAGGAGACAATAGTTTCAAATCTCGTGGCCCGAAAAGGGAAGAACTTAAAGTCTTTGAAGTTTAGTAAATTTATCTGTTGCTTCCTTCTCAAGTACATTGTACGACTAAGTCTTTATTAGCAAGGCTCTGTGCTTCGCAATGTTTATTGTAGTCTAGGAGACCGTCATGTTACGCCTCGTTGCATAGCGATGTTTAAAGGTTTTCGGTTTTTTTTAAATATTCTATTATATATAAAAGTTTTAGAAAATGTAATTTATTACAAATTTTGTATAAAACATTTTATTCGTCACTGATTATTTAGGAGTTATTCGTGAAATACTGATAAACCGGAAGTAGCTGATTATGTACTTTGTGGGCGCTCTAGCATGAAGAATATTTGTCGTATCAGCGCCAAATTTCATACATAGAACTTTGGTTGGTGTCGTTAGAGTTGATTGGTTTTTGGAGTAAATCGGTTCACCGGAAGTCGAGCTTTATTCTTCGAAGCAAATTTCCGTTTTTGCAAAATATCTCCATAAATATGATATTTAGGTATATACTACTATATATAAATATTTTAGAAAATGTAATTTACTATAACTTTTGTGTGAAACATATTTCTGTATCACTGATTGTTTAGGAGTTATTCGTGAAATACTGATAAACCGGAAGTTGCTGTACTTTGTGGGCGCTGTGGGCGAAAGGCTAATTTCATCGTTTTTCTTCGAACATGTCCCGAAAAACATTATTTATAATGTTTGTAGTCTTCACAAAATATTCGCTGGAATAATCAAACAGTTTGTGAATGTTTTACCTTCTAAATGCCATTTGCATACATAATTAGGTAATGTGGTTTGTGTGCGTGTTCTATTCTTTGTTAGTTTCGTTTTGTCTTTCGGGGATATTTTTTAAAAACTGTTCCTCGTATTGTTAATAAAAAAATGTACATTCTCTTCTTGGCTATCCTGAAAAAAGTCAATCATAAAATATTAAATACGCAAAATGAACAAGTACACGAAGATGGTCGCATCTTTCGACAAGTCATTCGAAATCTATAAATGTATAAATCTTTTCAATGAAGTTGCCTCCTCTTCGAGAAAACAATTCTATTCTTAACGATTGATTTGTCTTAGTTTGTGATTCTTTCGCCTGCTTTTTGATTAGCGCGCTGATTTGAAATTCATTTTAATGAATTTTCGCATCACGGAATGCGATTGTTGCAAGTTATGTTTCCGTGGCAACCAGCATTGTCGTTGTATTGTTGCTACATTGTTGTACCATTGTTATAATCAAACTATTTTTAAAAACGCGAAAATAAGGAGATTTGAACTGAATTCGGCAATTTTTTCTCCTTTCAATTTATTTGGACTCGTCGTTTGTTATAAGTTGCGTGCAGAATAAACTTCTCCCAATTTTTCCTAAATTCCTTTCTTGGCTTAAAGTAGTTCATAGCTTATTGTTTTAAACGATGCTCACAGCTTACTTGTGTGAAGTGTTGTTTACTGTAGTCTGGGAGACCGAAATGTTAAACTTCGTCGCATAGCAATATTTTATGTCTTCCAGTTTTTTGCCGATGCTTCATTAATTTTATTCTGTGCCTAATTCGGTATTAAATATGGCTAATGTGCTTAATTTTTTTAGAATTATTCATCTACATCTGCATTAATACCCTACAAGCCGCCTTTCGGCGTGTGGCAGGGGGTGTAAACACCAGTTGAATCTAAATTATTACGATCAGTCCTGACTTCGTGGAATTGATAGTCTTAAATGAAAAACAATTAGCAACTTCAGCTGTACACATTATGGTGTATATCGAAAACCCTTCTTTCGACATTACAAGTCGATAAAAATTGTTACTATGGCAACGTATATGCCCAAAAAAGTTAATCGAATCGAAAAAAAAATGTCTCCCGCAAAAAAGTTTGATTTTTTTGCCTTAATCGTAGATTTTCATTTATTTTTAAACAATATTTAACAAATAATATATTGACAATTATAAACAATAGTATATTAATTTAATTATAAACGATAATAACAAATTTCAACAAATACAAAGCACATTTTTGTTTTTAAGTACAATAATGTTTTGTTTAAAATGTAAAAATATTAAATTATTAGGAATACTTTTTATTTGTGTGGTTTTAAGAAATTTCTTAATGAAAACGTAGACTAAATAAGTAAATTCCAATGGTCCAACAATTAATACCTCAATTTCGCAGAAAATTATAATTTTACTGTCAATACCCGAGGCGTAAATATTACACGAGATATATATTTTTTAAAACTGTTAATTAACACTTTAAACTTCACATTCTTGTTCACGAAACAATATTGTTGTCTTGGAAACTTCGTTGCCCAGCGACATTTTTATCAGTTTTAGGGTTCTCTTGATTTTTTAAGTTCATTATACGTCTATTTATTTTAAATACGTCTCTAAGCTTGCGTATCGTCGCCTTGGAAACGTATTTATAAAATTCGTTGTCCGACGCTGGAACTATCAAACAATTTATAGTTTTATAATTGCTTGACTTTCCTTCCAAATGCGTATTGGATACTTAAGTTTTTAAAATGCCTCAACGTTTACGTGCATTTCGTATTGTTTATTCCTTTCGTTGTCTAGGAGACGATTTATTCACACCTCGTTGTCTAGCAGCGGAATTTTTTCGTGTTCAGTAATTTTTTCCATTGGTACATGAAGTTTATTACACGCCATTTTTTATTTTAAAGGCTCAAAGCTTAGGTGCGTATCGTGTATTGTTGTCTGGGAGACCGGCATCTTAGTTTAATTCGTCACCTAGCGACGATTTAAACCTTTCGTCTCCTAGCGACAATTTAAAACTTTCGTCTCCTAGCGACAATTTAACACTTTCGTCTCCTAGCGACAATTTAAACGTTAGCTTAACCACCAGGGGTCCTCACTGAGGCAACGGACCCACAAAGCGATATTTAGAGGAAAAAAAGGAAAGCAGGAGACCTGGGTTCGAGTCCCAGTCATATCACACAACTTTTCACTCCTTGTTCAACTTTATGTTTAAAGCACACGCTTGCTAAGTAAAATTTCATAGTTAAGTCTTTCTTGGTATTCGGTGTTTTTATACGTTTCCCGTCAGATGGCATAGTAAACTTGGCGAAAAACAATTGACTTCTATCAATAAATGATTTAAATCGTTAAGGCTCGTTTGTGACTAATTCAGCAAGTTTCGACGTATTTATTGGAAGTTTTCACGTTTTTTGGGATTTATTTGGCCATTTCAACAGAATTTAATGTATGTTATGCGAATTACGTAATTTAATTGAGTTAATCGCATTGTTTTGGGAAGTTTTTTATCCGAATTATCAGTTTTTTATGTATTTATTGGATTTAATTGCGTTTCTTCGGGAAAAATTCGGCAAATTTAAACTCGTTTTGAAGTATTTTTGTTAAAATTACGTGTTTTTATTAAAAATAACGAATTATTATCGAATTTTTCAAATCGTTTGGGCAAATCGATGGCTAATTTAGCTCGTTTTTATGCATTTCTATTCCAATTACGTATTTTTTGGAATTATATATGTAACCATTGGAAGTTTATTGCTAATTTTGCTGGTTTTAAGGCATTTCCATAGCAACTGCGTATTTTTATTGGATTATTTGCATTTTTATGAGAAGATTTTGGCAAATTTACCCGGTTTTCATGTATTTTAATTGGAATTACGTATTTTTATTCAATTGCGTATTTTCGTCGAATTATAGAAATTCTGATGGCAAATGTATGACTTATTTCGCAGGTTTTAGGTATTTTAATAGAATTCCGTGTTTTGTTTGAATTGCGTATTTAATCGAATTATTTAAGTTGTTACGGCGAGTTAATCACTGATTGAACAGGTTTTAGTGCATTTCTATTCCAATAACGTATTTTTTATACGACAGTTTAACTGGGGTCTTGAATACCCCATGGTGGGGTGATTCTATACAGATAGTCGGTGTTTTTATACGTCTCCCGTCAGATGGCACAGTAAAATTGGTGTAAAACAATTGACTTCTATCAATAAATTGGACCTTCAACTGTTAGTTCTTAAAGTATTAAGTTCATTTGTCAAAGGTTAATTATCAACATTAGCTCGAATATGAAAGACGCAGGTTTTGGACATTAGTCCGCGTTTTGTTTAATTAAGTAATGTTTAAACAAGATAACATGTTAAAAACAATATTAATGCGTTGAAAAAGGTTTATTCTTGATATACTGAAAAAATCAGACCTGTGAAAGGAATGGAAGTATTTTTTTTTCGAATTTTAAAATTTATATTATAAATTATATAGGAAAATATGATAAAGTGGATGTATGAGTTGGTTCAGATGAATGACACTTTGAGTTGGAGGAATCGATGCGAGACATTAACAGTAACAATGCAACGGGGCGAACTGTTGCGACAACAATGGAACACATTATTCAATGAATTATTACAAAAGGGATATTCGATAATTAATTAAGTACAGCAATTAGCATTACGTTTCATTATACTGCTGCATTATCGTTTAGGATTGAAATTATAATTCGATTTTAGAAAAATAAATTCAATTGCAACAATGAACTTTGCCGGTAAACCCAATTATCAAGAAGATATGTAAATAAAAAAGTAAATAATTGGTAAGTATGTGGTCAAATCACCCATTCCCATCCTTCTAGGTATGTTTTGTTGTGAAATTTAAACAAATAGCGAAATAAAAAGTTTTATTGGTTAAGATTTTGTATGGAAAGTCAGGAAGCATCCCTTTAACAGGAGTTCGATTCCTTGTTCAACTTTGGGTTTAAGGCGTTACCTCGTGCAAAGTGAAATTTCATCGTTAAGTCAGTTACCATGACTCCAGTTTTTCCGCGTTATTTAAATAATTCCATGCGTATTTGTCCTCCAAGATCTAATTACTTGATCCTTTGCCTCACTTTGTCACCAATCGCATATTTTGTGCGTAAATACGAACGAAAAACCATAAAAATTAAAAGCACTTCGTAAAAGAGATAAAAAGGTAGATAACTAGAGATATAAGCCAGACCTTTCTTACTCTCAGTGCCTCTAACGTGAAATAATTCCTAAATGTTGATGAAATCATTCCGAAGGTGACTTTGCGTGACTTTGTGAAGTTTAATGAGCTTTCGAAAGGCTTGCGGTGAAGATTTTTGAAGTGTTGTGGTTCTTTAATCATGCATTAGGTAATTCCTAGCAGTATTTTTAAGAAAACCACAAGATTGCTCTGCTGACGGTGTGCAGTTGGAAGGCACCCCTCTATCCTCAAAGAGTGTCGCTCTACTTTAAAATAGGTTTTGAAGTTTAACTTAATCGTTTTCATAGATCCTGACTTTGAGTTACATTTAGCAATTTTGTAAATGACAAGCGCTTTGCAGATTACATTCAGTTCTCCCGCAGAGGTCCTCACCCGGACACTCGGGAGATGTGGCCAAATGCATGGGTGCAGAAATAGGTTAATATTTCAGTTGAAAATGTTTTTAAACCAAATTCGTTTACATCCTGTTGACAACCGATAAATGCTCTATTATATCACGCAGTTTCACATTCTTGTCATCGCTGGGGTCATTGTTATGAAGTCATTTTGGTGGGGCATCTCTCCCCGAATTACCTTATGCAAAGAAAGACATTTTCAATGAAAAACATATCACTTACTGCATCAATTATCACTAATGTTTACGATTAATTCATAGTGCTAATGCTTCAACCATGAGAGTAAAGAACGCAAAACGATTTCCTTTGTAGTACGCTATTGGTAGTTGAAGGCGTCTTCTGGTTTTCGTCATTCCGTTGTTGTTTTTTTCAGAGTTTTTCGCACGCCAATTTTTTTTAATATTTCCCGAAGTTTACGTATTGTTTGTTGTTGCCATGGGGACGGATTAAAAAAAATCGTTGCCTAGCAGCCATGAAATCTGCCTCAATACCCTCATTATTTGAATTTTTTTATTTTGATATTTGGAGATATTGAATTCTTCGCCAACTTTTTAAGGGTTCGTGCTGGGAAAGATACGAGTAGTAGATTGGGCTTTATTTCATTGTGAAAATCATTCTTTTTTTCTATGAAGGTGTAAGCGAGATATTTACATATTTTTAACAAATGTTTTCTCTTTCATTTGCAATTCACGGAAAAATCGGCGATAAATTGGCATTTTTTCGAAATTTTTCAGGTTTTTGGCTGTATTTTGCCTGAAATTCGAGAAAACCTAGTCGTATTTGGACTCGTTTTGAAGAGCTAAGCGAGATATTTCCATATATTGAACAACAATTCCATTTACGTTAGCAATTTATGTAAAAATCGGCGAAAAATGTGAATTTTATCGCTATTTTTCAGTTTTTTTACTGTTTTTTCGCCTAAAATTCGAGAGAACCTAGTCGTATTTGGACTCGTTTTGAAGAGCTAAGCGAGATCTTTCCATATATTGAACAACTATTCCATTAATATTAGCAATTCACGGAAAAATCGGCGAAAAATAGGCATTTTTTCGAAATATTTCAATTTTTTGGCTGTATTTTGCCTAAAATTTGAGAAAATCTAGTCGAATTTGGACTCGTTTAAAAGATCTAAACGTGATATTTCCAGATTTTTAACAACAGTTCCATTAATTTTAGCAATTCACGGAAAAATCGTCGAAAAATGGGCATTTTGTCGAAATTTTTCAGTTTTTTTGTTGTATTTTGCCTAAAATTCGAGAAAACCTAGTCGTATTTGGACTCGTTATGAAGATCGTGTACCATCATTAATGTATTCGCATTTTGCCTTTTTCCGAGGGCTTGTGAATGAAAAACCAATAGTTTTTTTAGGTTAGTATTTAGTTTGACAGATACTCCGTTTAGTTTTCTACACATAGATATCTTTTCTTTTTGATTTTTTCGGTATTTTATTTTCATTTTTTAAGATGAGGCAGAAAGGGCTGTTTTCCTTTGCCTGACTTTTGTGGGCTTGTTTTATGTTTATACCGAGAAATTTGCTTCGTTATCAACATAAGTTTATGTTGATTTTCGAAAGAAGGTCTTCATCGTTTCTTAATCAATGTGGTTTCCTAGGTGACGTGCCTGGAAACGAAAAACAATTCCAATTTTCCGTATGTTTTACTTTCCTTCTGTGTGGTTATTGTAAGCTTGATTGTTTAAGATGGCTAGAAAATTACGTGTGCACGTATGTTTTTCATTGTCATCGTCGTCAAGGAGACGGTTAAACACAGTAGTGGGCTAGAATCGAAAAAAGGCTGGCCAGAAATAAGAAAGTGGTTTTTTTGAGGGCGGACTTAGAAACTTCGCATGGCCATTCTTGAATAAATTCGGCATATAACTGCGAACTAATTTGCGTTGGTTCCCACGCGTTACAATTCTACAGGGGGTCAAAGTTGACCGAATTTCACGAAAAATGCCGGTCTTCGATTTTTCGCGAAATTCTTCAATTTCAAGCCAATCCTGAACCAAAATGAGCCGATTCTTCGGGTAAAAAACGGTGCAGTATGATAAACCTAATCTTTATGCTTCGTAATACTGCGTTTGAATAATCGCAGTTGAATATTTGCATTATTTATACAACAAAATGGCGGACCCTTACTTTAAGGCAAATTTCCACCTAAAGTGAGGAAAATAGTAGTGATTAAACGCGATGTACGTGGATTTATTTACATAAAATGTTCTTTGAAGCATTCGGAAGAAGAATCTGAAATAAATTCTTGCGAAAATTCGCGACGCCGATAAATAAAGCGACTTTTCGATGGCGACGGAAGAGCAATGTCGTCTTCGTATTTTGTAATTTTTTTCCAATGGTTCATAAGCTTCATTGCATTCCTTATTTTTTTAAATTTAGGCTCATTGCTTACGTATTGTTTCTTGTTGCCTTGGAGACCTTTTAGCAAAGCTTCGTTGCCAACTAGAGAAATATTAAAGTTTTCCTATTCCTATATATAAGGATTGGAAATGTTCTTAAAATTCAGTTTATCCGTCCCTACGTCTTTTTATTAATTTAATTAAATAATTCTGAATTAATATAAATATCGGATGGATAAATATATACGCTTATTGTTGTTATTTTACATAAGATACGAGTAGAAGTTGAGAGCATACGAAATGTATTTATAATAGGAACAAATGAAAAGATTAACTGTTCCTAATGGCGACTTACCACGAAGTCACGGCCCAAGCAGTGGATTCTATGTATTTATAATCTTTATTCGCACGGCAAGTTTTAATTTCGGGAAGAGGTTAAAAAAAAATCTTAGAAAACGTAGCGATTTATAATTTTAGAGACGCCTGGTGTCGAACCCAGGACATATTTTCAGCTAAAAATCTACAGTATGATTTGTTAGGACTTGATCTTATCTTATGCAAAGTTTGAAGTCGATATCATGCCGGGAAGTACCTAAATTATGTTTCCGTTATCTCCGTAAGAAATGCATAGGGTAATGTAAATGGCTCTCTGGGATCGAACCAAGGACGATCAGGGAAACCTATGGTACAGCGTATATGATATGTATCTATGATCTTAATCCACATGCCAAGTTTTAAGTTTCTATGTTATGGGGAAGGGGTTCAAAATAATTCTTAAAAATCGGATCAGTTACTGTTTGTAGAGACGCCTGGTGTCGAACCCAGGACATATTGGCAGTTGTGAATGCACAGTATTATTTGTTAGGACTTGATCTAATATCATACAAAGTTCGAAGTCGATATCATGCCGGGAAGTACCTAAAATTTGTTTCCGTTATCTCCATAAGAAATGAATTGAGGAATGTAAATGGTCCTCAGGGATCGAACCAAGGACCATCAGCGAATATATAAAATTCGATTGTGAAAGATATTCACGATCTCTAACCACATGCCGAGTTTCAAGTTTCCATCTTATCGGGAAAGTGTTCAAAAAACACATAAAAATCGCCGCAATACATTTTAAATGGGATATATTTGCCCTGGCCTAGAGTCGAACCAAGGATGATCGGTAGTTTAAGAGGTAGAGCTCCTCTTGGTCTACCCGAATCACTCCACTTAGCAGCGTGTCCGCTTTTGATTCGTTTTCCAGTTTTAGACTATTTTTCGAATTTTTTAACATAACCTTTCTCTTCGATTGTTATCACAAAATGTCAATTGTTTCGACAATTGTTGCTTTGTTCAAAAGAATTTATTGTCACAGTCCATTCAGTAAGAATAAAACTTCGTCTTTCAAAAACCCTTGGCTTTTTACGCATATTTATTCATCAGCTGTTGGTTGCTATGGCATCAACGAAGGATTGCGTATAGCTGAACAATGGTCGCATTAACTCCCGTAAGAAATGCATGGAAGAGGTTTTCAAACAACTATTTTGTGCACTTCCCGACATAGAATAGGATTATAAATTATTGGGAGTCGTTGAAGGTTCAATGGAATGTTGCAGATTGATGTTTGTTTGTCCAGAGTATCCTTGGTTCGACCCTGGACGACTCGAATCGTCTCTCGCATAAGAAATGCACGTAAAGTTCGTTTTGATCGATTGCAGATATTTTTTCTTTCGCGGAATTAAATCAGAAATAATTGTCTTAGGAAATCGAGATTAGTACCAAAAGAAAGGAAATTGAACAAAGATTCTTATTTCGGTCGTGGAATATCGTATTCGAGTCGAAATTGAGAGAAAAAAGACAAAAAAGACGACAAGTTCGTGTGATTTAGTGGGTGTAAACAATTCCCTAACGACGAAGTTGATTGTTATCGCATTCGAGTCGAAATTTAGAGATTTCGGGGAAAATTTCGTTTGCTCTAAAATATCCGAACATATGCCTTAATCTACCCGAGGCATTCGTTGTCACAGCGACGAAATAAAAAGTCAAATTTCGACGCGTGCATTTTCACGGGAAATTTACAAGTTTCATGGTCTCGAACCCGGGTCAAGGAGTGATGGAAACATGTTTAGTGCGCTGTCGGAGGTCTTCACAGCTGTGCAAAAGTAGTATAAAAGTTTAGCAGCTCGCGACTATCCAATTTGCACGCGAAATTTCCCACGTATTAAAAAATAGGACGTAAGACAACGCAATAGCTTTAAAAAAAGACGGGAAAACGTCGAATGTTACGGATTCAACGGAAAAAACAGGCCAACTCGTTATCGCTTACGAAATTCCGTATCTGATAAGGAAATCAGGCGAAAAACCTTTTTTATCAATGAAGGACGTCTTTTTACGGTTTATGGCGACTTAAAAACACCGGCTAACGGATACTCCAAAGGATTTCAATCCGAACGCTGTTCAGAATCTTTAAATGTCTTCCTTGCGCAGGTTATGGGCTACTTTTCCCCCATCCAGCCTACCCCGGTTCGATGCCAGACCGACTTAAAGAAAACCTCTTACACGTAAGAAATACACGTAAAGTTCGTTTTGATCGATTGCAGACGTTTTTTCTTTCGCAGAATTAAATAGGAAATAGTGGTCGTACGAAAGCGAGATTAGCACCAAAAGAAAGGAAATTGAACAAAGATTCTTATTTCGGTCGTGGAATATCGTATTGGAGTCGAAATTGAGAGAAAAAAGGCAAAAAAGACGGAAAATACGTGTGATTTTGTGGGCGTAAACAATTCCCTAGCGACGAAGGTGTTTGTTGAACTCTCGCACGTATTGTAGTTTAAATAGAAGAGACTTAATTTAGACCTATTTGAACACTTTTAAAGTATATTTTAGGTATTATCGCAACAATTAATCGAGTCAAACTGAAATGCATTGGGCCTATAACAGCTGTGTCCATTAGCAACTTTGAACCGGTTGAATTTTCATCGAAAATAAAGTGTATTTGTGAAAGAAAAGAGTACCATTACGGGTGAAATTACGTAAAAGGTTAGCTAGGCTGTAGAATTACGCTTACGGAAGCCAAGATTAACTACTTAATAGTATTAAGATTCTTATTTTGGTCGTGGAATATCGTTTTAGTATCAATATTACCAGAACTACTGTCCATGCAAAAAGATACTCGAGTTTGAGGTGTTGTATCTCAGTAATTTATGCATCGATTTCAATGAAATAAACTGAAAATGAAAGAAAATTTATCTCTACGATTTGTGAATACCATCAGCGATCTATTACCATATCAACAAATTTTTTATTTGGCTTTATATGAAAAAAAGCTCGGTTTTTGACGCTCAGAAAACGGTAGCTCCACTTTGAACGCTAATTTTCTCATAAACCTCTCAAGTTATCAACATGAGACTTTAGAAGGTGCAAGATCAATCTTTTATAAATGCAAATGCCGAAGTAGAACCTCGTTGCTATTTATTTACTATTCAAACATTGTTGATAAAGAACACTCAGCTATTTTCGTTATTTAAGGAACTTCGAGGAATTTTAAAGTGCCGTAGGCACCGCATACAAGCACTGAAGACGAGTTTGATAATTTTTGTAATGAAAAATTACTACCATTGTCCATGGAGAACTTTTTTATCCTTGTTTTGTGGCCCTCTCGGCCCGCCAATCTCACCGAGAAATAATAGGGAAGGGGGTAAAAAAGCATGCTATGCTACGTTGAGAAGCATTGTTGAGTGTTTTAACTGTAGAAATGTCATTGTTGGGATAGTTTAGGTTTAATTTCTTTAACTATTGAGCTTCATCTGTCTCAGGGATTCGTATTGTAGTATCAGTAACTATCGCATTTAATAATATTGTTGAGTTAATTCGTTGAAAAGCATTGTTGGGTGTTTGTATTGTGGAAATGTCATTGTTGGGATGGTTTAGCTTTGATTTCTTTAACTATTGAGCTTCATCTGTCTCAGGGATTCGTATTGTGGTATCAGTAACTATCACATTGAATAATATTGTTGAGTTAATTCGTTGAGAAGCATTGTTGAGTGTTTGTATTGTGGAATGGTCATAGTTAAGAAAGCGTGGGTCTAGCGGGCGCTTTATTGTTGCGCTGGTTGGGGAAATAGAATAGTGGAACTCTACGAAGTTTCCATTGGTTTTTGAGGCTGCATCTTCGCCTTGCAAAGTACACAAACCATTTTTTCCTTCTTCCGCTTAAATTCGCGGAATTAAATACGAAACAATGGTCGTACGAAATCGAGATGAACACCAAAAGAAAGGAAATTGAACGAAGATTCTTATTTCGGTCGTGGAATATCGCATTCGAGTCGAAATTTCGACAAATGAGACAAAAACGCGCCTAGAATTTCACGCAACTCTTGAAAATGTAAACAACCAGTTGCCAATAACAACCGACGCCGTTAATTGCTAGTATTCTGTCGAACCAGACGAAAAAAAGCCTTCCTCCCTCCATTCTATATAGTGTGGCGTTTCCATTGACCTCAACAATGGATCCCGTCGTCAAAGATACGGCGCCTACGATTCGTTTCGTTTTTTTCTACGTCATTACGTCACGTGTTTATCGCATCCAATGGGGAAACATCTTGCTTGAATGAATACTAGGGGCGTATGGCGAAAAACCTTTTTTTTTAATTCAAAATTTTCAAGTTGATAAAAAGTCGTTGCTATGGTTACTGCACGAAACATTTTTACTGGAATTAAAGAATATTTGGGTCTCCCGTTGCGGGCTTGTATAGTATTGCTTCTTTAACCCTTCCTCGACTTCCTAGAAAATTCAGTACGGCTTTGCGTTGGGGTAAGATAAACCCCAAATGTTTAAAATGGGCTTTATTTTTTTTAAATGACCCGTGGTGTTTCGGTACCTCACCTGTTATATTGCGTTGTGTCCTAAAGACTTTATTTTTACGAATTAATTTGTGTATTGCTGCTTCATATTTTTAATTTATCTTGTTTTTATGTTTATGCTAAACATTATTTGTTAGAAAAGAGTGTTTTGCTTTTTTTCATTGCTTTCCATTCAAACGCTTGTGTTGTATTGCATGTTGTGTTTTTTTAGGTTGTTTTTTAGGCTTCATTTGTTCAAACTCTTGTTCTTTCTTAAGTTAAGTAATTTAATTTGTTTAACAAATGCTATTATGTGACGTTTATTTATAATTTTTTGTATTATGGACAATTTTTTACTGATGTGTCTTTTTTATTACTTTTTTATGTCCGATTTCCATTATTTCTCATTTGTTTACGAATATCTTTTAGTTTTTTACTAATTTCATCGGTTCGCGACATTATAATTTTAGATTTTTGTTCAATAATGCAAATTGGCATGTATTTGTTTAATCAAATCTTTAATGAATGTCTTTCTACGCCTTTTTTTATTTTATAGACTTTTTCTTTATAATTTAATCTTTAAAATTCTTACACCGAATATATTTATCTATTTTACTATTTTATTCAATCTTTCATGTCAATCAGATAATTTGCGTGAATGTAAAGTCAGATTTTCTTTGACGACACGTTTTTCTTGGACGAAACGTTTTTCTTTGACGAAACTTTTTTCTTGGACGAAACGTTTTAATTTGATGTAACGTTTTTCTTTGACGAAACTTTTTTTGGACGAAACGTTTTTCTTGGACGAAACGTTTTAATTTGATGTAACGTTTTTCTATGACGAAACGTTTTCATTTGATGTAACGTTTTTCTTTGACGAAAATATTTTCTTGGACGAAATGTTTTCATTTGATGTAACGTTTTTCTTTGACGAAAATATTTTCTTGGACGAAACGTTTTTATTTGATGTAACGTTTTTCTTTGACGAAAATTTTTTCTTGGACAAAACGTTTTTCTTGGACGAAGCGATTTTTATTGGACGAAATTTTTTTCTTGGACGAAACGTTTTTATTTGATGTAACTTTTTTCTTGGACGAAACTTTTTTCTGAAACGAAACGTTTTTCTTGGACGAAACCTTTTTCTTAAACGAAACGATTTTATTTGACAAAACTTTTTTCTTGGACGAAACGTTTTTCTTTGACGAAACGTTTTTTTGATTTTTCACATCGTCATTAAACAATCTTTAAATATTTTACCCGTTTTTATGTATGTATTCCATTTTTAAATGCTTTCAATGTTTGTTATTTTTTTGACCTTTAATCAAATGTATTTATTTTTCTACTCCGACGAAACATCAATTCAGAAATACCTATTCAATGTTTTTATAACTTTTAAGTGTTTTATTTCAGTTTATTCATTAAGTTCACGTAAACGAAAATTCATTTTTTATTTAACGAAAAATTCATATCGATTTTTCGTATGTTTGCTATCCTTTCATAGCTTTTAATTATTTATATTTACGCAAGTCATTTTTTATTCAATGAAAAATCTCACTCTATCTGTATATTTATATTTTTACGTATTTTTCTTTAATTTTTTTGATTTGCTGTCGTATTAATTTGCATCTCTTTTTTTCTGTTTTCATTTTCGGCTTTGGTTGCTAGGAAACCGAATCTAAGGCATCGTCGTAAAGGGAAAATCGAGAAGGGATGCATGACAAGAAAGGTACGCATTGTTTTATTTCGAATTGTGTATTGAAAGTGGAGGAATTTGTTGTGTTGGCGGCACTGTGCGCAGCTTCAGAAATGCACGTCTTTGAAGGCTTGTTGTTTCTACGCGGTCAGCGTTAAAAATGAATGGAAATTGTGCGGACCCCCCCGACATGAACGCTTCCAGAGCCGCCTGGCGGTGGAAGGAGAAGTTACGCAATTATTCGCGTGGGGTAATAATGACCCCAAGATTGTCTGAATGTTTAAGACCTTTTTGAAAGGTAAATCTACCAATTCAATTTGTCACATTTCGTGAATGATCCTTTTAGAAAGTATTCGTGAATTTTTTTAACGAAATATCCTTTTCAATTTGTTATTAATTAAATGAAATGTTTAAACATGTGCCTAAATTGCAGTGGCTTATATAATTGATGTTTTTTCCTATTTAAAATTGACTTAAGAGTTTGAAACTCGGGGAATATATAGCAGAGGGTTTCGATTTATTTAAGCAAAATTACGCTACGACTTAAATGCCATCTGTCGGGAAAAAATGAAGATGAATTTCACCGGAAAAAAGTGAAAATATGGAGAAAAATGAAATATCAGTATTTTTTCATGAAAATTTCAGTTTATGAGTATCCGACTGTTAAAAAACGATTAGTTTTACTTCGAAAATATTAAAATCGATCTTTAACAGTGTTACCAACGTATGAAAATGTTATTTTTTTGAACATTTCTCGTATCAGGCTAAATTTTGGGCCCATGAATCACATTTTAAACTAATTGTTATTAATAAACGTATATATTAACCTTTATCCAGCCTAATGAATTCACATAGCAGGGGTACCAGCATTTAAAAACAAATAAGTCAAAAGTATTTATTGCGTAGCTCTTTGTTGCTATGCTGAGAATATATGAACGCAGATAAACTCAGTGGGCATTGGTAAATTATTCTGTGATCCTTTTAGAGAATTTTAAGCATTATAAATGCATTTAAGAAATATTCCGTAAATTCTTTAAAATAACAGTAAAATCTTGTTTTTTGGAAATTTTTTTCCGGTTGGTATCCGTGCTGTGGTGTTTGTCATTCTTGTGGTGCTTAGCAATGAATTAGTTTATGTACAGGTGCTTATAAATTATTGAAATATTGTTTAGATAATCATTTATATTTAATTTCGTAAATTTGGTAACACTGTTAAAATTGCGTAATTATTATCGCTTGAAATTGACGAAATTGTCATAAAATCACGATAAAGTAGACATCTTTACAAATCGTCAATTTGGTTGAATTATCTTCATTAGTTTTTGTGTTACAGAAGGAAATGCACAGTCTGGGGTTATATTGACCCCAAGAGACAAATTAAGGGATAAGTCGGACTTTCACCAAAGAAAAACATTTTTCACTCTCTTTAAAGCTCACTTTCTCGCGCGTTTAATAATAATAATGAATTTAATGTAATGGTTCGTACATTTTCCACTTGAGACGTGCATTTAAATTGACCTCGTGAACAGGCCTTCAAAGACGCATAATTATTGTTTGATTGTTGTTTTGATTGTTGTTATTGGTTGCCGCTTTCGTTGGTCGCAGTTATGTCCTTGCTATTGTCGCGCCGAACTGAATTCATCGTTAATTTTCACCTGATTGAATTTAATTTGATTAAAGATTTATTTTCGACCTTCCGAATGTCAAATTAGGGGGGAAGGTCTGTCCCATTGTTGTAGGAATACTCATTATTGGCACTGTATCCATTATTGTAACTCTATTGTCGCAGAGAGTAGGTCGACAATTGTGTTGTCATGGCGACTAGAGAGTTTTCCCTTTAAACAGCTTTAAATCCGATTTCCCTATTTGAAATACCTACTTTTTATCGTTTTTTTTAAAGAATTACGATTTATGCGTATATTTACGTAGCCATGGGTAGTGCAACCGTATGTATACGTGAAATACCGTTCATAGGCTGGTATTTTGCTTTGCTAGGGCAAGAATGGGCATGATAAGCCAGTTTGGGGGGGATTTGATATCACTCTTTGATTAGGTGGAACGTATAAAAATACGAAACGTAATAACTTGAGATTTAGTCAAGATATTTATTAGCGGTTTCCCTCTAGAAGTAACTCAAAATGTATTTTTAAACAGAGTTAATACACCTCGATGTGTGCACCATTAGAAAGACGTCTAAATCTGTATTCAACTTCTTCCCGAGTGTTTTGCAGGCGTGACATTTGCAATAACTTAAAGGAATTTGATGGCGCAGTTCCGGTAGATCACCAACTGGTGTCTTGTGCACTTGGTTCTCGATAAACACCCACGGAAAAGTCATGTCTGGGTTTATAATCGATGGACCAATCAAGCGATCTAAGAACTCATACAAATCCCTCGCAATTAAAAATGGTGCGCCATCTTCAAGCGAACACAGAAACTAACATTCTGAGTTACATTTAGAAGCAAACCGCTGATTAATATCTCAATTACTTCCCAAGTTATTGCATTTTGTCTTTTTATTCGATTTACCCGGACACCCTGGGGGGGTGGTATATTGATTATCTTCGCTTCGATGGACAAGAATTTTGTTGCCGGATTTCATTTCGCTCTTTTGAAATCTTTGATTTGTTTACAATTTCTGATACCTTCTTCAAACACATGCAAACGTATATATGCGTGTTTTCGTGCATACTGGTCGTATATATACGGGGTCGTTGGAATTTTGATTTTTTTCGCTTCGTTCGCAATCGCGAGTGAGTATACGTGGGACGACAATGTCGTCTGCTTAATTCGGTTTCGTTTTGATTGTCGCGGGCGACTGCTCTGTTGCGTTACTGTTGCTATAGTTAACAATTAAGGTTGCCAAAGGAAAGGGATTGATTGTTTAAACAGCGGAAAGGTATCCATTGGTTTATCTTTCGTCATCGATTTGGTCAGTGGATTTTGTTGATTTTTTTCTTCTGTTTTCAGTTCAATTCTCTCTTTTTGAATCACAACACGTAAGTTGGGTGTTGTGAAGTAGTTTTTATGATTAAGAGAGTTTATAAGAGTTATGATTAATCATAAATTGGAACTGAAATGAATCTATTTGGTTTAGAACCGCCGATTAAAGTTAATTATTTAATTATTGCATCTATTACTGATGAAGTGGTAACAGAACTCAACATCGACGAATCTGACACAGTTAATAGCATACTCACGAGTTATTAAACTTATTGATTAGCACTATTAGTCATTAAAACATATTATAATCTACGTTAGTTTTTAACGAAAGAGTTTCTTTCAAGTGAATATACACGAACAGACGTACAAAAGCCTCTTTTGTTCAATAATTGATTGGTTTCCGTTGCTCTGTTGTTATTTATAATAAAGTCAGCGGTTGCATTCTGTGATTTTGAAGCTGTTTTTTTAATTTTTACTATCGGGGTAAGTTCACCTCGTGTGGTAAATATTTTGGGGTTGCTGTAGACCCCAAGTTGTCCAGAAGTGCTTTCGTTGAAATGTAATTAGAAAACAATAGGATTGTCGTAGCTAAGGACGAATTTATGACTGTTTAATTAGGCTCTTTATTGTTGTTGATTGTCGTCTTGTCGGTAGGGTCAACAATTGAAGTTGCTTAGGTGATTGATTGATTATCCCGTTTTCATTTCGTTTATGCTGTGTTTTTCATTCGAATTTATTGATTTTTATTCCTATTCGTTTGCTCTCGGAGAGATTTTGAAAGTAACTGTTGAGTTTTAAAGAATTAATTTCAATTAATTAATTCTGTATCGACATCGCGTCAAATAACGAAGGAACGCCATTTTTCCGAATTCCCTTCTTAAGTTTGGAAGCAGATCTGTGCTAAATCGACAAGTTGAAAGAGGCGAGGTTGTTTAGCTATTTATTATATTCATACGCTGTGAGAAAACTTTGCGTCCCTTTTTAATCGTGGTGCGTGCTCGGAGGAGAGTGACATTAGGCACGGTTAAAGCTTATGTAGAGGAGAATAGGCGAAAGCTAATATCTTTGTCCAGAGTATCCTTGGTTCGATTCCGGACGACTAGAATCGTCTTTCTCATAAGAAATGCACGTAAAGTTCGTTTTGATCGATTGCAGACATTTTTTCTTTTGCATAACTAAATCAGAAATAATGGTCGTACGAAATCGAGATGAACACCAAAAGAAAGGAAATTGAACAAAGATTTTTATTCTGGTCGTAGAATATCGTATTAGAGTCGAAATTTAGAGAATTCAGGCAAAAAAGACGGAAATTTTGCGTGATTTTTGTGGGCGTAAACAATTCCCTAACGACGAAGGTGATTGTTGAACTCTCGTACGGAAATAGGCTCATAAGAAATGTATTGGGGAAAGAGACGACATTTTATGACAATAAAACCATGAGTAAACGTGGGAAATTGAAATTTCGGCTACCTCTTATCTCATGCGTCTATATGTACATTTTCTTCTGTATCTAATAGACCTATTCTTTGCGTATTTGAAAATTAAGTTGGCCTTTTTGATTATCTGATTCATATGTTTTCGATAAGTTTTAAAACATTTTTTTCGTATTTTTTATTCTCTTAAATGAACACGTTTTTGTCAATTTTTGTTGATACAATCACGTAATGTTACTACATTTTTAGTAAACATTTTTTTTCTATTTCCTCTGCTGATTGAACAAACCTATTTTGCCATCTGTGCGCATGGGGTGGGAAAAACCCCACTTTGGGGTGTTTCTGACCCCAAGGAAATAACATCGTCTTAACACTGGAAGGACGTCAGATGGTCGTTTCAAAACTTTCTCTTTTCGAGCGGAATATTTCCTTATATCTCCGATTTTTTTTAATATATCCCTACAGACATTTATATTTCATTGCATTTATAAGCATATAAATATTGTTTCTAAGGAATTAGCGTGATTGTTATTCTAATTTCAAATTCAGTGGAAGTAATTAACTCTTTGCTGTATCCAGGAATTTGTTTATAAACAATTTAACAGCTATTTTCCGTCGCTATATTTATAAATAACCGCCAATTTTACAGGTTTGCAACGAATATGTCCCGAAAAACATTATTTGTCATGTCTGTGACGTAAAAGTTTATATAATATGGATTTTAGAAAACTAATTCATCTTTAAAAGTTTAAATTTAGTAGAGTCATGGGGAATACTGTGGTAGATAAATAATTCTTACAGTTTGGAGAAAGTCATGTGCTGGCCACGTCAGATTTTTTCGTATACATTTCGTCCGTGTTGGTATTCCTCATATTACTTGGGTATCTCTTAGTCCGTACTCGCCTTCTCGTATTTTAAGAATTGTAGCTCGAAAACAATTGGTTTTTTAAGGGTGGTTCAGTAAATACTTTGATAAATTGTACGATTTTTACCACATTAGCTTCAATTTCGTTGAAATATTAAAAACCAGTCGTTAGTACAATTTTCTCGAGCTAAGAGCGACTTAAAGCCAAAAAGAATACAATCTAAAAAAAAAAATATCGGACTTTTCGCCCGTTTTTTTTTTAATTTGAGAATTGCGGTTATGAAATTGCGAAAATAATTGAATTGAATCGATGTTTTACTGTGTGTCGTCGAATTCCGGGCATTTTAAAGAGGAAAAGCTTCAAAAGTTGAGAGGATTTTTTCAATTTTTCCCGTTCTTCCGTCGACATTTCGAAAAATTGGGAAATGTTTGTATCTTCGAGAGCTTTAGAACGAAAACGCTATAGACAGATAGAGGTGTCCGAAAATGTTTTTTTTTCCGAAATTTGTTGATTTTAAAACCAAATTGGGGTGTTTTGTGTTTTTATTACGTTTCCTAAATTTTTTGTTACTAATTTTCACAGAGTCTCATTTAAGCTAAGGAATAATGTTAGGCACACTTCAGCATAAACATTAAAAGAATTAGAAATGTTATTAACTGTATATTATACGAAATATTAAATTGAATTTATTTAAAACTGTGCTGTTTACACCCAAGGAAAATGCTTACACAGCTGCAGATCAACAAAACATTATATTTTCATTAAAAATATATTAATAACGATAAATGTTGGGAAAAACAAAACATATTTCTTCGTGGAATTAATTCAAGATTTTGTGATAATGGAAAGAAAGTTTAGTGAATTTATTGCAAAAGGTCAAAGCTGAATTCGCGCAAGCAAAGATGTCACGAGTAATCAAAAATATGACAAAAATACGTAAATAATACATTTATATATTGTACATTTATTTAAATCATACCAAAATTACATTTCCCTCTCTTACAAATGAAGCAAACATCAACAAAATCCGTGCTGCTCATTAAAACTGCCGAAATTAGCGTTATTTCGCTAAATCGGCCAAAATTGGCGTTATTTGTAGGTGTTATTGCAAAAAACAAACGCCTCTAACTATGTAGATATCCCGAAACTATTTCGCCTGAATCTTTCGAATGTTTAAGAGAAAATACAAGCGTAAGATACATAAATTGAGCTGATAAAGATGATTTAATAATTTTCGTCGACGTACATTGTTTCTCAAAATATCCCCTCTCAACAATGCGACTTAACAATGTAACTCAACAATGCAACTCAACAAGGCAACATCTAAGATAATTTAATTCGCTCGTCGACCTAAAGGATATCTGTGCTTATATCGTCCATTTTTCTCAAAATCTCCCCTCCTAACAATGAAACTTAACACTGTAACTCAACAATGCCACTCAACAATGCCACTCAACAATACAACTAAACAATGCAACTACGCGTTGTAACAATGTTACCACTTTCCAGCGTTTCACTTCTAAAATTGAGTAAAATATATTTCAATTTTCGAAACTGTTTGACTTTTAGTGATCCCAAATTTAATATGAACGAATTAAGATTTTGTTTGCACTAATTTTATGAATTTCACGTCGCGTATAATGTGCAGAAGGACAGCTGGCTCATTATATAGCCAACTGTTCACCCTTTTCTTTGATTTAAACAAAAAACATCTTCCTGGAGATATTTCAATGATTTATTACATATATAACCGTGTGAAAGATGAGGAATAGAGCGTGGTCATTATTCAAAGTACAAATACAGTGGAAATAATAATCTCGTGGTGTTTTTTTTTTTTTGGTCAACGCATGGATTCAACAATCGTCGTCAGGGGGACTGGTTGTTTACGAGCTCAAATTTATCGAAATATTTCGCGTATCCTGGAGAAATTCTCGTAATTTCGATTCGTAAACAATATTCCATGGCTATAATAAGAATCTTTATTCAATTTCCTTTAATTTGGTGCTTGTCTCTACTCTATAAGACAATTCCTTCTAATTTAATTCTTCAAAAGAAAAAAAGCCTGCAACCGATAAAAGTGAAGCTTACGTGTATTCCTTATGGAAATCTGTCCGAACGATCCTGGTTCGAACCCCGTAAAATTATCGAATTTAATTAAGACAGTACTTGCTTCCTGATGTCAGAGGACACGTATGCAAAGTTTTAGACAAATCGGGCAAACGGTGTGGACTCCAATCCAAGACAAACAAACCCACAAACACACAAACCCACAGAATTTCTGCTTTATTTATATAGACAAGACATCTAACTTCCCTCATCTATGAGCTAGTAATCTCCTGACTGTAATTACGTACCTGCAATTGCTGGTTACCTTCTTACCGTAAATTTCTCGTTATCCGTGTAATATATCCGTGTGTATCCTCTTTAATCATCAGCTTTAAGGGCCTCGAGTATTTTTACGGGATAACACATCGGATTCAACAATGGGATCGGTCGTCAGGGGAATGAGTTGTTTACAACCTCCAATTTTCACTAAAGTTTCGCATATTTTACCGATAATCTCGCAAATTTGAATCGAAAATAAGATTCCACGAATTAAATAAGAATCTTCATTTGTTTTTCTTTCTTTCGGTGTTTGTCTCGTCAGCGTGCGACTATTCCTTCTAATTTAATTTCGCGAAAGAAACAAACCCTGCATGCGATGAAAATGAGTTTTACGTGTATTCTTTATGGAAAACTATCTGAGCGACCTGGGTTCGAACCCCGTAAAACTGTGGAATAAAAAGGCGACAGTGATTCCCTCCAGGTCGCAGAGGACACGTGAATAATAAAGTTAGAAGCAAATCGGACAAACGGTGTGGCCTCCAAGACAAACACACCCACGGAATTTCGCTTATCTATTATATTTAGACGGTTCTCCGAATTCATTTAAATTAACTTATAATTATCGATATTTAGATCGATTGGATATTTTTTCTCCTAACTTTTTCATTTTATATATTTTTTTGATCTCTCGTGAATGTTTGGTTCCCGGTTCGCCCGCGCCGCGGCGCTGCCATCCGTCCGCAGTTTCCAAAGACCTTATCTCTCGCGAGTGTCTGAAAATATCTCGAAAATGGGTCACACGAAAAAAAATATTTCTTTTTTTTTTTGGAAGGTCTTTATCGTCTGGATCCGCGACAATTTCTGCCAAAGTTCGCCTTTTTTTCTTACTTCGCGAACAAGTCCATCGGCTTTTATTTTGAGATGAAATTAACCGGAAGAAATGGTTAGCAATGGCTCTTTGTCACGAAAGGAAGTTTATTTACCTTAAATATTAATAATCTCGATGGGATGTTAGACCGCTCTTTAGAAATACGTTTATATTGAACCGTGTTCAACAATCACCTTCGTCGTTAGGGAATTGTTTACGCCCACAAAATCACACGAATTTTCCGTCTTTTTTGTCTGAATTCTCTCGATTTCGACTCGAATACGATATTTCACGACCGAAATAAGAATCTTCGTTCAATTTCCCTTCTTTTGGTGTTTATCTCGATTTCGTACGACCATTATTTCTGATTTAAAAAAGCGAAAGAAAAAATGTCTGCAATCGATCAAAATCCTTTGTATTGATTCGTATAAGAGTCCAACAATCACCTTCGTCGTTAGGGAATTGTTTATGACCACAAAATCACACGAATTTTCCGTCTTTTTTGTCTGAATTCTCTTAATTTCGACTCTAATACGATATTCCACGACCGAAATAAGAATTTTTGTTCAATTTCCTTTCTTTTGGTGTTCGTCTCGATTTCGTACGACCATTATTTCTGGTTTAATTCCGCGAAAGAAAAAACGTCTGCAATCGATCGGAATAAACTTATCATTCATTTCTTGAGCAGGTTATTGTGAGGCGTCTAGAGTCGAACCTAGGGATGCCGACGGGGAATGAAACATGGATTTCTATCAGTCCAGTGTAGATTAAACGAATTCCTGGATTTGACTGCTTTATCTTGTCCGGAAGTGCCAGAAATCGACGCTCAAGAATGTTTTTCATCTGTTTGCTACGGAGATTTGCTCTATCTCCAATTTAAATTCCTTATCTTCTATTATATATAGACGCTTCTCCGGATATTATACCTATATATACCATCATTCATAGGGGATCAAAATTCTAACCATGTTCCACAAGTGCCACTGACTTAAACTTTTTACGACGTATTGGCCATAACGTGTAACCTCCAGGAAAAAGCCGACTTTGAACCTCGGTGTCATGGGTTCGATTCCAGAAGGCCCTGAAGTCGTGATATTCTCCATAAAGATACATGGTGGGGATTTTCGAAAATATTTTTGAGGCACTTCCCGAAAAAGTAGAGAGTTGAAATTCGAGGTATCGCTAGGAGCCATGCATATGCAAAGAAAAACATTAAGACATCTTCGACGATTATCCTTGGTTCGACGCTAGGTCAGGGCAAATAATCCCCTATTTAAAAAGCATTGCGGCGATTTTTAATTTTTTAAAATCATTTCCCAATAAGATGGAAACTTGAAACTCGGCACGTGGATAGAGATCGTAAGTATATTCTATGTTCGCTTTTTACCGTTTCGCTGATGGTCCTTGGTTCGATCCCAGAGGGCCATTTACATTCCTCAATGCATTTCTTATGGTGATAACGGAAGCAAATTTTAGGTACTTCCCGGCATGATATCGACTTCAAACTTTGCAGTAAATAAGATCAAGTCCTAACAAGTCATTCTGTGCATTCACAGCTGCCAATATGTCCTGGGTTCGACACCAGGCTTCTCTAAATTCAGGAACTGATCCGATTTGTAATAATTTTTTCGAACCCCTTCCCGATAATATAGAAACTTAAAACTAGGCATGTAAATAAATATCATAGGTTCATTTCAAATACGTCTTTCAGATTTCCTTGATCGTCCTTGGTTCGATCCCAGAAAGCCATTTACATAGCCCTATGCATTTTGGATGGAGATAATGGAGTCTTATTTCAGGACCTTCCCGGTATGATATGGACTTCAAACTTTGCATTTATTAGGATCGGGTCCTATTAAGTTATAATAGCCCTTTCTCATCCGCAAATAAGTCCTGGGTTCGACACCAGGCGTCTACAAAAATTAGAAATTGCTACGATTTAAAATTTTTTTTAACCTCTTCCATATAACATTGAAACTCAGAACTAGGCATGCGAATGAAGGTTAAAAATTTATTTCATATGCTTTCATAAGCAATTTTTACTCGTATATACTTATATTATTATATAACGGGATGTGATGGCCGAATTTCCTTAACCCTTAAAGGGAGGGCTAAAAAATGTCCACCACTTTTCTTTTTCGATATTTTAAGCACTTAATCGGGTAATACAGCCTCATAACTTGGTTACATTGTCAAATATAGGTTGTTATAGATATCAACTATACGTTGGTGCACTATTACGTTTTTTTTAAGCATCGTAATGAGAGTGGATATAGGCACAAAATGAACCTCCCTTGGTCTGCGGCATATAAATTAGATACAAATGGAATCACATACTTTGACAAATAGCTACGCATTGTATTTTATAACACAATTACTGATAATTCTGTTTCATCTTCTATTTTCCTTCAATAATTAGTTCTATATTGCATTTAGGTGTTTTTACTACGAAATATACTCGCTCAGTTCGTATTTATTTGACAAATTGTTGTGCTACCATTTTTTAGCAAATTTAAGTTTCCAAGTACAAAAATGTTTAGTTTACAATGTAAAATAATTATATTATATTATTTTAAATACTTTTATTTGTGTGGTTTTGAGAAATTTATAAATGAAAACGTAGACTAAGTAAGCGAATTAAATGGTCAACAATAAATGCCTTAATTTAGCAAAAAAAAGATAAATTCACCGCTAATTCAGGAGGCGTAAATGTTGCACGACAGAAATAATTAATTTATAATGTTAATTAACATTATTAACTTTACATTGTTTTACTTGAAAACAAAAATTTGCTTTATGTTTAAACAAAAGTTATAATCTTCGTTTTTGTCGAGAAAAATCAAACTTTAATAGCGTTGCGGGAGAACTAAACATTTTCCAATTCAATTTGTTTGGGTAAACACGTGACCATGGCAACGACTTGTTATCGACTCGAAATTTTGGATTTACAGAAAAACTTTTTCGTGATCCTATATGATAAAAAAGGTATTTTTGAAATATCCTTAATGATGTTTAGTACACATAAGAGCAGAATTTTTGAGCTCTAAGGTGACGAAAAAATTCAATTAACTATGGCAACGCCTTTTAGTTTTACCATAGCAACTAACCATAGTGACCGTGGCATTCATGGCGAATCTCTTTGTTGAGGCGAACATAATAATCAAGTAGTTTTCAAACCTTTTTTAGTCGCTTGAGTGTGTTTCAGTTCGTATCTAGGCAACGTTAGTTAGTTTTCGATCAATGCAAAACACCGTTTAGTTCTAACATAGCAACAAGGCAACTTTTCACGAAGCATCTCGAATTCTTGTGTTTCCGTTTCGATCAGTTAATAAATTGAGTTTATCAAATAATCAAATTTACCGTTACCGAATTATGGTGTTTTGTTTGGAAACCAAGGTGACGGTTGTAGATAAGCGATGTGAAACTTCGTTTCGTTTTCGTCCACTTCAATTTTTCTCATCACCTAGGCGACAACGCATATTCGGCGCCTTTCTTGCGTCTAAAGGGGATTCTCGAACGGTGAAGCAACGCTGTTTTTCTCTGGTTTATCTTTTGCAATTGAATATTTCAGCTAACAGTTTTTCGTCCTTTGTTCGTAGCAAATCCGAGGAAGACCAGCATTCCACCTGCTGGAGCAGAGTTACAGGCGTTCCAGTAACTCTGCATCGAAGAATTACCTCTCACCACTGTCCCCAACCCTTTGTTTACATCGTCTGGTCCGTTGGATCCCAAGCGGACATCGGACAAACTTACAAAGATGTTCCGACTTGCAGGGATGCCATGATGCAAGCGCTCGGGAGCTACCCAGACGTGTCAAAGGTGTTAGTCCCTGCGTATTTTACACTTACAGCCCCGCACTCCGTTGTGGTGTAGTTACCAGCTAAGCTAGTGACCTAGAATCTCTCTTTGTAAACTGCTAAGTTGACCAATTCCAGCAAACCCTGCTTGACTTCCCTTCTCTGCCTCACCGCATTAATTTAGGTCTGGATCGTTACGTTTTAATTCTGGAAGTCCTTGTCGTCAGTTCCATGTACAAGTATTTCTTTACTTAGCGCTGAAGTTCAGTTCATAACACTCAACAAGCTAGGTTTGGTATCACACTTCCGTATGAAGGTAGTTTTGTCATAGTAGGCCTGTTTTTAAGCTTCGGCAAACAGTTGTGTTTGACCGCAGTCACATTCATTTCGGTTCCGTACGTCTGGTACAGATCTTAGCCTAAATCATACCGTCTCTAACCACAAGTTTCAGGTACACGCTGAGCTAGAAGAATCTTCAAGCACAGTTCTGCTTCCGCCTCCATCAAGTGCTTTGGCATCTCTTTTAGAAGACAACTAATCTGTGATCACTTTTGTAACCGTCTGTTAACGAATTTAATTGAGTACAAACGTTTCGCGAGGAACCCTGGGTTGACCTAGATGTGATAAGGGATCTTTTTTAATGTTGATTTTTTTACGGGCCGCGAGGAATTTTGCTAACGTTTTGAGGCGTCTTCCACCAGGAGGTTTCGCAGGGCTTCTGTTATCTGCCGATGTTGCAGATTCAGCTGTGTCTTCAGTTTGTCCGAAGGAAGTACAGTACCGGTACAGCATTCCTCTTTTAGCTGTTATCTGATCGTCCTTGGGGGAGATTTTGAATCGCCTAGTACTGGCAGCTCCATTGCGACCTATCATCTGTTGCCTAGCGATTCAGATCTCTTTGTTGATTGGTCTTGCAGCAAACTTGGACCTTCATAGATGTCTGGATGCTTAAGAATCACCAGAAATCTTGTTCTCTACAGTTTCCTTGGTAGATGTGTCGCTTGGATACCATATTCAGGGTTATTCTCAGCTAATAATACTGGTAAACTTCAAGTGAATTATAATCCATGGTTGCAACAGACTGACGTTTGACATCTTCCGTCTCAGCTTGTACCCACGTATGTTATATTTCAAGAATGGTCCACTGCTAGGCTATCAGATACACTGCAGATCTTTTACCAGATAGAAGGAGGGTTGGATGAGTAGCCTCATTTTCTGACAGATGTTTTACAGGTTTGTACGAACTTATCCTTGTGTCTTTGAGGAGGCACCAGGGCGAGTTATGTTGCTAAGCGACCAGTTGTTACTATGTGCATCGAGGATATTCCAGAACTCCTAGGGTCAAGGAGTTCTTCAACAGCTTTCTGGTCGACGTTTCCCGCTGGCACAGCTTGGGAAAGTTCTCCTGAAGACTTAACAGGAGGTCAAACAGCAACAAACTCTGTAGGAACGATTGTCACCCAGGAAACATCAGATTGCTATGGGTTTCAATCCGTTGCCAGGCGAGAAGATGCCGTGGGAGATGTTTCCATGGTAAATGAACCCAAGGCAGTGCTTCTTAGGCTTCCTAGACACTGTTGTAGCGATTGGGAACCCAGCATTCTATCTGATTTCTCCAGTTACCTTGGTTACGAATTGTTGCATCACTCGAGGGGAAGTGTGTTGGAATTATTGAAAGTCCATTCCATTATTGATTCTCCACTGTTGTTATACGATCATCTCCCTGGCCCAGCTTCCGTATTTCAAACCAGTACCTTTTCTAATAGGAGGAATCTGAATGTTCAAACATCGGGTCTCCTAGGTTACCAGACACAGTTCCCGGTCTCCTGCGGAGCGCTGAAAGACAGAGTTACACCTGAAGCCCATGCGCCACCAAACAACCTTCTCGAACATCCTCATTGGTCGAAGTCCTCAACGCATAGGCGATTCATTGTTCTTGTTGATAGATCGTTGATTGATAGCAATAACCACTTTCCCGTCCCTCCGATCTTTGGATCGTCCGCGGGACTAACTTGTGATACTAGTTTGCGTCGGCTTGCTTTTGCTCAAATCTCGCGCGATGGTACAGAGTCGTCACGGCTGCATCGTTTAGTACACGTAGCTTTGTATTTCTCCCAAAACCTCTTGAGCCTCCTATCCACCACTGTCTGTTTCGTCTTTCTGAGCCTCTGTATACTAAGCGACGGTGACAGCAGGGTTGGAAGATCCTTTGCAACACTTCCAGACGCTCTTCTAGGGTCGCGTAACAGGTTCTTGACCGAGGAAAAGGAATTCCAAGGAAAAGATGTACCATCGTCAACACACAAAACAAAATATTCTAAATACGTACCTTTTTACCATTCCTCAGTGGTGAACGAAGCCAAGAAGCAATCGTTCGGGATTCGAAGAAAGATTCCAAATCAGAATTATATTCTCCCGACTGTTTTTATCGACAGAAGCACCTCTGGAACTGATCCAGAGTACTCAGCAACATCATTGCAGCCCTTTTCAGCTGTGCAAACTGTCAAACTCGCAGATGGTGGCGTTTCAGCCTTCGCAAGTTATTGCCCACGCCTTTACGTAATCACACGGGCATTGTTGCATCCCGGTTTTGGATCTGCATCAGATTTGACCTTTTGGTCCAGCGGCCCACACTGTCCAGCCTGCGTAGCAGTAGGGAATCTTGGTGTAATTGTGCTTGGATATTGCCCTGGACAGACTCCCCTTTGTGAAGAGGGGTTAACAGCAAAGTTAACGAGGGAAAGTTGTAGTCGCAGATTCATTCCAATTGCCTACGGAAGACGGTTCTCTGAACCTGAGGAGTTTGTTGTGTCCAGAAGGTTTGACTGTGGATCTCATTGTGGGCGAAAGGTTTTATTCGGAGGAAAAAAAGTGGGCGGAAGGTTTCACAAGCTTGTCAGGAAGACGTCTGGAAGTGTTACAGGCTTTCCAGAAGGTTTTGAGTCATTGGTTGCTTTTTGTACAGGGTGTGAAACAGGAGGAGCGTTATTACAGGAGGGTTTTGTGTCAGATAGAGTAAGAAGGGAAGATAGTTCAAGAAGTAAGGTTGATCCTGAAGCTATTGGAGTTCCCTTAACTCTCGAGTTGTCGAGGGTTGTCGTTCCAGAAGGTTTTAAGTCTGGAATAGAAAGAAGGAAAGCTACTTTCAGAGGTAAGGTCGATCCAGGAGCTATCAGAGATCGGTTAACTTCCCCATCGTTGAAGGTTGTCGTTCCAGAAGGTCTTAAGGGAGACCTTGTGGTCTCCTTCGCTTGTTCGTTGTTCAAAGCCTCGTTAACCATAAGGTTGAGCTGGGACTTTTTATGCTTGGGGCGCAGTAGGTGTAGGATGCAGGAGTCCGACTCTGGGAAGGAAGGCGACGGAGGGGGGGAAGGGGAGAGGGGTGGGAGGGATAGGGAACAGGAGGAAGATGAAGAGGAGGAGGAAGATTGGCCAAAGGTCAAACCCGTCTGCCTAATCCGATCTCCGTCTGTGATAGCCTCCGAAAGACAACCCCCTCAAGGGTACCAGCAGAAGGGGTTCCTCTCGCGGCAGGGGTCAAAAGATTACCCTCCCCTCATGCGGCAGGAGTCGGGGGAAAGGCAGGGCTACCAATCGATGGCACGGATGGATTCCATGTACCGATACCAAGCTTCAGGTAACCGTCAGTCGTACCAGGTCGTCAGGCAGGAATCGGTAGAGCGTCAAGCCGTGCAGGACAGATGCTACCAACCTCTAGGGAGGCAGGATTCGCTCGAAAGGGCAGGCTACCAGGGAGGGGAGGTGGACAGGAGCTACCCCCTGCCGGGGTGTTACTCCCAGGGGGGGTACCAACCTCTCAGGCGGATGGAATCCGTCGAACGGAAGCCGTTCCAGGGGGAGACTTCGTACCCCTCTCCTGTCCTGGCGGAAAGGCAGGCGTACCAACGCCCCGAGGAGTCTTACCAACCCGAACATTCCGAACCCGACAGGCCTTTAGGGGAGTTTCAGCCGATGCAGGGGTTCCAGCAGCCGGAGTTTGCGGCAGCCATGAAGGAGGGGACGGCGTACCATCCGCTTGGGGATCCGCCGCCGTACCACCAGATAGAGCAGGGATACCACCGTCTGGCGCTGGAGAGGCAGCGGTCCCTGGACCAGCCCCCGGCGTACTCCGTGGCCCAGCAGCATTGTGTCCAGAGGCAGGGGAGCGTAGGCCCCAGGCTGGCGGCGCCGGCGGAGGAAGCGGGCAATGGGGAGCATGGTGCCGTTGCCCGCACGCACAGCTTGGACTTCCTCAACTTCGAAGAGAAAAGGAGGCTGATAGCGTCTTCGCTGTCCCTGTCGGACTTCCACGGCGCCAAAGGACGAGGGAGTGGCTCTGGTGGTGAGTGACTGCCCTGTCCAGAAGGTCTTCTGGTAACATTAATCCCCTTGTTATATGTAAAAATGGACACTTTTTTCGTAACCAATTTGTTCGAAACTTCCCTTGCTGGTTAACAGACCTAATCTGCTATTTATATATATGGGGTCAGAATCACCCCACCATGGGGTGTTCCAGACCCCAGTTAAACTGTCCATTGGAGGTTTTGTGCGAAGCTTTACAAAAGTAATTATCATTAAGATGGATTTTAGTAATCAAGATTAAAAATTATTTTACCCACAAATAATACATTAGATTACTAATATCTCTTGACATCAAAATTTTTCAAATTTCTTTCGGTTTCTTTTTTTAACGTCCTGATTTGTTTATTTCCATACAAAATCTTAATCAATGAAATGTTTTATTTTGCTGTTTGTTTAAAATTTACAAAAAAACATACCTAGAAGGGTGGGAAGGGGCGATTTGACCATATGAATTTTAAAATTCGAAAAAAAAAAAATACTTGCATTCCTTTCACAGGTCTGATTTTTTCTGTATATCAAGAATAAACCTTTTCCAACACATTATTATTGTTTTTAACGCGTTATCTTGTTTAAACATTACTCAATTTAAAAAAACGCGGACCAATGTCCAAAATTTGCATTCCTTCGTATTCGAGCTATTTTCGACAATAACTTAATACTTTAAGAACCAACAGTTGAAGGTCCAATTTATTGATAGAAGTCAATTGTTTTACTCTAAGTTTACTACGCCATCTGACGGAAAACATATAAAAACACAATCTATATAGAATTACCCCACCATGGGGTATTCAAGACCCCAGTTAAACTGTGGTATAAAAAATACGTAATTGGAATAGAAATGCACTAAAACCTGCTAAATCAGTGATTAACTCGCCGTAACAACTTAAATAATTCGAAAAAATACGCAATTTAAACAAAACACGGAATTTTAATAAAATAATTAAAACCTGCGAAATTAGTCATAAATTTGCCATCAGAATTTCTTTAATTCGACGAAAATACGCAATTTGAATAAAAATACGTAATTCCAATTAAAATACATGAAAACCTGGTAAATTTGCATACATTTTCTCTTAAAAATGTAAATAATCCAATAAAAATACGCAGTTGCTACGGAAATGCCTTAAAACCTGCAAAATTAGCAATAAATTCCAATGGTTACTTATATCATTCCAATAAATACGTAATTGGAATAGAAATGCATAAAAACCAGCTAAATAAGCCATCAACTTGCCCAAACGATTTCAAAAATTCGATAATAATTCGTTATTTTTAATAAAAACACAAAATTCAAACAAAAATACTTTATAACGAGTTTAAAATTGCCGAATTTTCCCAAAAAACGCGGTTAAATCCAATCCAGCCCAGTCAGACTTTTTCAAATCCGTGTTTCTTTGGGAACTGCTATTTTTTGGAGATTTTTTAAACTTTACTGTACAATGAAACTGTTTTACTTGACGCTAGTTAAAGTTAATTTATTGGTTTCTCTCAAACCATTTGAAATCGAAGTTTTATAAAGTACAGTCATAGAATCCTATCCAATCAAGCCAAATTCGAAATTGTTCATTTTTTAAGCAAATATTATTATTTTAGCACCTGATTGCAATTGCTCTAACAGGTTGGGGTCAAACTTACCCCAAAATTTTAATTCACTTCTGTAAGAATACATACGTTCAATATCTGTGTACATTCCATCTCTTGTACCGCATTTATTTGCAAATATTACTATTGTAACATCTCATTATGATATATATATATATATAACTCCACTTGGGGTCTTTCAAACCCCAGGTTGGGGTCGAAGTTACCCCAAAACTTTAATAAACTTACGCAAGAATGCATACAATAAATATATATGTACGTTACACATTTTGTACTTTAAGTTTAATTGATTTTCATACGTATCAGATGCTGGGGTGAGTCTGACCCCAGGTTGGATTTCAATCAGTCAATCAATTTAATCAATCCTCAATGTGTTATTAACAATTTAATTAATTTATATTTAATATTCTTTTTCCTTTTTAATTGCTAATCATTTCTGCACTAATTCATTTCATTTTTTTCTTTCGTTTCAGCATGATCTTTTCTCGTTATTAATGTAGTTGCATGATTTGTGTTGTTTTCTTTATTTAATTTTTTTCCGTTAATAAAAAAGATGAACCCATTACGAGGTTTGCTCCTTGTGTATTGCTATGGGTTTTTTTTAAGTTTACGGAGTACGATTTGTTGTAACGATAAGCGTTTTTGACGGATTTTGAGGTTTTTAATTGATCCAATTTGAGCTTGATTTTTGCATATTTTCATTGTTGTCAATTTCCGTGGCAACGTAGCTACTTATTCGTGCTCTTAGCGTCAATCAATGTCGACGATTTGATGTAACAATTACCGTTATTGATGAATTTTGAGGTTTTTATAAGTGCCAATGCTTTATTTTTCACGCATATTCATAACATTGTCGCCATAGTAACGCTGCCATTGCTTCGTGTCCTTAGCAACGCATAGCTTTGTCCATTTTCTTATTTCCGTAGTAATCTCTGAGTCATATTTGTTACCCAAGCCTAGTTTCAATGCTCGGTAATAATTAGCCTTGCAGTTTCCGTAGCAACCAACTTTGTCTGCCCTAATCATTGTGTTTTCAGCTTTTGCTGCGTAGATATCGTTTCATTCCTGATGTTTTCGTGCATTAATGTTGAGGGATACATTCGACAAGATGTAATTGAAGTTCGTAATTGGTTACCATGCCAACGAATGCAGTATTTATGAATTAGGGTATCCCCAAGCAATTCTTGCAACGTCGTTTTGTTTTTAATTCCTGTCTCTTTTTTTGTGTCGACGTGAATTAATGCTGCATGTTCATTGGTTTCTCGTCGCATGATTTTGTTCTATGTTTTTTAGCGTTATGATGAGTGTTTTCTTTTCAATTCTCTGTGTTTCTTAGATTTAGAGAGACAGCATGTTCGTTTATAATCTTCCTGAATGTCGATCGCATTTATTTTACCTCGTTTAACGGAATTAAATGTGTGATTATGTTTTAATCATTGCATGTTTTGTTCCCTTGTGTGTGTTTAATTAATATTTTATTCTGGGAAAAAATATACATATATTAACTAATTATTTTATTAACTTTATCCATTAGTTATAAATTATTCATAAAGTTTTTCATTATTCAAATGTGTTTGTTAAATAAAATTCACTTGTTTTTTGGAAATCTATTATATATTTTTCTGTGCTCTTATCTTATTGGCTTATTTAATATATATATATATATATATCTTATTATTTATCTCTTATTTAACTGGTTTATTTTTATATATGTATTTTTTATATCCTTTTTTTTTCTTTTGGCAGAATTTATAGGTTTGTTTTTCTTCGACGCAAATGAAAACACATTTTTTTTTTTAACATTTGCGAACTCATTGCAAAATTTATTTGCGCTTTGGATTGAAAGAACTAAGATTGTCTTCCACCTGATGGATTCCCATCTGTTTGTTAACGTTCATCCGTTTACCGTTTTTCTCTTTAATTCTTTACACATGTATATATATATATATTTCCTTCGTTCACATGTGGTTTCAATTAACGTTCTTAATAATATTCACAGAATTTCTACGCTAGTATCAATTGAAAAGTTATTACAAGTTTTCTGTGGGGTCCCAATTACCCCATTTATGAATAATGCATAGCTATCGTTCTGTGGGGTGTAATTTTCCCCGTTTATCTGTAGAGTTATTGTTTTTCCTAAGGGTAGAATGTATTTAAAAGTTATTACAAGCTTTCTGTGGGGCCGAAATTACCCCGATTATGAATAATGTAGAGCTATCGTCGTGTGGGGTATGAAGTTACCCCATTTATCTGTACAGAGGATTTTTTCCAAAGGGTGGAATGAATTCAAAAAGTTTAATTAAAAGTGTTCCCTGGGGTGAAAATGACCCCACATGACAGCGAAGATCACCTGGATTAAAGTAAAATGGTCGTTAAATGGGCCCTCTCTTCGTCTCATCAATTTTCGTATATTTCACAATTATTATTTACTAATTTTTGGTTTATTCTATTGTGCATATCCGTGGGGTCCAAATGACCCCCTGCAACCTTTGTTTTTTGAATAATTATATGTTTATTTAATTTATTGCGCAGTTCACGTAATGGCACATTACTTAGACGCCATATCTTTTCAATTTCTTATATTTAAATGCTTTTTTAAAATTTTAACGGCAAATTACGTATTGACGCAGTACTTACGAATGTTTGTTCGGTTCATACTTTTGCGTTTCATTCGATAAACTGTCGACTTCGCAGCCATTCAAAAATAATTTGTTTAATTATGGAAGATTTTTTTTTTCCGGTGATAATTTGTTTTGACCTTATGACTGTTTTGAGTGACTTTCTTTTCATCTGGTTGTCCTTGGTTCAAAGAATCCTTGTATGAAATAGTTTATGTGTCTTCAACAACCCCCCTCCAAACAAATACATTGAAGTAAATTCTTTTTGGGGTATGAATAACCCCAGTTACATTTGGAATTATTACAAACAAATACATTGAAATAAAGGCTGTTTGGGGTATGAATAACCCCAGTTATATTTGGAATTATCAGAAACAAATACATTGAAATAAAGGCTGTTTGGGGTATGAATAACCCCAGTTATATTTGGAATTATCAGAAACAAATACATTGAAGTAAATTCTTTTTGGGGTATGAATAACCCCAGTTACATTTGGAATTATCAGAAACAAATACATTGAAATAAAGGCTGTTTGGGGTATGAATAACCCCAGTTATATTAGGAATTATTACAAACAAATTCATTGAAATAAAGTCTGTTTTGGGGTCTAAATAACCCCAATTAAATTTGGAATTATTACAAACAAATACATTGAAATAAAGTCTGTTTGGGGTCTAAATAACCCCAATCAAATTTGGAATTATTATAAACAAATACATTGAAATAAAGTCTGTTTGGGGTATGAATAACCCCAATTAAATTTGGAATTATTACAAACAAATACATTGAAATAAAGTCTGTTTGGGGTATGAATAACCCTATTTATATTTGGAATTATTAAAAACAAATTCATTGAAATAAATTCTTTTTGGGGTATGAATAACCCCAGTTATATTTGGAATTATTAAAATCAAATACATTGAAGTAAATTCTGTTTGGGGTCTGAATAACCCCAATTATATTTGGAATTATCAGAAACAAATTCATTGAAATTAAAAATATCCTGTTTGGATCAAAATAACCCCAGTGATATCTGAAGTCATTATAAACAAATTCACTGAAGAAATCCGCAGTTCAACTCAAAGTTGAAGTTATTTTATTTGTTCATTTTGCTTCTCGAACAATTTAAGATTGAAATTTTTTAACCCACAGTTCATTGAAACCTACGATATCTAAATAAAGCTCATTTACAAATTTTCTATTTTTTTAAGCAAATATTATTGTTATTTTAGCACCTGATTGCAATTGCTCTAACAGGTTGGGGTCAAACTAACCCCAGTATTTTAATCAACTTCCGCAAGAATACATACAATAAACATCTGTGTGCATTCCATCTCTTGTACCGTATTTATTTGCAAATGTTAGTATTGTAACATCTGATTGAAGTAACTCGACTTGGGGTCTTACTAACCCCAGGTTGGGGTCGAAGTTACCCCAAAATTTTAATAAACTTCTGTCATTGTAAACAAATTCACTGAAGAAACGCGCAGTTCAACTTGTACTTGTGGTTTTATTATGCCGAAAGCAATTACTTTTCTTTTATTTATATTGATGAATATTATGCTGGTAATTAGCAATATATCGCCTGACCTTTGATTTGATTTTCGCTTAGTTTGCAATTTGTGAATTATTTCAATTTGCCGTTTTATTATTCGCCATGAAAATGACATCTGGGGTATAATATGCCCCAATCGTAAGCGGAATTAATGTTTTTCCCAGGTTAGAATGAATTTTCCTCCCGAGGAAGTCTTTCTTGATATCTAATTTGGTAATTACCTTCAAAAATAGTTAATTAGCTGTCATCAACTATGCTCCTGGGGTCTGTAATACCCCATGGGGTAGAATTAACCCCTTATTTTTATAAACAAAATCTTGCATTCTAATACCACACATATTAACGGGAAATGATGATGGAAATTCTTTGTAGTACAACCAGTTTATTCTCCTGACAACTTCATGGCACAAACAGTACATTGTTCATCTCGTTGTTTGTATAAATATTTACCCTTTTTATGAGCAGAATGGATGTTTTCGTTACGTATAACGAATTTTCTTAACGAAGAATTCTTTACTGGTATTGAATATGTTTTACGGGAAAAAACTGTTCAAAATAGTTCATCAGTTGTCATAAACAGAACTCCTGGGGTGTGAAATACCCCACCGGGGTAAGGTTGCACGAAATGCCTACTTTCTCCTTTTTAAGATCTCTTCTAATCGAAACGGCTCATTATTTTGGTATTCTATACCGGTACGGATGAAAAACATTCAGCTTTGCTCGGTTGTTTGTAAAAAAGTCATTCGGTGAACTATTTTTCGATCATGTCCAAATTTATCTCTTTCTCGTCAACTGTTATTTTTAATCCTCTTGTCTATTTGAAGGTTTTGAACAAATTTCGGGGTCCAAATAACCCCATTGATGCATGGAATTATTAGAAACAAATTCAATGAAATAATTCCTGTTTGGGGTCTGGAATGCCCCAGTTATATTTGGAATTGTTAGAAACAAATTCAATGAAATAATTCCTGTTTGGGGTCTGGAATGCCCCAGTTATATTTGGAATTGTTAGAAACAAATTCAATGAAATAAGTTCTGTTTGGGGTCCGAATTACCCCAGTGATATTCAAAATCATTAGAAAAAGAAATTCATTGAATAAAACCATGTTTATTGACTGTTTTTATTAAAACTCAAAACCATTGGGCATCCGTGACTTTATTTATAGTGCTGAGTGTCAATGCTGTTTAGGCTTTTACTCCGTTTGAATTATTTGAAAGGTTCACCGTGAACAAATGCAGTAGAACCACGGTAATCCGGACACTCGCTAATCCGGAACCCTCGGTAATCCGGACGGTCCATTGGGAGTTATGCAAACCCGCAACTTCTTCTTGTGAACATATAAACACGCATATTAGTAACAAGAAACGAGAGGTGGACGGACTATTTGAAATATTTCTCCATAGAAGAAGGCGTAAAAAACAATCCTTCCCTTTGGTAGACGTCCAATGAGGATGACTGTGCATGGGCTATAGAGATCGAGGGCAAAGAGACACTTGTGTCACACGAGAATTATTTCTGGATTGGTTTAAAACAGAATTCGTTCCAGCAGTTCGACAAAATATGAAACCCGTCAATTTACCACATCGTGCTTTATTGTTGCTTGATAATTGTCCTGGCAATCCTTCTGCAGAAGAATTGTGCACTGATGACGGTGAAATTTCCGCAATGTTTTCACCCCCTAAAACGACTGCGCTGATCCAACCCATGGATCAGAATGTTATTCAAAGCGTTAGGATATCGTAAGTTGCTTCTTACAAATATTCTTAATGATCCTGAGCAGAATGAAAATTTGGAAAATGCACTGAAAAAAGGTAAATTTAAAAGATGTCGTGTTCAATCTAGCTAACTGTTGGGCATCCGTGTCTAAATTATTGATCAGCAAGTCGTGGAAAAATTTACTCCCAAATTTTATTGGTTCCGAAGTTTTAGAAAATGTGCGAACTGAAGAAATTCAGCTTCACTCATTAATCAGTTACGAAATTCAAATTCAATATCTAACCCTGAAGCTTTCCGGTGGGCTGCTGAGGCTGACCACAGTTTGGCTTGAAACGAAGCTTTAACAGATGACGAAATTATCAGAACAGTAACGGCAGAAGATGATAATGACAACAATCCTGTAGACTCCGTCAAAATTTCTCATTCTGCAAAATTTTGAAGCACATGAAACGATGCTCTTTAGACGTTTTAGAAACCGCGCACTTAAATCTGGTATGTAATGGAACCTTCGAGGCTGGGGTCACTGTATCCCCAATTACACAAATGTTCCTCTTGGGATAATATTTATTTAATTAGTCTTTAGATGCCTGTTTTAAAAATGATAATTACTGTCAAAATTCATTCTGACATGTGTATATCCCTTGTTATGGCAAATGTTAAATCTGGGGTGTAGTTTACCCCTCAGGACTGGGGTCAACTTAACCCCAATTTCGTACATTTTCCTCTCACGTTAATATTTCCTTAAACGGTCTTTTGATACGTGGTTACTAAGCATGAATTTCTTTTTAAAATTTATTCTTATCTGTGTTTATTCTTTGCTATGGCAAATAACTTTCCATATTTTAACTACTGTTCCTCGCTATCCTTATTACACTATTCTTAGTTTATGTTCCAATCCTTGAACCATTCTTATTTAATTAATGAATGAATTTATTGAGTCTGGGGTGTAATTCACCCCTCAATATTGGGGTCATCTTAACCCCAAAGTCGTTAATGCTCCTCACAAGATAGGTCTTCTTTAAATAGTTTTCATGAATGTGTTATTTTATATGAATTTCTTTTATAATTCTTTTCGATTCGTGTTTATTCATTGTTGTGGTTGATATTGGGGTCATCGTTACCCCAAAGTCGTAAATGTTCCTGATGAGTTCTCTTGTTAAACCCCGAAAAAATGCCCCTTCCTGGCTTTTTCTGGTTGCCCAAAATATCCTGAAGACCACTCTCTCTGCTTACACAAACTGCACACATTAAGACCGAAAATAAAGAAGGAAAAAATCCAATTGTATTTTACCCCAATCGCATAAATTTTCCTCGCAAGATAATCTTTCATTTGGTCTTTCGAAAGGTCCTTCGATGAGTGTTTCTTAATATGAAATTGCTTTTTAATTGATTCTGACAAGTGTTTATCCTTGAAATGAGAAATATTAAGTCTGGGGTGTAATTCACCCCTCAAGACTGGGGTAATCTTCACCCCGATTACGTAAAATTTTCCTAACGAGAGAATCTCCCATTAAATCGTCTTCGTATAGGTGTTTCTGAAGTGTGAATTTCTTCTTAAATTTTTCCTGATTTGTGTTAATTCCTTGTGATGATAAAAATTAAGCCTGGGGTAGAATCCACCCCTCCAATTACCTAAATGTTCCTCACAGGAGATTACTTCATTAAAATATCTTTCGATATTTGGTTTTTAAAATAATTTCTAAATTCGTCCTGATTTTTGAGTATTTCTTGTAATGGCGAATATTAAATCTGGTATGTAATTGAACCTTAGAGGCTGGGGTCACTGTATCCCCAATTACACAAATGTTCCTCTTGGGATAATATTTCGTTAAATAGTCTTTAGATGCCTGTTTTAAAAATGATAATTACTGTCAAAATTCATTCTGACGTGTGTATATCCCTTGTTACGGCAAATATTAAATCTGGGGTATAGTTTACCCCTCAGGACTGGGGTCAACTTAACCCCAATTTCGTACATTTTCCTCGCACGTTAATATTTCCTTAAATGGTCTTTTGATACCTGGTTACTAAGCATGATTTTCTTTTAAAAATTTATTCTTATCTGTGTTTATTCTTTGCTGTGGCAAATAACTTTCCATATTTTAACTACTGTTCCTAGCTATCCTAATTACACTATTCTTAGTTTATGTTCCAATCCTAAAACATTCTTATTTAATTAATGAATGAATTTATTAAGTCTGGGGTGTAATTCACCCCTCAATATTGGGGTCATCTTAACCCCAAAGTCGTTAATGCTCCTCACAAGATAGGTCGTCTTTAAATAGTATTCATGAATGTGTTATTTTAATGTGAATTTATTTTATAATTCTTTTTGATTCGTTTTTATTCCTTTTTACGGTTGATATTGGGGTCATCTTTACCCCAAAGTCGTTAATGTTCCTGATAAGTTTTTGTGTTTCGTTGGGGTCATTTTCACCCCAATTAGGTACGTTTTCTTCGCAAGATAATATTTCCTTTAACGGTCTTTTGATACCTGGTTACTAAGCATGAATTTCTTTTAAAAATTTATTCTTATCTGTGTTTATTCTTTGTAATGGCAAATAACCTTCCAGATTTCTTGGTTTATGTTCCAATCTTCAAAACATTCTTATTTAATTTATGAATGAATTTATTGAGTCTGGGGTGTAATTCACCCCTCAGTGCTGGGGTCATCTTTACCCCAAATACATAAATCTTCCTCCCATGAGAATCCTTTTTTAAATGCAAATTTCTTTTGAAGTCAGTCGTTGAATGGGTTCGTTTCTTGTCTTGCAGGTTCCGTGTCCGGAAGGGCAAATGGCAGTGGAGGATCTCGCATTCCGTTACCCCCTGGAGTGGCAGGGGGAGGGCAAGTCTCCCCCCCACTGTCCCCAACCTCTCCCTCCCTCTCCCCTCCCCCTCCTCCTCTAGGCTCCGTGGTCGACGCAGGCGCAGGGAGGAAGGGAGGCAGCAAGCTCTCCGCACTCGGAAGATTCTTCAAGCCGTGGAAGTGGAGACGGAGGCGGAAGAGCGAACGGTTCGAAGCCGCATCCAGATGTGAGTGAACCTCTCTACCTATTTATTTATTCACTAGCTGAAGTGCCCGTTGATTCTATAAGGGGAATATAGAAGTAGATTAAATTCAAGTTGCCGGTCGTGCAATGCGTGAATTCCCTTTAGAATACAGTCTAAAATCCCAAGCTATTCTGTACAGAAAAATTCATGAGCTCGGCTCAGCAATCGCATTGATCGTGAGGAGGATTGGCTGTTTACAAGCAATTTTGGAAAATTCACGCATATTTTATCAAAATTCTCGGAATTTCGATTCGGAAAAAATATTCCAAGATCAAAATTAGAACATTCATTTAATTTCCGTTCTTTTGCTTCCATTTCTTGACTCTGCACGACTATTTTTCTGTTTTAATTCTTCTAAAGAAATATAGCTACCGATTAAAGTGAAGGTTTATTCTTTATGGAAACCCATATGAGCGATCTTGGTTCAAACCCAGCAAAATTATCGAATACAATTGAGACAGTACGTCCTTCCTGGTCCCAGAAAACACGTACGCAAAGTTTGATGCGAATCTGGCAAACGGTTTGTACTAAAATCGAAGACACACAATCTCCTGACTGTAATTACGTACCTGCAATTGCTGGTTACCTTCTTACAGAAAATTTCTCGTTATCCATATAATATATCGTACTCTTCAACCATCAGCTTTATGGGCCTAAAGTCCACGAGTATTTTTACGGGATAACACATCGCATTCAACAATGGGATCGGTCGTCATGGGGATGAGTTGTTTACAGCCTCAAACTTTCACGAAAGTTTTGTATATTTTACCGATATTCTCGCAAATTCTAATCGAAAGTAAGATTCCATGACCAAAATAAGAATCTTTGTTCAATTTTCTTTCTTTTGGTGTTCGTCTCGACTCTTTAAGACTATTCCTTCTAATTTAATTCTTCAAAAGAAATAAAGCCTGCAACCGATAAAAGTGGAGCTTACGTGTATTCCTTATGAAAATCTATCGGAGCTATCTTGGTTCGAACCCAGCAAAATTCTTGAATAAAAATGCGACAGTACTTCCTTCCTGATATAAATGGACACGTGTGCAAAGTTTGAGACAAATCGGGCAAACGGTGTGGACTAAAATCCAAGACAAACAAACACACAAACCCACAGAATTTCTGCTTTATATATATAGAAGATTAGATAGACAGTTCTGGGGTGTAGATCACCCCACGTGGTTATCAGGAAGACATCAAGATTTTGAGCTCTTATGTGTGGGTGTTTATATAGTGGATTTTTTTAAGGCGTGAAAAGTCAGCTTTATTGTTCAAAGTGTGGGGTGTTTTATACCCCAAGGCTCTGGGGTGTGGTTCACCCCACAAAATTATTTATTTAGTAATTTATTCAACAGGATGTACCCTTTTGTAAAATAATATCGCAGCACCAGTATCACGTAGTAGAATTAAAAATTACAGTACACAGTAGGATTTTAAAAGTATATCTCTAAGCATCACTAACATCGTTATAAATAATAAAATTTACGTATGGGATGCTAATATATAATGAACATTAGTATAAATACATAAAGAACCGCTTTCGCGAAGAGAGTAATGAATAAATAACTTGAAAAATCACAAAAACAGAATTTCAAATCAATTTGAACGAATGTGATATAAATTGTGGGTGGCAAATATTAACGCACATGAAATAATGCGATGTTATTTACGTTTATTTACAGTTGGTGTTCAAGGATACATTTGAAATTCGTAACATTAAAGGGGACTGATGTTTTTAATAGTTCGTAAACTACGATGGAATATGTCAGTGTTTCTAGGATGATTGTTTGCTACTCGATGGAGAGGTGCGTTAAACGACTAATTGGTTTTCGAAGCAATTGATCTTGGTCTCTGGTTGCATGGAACACAGTTTTATCTATTATATATAGACGCTTCTCCGGATTCATTCATATAGATAAATAGGATACTAATTCACAGGCTAAACCACAAGCGTCATTGACTTGAAATTTTAACGATGTATTGGCCATAATGTGTAACCACCAGAAAAAATGTGATTTTGAACCTCAGTCTCATAGGTTCGATTCCAGAGGGCCCCAAAGTCACGATTTTTCCCATTTAAATGCATTGCTTTGATTTTTGGGAATTTTTAAAAAATACTTCCCGGATAGGTAGAGAATTAAAACTCAAGGAGCCTATATACATGGTCATGATCTATCGAAAACATAAATGACTTTCACGGAAAATATCCTTGGTTCGATGCTATGACGATGCAAATATCTGCCCTTTAAAATACATTGAGGTAATTTTTCATTATTTTTTTTGATGCACTTATCGAAAAGATAGGAAATTTGTTCTTGGCTGCAAGATGTATAGTAAGAATTGGATTAAGGAAAAAAATTAGATAAGACCGTACTATTCCTGGGTTCGATGCCAGAGCACATTAACATTTATCTCATAAAGAGTATAAGGGAAAAGTAGGACGTCGTTTGAGGCAGTTGCAGCCAATATTTCTGCTTGAATTTTCACACATAGTTAGAGATGGTGATCTTCTGTTGTGCTGCGTAGTATGTTCACCAGGAAGACCCGGGTTCGATGCCAGACGATTAAATTGCAGCAAATTTTAAGAATATTTTCAATCTTTTTTTTTCTTTTGAGGTTATACCGCCATAAAATGTCGGCTCTTCTTCCCAATTCATTTCTTATGAGCCTATCTTTCGCATTTATATTCGTATGAGAGTTCAGCAATCAACTTTGTCGTCACGGAATTGTTTACGGACACAAGATATCACTAATCTTTCGTCAATTTTGTCTGAATTCTCTCAAATCCTACTCGAATACGATATTCGAATTCTAACCACGCTTCGCAAGTATAACCGACTTGAAATTTTTACTGGCCTTGGCGTGTATTCACATCTTCCAAAGGGTCCTTAGCCATGGTCTTTTTTAGGTATACGCAGAATACATTATTTATACCTTAGAGTGCCCACAATTCCTCGATGTATTCGCAATACATTTTATATGGAGAATCGTGGCATTTAAATTTTACAAACATTTGCATTTAGATTTTTAACTGAGAAATGTAACGTTAAGGCAGCCGCTTCGAGAAATAGCTTCAGAAATGTTGTTCGTAAATTTAATTAAACAAGTTTATTTTTTCACAACTCTATCTTTAGAGACGATTTAAAATTGGTCTCCAAAATATTGGAAATCGCATAAATTGTTAACTAAGTTATATATTTCGAAGTTTATTAATGGAATAAGGATAAATATATCTAAGTAATGAAATGTAGATGATCAGGCGTTACTTTGTGGGTGGCCATTTTAGATTATGAATAAAAACAGTGTAATTTTCCACACTTTTATTTAGCGGACGACCGGTTTCGATACCAGAGTAGCATCTTCTGGTACAGATATTTTTTAAAAGTTCCTTAAACGTGCAGAGGGGTTGGAGGGGAAAGGGAAGGAGAGGTTATGGGAATACCCTTTTGGGAAGGGAGATGAGGTATGGGGGAAGGTGTTTTCGTTGGTAAGAAAACCCTTTTCCGCGGAAAAATTCACAATTTCTATTGTCTCCAGTACATCCAACCGTTGCCCTTTCTTCTCCTGGTGAAGAAGCAAAGGACAAAGCTGCTCTTACGTCCCGATTCTAGGAGATGAAAGGACCCCCCTGCCTCTGCTTTCGCCTATAGTACGACTGAATTTAAATAAACTTATTTTATTTTAATTATATTTACAGTTAATCCAGTAAATAATGAATCAATTTTAGAATCCGTACCAAAGGGTGTTTGAATTGCCACAATCACACAACATTGCGTATAGCAATCCAAGCGAAAGTGGCTGTGCGGGGTACTTTGGTACCCCATTCGAAAACTAAAGATATTTCGGAAACGAGTCTGTGAAACGAATTTCTTTCAATTTCATAACATAAAAGAAACATCGATGCACGAATGCATGGAATGAGAAACATGTGTGGTTGAAAATAAAACTTTTCTATTGAATTTAGCTATTTTGGGGTCCTCCAGTACCCCGCACCGTCGAGGAACGGTTACGAAGGATAGGAGAAACTACTGAAAATTGGCGATATTTTCAAAAAGTGAAGAATCTTATGTTTTGGTCGTGTATTTCTGCAAATAGCGCAAAAAGCTCTCATACCAACTATGCAACGTACTTGTTTACCTTTAATTTGAGCTCATGACAACCGTGGGCCCGCTAAAATGTGCACTCCAAATTGCATTCCTCTTCTCCTATGTTAAACTGTTCAATTTTATTACTTATTTATTTAAAAAAGGAATTAAAATTCTTATTATATGCAACATGGACGGCCCACCTCCATAACAGTGATCTCATCTATGATGTCTGTAGCTCCAGTCATCATTCGCACCCTAGTGTTGCGTTTCCTGTCTCTTCTTGTGATTCCCAGCATGCAGCGCTCCATGCTCCTTTGCGTTGTCTGAAGTCTCTGGGTTATTGCAGCATTTAACACCCAAGTTTCACTTCCATAGTTCAGGACAGGTAAAATGCGTTGGTTGAAGACCTTCCTCTTCAAAACCATTGGCATTCTTGACTTCAGGAAGTGTGAGTTCCTTCCAAATGCGCTCCAGCCAAGTTTCATTCTTCTGCTTACTTCATTAATCCTGTTTTTCTCTCCTATCGTCACAAGTTGTCCCAGGTATTCCGTGCAAACATCCAGAGGTTTTCCTTGAAGTTTGACTGGTTCTTGCACTGCAAAAGAATTATGCATTACCTTTGTTTTAGGTTTATCCTGAGTCCCATCTTCTGTCCTGCTGTGTTTAGCTCTTCAAGTCTTGAAGTTAGATCTTCTGCGTCAGCTGCAAAGAGAACTGTATCATCTGCAAAACGGATCTGTACTCACCATTTACTCTTAACCCCTTCTCTTCAAAATCTAGGGTTTTAAAAACTTCTTCTAAAACGTGAACAAGATGGGTGATAAACCGTCACCTTGTGGAACTCCCTTCTCAATCTTGAATTCATCGGTCTCTTCATGAAGCATTACAGAAGCTGTGCCATTCTCGTAGACACTGCGCAAGAGACGGATGTACTCAGAATCTATCCCTTGATTCTTTAGAGCTTTCAGAGTGGAGGAGGTACTTACAGAGTCGAAGGCCTGTTCGTAATCCACAAAGCAGAGGACGTATTCATTCGTTCTGTTTATAATTTCCTGTAACGTGTGGATGTGGTCCATAGTGCTGAAGCCTTTCCGGAATCCCGCTTGTTCTCTAGGCTGGGCAGAAGACAGGGTCATCTTAAGACGTTCAGCTATTATCCTCATGAATGTTTTACAGACAACTGGAAGAATGGGGCAATAGTTCTTCAAATCTTCTTTGCTTCCTTTCGTGTGCAGAAGGGCAATCCTTGCGTGGTTCCATTCCTTGGGAATCATTCTTTGTTTTAGACAATTACTGAATAATTGTGCTAAAACATTAGCAATCTCTGTTCCACCATCTTTCAGATACTCCGCCAACACCCCATCTGCTCCTCCTGCTTTCCCATTCTTCATCTGCTTAATCGCCGCCATTACTTCTTCTGGGAGGATTGAGAGGAGATTTTGTGAGATTTGGCTTTCCTTTTGGTCTTCCTCTTCGGCATTTCCCATCTTCTTGTATAGGTTGCCAAGGTGTTCTGCTACAGTCCTCAATATTGCTGGTCTGTTATATGTTGTGGTGCCATCTTCTTTCTGTAAGGCTAAAATCTGTTTCTTACCAATTGCTAGGCGTCATCTAGCCCTCTTTATGCTCTTGTTATTTTCTATGGCCTCTTGCACAATCTTTTCATTAAAATTCCTCACGTCTTCCTTGATCGCTACTCTGATGGCTTTGCAAAGCTCGGCATATTCGATGTTATCTCTTGGAGTGTCTGAATTCTTCAGTTCCTTCCGTCGTTTCATCATTTGCCGGGTTCTATCACTAAATTTCTTATCCTTAGGTTTTCTTGGCATGCTTGCTACTTCCTCTGCCGCTTTCTTCACAACTTCCATAACTTTGGTTTCGAGTTCTTCCTCCTGAAGTGCTGAGAATCTATTTCTAAGTTCCTGCTGAAATTTCTTCTCGTTATGTGATAGTTTACCGATATTTATCTCCTCCTTCTTGCAAGAAACCATCTTCTTTCGTTCCATTCGGGGATTAATATTAATTCTGCATCTAACAATTCTGTGGTCAATACTAGTGTTGAAGTTATTCAAAACTTCACAGTTAGTTACAGTGCAGAGTCTGTTTACCGATATGTAGTCCATTTCATTTCTAACCATACGTTAACCGCCTCGACCCGTTGTCCAACAGCACCTCCGAGCCTGGGTCTATGCGATGATGTAGGCGAAGGGTGCAGATGGTACACGAGTCGGCCTTTACTCGAAGGGAATACGAGTACTCAAACAGGTCGAAGAAACTCAAAATGAATCAGTTGACTCATCTTGAATCGGTTCCTCCGTCCTCACTCGTCCCTTGCGGTAATATTCAAAGAGAACCTGCTTATATGTGGAAAGCATCGTAATTTAGCGATGGTTCTTGCGCAGAGTGGTTTACAGGTTGTTTTTTTACCTATTTACGATATCTTGTTGATTTTTACTTTCTCCCTATACGTAGTATAGAGAAATTTGCAAAAAAATTCGACCTCCAGATTTCGACGGAAATAAATGTTTTGGGGTCCCTAGAACACGTTTTAGCTATTTTCCCGAACATGTCTGTCTGTGGTTAAAAAGTTTATGGGAGCTCTATCTTAAAAAAGGTATCTGAAAGGTAGAAGTAAAAGTGAATGTTCAGAGCAAATAATAGAATATAATTAACTTAATATGCGTAATGATTTGCTTTTTCCTGAAAGCAAATGCTTCAGATGACGAGTAAAAGGTCAACTTGTTCCCATGGAAATGTAGGAATCGGCTCTAGCCACCACACGGAGATCATTCACTTCTTCTATTGAAGCGTAAATCGGTTTCTGTTGCTTGCGAATGAGTTTTCATTAATTTTGTGATTAATAAAATCATTATAATCGTGTGAAAAAGTGATCGAGACCTCCAATGTGAAGTGCCCTTTCTAATGATTGGAGGAATGATTTGCAAAGAACATGGCGGTGCCTTTTAATCCAAGATAATTGGGAAAACGTTGTTCGCGATTGATTGCATTCAAGTTATAAGGGCTTATTTGTCCTCCTATTTTTAGGAAATATTTTTCTTATTAATCCAAAGCTGGTCTTTCATAGCGTATTGGCCATAACGTGAAACCGCCAATAAAATTGCGACTTTGATCCTCAGTGTCATGGGTTCGATTCCAGAGGGCCCCAAAGTCCCGATTTTTCCCCTTTAAATGCATTGCTTTGATTTTCCGGAATTTTTTAAAAATACTTCCCAGATAGATAGAAAATCAAAACTCTAGTAGCATATATATATGGTTATGATCTATTGAAAATATAAATGACTTCTAATGAGAACGTCCTGGGTTCGATGCTAGGACGATGCAAAAATCTGCCCTTAAAAATACATTGAGGTAGTTTTTCATTATTTATTTTGATACACTTATCGAAATAATAGGAAGTTCTTGCTTTGCTAGAAGATGTATATTAAGACTCGGCTTAAGAAAAAATATTGCATAAGACCATGCTGTTCCTGGGTTCGATGCCAGAGCACATTACAATTTCTCTCATAAGGAATATAAGGAAAAATCAGGAAGTCCTTTGAGGCAGTTGCAGCAAATATTTCTGCTTTAATTCTCACACATAGTTAGAGATGGTGATCTTCTATTGTGCTGCTTAGGAAGTATCACCAGGAGGACCCGGGTTCGATGCCGGACGGATAAAATACGCCGAATTCAAGAAAATATTTTCAATAAATTTTTTTCTTTTTTGAGGACCTTCTCGAGAGCAGCATTTTACTCGTAAATACATATGCAAATTTAACGGAAATTAAAATGGAGGGGTTACCCTAGGATAACATCCTGTTTGGGGTTAACTCTTCCGGTCCAACAAAAAAAATTGCATTAACGAGTAACTTTCCAAAAAATTAAAGTGGATACAAAAGCAATCAAAAAGGAAAATAAATGTTGGAAAAAATATTGAAAAAGCCGGAACAAATAAATGCAATCATAAAATGCACAATAAAATAACACAAGTAGAATTTGTTGATCAAAACAGAAGAAATTCACTAATACTAAACAAATATTCCCCTTCCTTCTTCTCGAACGACCATTTTTCATCTCGTTTCATAAAAGTCACTTCTTTGTCTGCGCCAGATATACTCACGGGTAGATAAACGAACAATTTAGGGCCAAGATTGAGAACGGATAGACGAAGAATGTCATTATTTGCTGAGAAACGTCTTTCAAAAGTCGAAGCGTGCGTAAGAAGAATGGAAACTGAACGGGGACTCTAATTTTAGTCGTTAAGTTATTGTTTTCTATTGAAAGTTTAAATTTCGATGGAATAAACGAAGTTTGGGTGAAAATTAGAGGTCGTAAACAAGCCTTGACGACCATTGTTCCGACTAATAACTACTAAACTACCCCGTAATGCGTGACGGGACTTAATTTCAATTCTTTGATGAATAAGCAAAATTTAAACATGGATGACTTAACCCTCGAGGTCTCGCGCTGGCGAACAAATTCACAAATTTATACAGAAGTTACTTCCTTGAAGGTTTCAAGCGTTTAGAAACGTTAAAGCGTGATTTATTCCGTTTATCATTGAAAATCTATTAAAAAATAAATGCGATCAATCTTTTTTCAAAGCTGAAACTATTGTATAATGGCTATAAATTATAAATTTACGAATATCATCTGATTTGAAGAAAATATTTAAAAAATAAATACTGGCTCACGGAGTGCGTTGGCACGACTGCTTGTGTTACGCCATGGGATGCCAGTGCTCGAGGGTTAATATATAACTTATCAATGGCCTAATTTTGTAAATAAATACTAATTTGGATGGAATTTAAGCTGAGAATATTAGCGAAATTCTTCGCGAATGTTTGTATAATGTTACGTTTATATAAACCCGCAGCTTTAATGCTGTAAAATCAAGTTAACGTATAAATTCCGTCTTTCATAAATTTTTCTCGACGTAATACTTCTTCGTCATCACCACAAACGAACGCATAAATGTTCGTTTGTAAATCGGTTTGATAAACTGCAAAATGGCCGTAATTTTGTTCCTGCTATTTGAATATCACAGTTCAAATTCGCTTAAATCTCAGTAAATTGCCTCCTATTCGTGAATTCTGGAATTAATCCCTACCGTTAATTCGGTATGGACTTAAAATCGCCTAAACCTTGGTCGTCATGGAGACTGGTTGTTTACAAAAGCAATATTTCACAAATTTTTTGTTTATTTCATCATATTTCTCGTAATTTCGATCCAAAAAGTGTATTTCACATCAATAATAAGATTCTTCATTTAATTTTCCTTCGTTTGGTGCTTTTCTCGACTTCGTACGACCATTATTTCCAATTTAAATGTGCAAAAGTAACAAAGTCTGCATGGTACAAAAATGAACTTTACGTGCATTCCTTATGGAAGCGTATTATGGAGTCCTGGGTTCAAACCTGAGCCTTAATGGAGATGAGAATAATCTTCGTGGGGCTTTCAGCTCATTAGAAATACAACGCAGTTCGTCTCATTGCTCTGCGGCAAATGGTTTCTCAGTTAGAGAGGCGACGGCTGGATTTTGCTTACACGATACACGATAACATATTATTATTGTATTGGATTATATTAACCCAAACTATTAATTGCGAAATAGAAAGTGAATTGTAAATAACAAACGAGGTTTATTAAGTTTAAAATTAATGTTTGTGCACAGGGTAAAATGCTCTGCGACAAATGGTTTTTGAGTTAGAGAGGGGACGGCTGGATTTTGCTTACACGATAACATATTATTATTATATTGGATTATATTAACCCAAACTATTAATTACAAAATAGAAAGTGAATTGTAAATAACAAACGAGGTTTATTAAGTTTAAAATTAATGTTTGTGCACAGGGTAAAATGCTCTGCGACAAATGGTTTTTGAGTTAGAGAGGGGACGGCTGGATTTTGCTTACACGATAACATATTATTATTATATTGGATTATATTAACCCAAACTATTAATTACAAAATAGAAAGTGAATTGTAAATAACAAACGAGGTTTATTAAGTTTAAAATTAATGTTTGTACACAGGGTAAGATGAATTAAAACTGTTTTCATATTCTCTATTTCTCTTTTTCCGCAGCTTTGGAGCGGAAGATCTCCGTTCGCGCCAACCGAGAAGAGCTCGTCCAGAAGGGCATCCTCCTTCCAGAGAGTCCCACCTCACCGCTACCCCAGATCACCGGTGAGTCCACATTCTACCTCTTTTTTAACCCTTAGCGGCCACACGGGGTAACTCGTTACCCCACGCCGGAAAAACCTAGTTGTACAAAACATACGGCTATTTAAGGACTTCTAACCGGGTGCTTCATGTTTGTTGAACGGTTCTTCAACAATCCTCATGATTTTCATCGGTCAATTTGTAGATGGCGCTCTAGGAACTGGTCATACATGTGAGAACTCCAAAAAAAACGGCTTTTTCCTGAAAAAAATTCATTCCTCCGCTATTTTTCAATATTAAGGGCTAAAATCTTAGGGTTGTAGGCACAAGACAAACAACTACCATACAAAAATAACACCATCCGCCGATCTTGCAAAAAGTGTATTTATTTTGCAAAATTACTGCGGGGAAAAATCACACATCAGAAAATTTGCTTTTTTGGCTTCTAAATGCATATTTACTCATAGAAAAGTGAAAAGGCATTATTTTCGTGATATTTAAACAAAACAAATTCATTGACCAGCGCACAGAGGCAACCGATGTTCCTCGCAAGCCGGCCTTCCACATGACGGACATCCATACCGCGTTTTTCAATCCATCTTTCGCTTGCACAGTAAACAAAAAAACTTTTTTTCAATAACACCATGACAATTTGTTTCGAAAAAGAAAGATCTGACTCTATTAACAGCTGCGTCCACACTGGGGTAACTAGTTACCCCACGCAGATAAATGGAACGCTCGAAGCACCCCCATGGGTTTTTTCGGGTTCTAATGCTATTGAATCACAAGTCACACTTGCCTACAACCAACAGATGTACTTGCTTCTATCAATTTCAAACGTTTCAGACCTCAAATTTCACCTTTTCTTGGGGTAACGAGCTACCCCGAGTGGCCGCTAAGGGTTTAAATACACAGGCGGACAAATTTTAACTTTTTTATTGGTTGGACGTTGATAGCCAGCCTAATTTTGGGTCGCTGATGGGAAAAGCTCAATGAAGGACTTTTTGTTGACTTTTACCGGAAGCAAGAGGCAGAGTGTTTAGCCGAAAAGTAGACAAAGACGGATGCTAACGGAATAAAATCGTATGCAAGAATAAAGGTCTTTTTGAGAGCTTCAATATGAGTGTTATCGATGCCTTTTTGAGTTTGCAACGATTGGAGAAACGGGCATTTTAGCACGTACGCCAAAATTCAATCCTATTTCGTCGCTCTTCTGGTCTAGGAATGTAAACAATGTGCAAATATGGCGAATTAACGATAAACATTTGAGATATAAGATCAGAGAGTTGTCAATATTATACTACATATATAAAGCTACACTCCCGACTCATTGACTAGAATTCATGGGCATTTTTAATGGAGCTAGGAGGCGGAAATCTTCAGGGGAGGTTTATGATTCACAGTCGAGTCTAGAGGGAATCGGAAATCCACAGATTTTGTCCTGGGTTTGAGCCCAGAGAGGATTACATTTCTCAATGAAGTAACGAAAAATGGCCGTCTAGAATTTCTTTCGTTAATAAAATGTGTAATAATTGGCGTACAGCAGTGAGACTTGGGCTATATTACGTCTAAAAGATCAACGTTTACTTTTCTTGCGATTTTATTGATTGATTGATTGATTTTCTTGATTTTTAGCATTCCGATCCGAAATTCGCAAAATTTTAGATTTAAATCTCAAGTTATTGCGTTTTTTTCTCCTCCTTTCGAAAATTGAATCCATGGCAACGACCATTGTTTACGTTGAATACAAATTTCTTTACAATCATAATTTCATTCAAGTATTCAATTGTTTCATTGCTTATATTATAATCACTATGTCCAATGTAACCTCACTGGGGTAAACCAGACCCCAGTTGGGGTCCATTTTACCCCAGTCGAAAAGTATTCAATCATTTCTATATTTATCACCTGAATCAGTATCCATCCTGGGGTTTGGATTACCCGAATTGATAACCTCCATAATTTCTGCAAGTAATTAAGGGTGAAGATTAATAATTATTTTTGTTTATTATTTGAATCGGTGAGGGAAGACCTCTGTCCTATCTGACCCCAACTGGGGTACAGGTAACCCCAGCTGGGGGTCTAAGTTACCCCAAGAACTAAACTGACAAATCCTCATTTTTCCCACCTTCACGAAGAAAAATAGGCGACTAGTATTCATTTATTACTTTGTTATTATTTTAATCGGACAACTTATGAGCTATCTAATCTATCTTAAACCCAGCTGGGGTCTGTGTAACCCCAACCCATAGCTTAACTCACTTTTTAAAGCCTCTACAAGGAGGGACAGATGAAGGGAAATCGGTTATATCTTTGTTTATTATTTTAATCCATAAGGGGACTACTTCTGACCTACCTTGTGACCTACTTGGGGTCAAATTGACCCCAGTTGGGGTCTGGTTAACCCAAGGCCTAATCGACAACTTTCCCCATTTTTTAAGAAAAACAAGCTAACGAAATTTTGGGATACCATTCACCTATCTTTCTTGGTAAAGGAGTTAATATTGAGGAAAGTTATCAGTCAAGGCCTTGGGGTAAATCAGACCCCATCTGAAACTAGGACAGTATTCAATCTTAGTCTCGAGGCAACCCAGACTCCAACTGGGGTTAGGTAGGCCCCAAGGTGGCGTTGTTAGGCAGAAGTCAGAAGTTTACTGGTTCAAACAATGAACAAATAAAATATTAAATACCTTTTACTATGCTTTTAAAAATGAGCAATGTTGTTGATATGGTCTTGGGGTAACCGAGACCCCGGTTGAGTCAAAAACAACTAACGGTCGTAATTCGCCGATTCAAACAACCCGCCTTTGAATTTGAATAATCGTTCTGCTTTTGTTCATTGAATTATTCACCTCCCCGAGTTATAGATCCGTAGCACGGTGCTGCTCCCCAGCGGCGACGAACGCAAGCTCTCTCGCAGAACAGAAGAGTGTCTCAGGTGCGATTGTTGCTGGTTTCTCCTCCGGCACCTCTTCTTTCTTTTTTAATTCGTTCCGACAATGGGACCAACAATGAGTAGGCGTGGTTATCTCGGGAGAAGTACTTGTTGTGGTTACGCATTGTTGCGGAGAGAAATTTGGCGCTATTTTCCACTCCCGGTGCCGATGCAAGAAGATCCCTACGTTTTTGTGTGTTTTGAAAACGGTTTCGAAGTTTCGCGACCAGTTTTTCGCGATCTGCAATTAAACGGTGTTATCGCGAGTGGTGCGGCTAAGGAATTCCAGATAAGGTCGATAAATTGATGAGATAATGTAATGATAAGGGCTTGCTTCGTCTACTGCGAAGTAGAAGTTTCCCTTGCAGAACATTTTCGGGTGTTTTTTTAATGCGTAAGAAATGCTGCCCACCTACGCAGGATTTTATGCAACCAAGGTATTTTTCTATCGGAGTTATTAGCGTTGTCATGGTTTGTTGTTGAATTTTTGCAGGTTTTGATGCGTTTATTGTAATTACTTTCGTTGTTTCGGGAAATATTAGGTTATTTCGACAGGTTTTAATGTGTTTTAAATTTTTTTGTCGTCTTTTTATTTCAATCTCGCATTTTAATCGAATTATTTTAATTTGTATGGGAAGTTAATCGGTAATTTACGAGGTTTTGATGTGTTTTTAATGGAATTGCGTATTTTTATTGAGAATTTTATGTCGTAATGGGGAGTTTTGGGCTTAATTAGCAGGTTTCGATGTGTTTTTAATTGCATAACGTATTTTTATTGAAGAATTTTGTATTGTTAAGAAAAGTTTATCGCTAATTTAGCTTTTTCGGACGTATTTTAAATATAAATTACGTGATTTTATTTGAGTGACCTATTTGCAATGAATCATTTAAATCGTTAAGGCACGTTTATGATTAAGTTACCAGGTTTCGATGTATTTATTGGAGGTTTTCACGTTTTTTGGAATTTATTTGGCAAATACAACAGAATTTAATGTATTTTATGTGAAGTACGTAATTTAATTGAGTTAATCGCATTGTTTTGGGAAGTTTTTTATCCGAATTGTCAGTTTTTGATGTATTTATTGGGTTTAATTGCGTTTCTTTGGGAAACATTCGGCAATTTTAAACTCGTTTTGAAGTATTTTTGTTAAAATTACGTGTTTTATTAAAAATAACGTATTTTTATCGAATTTTTCAAATCGTTTGGGCAAGTTGATGGCTGATTTAGCTGTTTTTTATGCATTTCTATTCCAATTGCTCATTTTTTGGAATGATATAAGTAACCATCCAACCAAGGAAGTTTATTGCTAATGTTTCAGGTTTTAAGGCATTTCTATAGCAACTGCGTATTTTTATTGGATTATTTACATTTTTATGAGAAGATTTTGGCAAATTTACCAGGTTTTCATGTATTTTATTTGGAATTACGTATTTTTATTCAAATTGCGTATTTTTGTCGAATTATAGAAATTCTGATGGCAAATTTACAACTAATTTCGCAGGTTTTAATTATTTTAATAGAATTCCATGTTTTGTTTGAATTGCGTATTTTCATCGAATTATTCAAGTTGTTACGGCAAGTTAATCACTGATTTAACAGGTTTTAGTTATTTTGACGGAATGGCGTATTAGAATTGCATTATTTATATTGTTGTGAGATGTTTTTGACAAAATGAACAATGTTTACCAACCTTTCAATTGAATTGCATTTAGATTGGAAAGATATATGTACATATTGGAGTTTATTTGTCTAATTTAGCTGGTTTTTCTGTTCTTCTATTGGAATTACGTATTTCTTTATACACTTATGGGAAGTTAAGGGCTAGTTTAGCTGGTTTTTAGGTATTTTTAATGGAATAACGTATTTTAATTGGTATATTTATGTCGTAATTGGAAGTTTTGGGGCTAATTTAACAGTTTTTAACAAATTATAGAGGAATAACGCGTTTTATACAAATGTATTGGAATTGCTTATATTTTAATGGTAAGTTTAGGGCTAACTTTGCAGGTTTTTGTTTATTTTCATAGCAACTGAGTATTTTTATTTGATTATTCTCATTTTCATGGGAAGGTTTTGGCGAATTTAGCAGGTTTCGGGTGTTTTTAATGGAACTTAGTATTTTTATTGAGATTTTTATGTTTTAATGGGTAGGTTGGAGCTTTATTAGCAGGTTTTAAGGTACTTAATAATCGGAACCGCGCGTTTTTATTGAATTATCGGACGTTGCACCGGTAACCGTTTATTTTCGCTGCTAACGTAAATAAAATGTTAAAAAGCTGTTTCATTTAACCGCAAGTAAACGAATAAACCACCGAATAGTAGCTATACGTGGCTTTATATGATTAGTTTTTGCAGCAACTTCATCAACTACGTTGTCAAGTGAAAATTCGAGAGGTTTTTAGGAATTTTCGGACCTTCGTTTTTTAACACCAGAAGGAAGGCGATAGTCATTTTTACGCTGTTTTACTTCAAATACTTAATTACTAATTTATATGTAATAAATTACTTAATTTTTCTTAAACTCCGTGACTTTGCGTGATCCCAAATTTAAATTTTACCTCAAAATGACCGCTAAATGTTTCGGAAATTTTTCATACATCCTGTCGAAATTCTCAAAATATCGGTTCGAAATCGAAATTCCGTGACTAAAATATGAATCTTCAATCAATTGCTGTTCTTTCGGTGCTTGTTTCGACTCTGCGAGACTATTCCTTCCAATTTGATTCTTCAAAAGCTGGTAATCTACCCTTGCTGACTTTAATTACGTACCTGCAATTGCTGGTTACCTTCTTACCGTAAATTTCTCGTTATCCGTGTAATATATCCGTGTGTATCCTCTTTAATCATCAGCTTTTAAAGTCCTCGAGTATTTTTACGGGATAACACATCGGATTCAACAATGGGATCGGTCGTCAGGGGGATGAGTTGTTTACAACCTCCAATTTTCACCAAATTTTCGTATATTTCACCGATATTCTCGCAAATTCGAATCAAAAGTAAGATTCCACGAATGAAATAAAAATCTTCGTTCGATTTTCTTTCTTTCGGTGTTTGTCTCGTTAACGTGCGACCATTCCTTCTAATTTAATTTTGCAAAAGAAATATACCCTGCATGCGATAAAAATGAGTTTTTCGTGTATTCTTTATGGAAATATATCTGAGCGGTCTGGGTTCGAACCCCGTAAAATTGTGGAATAAAAAGACGACAGTGATTCCTTCCAGGTCGCAGAGGACACGTGTATAAAGTTTGAAGTAAATCGGACGAACGGTGTGACCTCCAATCAAAGACAAGCACACACCCACAGAATTTCGATTTTATATAAATAGATTAATTAATCCCTATTAGTCATTATCCTCTAATTCCAGTACTTTTTCCAATTCCCCGAACTCTTCTCAAACTCTTGCTTTTTTAATGGAGAAGTCTTTGTGTTGTTTTGAAGCAAGGAGAGGGGGGGGCATGGAAACGATTGTTGACTGTTTATGACAATGTTGTTTGTTGTGAGAGTTTTAGAATTTCTCCGTTCTTTTTCGGTGGCGATCGAAGAGTTGTGGGCGGAAAGTAGATGTTCTTCGCAGGGAGCGGATCAGATTATGAGAGACTTTGTCATGGGCTGCTCATGCGTGTCGAAAGGTAAATAGCATCTCTTTTGTTAACGTCTTTTCTATTCTCTCTTTTTGATCGCTTTGCTCTGCTCTTTTTGAGACGCATGTGCCAGACAATTTCTCTCTCTTAATTTAGCTTACATATATATATATAGCAATCACTATCGTGTGTATATATTTATGAATCCAATGTCAGTCAGTAAGTAACTGAGATATTTTCGAACTTTAATTTCATGCACTTCCCGACGTCATAAGATTATAAACTTTACGGGAGACGTTAAAGGTCCAATGTAGTATTATATATTGATATTCATTTGTCCAGAGTATCCTTGGTTCGACTCTGGACGACTCGAGTCTTCTCTCTCATAAGAAATGCACGTTAAGTTCGTTTTGATCGATTGCAGACGTTTTTTCTTTCGCGGAATTAAATACGAAATAATTGTCGTACGAAATCGAGATTAGTACCAAAAGAAAGGCAATTGAATAAAGATTCTTATTTCGGTCGTGGAATATCGTATTAGAGTCGAAATTGAGAGAATTTAGACAAAAATGACGTAAAATTTAAGAGACTTTATGAGCATAAACAATTCCCAAGCGACAAAGATGATTGTTGAACTCAACATGCATAAAAATGCATGGGAAAGTTAACTCAAAACAATTAGGAAAGAAAAGCTGATATTTTATGGCAGCAAAACCATTTGCAAACGTCGGAAAATGAAATTCAGTCGTATTGTTTTACAAATATTGTCAACTTCTAGCGCATGTGTTTTTAAATTCGACTGTTTTGCTTTTCCTAATGATTAACGTTTTCACGGAAAAAACGGAACGGAAAAACACAGAAAAGGTTTCCCTAAAAAATCAAAAGAAAGTCAAAAACGTATAGATTCCGTTCTAGCAAATGAATGAACAAATGCCTTGCTACAAAAGTTGACAAGCACTATTTGCATCACCAGAAAAGACATGTTAACGTTCGAAAGGATCAATAGATAGCTGGACCATTTTAAAATAAAGAATTTTTGTAATTGAAAAAATTAATCAGGATAGTGTTTTATCAGGATTATTTATATTAATTGTAATCAAATTAGATTTTAATTTCTTGATAAGGGAATTCGCTAGTATACGTATAATTCTTTGTATTGTCATTCGTCTGTTTGCAATTCTGTAAAGAATTCGGTTCTTTCTGGAGAAAATGTGTCTAAAATTTGCATGAATTTAGACTTTAATAAAAGAAATTAAGGACGAAATATGATCGATATCTCTTCGGTTAAGCTTTAACTTCTTTCGGTGAGATTCCTCCTACATTTGGAGCTTTTTCTCGAAAACGAGGCTTAATATTCGAGAATAGCGTTAATTTTTGACGTAATGTTATCAATTTTTTGTGCTAAATGTAACCAGTAACATAGTTTTGACTCAAACTCTATCCTCCTCATTATGTAACCGAAAAATGTTGGAAATCCTATCGTGACTGTATTTATTTTTGCGTTTAAACTGCATGATTTTCGACTTTTGAAATATTTTGGCCTTTTCCTGGAAAATGTGGCAAAAAAAGAAAAGAAATCTCAGAAATCATATTGCATTTGCATTATTTTTTAAGCTAAAACCTCTTTATTTTATATATATTTATTTAATATATATTTATTTAATATTCATCCTAGATTTGTAACTTTTTCTTGTAAATGTGGCTAAAATTAAAGAAATCTTATATTTTTTAATTTAAAAAGCTCATTCTTTATTGGTGAGTGGAGCAACTGCGTGGTGCCACTTGAGTGGAGCCACTTGAGTGGAGCAACTTGAGTGGAGCTACTTGAGTGGAGCCACTGGAGTGGAGCCACTGAGTAGCACTACTGAGTGGCGCTACTAAACCTTGATTTAAAATGTTGCTAAAATGAGATGAACCTGGGCAATAGCATGATTCGTTCGCTTTTTTCTCTGTCTGCAGAACTCCACAAAGGAGGAGTGGACGTGGTGGATCTGGGCAATGGCAGCGTATCCCTCTCCCCCTCCGTGCCAACCACGCTCTCGTCCCCGATGGCCAATCCCCAGAAGGACGGAGACGCTGACCCAAGCTCCATACCGACTGCAGCGTCTGCCACCTCAACCTCTTCCACCACCACCAACTCCAGGCTGTCCAGGAGACTGCTATGCTATCCGGTAAATACCGTACGAATTTATTTGTTTAATTCTTCGTCGGACTATGCAATTAGGAGCCAGACCAGGTGGTTGTCTTTCCCATCGAATGAAATTATATAATCTGACTGGTATTCACCGTTATTGGGAGGGAAACCCCCTCAAAACCTCCTGAAGGAAGTACTTCTTGCGTATTATTACAAGAATATTTCAAAATTCACTATAATCATACAATATTTCAGAATAGCGATAACGAAATTTATTTTAATTTAAATGTAATTCCATTTAATTCAAAATTTTTTGGTAATCTAGCTTAATTTTAATTTGTAATTCAATTTAATTATTTGCACATTTGAATTTATGTTAATTAAATGTTAGTTTTATTAAATTTTTATTTAATTTGAATTTTATTTAATTTAGCCGAATTTTAATTTTTAATTTAATAAAATGTTTTATGCATATTTATCTACTATAATTTAAATTTAAGTTAATTTTGATTTTATTTAATTACATTTTATTTAATTTAGTTTAATCATTAATTTCATTTCATTATAATCGCATTTGATTTGAATTTAATTTAATTTGAATTAAATTTTAACATAATGCTAGCGGCAAAAAAACCTTTTTTAATTTCATCTTCATTTAGTTTTCATTTGTTTTTATTCTTGATAACATTTCCAAATTTTGCCAACAGGTGGAGTTGTGCACGAGCGGCTCTCCGCCCCCTCCGCACTCAATCGGAGCCAACGGCTCTCTGGTGCAGAGACCAACGTCTCTTCCAGCTCCAATCAGAGCCACGCATTCCGGGCCATGTGCTCCCAACGCAGGTGCGTAAAGCATTCGGACGTAAGCTAAAGTAATGCTTATTTAATAAATTTATCCTTTGAATTTGTCTTCTATCTTCTAATTATTCCCGCGTCCTGTAACATCTGATTAACGCTCGCTGTCTCATCGTTTTATTGAAGCAATTCCTGACAAATCGCCTTCCGTCAAACCTTTTCTAATTCTGCAATACGACACTTTCGGCCCATACATACTTGGATACATTTCTCTTCCCTAGCAACCAAATTGTTTACGATTTACGAAGACAGAAAAGAATGAATTGATTAAAGTTTTGACGTAACAAATTCCAATACTTCATTTTGTTTAAACAATTTCAGTATAATGTGAAAGGAAAAGAAATTATAATACGATTATGTAAGTGAATACCCTTGCAAATATTAACCGCTACGTTCATCCATTATTTAACGTACAATCGTATGTAAATACTGCAGATGATTGCTTAAATGGTATTCTAAGTAACGGAAGCATCCATATGCTAATTGAAGGAATAAATTAAGCAATTAGTCACGTATTATCTTTCTCCATTCTTTGTTTATCTCTTAAATGAACACGGAGCGTCGGTTAACAGTATTTGTGGTAATTTAAATGAACAGGGAATTATATTAACGATGCATGTAACGTCCCCAACACAACACTTGTTGGCCCATACGTAGATGGACGTATTACTCATCCGTAGCAACCAACTTGTTTACAAGTAAAAAACAAAGCCAGGAATGTTTTAATAATTAAAATTTTGATGTGACAAATGCTAACCAAAGGAATAAATTAAGCAATTAGTCGTATATTATCGTTTTTATGATCATCAAGCATCAATTAACGATATCTGTGGTAGTTTAAATGAACTAGAAATGCTATTAATTAAGCTAATTCCTTGACAACCATTATATCTGCAAATAAGCGCGAATTTAAGAGGTTTTGAATTCATGTAGATTCTTAGCAACGAAGTTGTTTGCAGATAAATGTTATTTAACGTTAAATAACAATTTTGTGCAATCAGCTACGTATTCAATTTTTCCTTTCTCTCCGGAAACACGTCATTTAGCGTTAATCAATAAGTTGCACTTACTTCAATGACATAGACATGCTGGCATTCGCGGATATTGGTGTTTTTTTAGCGGTATCATCATGTTTCTCATCCACCACTTGTTCGTAATTAAAGAAGGGATTGTAATTCTGTTTTCTCCCACCAGGTGGAGTGGATTTACCTCAGCTTCTCCCCCCCACGAATCCGTCTCCGACTTCTCCGCAGCCTCCAACGGCCGCATCCTCGTCTTCCATCAGTATCTCCTCCAGCGTTCCCATCAACTCTGTCGTCCGTGAGTATTTGACATGAGTTTAAAGCCCACGAAGCAAGGGAACAGTTAAAGTGAACTTTTTATCCCTTCCCTCACCTGTTTCTAATGCCCCCGCCTTAGTTTTTCTGTGTTAGGGTCTTAATCTTATATATAAAATTGAAATGATGTTCGTGGCGTCGTCTAAAACTCGAAAACGGCTTGACCAATTTGAATGATTTGTTTTTTGTTTTGTTCGCCTCGGTACGGAGGTGGTTCAGGTAAAAAGAAAATTAAGAAAAACCCAAAAGGAATAGCCAAAAAAAAATTTCCATAAGAAATGCACGTCAATTTCATTTTTCTCGCAGCAGGCTACATTTCATTTGAAGATTTAAATTAGAAATAACGGTCGCACAAAGTCGAACCAAGCACCAAAAGAAGTGGAATAGAATAAAGATTCTTATTTCGGTCGTGAAGTATCGTTTAGGAATCTCGTTTAGGAGAATTTTGGTAAAATGCGTGAATATATTATCAAAATTTCAAGGTTGTAAACAACCCCTTGACAACGAAGGCAATTGTTGATTCCCCAAGTTTGTGTATTTATTCATCAAAATGCATTAAGAATATAAGTTGAAATTAATCCTGATAATAACTTTATGAAGAAGAAAAAATTGCGTGAGATTTTAACATTTGCTGAACAATATCCTGTGAAGAATCGCACGGAAAAAAGTACGAACATTTAAATTTTTGACAATTCTGTTTAAACGTCAGTAGCAACCAAGTTTTATTTACAGCAACGTAATTTGTTTACTGAATTTTTAGTTTTAAAACGGTTTTACTCTCTCTCTACTCGAGGACTTAGCGTGAGGATTTCAATATTGTAAACTTCTGAACGTAAGTTCGACATATACAACAAAAATATGAGAAATAAATACACTGATATAATAACAAATAAATAAATACAATAGAATTAGGTCGTACGAAGTTCACCGCGTCATCTAGTTGTTAATAAATATCATGCATCTATGCATTTTTTTCTTCAACATCCAATAATTTTATTCTTTGCGTATATTTTCATCAATTGGTGTAATTTTAATGGAAAACGTTGTTGAAGAACAAAGTCGCACTCCGTAAAAGAGGCAAAGTTGGGCAAACATTGAAATATACTCGAGGCATTCTTCCTCTGAGTGCTCCCGATGCGAAAAAATTCCTAAATGTCGACAAAACCATTTGGAAAATGACTTAACGTAACTTTGTCGAGTTGAATAAGCCCTTGAAAGGCCTGTGGTGAAGACTTATGAAATTGTTTTCTAATTGTATTTGCCAATTAAGATATTAAACAGTAGCGCATAGGGGTCGCACAAATAATACGTAATACGTAAATTCAATTTACGGGGGAAAGTTGTCAGCTCTGATCTGAACGCGGGTCGAACGGAATTAGTCCGAGAGTAGTGTGGTAGGTCTTCCCCTGTCTGTGTTTTGCGCTAATTATCAACAGGTCATCGAATACGGGTGAAATGTATGCAAGGCCATTGTTTATTAAGTTAAACTAGGAATCGTTTTTCCTGAATATGAGCCCATAACTTTTCACAAAGCACTCGTTAGGTAACGAAGTGAAGTGGGAAGGGGCCCTGCCTGGCGTTACGGTCCTGTTACAGGGGTGGGATCGAAAATTGGAAAATCTTACGTTGAGTAACTTGTATACGACCCCTTAATCTGTCATTTTTAAGATAAATTCATAGATCATTCAATATTGCTTCAACCACGAAACTAAACACTCGGAACACAAAATAATTGATAATCCAATTACTCCCCTTTGGGGAGGTAAGGCGTTACCTTGGTAATTAAAGGGTTAATCAATAGTTATCAGAAATATTATATCCAAGGTATTTTGCAGGCGATTTTCAGTTGCTGATGATCAATATATTATCACACAGTAGAGGATCGCTAATCTGGAGTGTTTGGGCGTATTCCTGAATATTCCTAAATATATACCGGACCATTAAGGATCCTCGACATCCTTGCAAATGGCAGGAGGGGGACCGCTGCCGAAACGTTGGAGCCAGTCATCTCACCCGGTTGGAAACCCGCGAAACCTTCCTCAGGATAAAATGACCGTTTAACCGTTTACTTACCTAGTGGGGATGAGTTACCCTAACTCTAGTTTTTAGGGTAACTGTGGGGGGTAACTTTAAGGGTATTCTGCAATTGATGGCAATTAACTCTGTTACCTCAGCGATAATTATTTTGTGTTGTTTAGGGTTAAAAGATAATAAATTTCAGGTGTCTTTGAATTTGTTCTCCAAGATCTACTGATTTTATTCCATGCGTATTTTTTCATCAAACACACATTTTTGGTTTAATTTTAATGAAAAGCCTTTACTAAGATATGATCTGTAAAAGAGGCGAAGCTGGAAAAACTAGAAACATGTTCAAGACTCTCTCCGAGTGCTTCTAATGTGAAAAGATTCCTAAACGTTCAAAAACTAAAACAATCTAGTTGAGTTTCGTTTTAAGCATCGAGATCCATCAAAAAAGAAACAAACTTGCACTTAAAAAAGAAGTTGAGCACTGCATGAATTCGTTGTAAATACCTTTCCTCATGCACTCGTCTGCTTGCAGCGTCTCTAGGCGGCGCAAGCACGCAACAGGCCCTGCTGCACGCCCAGCTCCAACAGCAACTGCACCACCACTTGATCAGCACGCACCACCAAATGACCTCCTCCGGCAGCAACCCGACGGGACCCGTCTCCCTCGCGGACCTCCCGGAGCCCCCGATTCCACTCTGCGAGATCGGCCCGATTCCCCCTCCTCCCATGTTCTCCTCTCCGTCACCCCCTCCTCCCATGTCTTCGTCCGCGTCTCAACCCCCAACATCCTCGTCTTCCATCATCACGTCCGCCATCGCGAGGATGGCGCTGTCTGCGGGAGGCGACTCCAACCAGAACCACGGCATCGGAGTGACCTCGAACGTGCCGCAGCTGGACCTGTCCGACTACGTTTACCAAGGAGGTGAGTGGATAATGTTATCTATAATATATAGATGCTTCTCCTGATTCATTCATATATATAGCTATATAGATAGGGTACTAATTCACAGGCTAAACCACAAGCGTCATCGACTTGAAATTTTTATGACGCATTGGCCATAACGTGTAACCACCAGAAAAATTGCGATTTTGAACCTCAGTGTCATGGGTTCGATTCCAGAGGGCCCCAAAGTCCCGATTTTTCCCCTTTAAATGCATTGCTTTGATTTTCCGGAATTTTTTAAAAATACTTTCCGGATAGGTAGAGAAGTAAAACTCTAGGAGCCAATATATATGGTCATGATCTATCGAAGACATGAATGACTTTCACAGAAAATATCCTGGGTTCGATGCTAGGACGATGCAAAAATCTACCATTTAAAATACATTGAGGTAGTTTTTCATTATTTATTTTGATGCACTTATTGAAATGATAGGAAGTTCCTGCTTAGATAGAAGATGTATGGTAAGAATTGGTTTAAGAAAATATTTTTCATAAGATTGTACTATTCCTGGGTTCGATGCCAGACCACAATAACTTTTCTCACATAAGGAATATAAGGGAAAAGCAGGACGTCGTTTGAGGCAGCTGCAGCCAATATTTCTGCTTGAATTTTTACACATAGTTAGAGATGGTGATCTTCTATAGTGCTGCATAGGAAGTATCACCAGAAAGGCCCGGGTTCGATGCCGGGCAGTAAATATATCCCCCATATATAATACATTGGGATAGCTTTTCATTATTTTTTGATGCACTTTTCAAAATGATAGGAAGTTCTTGCTTAGATGGAAGATGTACATTAATTAATTAAGACTCGGTTTATGAAAAAAATTTAGATAAGACCGTACTGTTCCTGGGTTCGATGCCAGAGCACATTAACATTTCTCTCATAAGGAATATATGGGAAAAGTAGGACGTCGTTTGAGGCAGTTCGAACCAATATATCTGCTTGAATTAACACATATCGTTAGAGACGGTAATCCTTTGTTGTGCTACATATTAATTATCATCAGGAAGACCCGGGTTCGATGCCAGACGATTAAATTGCAGCAAATTTTAAGAATATTTTCAATCCTTTTTTTTTCTTTTGAGGACCGTCTTGATATAATGCCGATTTTAAATTAGTGTTGTCGATCTTCTTGCAGTATGCAAGCTACATTTTACTCGTATATATATATATAAGCTTTTATTTAGCCCAAGGCTATTCATTTAATTACATTTAAATTCATTAATACATTTAAAATACATTAAAAATTAGATACAATACATATATGGTTAACCATTCAAGAAAACATGAATGAACTTCAGGATATAAAGCAACGTTAGTAAAAATTTTCTTAAAGATATTATTATAAATATGTGACTTGCAAACTATATAACTTCAAAAACAGTACAAAAAGCAACAAATAAATGAAAGACAATTATAGTAACTACCATTGCGACTCAAATCATATTGTCAACGAGACATTTTTTTAGATTTCTTTGAAAAATAATGAGGTTTGTTTTATCTCTTGCGGAAGTGAGTTGTACAATTATTCCTCGAAAAAATAAGGAAGTTTGTGTATTTGGAGAAGAAAGGAATATGGAAATCTCTTCTTCCTCTAGTATTATGTCCGTGTACATCGCACTGTTCATCTTTAAGAATTTATGTAAATATTCAGGCATCCATTTTTATTTAGCGTATGAAATTCAGTACTTGATGTCTTGTTCCACATTTAAGCAGCCTAATTTTTGGAGCTCTGTATCAATTTCATTATATCACCTTTTAATATAATCCTCATGGCCGTATTTTGTAATATCCGCAATCGCTTTTTCTTCCGTTTGGTTAGTTATGTATAAAATAGTAGCTCAAAAATTATAATGTGGCAATGTGATACTATTATTAATAAACTTAGTATTGTCAATAGAAATAAATTTACTAGCGCTAGCCAGGAAGTGCAAATTTTTTGCAATATTTTTAAACATATAATTTAAATCTATTATATATAGATGCTTCTCCGGATTCATTCATTCATATAGATAGATAGGATACTAAGTCACAGGCTAAACCACAAGCGTGATTGAGTTGAAATTTTTACGACGTATTGGCTATAACGTGTAACATCCAGAAAAATTGCGATTTTGAACCTCAGTGTCATCGGTTCGATACCAGAGGGCCCCAAAGTCCCAATTTTTGTCATTTAAAAGCATTGCTTTGATTTTTACTGAAAATATCCTGGGTTCGATGTTAGGACGATGCAAAAATCTGCCCTTTAAAATTGCATTGAGGTAGTTTTTCATTATTTTTTTTGATGCACTTATCGAAATGATAGGAAGTTCTTGCTTAGATGGAAGATTTATATTAAGACTCGGCTTAGGAAAAAAATTAGATAAGACCATTCTGTTCTACGGTTCGATGCCGGGGCACATTAAAATTTCTCTCATAAGGAATATAAGGGAAAAGTAGGACGTCGTTTGAGGCAGTTGCTGCCGATATTTCTGCTTGAATTTTCGCACATAGTTAGAGATGGTGATCTTCTGTTGTGCTGAATAGTAAGTTCACCAGGAAGACGCGGGTTCGAAGCCAGGGGCTTAAATAGCAGCGAATTTTAAGAATATTTTCAATCCTTCTTTTCTTTTGAGGACCGACCCGATAGAATGCCGTCTTTAAATTAGTGTTGTCGATCTGCTTGCTGTGTGTAAGCTACATTTTACTCATAATTTAAATATAATTATAATCACCATTGTGTATATAATAATCCGGCAAGTAACGTCAGTAACTCCTGTAAGAAAGGCATGGGAGAAATGCAGGGCCGGATTAAGAATTCTGGGGCCCCAGGGCCGATCAATGTGTGGGGCGGTCACAAATTAATTACATTATACAATAAGATTATGTCTTCAATTCATTTTATTTATTTATTATCACAATTTTAACTTAGCCATCTAATTCAGCGGAGAAGTCAGTCAGCCTGCATTTCGAATCACTTTCACGAAAATTTTGTCAACTTAAATCCTCAAAAAATTAAAAAAACCTATTTGTTCGCATTTTTTGTTGGGGCCGCGGCCCCGTTGGACCTGCCCTTAATCCGGCCCTGGAGAAATGTTAAAACTTCAATTTCATGCAATTTCCGACATGTGTTAGGATTATAAATTTAATGGGAGTCCTTTAAGGTCTATAGGAGTATTACGAATTGATATTTGTCTGTCCAGGGTATCCTTGGTTCGACTCCGGACTACTCAAGTAATCTTTAAGTAATGGAAATAAAAAAACTGAGTTTGGGATGCATTTTTGGGAAATCTTCGTTACAAAAACAGCTGCCCCTACTTGGTAATGGTCCCTACTATGTAATACTCGTGAATGAGATTGTTGTCGACTTTTTCTAGTAACAAGGGGACACTGGTATTTCAAACAGTAGCGATAATCGGATAGAGCTCATCTCGGGCTACCCAAATCACCCCACCTTGTGTGTCTTTTCATTTCGCTTTCTTGCTATTAATTCATTTTTGATTTACCATTTATTTTGAAAAAGGTTGACTTTCAGGACATTTTTATCATTGCAGCGTAAATAATTAAGATACTGAGTTTATTTTATACATTTTGGGAAAGCTTGATTATGCCATAGCTACCAACAAGCGTCCCTATTTTATTACACTCACGTTGGATATTGTTTTAAGTTCGCCTAGTAACGAGGGGGAAGTGGGATTTATTTTTGCCACCATAAGAGTGCGTAATTAATTAGAAATACGTTTTATAGTTTGGATAATTGAACGCATTAATGTAACACCAATTTGAGTTACAATCGGGGTGTTGACTCGTCCGTTAAAACTGAGAATTTTCGCCTTACTATGTTTTAATTCAATTTTTAAATACGATGCCGTAAGGATAACAATATATTTTTGCGTTAAATAGCTGGTATTCCGGGCAAGTTCTTAAGGTTGTCACCAGAAAAAATGTTACTTAACTTTATTTTAAGATTGCCTCAAAGATTTTGGGAAGATTCAACTCATACCAAAAGAATGGAATTCGGATACAGACTCCGGACGAGTAAAATAGTTGGCGTGAGAAGTACACGTAAAATCCATTTTTGTCTTTGCAGTCTTTGTTTCATTTGAAAACTCAAATTAGAAAAAATAGTTGTAGGAAGTCGTAAACTACCCATAGTAAACAAGCAGAGCCTCCTTAACAACCAAGGCAATCGTTGATCCGAACCTCTCCCACAAGAATTCACGAGGAACTTCATTCTCCCCACAAGTGTTATTGATGTTATTTTACCTTGGTAATACCCTAACCCCCCGATGTTATTTTACCTTGGTCAGACCCCTTCTGGAATATGCGGCAAGTAGATGGGATCCGGTGGATGAAACGTGTACTCGCGAACTCGAGAAAGTGCAGCGTAAAGCGGTTCGTTTTGTTAAGAAATGCTACGGTAAAAAAGCAAGCGTTACAAAAATGCTCTCAGACGTAGGTTGGGAATCCTTGAAAGAAAGGAGATTGGAAGCTAGGCTGCGATTGCTTAATAAATTCAGGGAAACTACATTTTCCGAAGATGCAATCGGTATCATGCAACCCCCCTGCTACGTCGGTCGATCCGATAATGACCGTAAGTTAAGAGAAATAGGACGAATCGTTTTAGAGATTCATTCTTTCCGCGAACAATACGTGACAATAATCGAATAAGGAAGTAATTTAGATTCAACTGGTGTTTACACCCCCTGCCACACACCGAAAGGCGGCTTGTAGGGTATTAATGTAGATGTAGAAGTGTTAAGTAAAGAGTAGTAATAATTTACGTGTTACAGAATCTTCTTTCGTTTTTATAACAGAACCGTGATCGGTGGAAACAAGGTCAGGGATAATTAGCGTGTTTATCTGTTCAAACACTCGTCAAGAGTAGAAGCTTAACATATATGTACAGAGTTCTTTTTTTGTCGTTATAGGCTTTGTTGTTTTTAATTTAAATTAGAATCAATGGCCGTACGAAGTCGAGACAAGCACCAAAAGAACGGAAATTGAATTTAGATTCTTAAGTACCCGTTGCAAAGTAAAAGATCTGCAACGTTCAGAATCTTCAGTTTGTAAAAGTCTTCCAGTTAAAACATAATCACAGGGAAATAGTTTCCAGGATGGATGGTTATCAGTGGTCATCGAAGTATTACAGATGCTTATCGAGCCTAGAAAGGGATGTTTTACACCCCCTGCCACCCTATTATCGACGATGAAGGCAGTTATTTAATCAGAGCTATAGATTCGTGTAACGTAGCAGTAGGAGCATCTCTCTCAATGGCTGCATATTTAAAGATCCCTTCTCCTAGACCACTTCCACTTCCCTCTGTTTCATCACTTCCTCCCCTTCCTCTATTTATAGCGTTCTTGAGTAACCTTGGCAAGCTCAGGAGAAACGCCCACATGCCCTCTTTCATTCATCAGATCTCCTTCACTCCAGCGCATGTCTTTATCCGTCTGTCCAGTCACTTCCAAGTAGCGGCCCGTTTCCTAAAAAGGCGCATCTATAATTGTGTGTAAGGTGAATGTGTTTATCGAGTGTTGGTTTACAGTTTAAAAACGCGAGCTTCTTCTTTTTCGTGGGGTGTGAATTGGTGAAGAGAGGGTTACGAAAGCGGATTGGGAAAGGAAAGTTAGGAAAAGTCGTTTTGCAAGCGGAGATTCGTTTGTTCGAAATGGATTACCTCTCGAGTTAATTCAGGTCAGTTTGAAGTTGGTTTTTACGGCATTTCCTCCCTTAAAATTGTGAGTTCATATATTAGTTGTTATTGATAATGTTTATCATAGTACAGTAGAGTGTTTTTTTATAATAATTATTATTTTATTCAAGTAGAAGAAGATTTTAAGATAGATTATTAAATAAATATCAGTTTCTTACATTAAAAAAAAGAACAGGAACAATGTTTTTGAACAATAACTGCGTTTTACGTATATAAAAAAAGGAATGAAGTATTGAATATATAGAAAATAAGTCCTGCTAAGTCATAGACTTTTCATTAAATCATTAAGTTAATACCAATCGAATATTAATTACTTACATTGAAGAAAAGAGAACAGAAGCATTATGCATTTGCAATAATTAGGTATACAAGTATAAAAAATCTGATGTGGCCAACACATGACTTTCTCCGTATTTACTGAAAACAGAAGCCTATGCCGGTAATATATAAATAACTCCAAAACAATGAGTGTTACAAGAAAATGTTTCATACAAAAGTTGTAGTAAAGTACATTATCTATAACTTTGGTACATAATTGCATATACCTACATTGCATTCTGACAGAGATATGTATGAAAAACTTCCATTTCTGGATAAACAACAACTTCCAGTTAACCATTATTCAAGAATAACTCCTAAACAATCAGTGTTACGATAAAATGTTTAATACGAACGTAGTAGTAAAGTATAACTATATATCTATAACTTTTGTGTGTAAATGTATATACCTACATTGCATTTTTACAGAGATATTTAAGAAAGAAAATTTTGTTCCTTCTTTGTTCTCCTAACTTCCTGTTAAGCGATATTCACCAAAAACTAATCAACTCTTGGCATTGTTGAGAAAATGCTAAATATGAATTTTGAAAATGAACGGATTATTACTTTTTAAGATAGAGCGCACACTAACCTTTTTACCACAGACAGACATGTTTCGGGAAAATAGCTAAAACGTGTTCTAGGGACCCCAAAACATATATTTCCGTTGAAATCTGGAGGTCGAATTTTTTTTGCGAATACAATACTTTCTCTGTACTACGTATAGGGAGAAAGTAAAAATATTATGTCTTCAATTCATTTTATTTATTTATTATCACAATTTTAACTTAGTCATCTAAAATTTAAAAATTCCTGTTATTGGACAATTCAACTTTATTTGGTAATTCATTGTTTCCTAATAACTGTTCCACCTACTCTTGTCTCCAATTTGATACTTTAACTCTAAAAGATTGATTTGTACCTCTGTATTTACTTCCGCAGCGATAATTATCCAACAAGGATTATAACGATATATAAAGCAATCAATTTCAGCGATATCATATCAGGTTTTATTATAATATATTTATAAAATATTTCATTATCATCTAATATAATATATAATATAAAGAAGAAACATTTAAATGACCCGTCTTCTATTTTCAATTTTTATTTTATTTTACGACTTTGTGTATTTTGGTGTATTTTATGTTGATTTTTTTGTACTGTTTGTATTTTATTATAATCCTTGTAATTGGGGATACCTTTTACCCCTCAAATAAATAAATTAATTAATTTAGTATATCAATAAATCACTGAATTTTGGTTGTTTTTTTAATCAATTGTCTCATTTCTAATCATTGTGCATATTATCCAATTTAAAAACAGTTTAATTTTTGGAATTAGGGTGTTCGATCTGTATGTCCGCTAGTTGTTCTAATGAGGCTTTGACGTTTCCAGAAGAGGAGGAAGAGAAGAAGGACGACTGCATAGAGGTGTGTGAGGTTGACTGTGATGACGACGAGGAAGACGATGAAGAGGAAGGGGAGCTTGACGTAGACGAGGACGATGATGAGCTCAAAGAGGATGAAGAGGGAAGGAGTTGGCTGCTACTCAAGGTACTTGTTCTCGATTCGTTGTTATTAGAGGCGTTTGAAAATGTTTTTATTTTTTACGAAATTTGTTGATTCGAAAACCAAATTGCGGTGTTTTGGGTTTTTGTTATGTTTCCTAAATTTTTTGTTACTAATTATCACAGAGTCTCATTTAAGCGAAGGAATAATATTAGGCACACTTCAGCATAAACATTAAAAGCATTGGAAATGTTATTAACTGTAAATTATACGAAATATTAAATTGAATTTATGTAAAACTGTGCTGTTTACATCTAAGGAAAATGCTTTCACAGCTGCAGATCAACGAAACATTATATTTTCATTAAAAAATTATTGATAACGATAAATATTAGGAAAAACAAAACATATTTATTCGTAAAATTAGGTGAGATTTTGTGATAATGGAAATAAATTTTTGCGAATTAATTGCTAAAGATCAAAGCTGAATTCGCACAAGCAAATATTTCACGAGTGATCAAAAATATGACAAAAAATACTTAAATAATATGATTATATATTGTACATTTATTTAAATAATACCAAAATTACATTTCCCTCTCTTACAAATGAAGCAAACATCACCAAAATTCGTGCTGCTCATTAAAACTGTCGAAATCAGCATTTTTTTGCTAATTCGGCCAAAATTCACGTTGGTTTTATCGCTCATTGCGAAAAAAACACCTCTAGTTATTATGATGTTGTTTTACCTTGGCAAGACCCTCTCTGGAATATGCGTCAGGTATATGGGCTGTAGCCCCCCCCCCAGAAGTCAACATGAAGAATAATTACTTAAATGTATCATCGTTCATACTATTGAGATGTGAAGAAAATATCGTTTATCTACAACGATAGACAATAATAAGCATGATTCAAATATGTATACCGAGTTTAATTTTATAAAATTTCTTACAAAAATCGATAAATAGAAAATGAATTTTTAATCCCAACTCTCAAGCCCCCCCACAGCCATGGAACCTGCGAATCTGAGAAGGTTTTCTTCTTTATTTTTTTCTCCATTTGTCCCGTTATTTAACTCATTACTATTGTAGATAAATATCTACATCCAAATATGGAGAAAGTCTTGCGCTGAACATAAGATTTTTTCACTCCTTTCAAAAGATGGAGTTGATTGGGAAAATAAACACAACGTATTCAATTCCGCAACTTAAATACCACCACGCACGTGACCGGTTTCGACTATACTCCGTTTCCGAACTGAAGGCTGCATGAGAGAGAGCGAGTAGCCAATGAGAGGCGTTTCCCCTGCAACCTCATCTTTCGTCTTCGTCCCCCTCACTCCTTCTTACCATGCGGTCGACCAGTGTTGCCAGAACTTGGAAATAGATGCACGTTTGGGGCAAGACGAGGACTTTCCACTACTCTTGCATAGAATGCAATAATCTGCAGAATCCTCCCAAACCTTAGTTGGGGCGATATATTTTGGTTGGCCCATGTTTCATCCTAATAAAATATAGCTCTTTTGGGCTCGTTCTATGGATTGCACAGATCATGCATTCTCTTAAAAAACATCATGCGAGCCGTTACGAATTCAGCTCATTCTATTAGGAATTTTCTCCCATGGTTTCCGATCCTATTCTTAAATCCTACGGACTTCAAAATTCTCCACAGCGATGAAACTTCCCATTGGAAATCCATTTCCTTCTTCAAACCCATCAGTAATTTCCGTAATGTAGGGTACTCCTTCCTCTCATAATGTCCCGAGACTTTCCTGCGAATGACGCCCTCGTCAAACTCATCGATTTTCGCAATTACCGAATTGCGCTCCATCCTCTCGGAGGGAGAAGCCATGGGAGCGACTCTCCATAAGGTGGGACGGATTCTTTTTGCCGATGTTTAACAGATAGCCTGTATATTGTACTAGGCGAATATACTATTATATACTAAATATCGTATTTGGCATGTTGTAACTACTCTATCACAATTTAAACCGTTTAAACAAACACTTCCTAGTTTCTTTGTAAAATGAATTTAAAAATCAGCGTCAATTTCTATTTTCAATTAATTGCAAACCTTCAGCAAAGCTTGATACGGAAACCGTGGTGTAATGGATAGCATCTCCGGCAGTGAAGTGGAAAATTGCTGGTTTGATACCGATGTGATTCGAATTTTTTCGCATCTTTTCTTTTTCGGTTGCAAAATTACTGTTTTTAGTAAATACTTTATCAATTTTAATGCCACAGTCAGGAATAACTATCCGCTGGTTTTACTTTTCGTTTCATTTTGCTGAATAATACGTATAATCTTTCGGGTAGAAAAATTATTCGTCAACGGGGATATTTTCATCTCTTTATCTTCTTTGAAATCACTTACCCACGTTCTAACGACCGTAGACGAACATCTTGCACGGTGGAAATTCAAAATTGGCTGTTTTTCGAGAGGCCTAAACACTTATTCATTGCTACTATTGGCTCCAGTGGCGTCCTTCCCTCGAAAAGGCTGCGGAGGACAAAACTATGACAAATGAATGCTTATCATCCCCCTGACCGTGTTCTCCAGGCTATCCCGTCCTTCCCGGAGACTTCTCTGCAGAGTACGAGTACTTACTCCACATGCATCCGCTGTCCTCTTCTGCACTTTAGCCACGCTCATCAATGGCCCATGGTTTTCTGCTTCTCTTTTAAAATAATCGCAAACCTTATTTATGATATCCCGTGCCTGTCAGTGGAAAACGTCTCTCCTTTCTGCCATTACGCCTGACAAAATAATACAGAATTAAAGCACGTAGTTCGTAAGTTATAGGAATGTAGTGCGTAACGCTGAAGAGCAACGTGCACTGCTCGGCGGTCAGAGAGAGACCGATTCCCTCCTTCACCGTCACCTCCCTGTCTTCTGTGATTGGCTAGAAAACGGAAAGGCATGCAAGGGAATCCTGGCTCAGCCGCCTTCATTTCGGAATCGGAGTGCAGTCATCATGGGTCGAGGAAGGCAGAAGGACAAGAGTATATATACAAAAACCTTACTTATTTGAGGGGGTAATGGTACCAAAGGAGAATAGGGCATAAATGCACGAAATTGAAGTGTTACAACGCAAGCAAAATAATTTTCAACTCACCAATATCCAGCAATTTGACCCTTCTTCTCCCCTTCTGGGATTAGTCAGCCCTTTACCTCCCCTTTCTCCTAATTCTCATAATTAAACCGTAATTCAATTCTGTCAGGTTCTGAGGCAGAGATGACGTTTGTAATTTCAACTTTTTTTTCCCCGGGGTGTTCTAGACCCCAAATATAATTTTGTATGCCCAATCATCTCCCTTTCCCAGCTTCCTTTTATTCTAGATTGCAATATAGTGCGTTGGAGTGGTGCCTATCATTCAAATGTTGCCTCAAAGTAGTACAAATTAAAGTTATTAGTTATTACCCACTCCTCAAGAATGGAGTCATCGTTTCCACTGTATAAAAAGTTAAAAATACCACCACTCAGATATCTTTACGTACACAAGGTTTTAAGGTTATTTTATAATCGTGGTGTACACACAAGCCTTGTCTGTTCGTGTATAAGAAGTTGAGTTATTATGTATATTGTTGCATTTCTGTTTTACTATAGTACTTTTTCATTTTGTTATTTATATCTCGCTATGCTTTGTTTATATAATAACCCCAAAGCGTTTTACATCAAAAATTTGTTTTGTTATTCATGTGTGCTGAAAAACATGTCGATTTCTATTTAAAGTGAATATCTATGAAAGAATCATTTTCTGGGATGAATACGTTTCACGTTTTGGTTTTGTTGAATATATTTAAGACTGTATTATATAGGAAAGTGAAATAAAACGTAAGACTGTAACTTTTCCTTTCTTCGTCCTTTCATTGACGTCCTTTCATTGACGTCCTTTCATTGACGTCCTTTCATTGACGTCCTTCCTTATACTGTGGGAGTGTGGGTATGGTACAGCATCGTTAGTCCATTCCTTGAAAATCTGATTTAAATGTAATTTCACCAAAAACAGGCGATAATTCTGATTTTCTCCAAGATTGCAGAATAAAATCACTTCCACGAACGAACTGGAACAGTTCCACGAACTGTTGCGTGCATTTTAAGAGCTCTTAAATGAAAAGATCAAATTTGAAGAATGCTATTATAGATGTACGCAGTTAATGCTTATTCTGATTTTTTAAGACAATCCACAAATTTAAATTTCTGTTGTAAATCTGGAATTAATTGTGCTTGTTACACTTATTAACGTTGTGTAAATTCACATAATTTAATTCCATCAAATCGATCTTATTTTAAGTTATTATTATTTTCACTTTCTCCGTATACGTAGTATAGAGAAAGTATTGTATTCACAAAAAAATTCGACCTCCAGATTTTGACGGAAATAGATGTTTTGGGGCCCATAGAGCACGTTCTCGCTATTTTCCCTTAACATGTCTGTCTGTGTGTCTGTCTGTGGTTAAAAAGTTTGTCTGCGCTCTATCTTAAAAGTAATTATCCGATCATTTTCAAAATATATATTTAGAATTTTCCTAACAATGCCAAAAGTTTATTAGTTTTTGGTGAATATCGCTTAACCGGAAATTGCGGTTTATCCGGAACAAATTTTTGTTTCTTAAATATCTCTGTAAGAATGCAATATAGGTATATACATTTACACACAAAAGTTGTAGATAATGTACTTTACTACAACTTTTGTATGAAACATTTTTTCGTAGCACTGATTGTTTAGGTGTTATTCTTGAATAATGGTTAACCGGAAGTTGTTGTTAATCCATAAATGGAAGGTTTTCATACATATCTCTGTCAAAATGCATTTTAGGTATATACATTTGAATACAAAAGTTATAGATAATGTATTTTACTACAACTTTCGTATTAAATATTTATTCGTAACACTGATTGTTTAGGAGTTATTCTTGTGTAATAGTTAACCGGAAGTTGTTGTTTATCCATATATGGAAATTTGTCATACATATCTCTGTAAGAATGCAATGTAGGTATATACAAATACATACAAAAGTTATAGATAATGTATTTTAATACAACTTTTGTTTGAAACATTTTCCTTTAACACTCATTTTTTTGGAGTTATTTATATATTACCGGCATAGGCTTCTGTTTTCAATAAATACGGAGAAAGTCATGTGTTGGCCACATCTGATTTTTCATACTTAATTTAACAGAAGTGACTAATAAGAATATTATTCCTGAACAATTACTGCGTAATTGAAACGTCTAAAATAATTACAAATTCGTAACTATAATACAACTTAATGCTTAACAAATTTAATAAAATCTTTTAAATATCTGAGGAAAATATTGTTTTTCTATTCCTCTTCGAAGTTTTTCTGCTCTTCGTTGATTCACTATTGGAGCTCATATTGCGTATGAAATATGCCGTAGGAAACTATTACTAGGAAAGTGAAATAAAACATTATTATTGAACGTTGTCATGTTCCTTTTCTGCAGGTTTCCAGGCCGGACCCCACGATAGACACGTCGCGAGTGGAGGAGATCCTGGCGAAGGAGCCGAAACCGTACGCGGTGCCGCTGAAGAGCGCCCTGAAGAAGCGGAGGGGAATTCTGGGAAGGTATTCCCCTCCGCCGCCTCCTCCTCCGCCTCCCCCCCCTCCACCACCCCCTCCCAACGCAATTCCTCCTCCTATAAGGGTCACCAGCGATCCGAACCACAGGTAATACATCACGCACACTCACAACAGACCAACGCATCCTTAACAGTTACGTAGGACGAATAACAAAGTAGCGACTAAAAAGGGACAGCTCTTGCCGAAATACGTTGCAAATTGGGGTGATTCGCAAACTGTTGTTGCCTGAGTTACGGTCGTTGTATGGAAATTCCCCGTTGTCATGGAATTGGAGGAGGTGACGGAATGTCTTTTGACATTATGTCGAAATTGTTACGGATACCGAAATATGTAGCAAATCGTCCTAAACTTCTTGACGTTCAAATTCATTGTTTATAGTAAAAGAAACTCGCTATTTATTCAACTTCGCAAACTTTGTTGCCGAAATTACAATCATCAGAATTCCTTTTTGTTAGTCCGACCCTTTATTGGCGCGTTTAGGTGCGCCTCTCTTCCACCGAACCTCGTGTGTCGATTACATTTATCGATTTGTCGATTTTATTTACCTTATTGAAAGAAATACAAAAAGAAAGAGTAGGGTGAGGGAAAAAATCTTCGCAACTGATGGTTGTCGAAGAAAAAACCCACGTTGCGGGAAAACACATGCAAAGAAGAAGGGAATGAAAAAGAATGCGAAAACACAGTTACAAAAATAAATACATAGATATATAAACAGTGACAAAGATATTAGATAATGTGCAATTATTTTACAAAGTAAATTTAACAAAAGGTATCGAATTGATATAGTTATAATAAAAGTTAAAAGCTATAATAAACTAAATAATCTAATATTCTATACGCTACAATATAGTATAATTAAAAAAATGCATAAAATTTCTTCATTTGTCAGTCGATGTTTTCATGGACTGTCTTGAAGTCATTGTCGTCATTGTTATGGATACCAAAACACGTAATAATTCATCTAAAAGTTTTGATGTTGAAAAAGTGTTTGAGGTCTTAAAACCAGCATTTATAGTAAGAGAAACTTCGAATTCCTTAACTCATGTTGTCTAAATTGCAATCGTTGTATGGAAATTCTCTGTTGTCATGGATACTGAAAGGTGTGACGAAATTGGCATTATATCAGAGTTCTCAATTTAAGTTGTTACGCAAACCGAAATAGGTCACAAATGGTCTAAAATATTTGGCTTCCAAAAACGTCAATTTTAGTTAAAGAAACTTGCGAATTCTTCAATTTGCGTTGATATGCAAACTTGTTGCCAAAATTGCATGACATCGAAATTCTATTTAATCATGGATACCGAAATATTAAATGTGCAATTTCTTCTTATTCGCAAACTCTAGTTGCCAAATTTACAGTCATGATGTCTAAATTCTCGGTCATTAGCAATACGCGAAGATGTAAAAAAACTACTAAAGATGGATCGAACCCTTCTCGTGCAGACTGGGGAACAGTACTCAAGTAGTACACGAACCAGTGAAAAGTCAAGCTACCTCTTTTACGCTCGATTCACTGCCCTTCAGGACACAGTTGCATAGCCTCAGAGTCTTATCGGCAGTACAATCTGGATGTGCATTTTAAATGAAATACTGAAGAGGACACCTAAGTATTTGCACTGCTTATGCATTTTAATCTCGTACCACTGATTGATCGTTAGATTGTTACTGATTTTATAGCCTTCGTCGCGTACGTACTTAATATAAAGAAGATGATTATTAACCCTTTCACGACGAAGCCTATCGAAGGAAAATACTTCTCCTGCTACGGGTTGCTTGAATTTTTTTTACATCTGTGTACGGAGCTCTCTGGGCATGAGGAATCGCACAGGTATATCTTTCGACCGTTTTGGAACCCCGCACAGCGGGACACCGTCCCTTCCCCAGGCTTCTCGGCTCAACCCTTCAACCCTCGGCAGCCCCTCTCCCAGCAGGTTGCTGCTATAAATTATATACATTAGCATTGGTTTTTTTAAATAATCCTTTGCTGTATGCTCCAAAAATATATACTTTAAAATGAATTCGTAATGTTATTCTGAGCGTTTGACAATTTTGAACGACATTCTGGCGTTATTTTTAACTAATTTAATTTTTATCTATTATTTCTGCAAATTATGACTTATCAAGTATTGTATATTATATTATCAAGTATTTCTCCGATTACTAACTGCAAAATCATATTTCCCATCCTTCTTTTTCATCCGGGCTTTAAACGTAGTCTTTTCTACAATTATGTATTTTTCACCATTGATATATATACACACAAACTAAATAGAGTACCGAAGTGAACCTCCGTTAGTATTCACGCTAGAATTACGTTTGAAATTTGCTCAGGCTCGGCGAAAAACAAATAATTCATTTCTAAGTTAAAAATTTTGTTGTATGCAAAAACTTATTCCCTGGAAAAATCATTTCAAATACGATAAATAAACCGCGTATCCAGGCAGCAATGAGGGCTACTAATGAGGCGAAGGGTCGAGCTCATTGTCGAGGAAAGGCTCTCCCTAAGCAGGGTCGCAAGGGAGTACTGCATACCTTGGATTATTGCTTCCCCAGCGGTCACTTCCCTTCCCTCGCGTCGGCAATAGCTGACATTCGGTGTTTTGCGTAGGTTTTTCTCCGTCGGCTGGAGCCGACATTCGTTCGTTTGCGTAGAAAAATTCACGACGGCTATAGCCGACGCTAGGCGCGAAAGGGTTAACAGCAGAAAATACAGCTAACTTCTAGCAAAAAGGTTTTAGGATACCACCATCAAGGATGACCAGGGGTACTCAACCTGGTGCCCGAAGTGACCTCGTATAATACCCGCCAAGCTTCGATTAAAAGATTATTTAATTCGCTACAACATTATTTCTTGGAATCGGGGACCGAGTGCAGGTTTGGCGGGGAAAGGGTCAGAAACTTGGTTGTCCTGGTCTTGGGTTTCGTGAACATTTCACCCCTCTTATCGCCTATGTCCAGATTAACAAGATGCGTATCTAAGTCATATTTAGTTCATTATACGAATGCGAAGATTCAGCTCAGTTTATCAATGTATCAAACCCCTCGTAATCAATGACTGCTGCTTTTCGGAACGCAGTGGTGCACACGAAAACATTCATCCAGATGTATTCCCCGTTATCAAATCTTCTTCGGAGATAAAGACTTCCACATGAGAGATGTGAGGTCGTGATGAAATTATATAACCGAGTAATATTTTGGATCTTATTTGCCATGGAACGTTTTTTTTTTCCTAACGGCCAAGGGTTAACTGGTAAATTGATAATGTTGCCAAGGGATGGCCTGAATGTCACCATGGACGGAAATGTTTGTTGTGGTGCCTACTTCGCTTTCGGAAGCGCCCTCGGGTGCCAAAAACGGTTGAGTACCCCTGCTTTAGACAATCACTCGCGCGAAATTACGTCATGACAAAAGTCCTCACAAAATCAGCGTGGAGACTTCCACACAAATGTAAGATGAACCAAAACAGTGCTATCATTTTCTCATACGTTACATAACGTTCGTTCATTCAATTTTTTATCAAAATTAAATCGATTTGACCTTTTTAAAATAACATTTTTAGTAAAACAAACTTGCGATTACTTCAAACTCGCAACCTCATGTAGTTGATATTGCAGTCATGATATCAAGATTCTCCATCCTCGTAGACACCAAAAGATAAAGCAAATCCTCTCAGATTTATGACATCTTTAAACCGTCGTTAACACCGATACCTCTCCGTAATGAAGGATTAAAAACACAACTTTCACTCGTCAACACAAATTTTTGGTCAAGCAGGAACTAGGTTTTGACTCTTAGCGTCATCGAATCATGTCATGGAGATCAAATTTGTCGTAATTACAGGCGCAAGTTGCAAGTTTATTCCTCTATTACTCCAGTAGTCCGGGTAAAGTTTGAAGTTTGAGTTGTACCTTGTTTTTGTTGGAATAAATTCCTAATTTCAATTGAATAAAAACCAAAAACTGTATTTTGACCTTGAAAAATCCTCGACCTGACCTGGAAAAACCTTGAAATGACCTTGATTTTTTGACATCCCGTTCTACGGCCACCCTGTAATTAGAAAAGCAGGAGGAAATGTTACTATAGCAAATATAAATCCCATCGTCAAGCCATTAACGATCATGCAAATTAATAAAATGTTACCGGGAAGTAATCGCTGAAACAGATAATTACTTTCGGTGGTTTTTTCCACGTGTAATTAGAAAGGCTGATAGAGTCAATTGAGTGATGATTGTGTAATTACACCCCCTGTCATCTCGCAGGATACATATCTAAATCCAAAATCAACCATTAACGCAACAATTAAGCAATACGTTTCTCGCTAAATATCAACCAATCAGAATTAATTCAAATTTCACTCCGCTAACTCAAAGGCAACAATGTAACCTAATCCTTCGCTGTCAGCAATCACCCAAAACGGCAACGGCTGTGCTGATTGTTTCGTCTGTCGGCAAACAATCCAAGCGGCAAGTCTGTCGGCAATCAGTAATTTTCACGTAGTTTCTGAGGTAACATTGCCTGCCCCTCGTAGTTACGCTAACTGTAGCTTTTGCCCTAATCTGCAGCAAGATGCGCAATTGTTGATGGTATTGTCCGTTGAGAAATTCCTGGTAGTATTGGCTACAGGAAGTGTCAGGCATCTTTTACGAGGAGACCGAGGATTGCAAACCAAGATTCTTAGTTCGTATTGGCCAATATGAAATACTTTTTATCGAAATTAAAAATTTCAAGTCGATAAAAAGTCGTCACCATAGTTACGTATTTACCCAAAAGAGTCTCAGACAAATTTAAAAATATTTTTTTGTCAAAAAGAAGATTTTCGTTTATTTTTAAAACATGAATACAAAGCAAATTTTAGTTTTCAAGTAAAAAATATAAAGTTTAGTAAAAAAATTTAAATTATATTATTTATTATGCTTATTATTATACTTTTATAAGATTATTTATTATATATTTATATTTTATTTATTATATATTTATTATTTTACTTTTTATTTGTATGGTTTTGAGAAGTTTCCAAATTAAAAAGGAGACTAAGAAGTAAATTAAACGGTCAGCAATTAAGACCTTAACTTTGCAGAACAATGATAATTTTACCGCTAATCCTGGAGGCTTAAGTTTTACATGACAAATATAATTAATTAATACTCTTAATTAACATTTTTGTACTTGAAAACTAAAATCTTGCTTTGTATTTATGTTTAAAAAATGAAGATAAACATTTTTGACAAAAAATCAGACTAAAGTCCCGTCGCAGAAGTACTAAATATTTTTCAGTTCGACTGAAATTTCTTTTGGGTGAATCTGTGACCTTATCAGCAACTTTTTATCCAATTGAATTATTGAATTAAAAAAAGTATTTCGTGATACAGCCGTGATTGGTCAATTCCAACTTCATATCTGATTATATTTGGATAGTAATTAATTTAACATGGTGAAGATTTTACCATATATTAGCAATAAAAACAATAAATAAAGCCAAAGTTGAATGAAAGGTTGCGTCTTTCACCCGTAAACCTTTTAAAAACTGCCATATCTCTCTCTACCAATCCAATCTAAAATTCCGCTTTTTTCTCATTTCTTGTTTGTTCCATCGGCACGCATATCAGCTGCATATTATGTTATTTCAAGCCTAGCAACATAACTCAGTAAAAAATTATTTAGGCCGGACGTAACCTCGTAAACATTTGGTTGCAAAGCTCATTTTAGGTATCGCCTTAAAAAAAATGTATTTCGCGTGGAAAAATAACCTGTCACAAGTAAAATTAATTTATATGTTGAAATTTTCATTTACAGTTTTTTGGGATTATATATTTTTAATAGAACTATAGTTCTTGATTTTTATATCCAACTTTATTTGCACAAATTAACCTCTTATCAACTGCAGACAGAGGTACAGAAATGCCTGCATAATATTTAAACCCCGTCTTCGCAGTGATTAATATTTTCGGATATCGAAATGAAAAACCACAGCTCCATTGAAGATAACATCCCGAAACAAACTGTAGATGAAAATTTCAACGTACAAATTAATTTAAGTTGAAACAAGTTTTTCATCATGTGAGAAATAAAATTTTTTTAGGCAATACATAATATTGAGATGTAGAATTAAATTTTTACAAGGTAACGTCTCCCCTAAACAATTTTTTAGAGATGGTTCGACGTAGAGCAGCAAGGTTTGTCAGCGGAGATTTCAGATTCGACAGCAGTGGCTGTGATATAATCCCTCGGATGGAACTCTCTTAGTGATGGAAGACTTGAATATCGACGGAAACTCTTTGATAAATTTATCATTACCAATTTCGGGGAGCAGATAAGGATCTTATCCCAGTTATATACTTACCTGACCTTCGAGAGGAAACAAAAAAGCGATACAGGGAAGTAGTTGCCACTACAGATAGTTACTTTTGGTTCCCGCGAAGTATTAGACAAGCTAATAGCTCTTCAGGGTAGTTAGGGATGTCAGTGTTTTACACCCCCTGCCATGCACCACTGGCTGATTGCAGGGTTTAAAAATGTAAATGTGTGCGTACAAATAGTACGAAGAAGAAATAAGGAAGAAACCCAAAATTTAGTTTGCATTGCTAGAGAGAAATGGCACTTTTTAAAGTTGTTTTTGTGTTAAACACAACGTTTCAATCGATTTCCGCTTTATTTATTGCTATTCAGGCATAAAATCTCCGCCGCTGTGAAGCTAAGTTATTCTTATCTCAATATTATCAGAAATGGAAGGTTAACCGATCGATGCAAACTACGAATATGTGTTTTGATTCGTTCTCATCTGAAACTCCAAGTAAAGGTTGCTAGGCATGAGGGTTGCATGACAACTGAGAGCGCGAAGATTGGGCACATCACGACTGAGCGCTACAACAAGTGAGCGCTTCATTAACTGAACGTCATGACAATTGAGCAGTAGTACAACTGATCGCTACAACAACTGATATGGTCCCATTTGCAGGCGATAGTAATTGAACGATTATGAACTAAGTAATCCAATTCAATGCTTCTTTTCGTTTCTGGTTCCGAATTTCTATGTTATTCTATCTAAGGTTATTTTTAATATTAATTACTATTATAAATAATTAATCAATGGATATGTTTAATAGTTAATTGATGATTATTTTAAATAATTAATTGATGATTAATTGTAATAAGTAATCAATGATTATTATTAATAATTAATTAATGTTTATTTGAAATAATTAATCTATAATTATTATTGATAATTAATTAACGATTATTTGTTATTATTAATCAGTGATTATTATTAATAATTAATTAATGTTTATTTATAATAATTAATCCATAATTATTATTGATAATTAATTAACGATTATTTGTTATTATTAATCAGTGATTATTATTAATAATTAATTAATGTTTATTTGTAATAATAATCCATAATTATTATTGATAATTAATTAACGATTATTTGTTATTATTAATCAGTGATTATTAATAATAACTAATTAATGTTTATTTGTAATAATTAATCGATTATTATTAATAACAATTAATGATTATTTGCAATAATTAATTAATGATTAATTGTAATAATAATTCATTTATTAGTTGTAATAATTATCTAATGATTAATTCATCTTAACTGCAACCTAATCATATACATAAATTATTAAATATTTGAATGTTCATTCATTTTTATTTAAGAAACGATGCTTGTAATTAGAAAAGATTTTTGCTCAAAACATTTATCGATAACAATGCAAAGTAATAAAACAATTATTAATTTAATATCTAATCTACTTTAATCAGTAATTGGCTGAAAGATATTCGCCCAATTGTTTCAGAGCTCTAAATTCAATATTTATTTGTGGATAGTCTTTCAGTTAATACCGTCTTTGAAGGAAACATGCTTAGTTGTCGTAGCGGTCAGTTATACCAGCGCTCGATCATGGCCGTGGTGCTCAGTTGTGGTAGCGCTCACTCCTGACGCTCTCAGTTGTCGGGTAATGTGGTATGAAGCTCCCTTTTGTGCCGATATTGACTGTAAATCCGGAGCGGACAATTGTGGTGGTGGTACAGCTTTGGCTTTTCGAAGAGCAATTAATGTAGCCATTGTGGCATTGTGCTGTTTGACATGGGAGTGCCAATGTGATTTTCGGGCGCGGTTCGTTGCGCTGATTTTGTGTGTAACAGAGTGTTGTTTTCTCCATTGCGCACGCTTGGAAGGAGGGCGCCACTGCGACCACGCATCAGAACAAGGTAACCAAGGATACGCACCAAAGTGCGCAGCTAAAAAAACGCTTCCTTTCTTTTGAATTTTAATTTTGCCCTCTGACGCCCACAAATACACTCGGATTCGAAATTCTTGTTCGAGAGGTTGGAATTTTAAAAATCATTTTGGATTGGTTTGAATTTTCGAAGGTTTCTTACGCAAGCTAAAGTAATATTAAAAACTTTGTTGCTTTTTAGTTATTCCACGCAAAAGAAAAACGACTCTTAAAAGATTAAATGTCACAAAATTCTGATTTTAAGTTGATTTTATTTCTTGTGTAAAATGTCCCAATTGTTTTTAATTTTTTATGAAATTTATTTATATTAATTACTTCTGCTTGCACATTTGAAAATTTAAAACAATACAAAATCCTATGAAGTTCTAACTTTCAAAAACATGAATTTAGAATCTGTAATTTCAAGATATATTTAGAGGGTTCAAAATTTCAAAATCCAAGCGTTTCAATTGTTTTTTTTCTAAATTGGCATCGCGGATGTTTGAATATTTTTGCAAAGCTGCTGATTTTTCAGATCACTTTGTGACAATTGGAATCAAAAGCTCCTGTAGTTGGAATTATCGCATACTTCCAAAAATTGCGATATTTTTATCTAGCAAGTATGCATTTTTCACATGAAATTGGTATATTGATATAAACGTTCTCAAGGAATAAATGAATGGCTTTAAATTAATTACAAAATTCCGCTGATGGTAGATATCTGGGGGTTTCACCGTTACTTTTATTCAGGTAGAAATTTGAAGGATCGCTGTCCTAATCTGAACCTTTAGCTCGCCTTCGCAGGTACTGAGCGCCCGTTTAAAAAACCGACCACGTGGAATACGATTTAAAAAGTTATGAACCATTCAAATGAGCAACAATTAATTATCTTCGTAACCTCACTCATCCAAAGATATATAAAAGCGTCTTTTGATCGACGTTCTACGATGAAAATTAAGATTTTTCGTGATTTTGCTAGAAATTACCCGTTTACATATGGCAACGTTGCCATTGGGTAGGGTGGGGGGGGGATTTCTAGCAAAAATCCTCCCCCCCAACCCAACCCGTTCAACAGTGAGCTATTTAAAACACCCGCCTATCTGACTGAGAAACGTTGCCGTGTGTCAACGGGTAATTTCTAGAAAAATCTTAATTTTCATCGTAGAACGTCAATCAAAAGATGCTTGTATATCTCTTTGGACGAGTGAGACGAGGAAAATAGTAAATTGTTGCTCATTTGAATTGTTATTACTTTTTAAATTGTATTCCACATAAGTTAGATTTTTTATGGTCCTCCCTGATGGGAGGGTGAGGCGCTAAGTAGCCGCAAAGGCGAGCTAAGGGTCCAGATTAGTTCGAAGACCCTCCAAATTCCTACCTGAAAAAAGATAACGTTGAAACCCCCAGAAATTATATGATTTTTTTAATCTTCTCTCTGATGAAATCCTTGTTTTTTACAATTTTTGTATACCTTTGTCTAAACAGTTTAGTTTTTACTAACTTTTGGACTATTTACTAGATTTTTAGGGGTTCTAAATACCCGATGGAAGCCATTTTACACTTCAAATCATAACCTGTAGATTATTTTGTACATAACATATACTTTTAATGACAAAAAGCATTTATATAAAAGATTGCATTGCAAAAAAACATAGCTTATTGACAAGTACATAGCTACATTTACTAACCTTTTGTTAACAATTTTAAGCTGGTGATTTTACAGTAACTTAAACATACTTACGAAACTATTACACAATGTGTACATACAAACATAGTGAAGGTGTGCATGGTATTGTAGTATTGTGGATTTTGTTTATTTATAATTTTTTGGGGGCTTTGTAATCCATAGGTCAGATAAATGTTTTGTGAATTTCTTAGTGTGGGTTGAAATTGTCTGTAAAATAAAGTCTTGTCCATCGAGTTTGAGATGCTATAATGTCCAGAAGGGTGCACCGATGTTAATGAAATAAAAATCAGATTGAATGTTCATTTCCACGCTTATTAATATGCGTTTAGATTTTTTACTTGCCGTAGCTCTTCGTTTACTGTTCTTTGTTTGAAAAAAGTACCTGTTTTCTGCGCTCGGAAACCGACAGCCCAACTTTCTTCGATTGTGACTCGGTTAATTCTTACAGAAATAACTTGCAATTTGTATTCGTGTTGGCCAAGAATTCCTCCAACATTTTGTTATAAAATAACTGTGGAAATATTCATTTTTGTACTAGAAATGGACAATTTTGTAAACCTCTGCTAACTTCGAAAGAAAACGTTCCATTGCGATATGAGTTACACCGTCGTGATCGCAAGAATAACGGAAATAGGAATTTGTAAAGATATATTACTTAACACGTTCCGTGCAGAGAGCGGCATATGCCACTCACGTTGATCCTACCTTGTGGCTGAGAGCAGCATATCACGCCACAAATATTTTTTTAAAAACCTGATAAATGTTAGCATAATATTAAAAAAAAATTATTTCAGCATATAGAGTTAAATTCTATGTATAATTGAAATATTATTCATATAATTTTTATTATTTCATTGTATTATTATTTTATTATATATATATATATATATATATATATATATATATATATATATATATATATATATATAAATATATTATACTAAAAGTATTCAGCGATAGGATAGCAACCAATGAAATCGACACCACATAGAACGTGTTGAGCATGCAAATATCTTCATAATCAATTTTTATTTATCTCCCGTCCCGTATTGCCATAAGTCCTGGAGACCAACTGCAGTGGATTTGTGCAATAAATAAAAAACAATAAATTAGTTAATACAGTCGAACCTTGATAACTCGAATCTCAAGGGCTAACAAGTTCGAGTTACCGAGGTTTTGACTTATCGAGGTTCTGTAACCTAGAATTCGACTTATAGAGGTTTTCTTATGATTACCACTTCATTTAAATTTCATTTTTGATTAAGACAACAAAATCTAGTGACTTTTTTGCATTGCTTACTTAAAAGTGGGGAAATAAATCTGGGGAAATAAAAGCGACAGCTGGTTTTAGGAACATTTTAATAGCGTAAGCTTTTTCTTTGGGTAAATTCAAATTTTCATAACAATTAAAAGTTGTACATCTCTCAGAATACGGAATTAATCACTGCACAAACTTTGGTAATCAGCAACACTTATAAAATCAAGATTTAAAAAAAAGAGTAAATTTTTGTCACAAAATACAGTTCACACGCTGTCTTTTGTAAAATACGCAGCAATTCTGCTTTAATGAAACACAGACCCGAGGATCAATGGCATTTTCGATTGTTACTAGAGCTGCGAATTCTTTTTCACCTTTCACCGGCAGAGGGTTCTTTGAAAATTCGAGTTATAGAGGTCGGGCTACCGAAAAATCGACTTATTAAGGTTTTTACGCCCAAAACGTCGTCAGGAAAAAATTCGAGTTATGCACTGTTTTTTCTTCGACTAATCGAGGTTTTCTCAAGGGCTGGACGTTTTCTTCGAGTTATCGAGGTTCGACTGTATCACCCTTGTCTTTGAGTAATAGCCATTTGGTTTTGTATGGGTTTGAAGTCGCAGGTAACGCTGCATTAATTGTACAGATGTTCACGACTGTGAAAATCACCGTTGGTTGATTTCGGATTGAATGTGCCTTGTCCATTTCCTCCCTCCAGTGGAGGTAGCCGTCCAGTGGTGCGTTTCGGACTCAGCCTCCCCTGCACCCACAACAATGAAGGCAACAAGGAGAACACCAGGCCGCCGCCCATCCTACTGACCCCGGCCAACTCGAACGCCAAACAGCAGCAGCATACGTGCAAGATGGTGTCCCACGGCAACTCCGACGAGTCCTCGGACGAAGACGAGCACAGTAATGCAATCTATTTAATTAATGCCTTGAGTAAGAAATTAACCATTTTAGAACATGGCTTGCTGTCGTTGTGTTTCGCTTTGTGGAGCATCTGTGTTAAGTTTAACTATGGCTTGCCATGTCGTGTCTGGATCCTGAATGAGTGTATATCACGAAAGACCTTTTTTTTTATTTAAAGTCGATGAAAAGTGGTCGCTACCGTCACATATTCACCCGAAATAAATTTAATCGAATTGAAAACTGTTTAGGTCTCCCGCAATGGGTGTAAAGTTTGATTTTTTAGTCAAAAACGTTGATATTCATTATTTTAAACAAATAGAAAGCAAATTTTTGTTTTCCTGTACAAAAGTATAAAGTTTAGAATGTTAATTAACAGCATAAGAAAATAACCAATACATTTGATTGTTTTAGATTTTGTTTATAGCAGGGGAATTGTACAGGGTTTTGAAAAGGCATAAATGACACACGAGAGATATAATTAATTAATACTGTTATTAACGTTCTAAACTTTACATTTTTGTAGTTGAAAACAAAATTTTTTTTCGTGTTTATGTTTTAAAAAAATTAAAATGTACCTTTTAGAAAAGAAAAAATCCAACTTTAGGCCATTTGCGGGATACCTAAATATGTTTAAAATTTATTTGGGTAAACATGTGATCATAGTGACAACTTTTTAACGACTTGAAATTTTGAATTTCGAAAAAAAGGGTTTCGTTATACGCCATAATGTGTATTGCTTGCTGAATGTTCTCTCATTACCTCTCTGTTGCTCCAAAACCTCTGGGGTATGTTATCGTGGCCGATAATTGATGGTGATTGCTAGAAAGATTTTGTCATCTGTCTTGGGTACGGTGATTCAGACTCATGCTAAGATCAACGACAGACAAGAAGGTTTGAAGTTTTCTTTTTCTGGTTTCTAAAGGAAAAATCTGATGTGGCCAGCACATGACTTTCTCCTTATGGAAAATGTAAATATTTATCTACGACAGTATTTTCAAACTCTAGATTCAATCTAAACATAGAAGATGTATACAAATACAGTTTTTGTAATTTTTGTAAATAACTGTATATACCTAAATACCAGATTATAATATATATAACCTAAATAGTAAAGCTCGACTTCTAGTTAACCGATTTACTCAAAGTCAAACGCAAAGAGTTTTGTCAAAACTATTGAAAAGTACTCAATGTTTTCAATTTCGATTGCAGTATCGCCAACAGTGATGATAGATTTTCAATTGGGAAAAGAAAACTTCAAACCTTCCTATTGTCAAACGTCTTCCGTCAACAGCTGATTGGCATATTGATAATGATAAATTTGGTTCTCAAAGCAAATTGCAGCAATCAAACTAAATAAATAATACCAGGTGTACAAGTATGAAAGCGGAATTTCCCTATAGATGGTGCTCGCTATCAGTTTAAAGATGCTTCTGCAGCGCCATCTTCTCCCTCTAACGAAGTTTGTCAACACGCAATGACCTAAGTTTCATACACCGGTAAATTTTTCTATAACAAGTCGAGTTTTGTGCCTACGAACTATGATTTGCATTGGTTTTCTGCATTCATTTGAAGAAAACTGCTGCAGAATCGCACAGAATGCTTGTCGGAGCATACGGTGAACATGCTCTTGGCAAAACTCAGTCCTTCGAGTGGTTTAAATAATTTAAAAGTGGTGAATTTGACGTGAGCATTGTTTTTTGGCGTGGCATTCATAACCTGCGGGAGAGGTGGGAAAAATGCATAAATTCCAATGGAGAGTATTTTGAAGAAAATATTTTTTATAATTTTCAAATAACAGACGTGTAATTTTTGCAAAAGTTCATCATGCTTCTACCACTGGTAGCTATTAATGAGGGAATGTCGAGCAAGTAACCAGCATCCATGTTGTCTGTGACGCATGTCGTATTGTTTGTGTTTTAAGTGTTTCCTCTTCCATACCAAATTTTTTCTCCTCACGTTGTTTTGTCTGTTCATATTGAAATAAACTGTGTGTGCAAATGTTTGTGGTCTACAGGTCGTTCTGCGGGGAACAGAGTTTTGAGGAAAGCTTATTTACAGGTTTTTCGCATCCTTCAACCCAAAGCGTACCGTTTTGCAATTCACCCTTTTTCCAATGCAATTCAACTTTTTATGAAGCACTCTAACTTTGGCCACACAAAACCACACTCGCTTCTGAAAGAAAAATCGCAATTTTGCATTCTACGTCTTTTATTGCAATCTTCTTATTTTTTATCTGTCCCTCTCCTCTTTAGCAGTGCAAATTCATCCCTTACCTCGTTTCAACGTTTTTTTTCACGCACGGTTGCCGGTTTGCGAGTGTAATATCGGTTGCAAACTTCTGTTGGCGAAATCAAAATTTTTTAATCTCGAAGACCTGAGTTCGGTTCCTGTTCGCATTGATATTTATGCCGATTCCTGTGGTCTGTAATGACTTCCTGCGGTTTAATTGAAAAGTAACGAAGTGAATTGTGTTTAATCCTCCACTTCCAGCATAATTTTAACTTCGTCTTGCTGAAATCATTTTGTCAACTTCCAATTGGAGACTCACTTTTGTGAGATTGTGATGAAAATTTTTGTGGTGATGTAATTAGAGTAATGAAAAACTGTATTGCCTAAATGGTTCCTAGTTTCGTCCTCTTTCACTGTGCATGTTGATGTTTGTGTGTGTTTATTTTCACGTTGTGTTTTCATGTTGGGATAGCAACAGCAAGATGTTCTTCCCCTGAAATATTATGTTGAATAGCATTGTGTCAGGTTTATTGCCAGTAGTACGCTGGGAAAATTCGATCTACTGTTAACCCTTTGGCTACGATCTCAAGGGTGGGTTACTGCGTTACCACTAAATTATTCTGAGTGTTTAGTTCCATGGTTAAACCAATAACACTATTGGTTAATGGTAGATATCTCGGGTTTTCACCATTACTTTGTTTCAGGTAGAAATTTGGAGGGTCTCCTTCCTAATCCGGACCCTTAGCTCGTCTTTGCAGGTACTGAGCACCTGACCCTCCCATCAGGGGGGACCATGAAAAACTAACTGAATGGAATACAATTTAAAAAGTTATAAACAATTCAAATGAGCAACAATTTAATATCTTCGTCATCTCACTCTTCCAAAGAGATATAAAATCGTCTTTTGATTGATGTTCTACGATGAAAATTAAGATTTTTTTTAGAAATGACACATTGACACACGGCAACGTTGCTCAGTCAGATAGGCGGGTTTTTTAAATGGCTCACTGGCCCACTAGGTTTGGTTTGCTGTCTTATTATGAACTAGCTGAGGTACCTGTTGAACGGGTTGGGTTGGGGCGGAGGACTTTATAGATTATTGCTAGAAATCCCTCCCCCCTAAACCCAACCCAACGGCAACGTTGCCGTGTGTCAACGGGTAATTTCCAGCAAAATCACGAAAAATCTTAATTTTCATCGTAGAACGTCGATCAAAAGACGCTTTTATAACTCTTTGGACTAGTGAGACGACGAAGATAATAAATTGTTACTCATTTGAATCATTTATAAATTTCTAAATCGTATTCCACGCTGTCAGTTTCTTTATGGTCCCCCCTGCTGCAGCGGCCGGGCATTCCTGAGCTGCAAAGGCGAGCTAGGGTCCAGATTAGGATGGAGACCCTCCAAATTTCATCCTGAAAAAGTAACGGTGAAACCCCCAGATATATACCATTAACCACACTATTATCTTAAGAATTAATGATAATAGAGAAGTGATATTTGCTCCTGTTTAACCCACTGGGATCGGAGAATGGGCAGCCTCCACTTGAAGGGATTATATGCTTTCCTCCTCTGCCACAGACTTCTTTGAGAGAGCTAAAATTTTGCGTAGCTTCTCGGCACAGTTTGTGCAGCTAAGGAGTGAAGCCATTTCTGTTTTCCTCACTTTTTCCTTTGCTTTGCGTAGCAGTTGGAAGTGCGATTTTGAAATAAAAGTGCTTTAGTATTTCTAGGACCCGTTTTCCTCAAAACCAGCTTCTGATATACATAACTATTCTATAAATTCGAAATATTTTCATTTTAAGGAATACTCGGGAGCGGAGGCCTGCTGGTGGCCTAATTTTAAATCATTATTCAATTGTTCTAAATGTTTGTAATTTGTTTTCTTTCTGTTATTCACTATAAAGTACCAAAATCTACCAGAAAACAAAAAAATTCCATTTCTGACTGTATTAGTATTAAAATTGCTAGCGGATCTCAGTGGGTTAATATCTTTATAATAAGATTTAATTTTAAAAAAAACAGTAAAACTTCTTTCAAAAATCTTCACCCCAAGACTTTCAAATGCTTATGTAACTCTAAAATGTTACGCAAAGTCATTTTCCGTATGTTTTCATCAAAATTTAGGAATCATTATGAATTAGGAGCACTTACAGGAAAAAAGAACTCAAACATTTCAGTCAATCGACTGTTTGGAGTGATTCATTCCAATGAAAACAATCGAATAACTTATTCCATTATTTTTTTCGATCGTCCCATCTCTATAAAATATAATAAATAATAAGATTTTATAAGTATAAAATATCAAAAAATAGGAATTTATATAAAATATAATAAATAATAGGATTTTATAAGTATAAAATATCAAAAAAATAGGAATTTATATAAAATATAATAAATAATAGGATTTTATAAGTATAAAATATCAAAAAAATAGGAATTTATATAAAATATAATAAATAATAGGATTTTATAAGTATAAAATATCAAAAAAATAGGAATTTATATAAAATATAATAAATAATAGGATTTTATAAGTATAAAATATCAAAAAAATAGGAATTTATATAAAATATAATAAATAATAGGATTTTATAAGTATAAAATATCAAAAAAATAGGAATTTATATAAAATATAATAAATAATAGGATTTTATAAGTATAAAATATCAAAAAAATAGGAATTTATATAAAATATAATAAATAATAGGATTTTATAAGTATAAAATATCAAAAAAATAGGAATTTATATAAAATATAATAAATAATAGGATTTTATAAGTATAAAATATCAAAAAAAAATAGGAATTTATATAAAATATAATAAATAATAGGATTTTATAAGTATAAAATATCAAAAAAATAGGAATTTATAAAACAAATTATTTAGGTTGAAAGCATAAATATCTCTATGATTATTACTATCAGTATTATAAATGATAAAATTTAGAAATAGGATGATACAAATAATAAACAGGAGTAGATACATAAAATACAGCATTTCTGAACACAAAACTTATTAAAAGTTGAAGGTTTTATGAAAAATTATAAAAACTGAAGCTTAAATCAGAGTTCACCATGTATGATTTCAATTGGTGCTGGTAAAAGTGTAATACACATGAAATAATACAGTAAAATTTACTTTTATTTGCAGTTAATGTTCAGCAATACATTTGAAATTAACTTCTAACATTCAAGGTGACTTGTACTTTTAATAGTTTGTGAACTACAATGGAAGATGTCGTTGTTTTTAAGATGAGTGTTCATCGGCTATGAAGATTGGCATTTCGATTTCTTTTGATTATAAAAAACTTTAATTGTCTGGGATCCAATGAGGCTACAGTTAAAAGACATTGTCAAGTGAGTGTAGGGAAACTCAATATATAAAAAATAAAAGGATATGATTAAACACAATCAAACATAAATCAAAGAATATGAAATACAGATATACACATAAAAAAGCAAATAAACACAAATTATTATAACTTACATACACAGTCATTGGATTCCTCAACGGTATACAGCGTACTTTTTGTTAATAAATTACAGATAATAAATTTAATTAAATTATTAAAGTTAAGACTTAAAGTTATTTAAATTAAGATCCTGTGCAGGAAGTTTATTGCTTATTTGCACATTGAAGTGGTTAAGAGACATTGAAAGTCTACAACGAGGTATATCGAGATTATTTTTATGCCTAGAGTGGAAATTATGTACATTGGACCTTTAAAGTTTATAGTCTGCCCTTTCCATTGTTTCTGTCATACGCAAGCACGCTGCGTCATCATGGCGACTTGCTCCCTAGCGTCTTCACGCATGTTTTATATTGATGAATGCACATTGTTGTTGACACAGGTCGTCTTGCGAACAAGATAGCAAGGAAGGACAGCCTTGCGCTCAAGCTGTCGTTGCGTCCGGCCGTGCAGGAGCTGATAGATAGGAACATAATCCATTCGCAGACGGAACGGGAGAGGAGGGAGACAAAGGAAGCTGTGGGGGAAAGACTGATCAGGTAAGATCACCTCCGTGTTTGTGTATAAATATCATTATTATGCTTATTTTATAAGATTGTGGTGACAACGGATTTCTAATTGATTCCTATCAGGACGTTTTCAGTTTATATCGTTATCTGTAACTCTTGTGACAGTGATTGTCTGTGACAGGTGTGAACTATAAATTAATAAAACCCACGTCACAGTCAGCAGTGACCTTTTCAAAGTCAGTACAACCATTTTTCTGGGTTAATATTGCTTAAAATTGCTGCAACAGCGAAACTGAGCTATATTTGTATTTAATTCGGAGGTATTTGGTAACTGCCAAGAACCTAATTCTCTACTGAGTTCTCTAATTGAAGAAACGAAAAAAAATGTAAAATCTTACATGAGCTTAATTCAATGTTAAACGAGATTAAAAACAATTATTTCTAACCTTTCCAAAGTTCGAAAACCTATGAGCTCGGGTTCAACGATCGCAATGCTCGTCAGGGGAACAGGTTGTTTATAACCTGAAATATTTTGGAAAACTGTTGCGTTTCTCGTCACAATTATCAAAATTAAACTACGTTATAAAAGTAAACTACATTCCATGACCGTAATATGAATCTTCATTCTATTCCCACTCTTTTGGTGCTTTATTCGACTTCCTACGACCGTTATTTTTTATTTAATTTTGCAAAAGAAATAAAGTCTGCAATGGAAAAAGTGACCTCTACGTGTATTTCTTATGGAAACGTTTTGACTCGTCTGGGTTCGAACCGTGCACTTTAGGGAAATAAAAGGTAGCCTATTCTCTGCGCGGGGTCGACTTTTAAATACGCCCAAAATTTCGAAGTTGTTAATCTCTCGGTTCACGAGTTTTCAGTGAACAAAAACCCACACACACACTTGTTGTTTAAGAAAACATAACATGATATTTTCTCTGAATTGGTACCACAATTGCAGAAGAAACAAAAAAGTAGAAATTCAGAGAAATTCTTGATTTTTCCATATCATATTCTGCTTCAATTCATTCTCTTTACGCTCGTGTTTTTAATTCGAAAGAAAAACGTTTTTGAGGTTAAGATTTAATAGAAATTAATGAGGAGGTCTAGAAGTTTTGGTAAAATGCAGTGAAGAAAGTAGTCGCCAGCTATTTTTCATCTTGTTCACTCTGGGGAAAACGTCCAGTGAGAAATTTTCTAAGAAAATAGCGAATTCAATTCATGCAAAATGTTCATAAATTCATAAGTTCATAAATAGCATAAGATAGCTCGAAAATCATATTGAGCTATCTTCAAGGCAACATACTTAAAATATGATTTTAAATGCAGCGTAATGATGCTTTTTATAAAATAGATGGCCCCACGTTGTGCGCCAAGTAGTAACGAGATAAAATTAATAATAATGATAGAAATGCTGCACAGGGCGTTAAACTTTATAGAGATAAAAAAGTGATAAAAAGATCGAAGCTGGGCGCCAATATTCAAAAGAACCAATTAATTAAAGTTACCGCGAAATGCATACACTCAGGGTCGCTCGGTTTCCGATGTGAATAAAAACCACAATTTCTCTTAATTGATATTAATCCATTCAAAAAAGAAAATACAAGAGAAATAAACCTTAAAACTAATGAAAACCAAACCCCCAAAAGACACACAGGTAACTCAAGGAACACCGAACACAGTTGAAGAAAACGAAACATAAAACACCACCATCAATAAACCTTATACTAAACTATAGTAGGAAGTCGAAGATTCTCAATTTTAAAGGGACCAGTGAAAACCTCATAGGGACTCAAATTGATGTCATGAAGAAGTTTTTTAAAAAATAGAATTCAACTTTATGTTTCTGTTTTGTTTTGCAGGCGGCTGAGTATGCGGCCGACGCAGGAGGAATTGGAAGAGAGAAATATTCTTAAAAGTACGTTTCTTTCGTTCACACGATTTATTTCTCGTTTTAATCACGATTCCGTCAATTTTTTTGTATTTCAAAATCCTGTGGAATTCGACGAATTTATTTTTTTTTATATTTCACAGCCAATGTGGCCATTTCAGTGCATAAAAAAGTCGTGATTTTTAATTTAAATATTTTTGAAAATAGAATCGCTTTCAGTTGCAAGATCGGCCATGACATTTTAAAGATATTTGCCAAATTGTTGTGACTAACTTGCAAATTGTGAGTGCAAAATATTTGTAGACTAGTGCTCTTTTAGCTTATTTTGAAAATTTAATCCAATTTAATGTTTTATTTACCAGTTTGTATAAGTATTTACCAGTATTTATGAGTATTTACTAGTATTTATGAGTATTTACTAGTATTTATGAGTATTTACTAGTATTTATGAGTATTTACCAGTATTTATGAGTATTTACCAGTACTTATGAGTATTTACCAGTACTTATGAGTATGAACGGATCAGCAATACTTATCAATGTTGCTCACATTCTAATCAAAACATGGATACGAATTGTTGTTTTGATATAAAAATTAGACTCCGTGAGATGCATTATTATAGCAAATCAGTGCTATAGTATGTTATGAATCATAAAAGAAGTGAAATTAATTTCTGCAATTCAAAAGGAATATTTTTAAATAGTCCAGTTTGAGTAATTACTTTTCCTCGGTTGACGATTTGATCAATCCTTCGTAAGTGCCTATTTCGATAGCATCCTTCGCTCTTTCTGGATACATTTCAGAGATTTTAAAGATTGTTAGTGGTTCAGCTAAGCACTGCATTCTCCCCTATGCTATTTTTTCTAACCTTAAGATGCGTTACACGCTGTGGGCCGAGCCAAGCGAATGTTTAATCACACTGCCAGCCGACACCAACCAAAAACAATGGAAGTTACAAAGTATGACTTTATCATTCTTCGTAGTGATGCAACTAACCCAACTTGGAGTTGAGTTAGTTTCTTTATGACTAACAACCCAACTATTGTTTAACCCTTCCTTGGCGGTGCGGGGTACTGGAGGACCCCAAAATAGCTAAATTCCATAGAAAAGTTTTATTTTTAACCAAACATGTTTCTTATTCCATGTATTCGTGCATCAATGTTTCTTTAATGTTATGAAATTGAAAGAAATTTGTTTCACAGCTGTTTTTGGAAGTTTTCAGGGTACAGTCAAGTAAGTGTTTATAACATAATTCTATCTAGAATGTTTCTTTATGACCGCAAAACCAACTTGAAGCTGTGTTAAATGTCTTAACGAAACAGTAACTACTAAATAAACCTAGAGATTCACAGCTAGCGTGTCTCGAAACTACCTTCATCCCTTTTCACAACGATTCTGTTACGGAAAATACTACAGAAATTACTGCATTTTATACAGATAAGTATAAAAGAAAAAATTTATTATGCATATCCTTTTACTTTAGCCTTAGGAAAGGGTCGACAAAAAAAACAATGGGAATTTAACAAAAGTAACAATTTTCTCGTTTGTTAAAGTAGAAGTGTTTTCTTTAGTTTGAATTCTTGAAGGATTCGCTTGGAATTTTATTAGAAAATTAGCTGCTGCAGATATCTTGCAAACAAACACGTGTCATTGAACTTACTCGGCTTGGGCTGAAAGGGGGCGTCCATTAGTTACGTGAGGCGTTTAGGGAAGCCGAATTTCACTCAAGTGGGGGAGAGGGGGGTTCTCGCAAAGATTACGTCATTTTTTATCTGCAAAAAACAGTGTAGAATTATGAGATAACTGGGTTAAATTGAGTAAAACGTGTTTCTCTACTAAAATATGACTAAATTTTACACAATAATATTTATTCAGGGTTATGCGAGCGCCACAAGGTAGCATAGTCGATTGTTTAACCACCGGCTAGCCGAGTACGAGATTTGATAGGCGCTTCGATGTATGAGCCTTGTGACAGCAACGTATGGACAAGTCTCGACGGCCCAGTCAACCATCTCAGTAGTCTTAAATACTAGTCGCAACTAGCCCTATATAAAAATAATTAAATAAATTATGTATTTTTTAATAAATCCAATACAGTGAAGCATAGGTTAACATATTTACACTGAAAACACGCAGTTTGAACAATCTCAGGCGAGATTAGAGGAGGGTCGAGCCAAATCTCACAATATCTCACCAGGGGCAGGTCAAAAAATCACAAAAATCACCTCGCGTAATTAATGGATGCCCCCAAATGAATCCGTGAGGACTCGCTCTGCATATAGTGTGATTACTTCCATGCCGACACCCTGTTTGTTCCTGGAGTAGAATCGGCTCGGGCCGGCCGACAGTGTTGAGGCACCTAATCGTTTGATGCAGTGAAATTAAATGAAGAAAAAGTGTTCGTGGCAAAGGTTTGAATCGCAGTTGTCTCATGATTTTGCTTTATGATTCCAGAGCAAAGTCCGGCCGAAGAGAAGCTCCAGAAAGAGGAGAAGAAGAGGGTTCTCTTGCGGAAGCTCAGCTTCCGACCTACCGTCGAGGAACTCAAGGAGAAAAAGGTCAGTTGCTAAAACAACTAGCGTATTTGCACCAAGTGAGACGAACCGGATCCTAACTCAGGTTGTTTATTTCCATTTCTCCTGTCATTTTTTCATTTTTTTTATGTTTAGTATTACAGTAGAGGATCGTTTATCCGAATTTTTCGTGACCGAGGTCGGTTCACCTTAAGGATATGTTCGGATAATTGGTATTTTAACCTGAATGAGAAAAAGGAACTGTAAAAAAGGCTTTTACGGGTTACAGTACATTACTCATGTATTTTGTGAACCCTAAGAGCATTTTAAACATTATAAGTTTAAGAAATATTTGGTTAAATATTAAAAATAACAGTAAAATTTGTTTTGGAAATTAATTTTTCAGTTGGTAAGCTTGTGATGGTGTTCTTTATTTTTGTGGTTCTTAGTAATGAATTATTTTATGTATACGCGCTTATAAATGATTAAATGTTGTTTGGATAATTATTTGAATTAATTTTTGTAAATTTGGTAACAATGCTAAAATTGAATTCTTGAAATTAACCAAATTCTCCGTTAATCACTGTAAAACAGACGAATAACAAAAACTTGGTCAAAATATCTTCATTAGTTTCTGTGTTAACGAAGGTCTGTCTGGGGGATTGACCTCACATGAGTAATTAATAGTTATATCGGAAGAAATAAGTCCGTGAACTTTTTCAATGTACCTTTGAAATTATAGCCTTATTTTGTTGTAATTGTTTCGAGACGCTAATCAAAGCCCATCTCTTTCAGATAATCCGTTTCAACGACTACATAGAGGTGACGCAGGCCCACGACTACGACAGGAGGGCGGACAAGCCGTGGACGCGTCTGACGCCTAAGGACAAAGCGGCAATCAGGAAGGAGCTGAACGAATTCAAGTCGTCCGAGATGGAGGTACATCAAGAGAGCAGGCATCTCACCAGGTGAATTGCGTTTAATTTCTTTCTTCCCACTTTCTGCGAATGAAAGAATTTTCATGGCGGGACGTTACCACTCTGACATACCCGACAACTGAGCTTGAGACAATTGAGCATGCCTCAACTGAGCACCAAGACTATCGAGCGCTAGTGTTTTGAATATTGTTTGCAGATGGTTTTAATTGAATGACTACGCACAAAGTATTATTAAAGTTGGGGTGAAACAATTGAACGTCTTTTAAGGATTTACTGACTAAAGAAGAATAGATATTGAAATCAGTAATTGTGTTTTGCATTTTTATAAATAAACGTTCGTAGCAGCAATCTTATATTATTACAAACATCATTTACAAAATACAGATAAAATGAACAATTTATTTAATAATTTATAGATCTGTTATACATAGATGCTTCTCCATTCATTCATTTATTTTATTAGATTAATTCATATAGATAGATAGATAGATAGATAGATAGGATAGTAATTCACAGGCTAAACCGCAAGTGTCGTTGACTTAAAATTTTTACAGCGTATTGGCCATAAGGTGTAACCACCAGAAAAATTGCGATTTTGAACCTCAGTGTCATGGGTTCGATTCCAGAGGGCCCCAAAGTCCCGATTTTTCCCATTTAAATGCATTGATTTGATTTTCGGGAATTAAAAAAAAATACTTTCCGGATAGGTAGAGAATCAAAACTCAAGGAGCCTATATATATGGACATGATCAATTAAAAACATAAATGACTTTCACCGAAAATGTCCTGGGTTCGATGCTAGGATGATGTAAAAATCTGCCCTTAAAAATACATTGAGGTAGTTTTTCATTGTTTTTTTTGATGCACTTATCGAAATGATTGGAAGTCCTTGCTTTGCTAGAAGATGAATATTAAGAATTGGTTTAAGAAAATAAATTAGAAGAGATGGTACTGTTCCTGGGTTTGAAACCAGAGCACAATACAATTTCTCACATAAGGAATATATGGGAAAAGTAGGACGTCGTTTGAGGCAGTTGTAGCCAATATTTCTGCTTGAGTTTTCACACATAGTTAGAGACGGTGATCCTTTGTTGTTCTGCATAGTAATTATAACCCGGAAGACCCGGGTTCGATGCCAGACGGATGAATTGCAGCGAATTTTAAAAATATTTGCAATACTTTTTCTACTTATGAGGACCCTCTCGATATGATGTCAACTTCAAATTTGTTTTAACAACACGCAACAAGCATATAAAATGTATTTATAATCTTTATTCACATGCCAAGTTTAAAGATTCAATGTTATTGGGAAAGCGTTAAATAAAATCTTAAAAACCGTAGCAATTTCTAATTTTGAGACGCCTGGTGTCGAATCCAGGACATAATGGCTGCTGTGAATACTCATTATGACTGTTTTTTGACTTGATGTTATAGACTCATTAAGTTTAAAGTCGATATCATACCTAAAATTGGTTTCCATTATCTCCATAACAAATGCATTGAGGAATGTAAATGGCTCTCTGGGATCGAAGCAAGGACATTCAGAGAAACGTTAAAAAGCATACGTAAAATATATTCATGATTTCTATCTACATGCCAAATTTTAAGTTTCTATGTTTACGGTAAGCAATTTTAAATAAATCTTAAAAATCGCAATGTAAGTTAAATGGGATAATATTTGCCCTGACCTAGCGTCGAACCAAGGATAATCGTCGAAGATGTCTTTATGGTTTCCTTTCGATATACACGGCTTTTAGCGAACCTTCGAACTTCAACTCTCTGCTTTGCCAAAAAGTGCCTCAAGCAATTTTTGAAAATCTCCGCAATGCATTTCAATGGGAAAAATCGGGACTTTGGGGCCTTCTGGAATTGAACCCATGACACTGAGGTAAAAGTTACCTTTTTTCTGCCAGTTACAGGATATGGGCAGTATGTAAAGTAAAAATTTCAAGTCGGTAGCCATGGTAGAACATGGTTAGAATTTTGATCCCCTGTGAATGAATGAATGAGTGTATATATATCTAGGTTTATCCGGAGAAGCGTCTATATATAATAGATATATAGGGGATCAAAATTCTAACCATGTTCCACAAGTGCCACTGACTTGAAATTTTTACGACATATTGGCCATAACGTGTAACCTCCAGGAAAAAGCCAACATTGAACCTCGGTGTCATGGGTTCGATTCCAGAAGGCCCCAAAGTCGCGAATTTCCCCATAAGAATACATGGCGGGGATTTTCGAAAATATTTTTGAGGCACTTCCCGGAAAAGGAGAGAGTTGAAATTCGATAGATCGCTAAAAGCAGTGCATATCCAACGAAAATCAAAAAGACATCGCCGAATATGGTCCATGGTTCGATGCTAGGTCGGGGCAAAAATCGGCCGTTTAAAATGCATTGTGGTGATTTTTAAGATTTTTTTTGGACCCCTTCCCGATGGCATACAAACTTGAAATTCGGCATGGGGTTAGAGGCCATAAATATATTTCATAAACAAATTTTACATATTCGCTGATGGTCCTTGGTTCGATCCCAGGGAGCCATTTACATTCCTCAATGCATTTCTTATGGAGATAACGGAAACAAATTTTAGGTACTTCCAGGCATGATATCGACTTCAAACTTCGTATGAAATTAGATCAAGTCCTAACAGGTCATACTGTGCATTCACAGCTGCCAATATATCCTGGGTTCGACACCAGGCGTCTCTACAATCAGTAACTGATCCGATTTTTAAGAATTATTTTGAACCCTTTCCCAATAATATTAAAACTTGAAATTCGGCATATAGATAGAGATCATAGATACATTTCAAACACATGTTTTAGATTTCCTATATCGTCCTTGGTTCGAATCCAGAGAGCCATTTACATTTGTGAAAATTAGAACGTCTTTTGAGGCAGTTGCAGCCAATATTTCTGCTTGAATTTTCACACATTGTTAGAGATTTAGATCTTCTGTTGTGCTTGATAGTAAGTTCACCAGTAAGACACAGGTTCGATGCCAGACGATAAAATTTCAGAGAATTTTTAGAATATTTTCAATCTTTTTTTTTCTTTTGTGGACAGTCCCGATATGATGCCGATATGAAATTAGTGTTGTTGATCTGCTTGCAGTAAGCAAGCTACATTTCACTCGTATATAGGTATATCCAGAGAAACGTCTTTATACAATAGATATTGTTTTTGGGTGGGGTTGGTTCACATTTAATATTACTTAGTGCATTTGTGTCGTTCAGTTAATACCATCTTCAAACAAGACTCAGTTGTCTGCATTGAGTCTCAATTGTCTGGTACTCAGACAATTAAACTGAATAAGTTTGTGGTCTTGCTTTTTGTTGTAACTGGAATAAATTTGTTCTTTCTTTTTGTCTTTTCCAGGTTCCATAGACCTTGACAGTTACGTTCATTGCCGAAGACTGCGCCCTTAGCTATTCTACGCTGCCACTTCCAGAAGATTACATTCTTCCAGTTCTTCCAATTCATCTCGTGGTGACAGCTCTTCGTCTGTAAACGTCGCAATTCAATTGTAAATTGCCACTCAGTTGCAAATTGCAGCATTGCGAATGATTGAATAGCAACGCGGAAGGATATATTAGCGAGTTTTAACGGAATTAATAGTGTTTTTATTTTGCGGTGCCCAAAGCACCGACCCAGAACGCTGTGTATGTATACGAAACGGCGTCTGAAGTGATTTAATGCAAAAATAAAGGAATGCGGGACTCTCGAATAATTACTCAGTGTTGGGCCATTTCTTTTTCCGTTGGCTGGACCAACGGAGGTGCCAGAGTGACGACGTTTTTGAATTCAAACGGTGATGTTGCGATGCGCAGGAAACAAACGAAAGTGACGATGCGGATTTGAACAATCGCGGAGATTTTTCGAAAGAAAGACTGCGTCAAGACTAAAATCCGAGTGTTTTCTGGCTGGTTTTTCTTGTTTACGCTTAAATTCGCTGAGAGGAGTTCCAGAAATAAGACTACGTCAATGAAAGTCTCCGCGGGAGGTGAATAAAAGTGACAAAAGACGTCGTTTAGTGATATTAATGTGCGCCATAAGGTCTAACAATTTTCTACCGAAGAAGTTGGTGATATTGAGAAAGACGGTTTATGACGAGTCCATGATTTATATATACATGTGAATGCATAATGATTATGAAGCGTCGCAGGGCATTGTCCCGTCTGCGTCCATGTAATGTACATTTTTTTTGTAACTCTTCAACGTGGTTGTTATTACGCGCCGCTGGAGTTTTTGCCACAGAGGCGATGCAATGATTAAAAAACGAAGATAAAAAATTTAAAAATTGAATTCTGCCCTGTCATTCCGTGAAGTTGAGTTTTGATACCGAGGACCTGTTTATTGTCACGAATTTTGTTGATTTCAACCCTCAATTTCCGTAACACTCAACCCCACGGACACCGTTTTCTGTTCTCGACTCCATCGCACTGTTACACACTAACCGTCGTTTTTTCAATCCAATATTTTAGAAGGTGATTTTATTATTGAAAAATCTGATGTGGCCAACACACGACTTTCTCCATATTTATTGAAATCAGAAGCCTAAGCCGGTAATGTATAAATAACTCCTAAACAATGAGTGTTACAGGAAAATGTTTCATACAACATTTGTAGTAAAATACATTATCTATAACTTAAGTATATAATTGTATATAAATACATCACATTCTGTCAGAGATATGTATGAAAAACTTCCATTTTTGGATAAACAACAACTTCCAGTTAACCATTATTCATGAATAACTCCTAAACAATGAGTGTTACAAAAAAATGTTTCAAACAAAAGTTGTAGTAAAGTACATTACCTACAACTTTTGTAAATAATTGTATATACCTACATTACATTCTGACAGAGATTATTTATATAAATATTGTTCCGGATAAACCGCAACTTCCAGTTAAGCGATATTCACCAAAAACTAATCAACTCTTGGCATTGTTAGGAAAATACTAAATATGAATTTTGGAAATGATCGGATATAAATTTTTTAAGATAGAGCGCCCACAAAATTTCTTAACCACAGAGAGAGAGACACGCACAGACAGACATGTTTGGGAAAATAGCGAAAACATGCTCTATGGGCCCCAAAACATCTATTTCCGTTGAAATCTGGAGGTCGAATTTTTCTGCGAATTCAATACTTTCTCTGTGCTACGTATGGGGAGAAAGTAAAAATATATTATTGATGGATTTTGTTTTCCGAAGTTTACCAATGGATTTATTGTAGAGATGGGTCGGTACCGGTACCTGGTTCTTGGCCCTTAAAACCAGTATCAAGCACCGATTTCCGGTACTTAGGAATTTACACGAAGCTGTCGCAAGGATTTGAATTTTGCGCACAAACGCGAAATACTCTTGATCGTCATCGTCACTGCCAGCGTCTTGCGCAAGATTTTTATTTTTCATTCATAGTTTAAAATACCGTATATGCCGGCATGTAAGTCGACCTTTGAAGCCTAAAAAATTCTCCGAAAAACCAGGGGTCGACTTATACGTTGAACGAAAAATTTAAACCTTCACTACCGAGGGGTAAATCGGTGATACTGCCTGCTTTACACTTGTTGCACACAAACTCTCGCGACTCACCACAATTAATTCTTACTGAAAGTCTTATTAATGTAAATACAATATAAAATATTCATCACGAAATAAAATTGTTGCCGAAAATAAAAAGGTAAAGCCAAAATACAAAATTTCAAATATAATTAATTCGATGTTTTATTTTTGCAAATGAAGATCAATAAGCGCATCATGGTTTGTTTTTGTGTATATAATCGTTATGACTCGACTTGGCGTTAGGCGTTAATGGTTGTTGTTTTAGCCGTGTCGTGACCATGCTATATTACCATTATTTCTATAATAAATTTTAAATACCATTGTGTTTCTGTTTCGTAATGCACTTTTATTTGTGTAGCCTGAGTGATACCAATGGAAGAAACTTGTGTAATAGTTAAGCAGAGGCGAGAAGTTGGCATGGCAGCTGAAAGAAACAATTCTAGCGTCTTAATCTTATGCTGTAAATATTCCTTAAACTATCGTACATTTATGGATAGCGTATTTTTTCGTCCCATAAAATAGAGCTGGGGAAGTGGTGTTGCCTTAACTTTTGGGCTCGACTTATACGCCGGCATATATGGTAACATATTCTAAAAGAGCATGCTCGACAATTCTTTGAAACTCCTTTATATGTTCAATCTGCTACCTTGTTAAATTGGACGTTGTCATCTAAGGATGACAGGGCTATCAAGTTGTATCAACAATGATACGTACATATAAGTCTTCAATTAACGTAATAAGATAAGCTACACGGTAGAATCATTTTTGAATTAAACGTAACAGAATAATAGGAACACAGTTATTGAGTATTATTTGCGAGTGAATCTTTGTTGAATATTTAGTATTGTTTTTGGCTGTTTAAGCCCTCTTCTGGATATGGGAGAGTAGGACCATATACTCTGAAGGAGCGGGTTCTGCATATTAGACACTTAGAGATTAAATTTATCACTTAATTCTTCAACGTTTATGGGAAGAGTTTTAATTTTATGGACTTTCCTGATTTCAGACAAGCGAACAAGCTTTTTTGTTGTGGTGGCTAATCTAATGCATTTGTTGTAAAATCTTTCTAGTTTTATAATATTGGCTTTCGTGGTATTGAATGATATGGTGCAGGCATATGTGAGAATTGGCAAGATAAATGCTTTAATTAGGCGGATTTTGGTTGCATGAGATAGTTTAGGTATTTCCCGGCCTATAAGACGCACTTTTTTTATTCCAAAATATGCTCTAAAATCAGTCTGCGTCTTATGTGCCGATGGTATAACTCCATCCTATAATAAGCAAGCCGATTCGCCGGGATAAATGCATACCAATAAGTATTTTTTACCGTATCATGCATTGAAAATAGTTCACTTAATTACAAATTTCGATAATAACACTTTTTTGATTAAGTAGTAAGGAATTCAGTTTTAATATTTCGACGACAGAACTTCCTATTCAAAAATTCCCAGGGAAATCGGAAATGCATACAATGTAGCACGTTTAGTTTAATCTCGCATGTGGTGCTGCTGTAAATCTTATACACATTGGGCTAACGGAGATGTCTATGCTAATACATTGTATCTCTCGCGATAAAGAGTTTACCGGCACTCAACCTTATGTAACAAAGTATGAGTTTTTTCGTAAATTCTAACCTAAATAATCTAGGTGCGTCTTATAGGCCGGGAAATACGGTAATTTGTTTGCATAATAGGGGGTGTAGGCGAAATTTTGCCATTCTGGCTTTTATTAATGAGTAATTAATGTGGTCTGTCCATGTAATTTTATTGTTAAACATGACGCCTAGAAATTTCTGTTTGTCTGTTGAGGGGATAATTTGGTTGTTTAAGATTGGAGGGATATTAGCTCTTTTGCTGGGTTTGAGGGCAAATTCTACGTGGGAGCATTTCCCTGGATTCATGCTTAATTTCCATTTCTGGAGCCAAGATTGAAGGGACTTAAGGTATAGGTTGATTAATTTGATGGATTTATTGGGGGAGAGGGTGAAGCAAGAGATGGCAAGATCATCAGCATATAGATATCTATCTATTTTCTCAGCCGAGGGGATATCATTAATGAAGAGAGAGAATAAAAATGGGGCTTAGAGTGCTTCCCTGAGGGACTCCTGCTGTGATGGGGAGAGATAAAGATCTGGAATTATTGATTTTGGTTTGGATGAATCTATTGGAGAGAAAGCTGAGTATTAAGTTGCAAAGATCTGGTGGAAAATCAAGCATTAATTTTTATATTAAACCGTGTGACCAGACCTTATCAAATGCTTTGTTGATGTCGAAAAACAGTACTTCTGTTGTTCGTTTGCCTTTTAAAAAGCCAGAAGTTATGTTTTCAGTGAGTATAAGGACTTGATGTATGGTGGAGTGAAAGTTTTGAAATCCCATTTATGTTCGGGAATTATTATATTATTTTTAGTCATGTGTTCTTTGATATGATGAAGGAGGATTATTTCGAAAACTTTTGAAAGGGAAGACAAGAGAGTGATGGGGCCATAGCTATTTAAATCATTGGAGTTTTTCCCTGGTTTTAAAATGAGAGTAACGATTCCAATTTTCCAGGGGTTAGGGAAATAATTAATAGAAAAAAAAGCATTAAACAGGTTTGAAATTAAAGAGAGAAAGTGAGGAAATTTTGCAAGGATTTCAAGGATTTTGTATGTGAATTGTTCATGACCTGGGGCTTTTTTTACATTAAGAGTAGCAATAACTGATTCGATTTCTTTAGGAGTAGTTTGAATGGGGTTTTGTGGAGGGAGTTGCTTTAAGTTGAATTGTGAATGTTGAATGAGTGGTTTATTTCGGATTGAACCAGGATAAGGAGTTGGATCAGGATTTTTTGAGGTTTTGCAAATAAATCAAGGCGTTTTCACGGTTTTTCAAGGTCAGCAAAAACTCAAAAACAATATTGAAATCATATTCTGATGTAATTATTTTATTAAATGCATTTTAAAGGTAATTATGATACAATTTTCCACACAAATGAATTCCCACGGCTCACACGCTTCTAAGGTAAGAAGTGCATGGGAGGTTTATCTATAAAATGACGTAACATACTTCATAGAAGCTGATACACAGTTATTATTGATTGTTCGCACTAGAATGGATAGTAATGATGAATCTCTTGCTGAAGAAGACACTTAAAATCAAACTCCAACCCTTCCAGGGGGAGACACTAAGATCACTCCATCGCCACGGACAAACAGCATCGGCACATGTCGCTTCCTTTCTTTGTAAATCTCTTCGTAAGTCTCTTCGTCTATCTCCACTATCGTCACAGTTTCTTCAACGTCACCAAGGATCATATTCAGATGCTGATCGAAAGCCTGTCGAATTAAAAAGGTTCCATTAGCGACATTGCAATTCCAAAGCTGATTAGTTGCAGTGGTTCATGGTAGTTATGTGGGGGTTTTACCATTACTTTTTTCAGGTAGAAATTTGGAGGGTCTCCGTCCTAATCCAGACCTGTAGCTCGACTTCTCAGTTACTGACAGCCCAACCTTCCCATCAGGGGGGACCATAAAAAACTAACTGCGTGGAATACAGGATTTCTAGCAGAGATCTAGCAATTCTCCCCCCCATCCCAGCGGCAACGTTGCCTTGTGTCAAAGGGTAAAATCATGAAAAATCTTAATTTTCATTGAAGAACATCGATCAAAAGACGTTCGTATATCTCTTTGGACTAGTGAGACAACGAAGATAGTAAATTGTTGCTCATTTGAATTGCTTATGACTTTTTAAATCGTATTCTATGTGGTCAGTTTTCTTACGGTCCCCCCTGATGTGAAGGTCGGGCGCTAAGTAGCCGCGAAGGCGGGCTAAGGGTCTGGATTAGGACGGAGACCCTCAAAATTTTACCTGAAAAAAAGTAACGGTATAACCCCAGGTAACTACCATTAACCTTTGCATTTAATCATTACGGTGGACCACAAAAAACCTCTCAAAATTTCGAGTTGATAAAACGTTGTTACTATGGTGACATGTTTACCCAAAAAATATTAATCATATTGAGAAATATTTAGGTCCCCTGCAACAGGCCTAAAGTTCGATTTTTTTTAAACATAAATACAAAGCAAATTTTTGTTTTCAAGTACAACAATGTTTAGTTCACAATGTAAAAATTATATTATATTATTTGGAATACTTTTTGTATGGTTTTAAGATATTTCTAAATGAAAAAGTAGACCAGAAGTGACTAAACTTTATTAAATTCAATTCAAATCTTCTAGGGTAAATATGTGACCACAGTGATATATTTATTATTTAATTTCAATTATTTTTACTTTACAAAATAATTTGAAATATAAAAACATTTTACAATACAAAAATAGAGCCAAAAGGAAGAATACCATGTCTGGCTCTAAGTTGTTAGAATCATACATGTCTTTTTACTACTAAAATTTACCAAATTCTTTAGATGATGCAGTCAATGTTAAATTTAAATATAAAAATACAAGATATATATCCAATTCCAATATAAATAATACTAAAATACGTATATAAATATATAATATACAGGATATACATCTAGTATACAATATTATTATCTATCGTTGTAGATAAACAATATTTTCTTCACATCTCAATAGTATGAACGATGATACATTTAAGTAATTATTCTTCATGTTGACTTCTGGGGGGTGCTACAGCCCCCATAGCGCCCCCCCTGGATCCGCCACTGAATATATGGTTAACCATTCAAGAAAAACATGATTATAACTTTAGGATATAAAGCATTCTTAGTAAAAAAATTTACTTAAAGATATTATTGTAAATATGTGACTTGCGAACTATTTAAAATCAAAAACTGTGCAAAAGCATCGATTAAATGAAAGACAATTGTAAGAACTATGATTGCGACTCAAATCATATTGTCAACGAGACATTTTATTAGATTTTTTTGAAAAATCACCAGTTTGGGGAATCTTTTATCTCTTGTGGAAGTGAACTGTACAACATAAGGAAAAGATAAGGAGATTTGTGTATTTGGTGAGAAAAGTTATATGGAAATCGCTTTTTCCTCTGATGGCAGTCATATTATATATGTATAATCAGTGATACAAGCAGATGAATACTACTTTAAGAATTATCTTACATGTAATCTGCCTCTTAAGCGACGACCATTCCTCATTTTCACTAAAATTCTTTCATCCAGGCTCAGTCGGACCAAATCGAGAGGTTCCTTTACACTAACAGCGGGGACCTTTAATGAGAATTGGTTGAAAGATATTGTGAGGCCCATGATGTATCATAAGATTTATTATTTATTCGAGAATTCGTATTCATCAACACAAACCTGATCCGAATCATCTGCCATTTTAGCAAGCACGAAAAGATCTTTGACGAACGACTGAATGCAGTGGAAATATTTAAAAACAAATCCAGAGTAAATTCTCCCTTAAAATATTACGTACTTACTATCACTGAAAAATATTTTTCTCACTCCAAATAAATACTCAATGTAAACGTTAATAGAATTTGGGTAAAAAAGGCTAATAAGATAATAAAAACACGGATTCAAACAATTCTTTTTACCTCCCTCACTTTTGGACAAAAATTGCAAGAAACAGTTGAATAATGTCGAGTACAGATTGCGCATATTTCTGTTTTCTAACGCCATTTGTTTTAGCATGTAAACAAATGTGTCTTCTGGCCTCAGCTCGGTTAGTAGGTGGTGAAATTGTGACTTTTGGAGGTTTTTCTTTCTCTAAAAGGGACGAAATGGAAACAGAAATCAAGTATGTGATATGCAGACTGTGTTTGCACAAGAGCGAGGACTTGGTGGACATCTTTCAAGTGAACTCGAGCTTTGGTTATGCAGCCGCTGAACTAATCTCGGATCTTTTGCGCCTTCAAGTAAGAATCGGTCAGGCATCTGTACGGTTTTTGGACAAATAACTATTTTCCGGGTACTTTCTCCATTTATTTAATTCAACGTACATTATCAAGGTATTAAATACTATTTTCAGCATATCAATGCCTGCTTTTCTCCGCCATAATTTGCTATGTGTAAACAAACTTTGTAACTAATGAAATAATTACTTTATGGGTTTACATATGTTGACATCTTAGTTAATAGCCTGCTTTTCATAAATTCTGACGTAAGTCCATACCGTTGGTTCAGTATGAACATAAAATATCCATATATTCTACTGAGAAAATGCATGAGCTCGGATTCAACAATAGCCTTGATCACCAGGGTTTGTTTACTACGAAGAAATTTTAATTGATTCAAAAAGCATATGTTACGTAAACATCTATGCATATGCATGTATGATGTATATTTATGTACATGTATATTCCACACACGGACGGATCTAAAAAAAATTTTTGGGGGGGGGTCCGATCGAAAAATTTAAAAATAAAAGATATTTCGGCTTTCGCAAAACGTGCCGTTAGAATTGTGTTAGACAAACTCGAATTTTTTCGCTAGTGATTGCTTATTAAATTGTGTGTTTATATGCGTTGTTTGAGTTTCATTTTCGAAAAATAGGCACAAGTGATATTTCGGGGGGGTCCGGACCCCCAGGACCAACCCCCTGGATCCGTCCCTGATTCCACGACCAAAATAAGAATTTTGATTTAATTTCCTTTCTTTGGTGCTTATCTCGAATTTCGGAAAATCCTGGCAATGCATCCTTGTGGAAAAATCAGTAACTTGGGTCCTTCTGGCATCGAACCTATAATAGCTAAGATCAAATCTGAAATATGTATGTCCATAAAATTAGTTATATATAATAGATATGTAAAACTGTGGAATAAACTTATATAATTTCTAGTTAACGCGCCGGTTGATTCTAAACGGGGAATATAGAAGTAGATTAAGTTGTGATCACCTGTTGTGCAATTAGTAAATACCCGTTGAGGTAAATTTCTACTTTCACACAGTTTTGGAGAAACTCTAATCTAGAAATATCCCCTTTGGTAAATTTTTAGTTTGTGAATCTATAAATTTACCCCCTTTGATTATACACATCTAAAATCCCAAGCTATTCTATTCTATACAGGAAAATGCGTGGATTCAACAATTGGATCGGTCGTCAGGGGGATGAGTTGTTTACAACCTCGAATTTTCGTATATTTCACCGATGTTCTCGCAAATTCGAATCGAAAGTAAGTTTCCAGGAATAAAACAAGAATCTTTGTTCGATTTTCTTTCTTTCGGTGTTCGTCTCGTTAACGTGCGACTATTCTTTCTAATGTCATTTTGCGAAAGAAATAAACCCTGCACGCGATAAAAGTGAGTTTTACTTGTGTCTTTATGAAATGCTACCTGAGCGATCTGGGTTCGAACCCCGTGAGATTGTGGAATAAAAAGGTGACAGTGATTCCTTCCAGGTCACAGTGGACACGTATTTAAAGTTTGAAGCAAATCGGACGAACGGTTTGGCCTCCAATCTAAGACAAACACAGAATTTCGATTATATATATGTACATTTATCCCATTGAGAATTTATTCATACAGCTGGTACTTGATATTTCAGGCGGAGTTGACAGATGAATACCCTCGAGTCATTTGTTCTCGGTGCCACGAGAAACTGATGGATTTCAAAGTGTTTAAGGAGCAGTGCATATCTTCGAAGGACACCTACACGAATCTGTACATCCGCAAATGTGAAGAAGTTGAAGAGGAGATATCGGTGAGGAATCAATATCAAAACTGTTGCTAATTTTCCAGGTTTCATCTCTCGTTCTAAAAGGGGGCTTCTCTCATATCAACCATTTTAAGTGTATCAAGTGCATCATCATTGATTGTGCTTTGAGATGTCAAAGTCATGAATGCTGTACCTTTCGGTAGGTTCATTCACAGTCAAAAGTCTCTATTAACCCTTAACGGACCAACGGAGGGCTAAAAAATGTCCACCACTTTTCCTTTTCAATATTTAAAGAACTTAATCATGTTATATAGTCTTATAACTTCATTACAACTCAAATATAGGTGTTTAAAGATAACTATATGTTGATACATTTTGTACGTTTTTTTAGAAATGTAATGATAGCGGAAATAGGCACAAAATGACCCTCCCTTAACCTGCGACATATTTCTGAACCAAATGGAATCATATATTTCGACAAAAAGATTTAAATTAATTTTAATAATTTACTTTAATTTTTTAAATTATACCTTGTTGTTGATTTAGAAGCATTACTAACTGTGTTTTATAAACTTATTTTCCGAATTGGAGCTTTAAAGCAGGTACCATTGAAGAAGCTTTATCATATCCTCGTCTTTGATGAGTTTTAAAAAAATAAAAATTTCATTATTTTTTAGCAGTAGTACAATTTTTAGCAACAAAAAAATCATTGTAAGAAGTTTTTCAAAATCCAATAAGGTAATTGCTGAACAGATATTATGCTTCATTATTATTTTATCGAAAAAAAAAACAGAAGTGGACAATTTTTGACCATCCCTTGGTCCGCGGATTAACCAAAAAAAGGTTGGACCTTTTAGGGTTGAGCACCATCTCCTTCATTTCCTTATAGTTAACCCCACCCCTTCCAACATCCTCTGTCTTCCGCTCTGTTTTCCCCTGAATCCTCAATTACAACCTTTTCCCTCTCCCCTCAGTATTTACCCGATGCTTAATCACGTCAATTAAAGCCCTCTCCTCCCCGACCATCTCTAACACCTCCGTGTTTGTATTCAACCCAACTAAATTTTTCCGTTCTATGCCACACCCGCATCTCGAAGGCCTTCAAACGTCTTCCTTTCTTAAAGTCCATGTTTCGCACCCATAGAGCAAAACACTCCAGACCAGGGATTCCACCAATCTTGTCCAGATTCCTTTATCAATACGTCATCAAATTTCCCTTCGCTTTGTAAAGGCTTCCTTCTCCTATTCTTTCACGAACCTCATCTTTACATCTTTTGTCCCAAGAGAGAGTATTTCCCAAGGAAGAAACTGGTCCCATCCACCCTAATAGTTAACTTACCGTATTTGACGGCATATAAGACGCACTTTTTTTCCTAAATTATGTCTCGAAAAATTTCCCTGCGTCTTATATGTGAAAATATTTTGTAAATACATTCTTTCTTGTTTTTCCTTTTATGGTTTCTATGCAATTGTAAATTTCATTGTAATTTTTTTCGTCTGGCTGCAAATTTAATTTGAATTAACCCTAACACTGGTTCTTTTCCTCTGGGGTACCTATATCTCCCCCTTTGGTTTTCTTTTGGTCTCTATTAGACCAAAACATTGTATATGTATGGTGTATCATATTTGTAAAAGATTGGAATAAAAAAATATGGTTTATGGTAGTTAAGTGAGGTTTTTTAAAGATCCATCCCTAGGCGCCGTTTTTGCAGCTTTATCACAGTTTTTTCCCACGACTTGAGCTCGGAGCTGATAAGGGTCCTCGACTTATCAGCAGATATCAGCATTTATCAATTGTGAGGTAAAGAAAGTCGTTCAGTACGATTTGAAAAGTTATAAACAATCGCAATATACAACAATTTGATATATCCGTCGTATCCTTCGTCTTAAGACAAGTTTATGCGTCTTTGATCTACGTTCTACGATGAAAATTAAGGTTTTTTATGTTTTCTATAGAACTTACCTGGTGTTATGGCAATGCTGCATTACCAGGAGAGTTGGGTTGGGTTGGTATGTAAAATGGATATGATTAACAAACTATTAAAGGGATATGAATATCTTCCGCATTCAATAAATGAAATCCTCGCTTCTGGATCTCCTGGCAATGCAGCGTTGCCATAACTCACCGGGTAATATCTATAGAAAACATAAAAACCTTTCATTTTCATCGTAGAGTGTAGATCAAAAGACGCATGTACTAGTCTTAAGACGAGGGACACACCGAAGATATCAAATGATTGTATATTGCAATTGTTTATAACTTTTCAAATCGTACTGCACGCCTTTCTTTACCTCTCAATTGATAAACGCTGATATCTGCTGATAAGTCGAGGTCCCTTATCAGCTCCGAGCTCGAGTCGTGGGAAAGAAACTGTGATAAAGCTGCAAAAACGGCGCCTAGGGATGGACCTTTAAAAAACCTCACTTAACTACCATAAACCAAAAATATTATTATTACTTTTGAACCACCCTATATGTGTGACATCTTGTGATGTTATAGGGATAAGGGCCTGTGAATAAATTATTGTTTGAACGCAGTAGGTAATTTCCTGTGTTAGTCAACTCTAATTTGGTTCTTTCTCTAGCAGATGCATCAACCCCTGGTTAAGATTGAGCCGATTGACATCTCTGATGACGACATATCTTCACAGGTAATTATATATAATTCATTCTCCGGATTCATTCATACGGGGTGCATTCAAGTTATAACACCTCCGATTTTTTTCTCATAAACTAAACACAGAAAAACTGTGAAACTTCTGTCAATTCTTAACATAATCTTCCTGCAGCGGTAAACATTTTTTACAACGACAATGCCATGATTCCATGACCCCTGCGAACGCTTCTTTAGGGGTCTGGACACTGGAAAATCGCTGATGCAATTGCAGCACGGCTAGTGAATGTACGAACACAAAGAGTGTCTTTCATCTTTGGAAAAGGCCAAAAGTCACATCCATGACACCATCACCGCATGTCTCACTCAGCTGGCGATGCATTTTAAACTGTGGCACTGCACGCAAATTGAGAAAAATAATGATTACATAAATATGATTAAATTGTTTGTTATAAAAAAATTTACTGTTATAACTTTTTTAAATTAATTTCTTAAATAGAGATTGCGTTATAAAAAAGTAAATGTTTTCTCTACCCAGTAAAATTTTTAGCGAGTTATTCAGAATATTATTTGTCGTATAGATATTTTTCAAAAAGTCTGCAATTCTCTGTAAAATAGCCTGGAAATTCTGCATGGCACTCAAAGGGTTAAATGTATTGATTTGATTTTTGGGAATTTCTAAAAAATACTTCCCGGATAGGTAGAGAATCAAAACTCAAGGGGCCTACAGATATGGTCATGATCTATCAAAAACATTAATGACTTTTACAGAAAATATCCTGGGTTCAATGCTAGGACGATGCAAAAATCTGCCTTTTAAAATACATTGAGGTAGTTTTTCATTTTTTTATGCACTTATCGAAATGATAGGAAGTTCTTGCTTAGTTAGAAGATGTATATTAAGACTCCGTTTAAGAATAAAAATTAGATAAGACCATGCTGTTCCTGGGTTTAATGTCAGAGCACATTACAATTACTCACATAAGGAATACATGTGAAAAGTAGGACGTCGTTTGAGGCAGATGCAGCAAATATTTTTGCTTGAATTTTAACACATAGTTAGAGATGGCGATCTTCTATTGTGCTGCATAGGAATTATGACCAGGAAGACCCGGGTTCGATGTCGGACGGTAATAATATCTCTGAATTAAACATATTGATTGAATATTTCATATTGAATGATTCATACTTTTTTCAGAGTCTTTACCTTGAAGACAGACAGTTGACACTTTGCATGTGTGTGTATATTTATGTTATGCTATAAGAAAAACCGTTTGATAAAGAAAAAAATAAATGCCTCCATACCAAACTCAACTAACTGATTGACTTATGTGCTAGCAGAAAAGAAGCAGATCATAGGATATGTAAATGATTGTTTTTTGGTCATGATAAAGTTATTGTTATTGAAAATTAAACCATTTGCTTGCAGTATGCAAGCAGCAGTTTTCTTGTATTATGGTAAGGATGTTAATAGGTCCTTCTTATCGAAAATTTCCATGTTATTATTAACTTGCTATTTTTGATTAACTGTTAATTTTAAATTTGAAAAATTAACTGTTTATTTGATCACATTTCATTTTTAGAATTTTTCATTTACTAAACGATTTTAATTTTTATTTTCTCAAAGTTTTGGTTAGGTAAGGATGTTAATAGGTCTTTCTTATCGAAAATTTCCATGTTATTATTAACTTGCTATTTTTGATTAACTGTTAACTTGCTATTTTTGATTAACTGTTAACTTGCTATTTTCGATCAACTGTTAAATTTTATTAGCTTTTAATTTTAAATTTAAAAAATTAACTGTTTATTTTATCACATTTCATTGTTAGAATGTTTCATTTTCTAAACGATTTTAATATTTTTTTAATAGTTAAGTTTAATCTCATGTTTCTTGTGATATTAATTATTTTCTCATAGTGTATTATTATAAATTTTCCTTCTTTTATTTTATATTACTACTATTGATGTAATTTTGTTATAGTATTGCAATTATAATTTCGATGTTATACACAGCTTCCTTTTAAACCTCTAAGTTATAAATATCAGTAAGTTTGTTTTCCACACTTCTTTGTGGGTATTTTCCTGCAATAAATTATTAAATATAAATAAATAAATAATTAATAAATATAAATAGATAAATTTTTCCTAAAACTTTACCTTAGGTTTTTTTGCATCCACAATTTTTTTCTCTCTATCTCTATTCACACAACTTATGTTTATATATATACTAGCGGAAGTGCCTGTTGATTCTCAACAGGGAATATTTTTGAGGTAGAGTAAATAGATTTGTCCTCTTTGCTCAGAATAGGAACCAGCATCTTTTATCTTTGCTTAATTCAACGGAACAGGCAATTGGAAAAAAAATCCCCATTTTTACAATCCCCCTATAAGGTCTTTATTAAGGCGAGATATGAAAGAGGTTGAAAAAAGTCTCCTCTTCCATCTAACCCTTCGTCTGTGATATTATAAACACAAGTCATGTGTACGTGAATAGAAATAGAGAGGAAAACTTGAGAAGGAGTAGAAGTAAAATTAAACCAGAGGCAATATCTTAGGAAAAAAGATCCACAGCAGGAAAAAACCCAAAGGGAAGGGGGGTGTGAAAAACCTGTGCAGATCTAATAATAGTTCAAGCTAAAATATAAAAAAAAACGCAGTGTATAACGTGGAAATTACAAAGGCAGTACTATAAAAACCTGATGTGGCCAGCACATGACTTTCTCCATATATAAGATGTAAATATTTATCTACGACAGTATTTTCAAACTCTATATTCAATCTAAACTTGGAAGATAAGTGATTAATTCATATCATATTATCTTTTTCATCACAAACATTATAAATAATGTTTTTCGGGATATATTTGATGAAAAACAATGAAATTGGCCTTTCGCCCAGAGCGCCCACAAAGTACATAATCAGCAACTTCCGGTTTATCAGTATTTCACGAATAACTCCTAAACAATCAGTGATACAAAAATATGTTTCATATAAAAGCTACAGTAAATTACATTTTCTAAAACTTATGTAAATAATGGTATATACCTAAATATCAGATTAATGGAGGAATTTTGCAGAAACAGAAATTTGCTTTGAGGATTAAGCTAGACTTCCAGTCAACCGATTTACTCCAAAAACTAATCAACTCTAACGACTGTAATAAAAGTACTACATATGAAATTTGGTGTTGATACGACAAATAGTTGTCATGTTAGAGCACCCACAAAGTACATAATCAGCTACTTCCGGTTTATCGGTATTTCACGAATAACTCCTAAACAATCAGTTATACAAAAATATGTTAAATACAAAAGTTATAGTAAATTAAATTTTCTAAAACTTTTACAAATAATACAATATACCTAAATATCATATTTATGGAGATATTTTGCAAAAATTGAAATTTGCTTTGAAGAATAAAGCTCGACTTCCAGTAAACCGATTTACTCCAAAAACTAATCAACTCTGGCAGCACCCACCACAGTACTTTATATGAAGTTTGGTATTGATACGACTAATAGTTTTTACTTTAGAGCGCACACAAGCACAGACACACATACATACACACATACATCATTCCGAAAATGGTCAAAACAGGTTCTAGGGATCCCAGAACATGTATTTCCGTTGTAATCTCAAAGTTTTTCCATGAAAGTAATACTTTCTCTACTCTATGTGTATGGAGAAAGGAAAAATTGGAATAATATACAATGAGAAAGTAATAACTATGACCAAAAGCATTAGATAAAAAATTGAAACAAATTTGCAAAAAATAACAATCAAGTCAAAGAAAGGAGAATTTGGAATAAAACATTATCATATATTATCACAAGAAACATAACATACAAACCCACCGAATTTCTGCTCTATATGTATAGATATACTTGTCTTGCTTAAACCTTGAATTTATGTTGCTTAAACTGTGAAGTAATTGTGTTTTTTCTACCAGTGGAGCTGCCATTCGGAGAGTGGGCACCCGGAAGAAATCTTGAGCAGTGAAATGAGCACAACGCAGGTAATTTATTCTCTATTGATAAAAGAATACTTACGTCAGTTCTTTGCCCTCAAGGTTTAATTGTAAATTCATGGAATCCGAGGAATTCTGGTTTCTCGTTTGAATAAAAAACTGATGTGGCCAACTCATGACTTTCTCCATATTTATCGAAAACAGAAGCCTATCCCGGTAATATATAAATAACTCCTAAACAATGAGTGTTACAGAAAAATGTTTCAAACAAAAGTTGTAGTAAAATACATTATCTATAACTTTTGTGTGTAAATGTATATACCTTAATTGCATTCTGACAGAGATATTTAAGAAAAACTTCCATTTCTGGATAAGCAACAACTTCCGGTTAACCATTATTCAAGAATAACCCCTAAACAATCAGTGTTATGAAAAAATGTTTCACACAAAAGTTGTAGTAAAGTGCATTATCTATAACTTTTGTACGTACAGTAAAAACTGTGAGAGGCGGAATCTGTCTGAGGCGGAAACTTGTCAAAGCTGGAAATATCGGAATAGCTTTCCATTATGATCATATTTTTCCCAAGAAAGTCCCTCAATAAGGCGGAACCTGCGAGACGCGGACGGAAAGATGGAGACGTAGAATTTTTGGTACTAGAACTAATCCGTTGGAGCAAAAGAGAGAGACGCAATATATAGCGAATTAAATCACACTGTGTTTGAGTGGTTTTCTGCCGCCAGAGCAAAGAACTTTCCCATTTCTGGCTCAATTCTTCAAGAAAAAACTAAGGAGACAGCAGGAAAACTTAAGCTTGATGATTTTTCTGCATCAAATGGCTGGTTGCAAAGTTTTAGGAAAAGACACTGCATTACATTTAACATCTCCTGTGGAGAAGCAGAAGACGTAGATAAAGTTACTGTGGAGGATTGGCACAGGAGGTCAAAGGATATAATTTCTAATTACAGCCCCAATAACATAGCAACCGTTGACGAAACAGCTTTGTTTTACAGAGCCCTACCAAATAAAACGTTGCAAATGAAAGGAGAAAGGTGTTCCAGAGGTCGGTATTCAAAAGAAAGTATAACTGTGCTTTTGGTCGCATTTGCCGATGGAAAACTAGAAAAACCGTTGGTAATCGGGAAAAGTGAAAATCCGCGCTGCTTTAAAAATTTGAAGAAGAACGAACTTCCTGTGGAATGGAAATCAAATAAGAAAGCATGGATGACCAGCGCTGTATTTGAAGAATTTTTAAATAAATTGAATGAACGAATGGAAAGGCAAAAGAGGAATATTCTCCTTTTCCTAGACAATGCTACATGCCACCCAAAAATTTCAAATGTTCAGCTAGTATTCCTGCCTCCTCATCAGTTCTGCAGCCTTTGGACAATGGAATCATCCAAAATGTAAAGATAAATTACAGGAAACTGATGCTCCAGCATCTCGTTACAAAAATGTGAGAGAGTGTCCGACTTAACTTTGATGTGTTAGATGCTATCACATTTTTAAGCCACTCAGTGATGTGTGTGAAGGATGAATTTGTGAGAAAGTGTTTCCAAAACTGTGGATTCATTTTTTATGATATCACTAACTGTGAGGAAATAAATCACGATTACAGTGAAATACAAAGTTTGATTGATGAAATGAAAGATGAGAAAGCTGTGAATGCAGAAAGTCTTGTGAAGATCGATGATAATGTTTTCACAGAAACTGATAACATTAACATTCAAGCTGTGGTCGAATGTGAAGCTTGTGACAATTCAGATGATGAACAGAGTGGAGAAGAATGTGAGGGACTGGAAACACCTTCTGCGTCACAGGCCTTGGGCCATATCAGCGCTCTCAAGCAGTACGCAAAAATGAAGGGGAATATTGATTTTTACGAAAAAGTTGTGGAGTTAGAATTGTCTTTTAACTGCATAAGGAAATCTCCGAAAAAAACAAAGCAATTAAAATTGGATAATTTCTTCAAATAACTTTTAATTGTGTTTTTGTATGGATAGTAATTGTATCACAGAATTGAAAAGTGAATTATTTTACATTTAAAGCCTCAGATCTATTTCATAGGCTCCGGATTTATAAACGAAAATAATTGAATTGCAATAAAATTCTTCTTCCTACACATTATTTTTCGTTTAAGTATTAAATGCCGTTTTTGTAACCTCTCTTTCCCTTGAGGCCTACAAAATTGACCAATGACCACTGAAAATCTATTAGGTAATAAGTAATCTCCGTTTATGTCCGTGAATATTGGATTAACCTGTCTAAGAAGGAAACCCTGCTTAAGCCGGGAAAATAGAGTCGTCCCCTGAGATTCCACCTTAGACAGGTTTTACTGTATTTGTATATGCCTGCATTGCATTGTGACAGAGATATTTAAGAAACAAAATTTTGTTCCGGATAAACCGCAACTTCCAGTTAAGCGGTATTCACCAAAAACTAATCAACTCTTGACATTGTTAGGAAAATGCTAAATATGGATTTTGGAAATGATCGGATAATTAATTTTTAAGATAGAGCGCCCACAAACTTTTTACCATTGACAAACAGTCGGACATGTTCGGGAAAATAGCGAAAACGAACTCTATGTACCCCAATACATCTATTTCCGTTGAAATCTGGAGGTCGAATTTTTTTGCAAATACAATACTTTCTCTATACTACGCCTAGGGAGAAAGTGAAAACTACCCCATCCATCAATACCTGCAGTAATAATGTAAATATTTATTGTTCTTCTCCTGTATCCCATACAATAATCTTTAACACATCTGTGACACTGACTGTTTTTCTGAATCTGCCAATTAAGCTGCTTTTCTCAGGACTTTTTCTATTTTCTTTATTTGACAACATTGATACAGATCCCACACGGTGGTTGCATATTCAAAGGTTAGTCTTACGAAGGACCCTTTCCTTTTGCTTTCCAGCTACATCCCTTTAAGGGGAAGGGTCAAGTAAAATCAAGATTTTTGACACATTTTTTTTTTTAGAAATTTGTTTCATCATCAAAAATCCCTTTTAATAGCCATCTCCTTCATATCCTTATATTTAACCCAACCCCTTATTTCTGTCTTCCCCTCTGCCTTTTCCCCTGAATCCTACCCTCAATTACAACCTTTACCAATCCCCTCAATATTTGGCCCACCCATTTCTTCTGACGATGCTTAATCACGTCAATGAAAGCCCTCTCCTCCCCAACCATCTCTAACACCTCCGTGTTTGTTTTCCTATCAACCCAACTAACTTTTTCCATTCTACGCCACACCCACATCTCGAAGGCCTCCAAACGTTTAATTTCTTCCTTTCTTAAAGTCCACGTTTCGCACCCATAGAGCAACACACTCCAGACCAGGGATTCCACTAATCTTGTCCTGATTCCTTTATCAAGACCTTAATTCCCTTCGCTTCCTTAAGGGAGTTTGGTATGAAAATTAATGCAAGAAATTAGTTTAACATCTGGAAAATATCCTGTCAAAATTTTAAGGTGAAATTCGATGTCTAAGTGTATCTAGAAGTCGTTATGCTGCTGCACTCCAACCAGCACCTAGCACAGGTATACGACCACGCACATGGAACCCCTTTCCTTACGGTACTATTGGTCCCTTGGGACAATGGTTACACTATTTTAACAATAGAAGACAGTCCTTAGCTATACAGCAAATTTACGGGTAATCACAAAATAAGGGTCAGTATATTTTATATCATCCCAAGTGATGAAGGTTAGATGGAACAGGAGACTTTTTAATCTCAATCTCGCCTGTAATAGAGACCCCTAATAGTAATAATAATGAAGAGTCTACTGTGCAGACTGTTAATGGTCCAGAATGCTTAATAAAGGAACCAGTGCCTCTGGAATTGTTGCTAAACTCATCTTGAGATGTTGTCTCCAACAATATCCCTAAAATAAGACTATCCTAATTTATGCAACTAATAATGGTCATTTTACAATAAACCACAAAGACAATAACTTCCGTTTTTCCGATAGAGGCCTCGAGCTATTAGCGGACTGCGAAAAAAACTTTCGGATGTCCATCTGTACCTTATGAAATGGTTTCACTGACTAACCTCTTCAATCAGATGTAAGTTCACTGATACTTTTATCCTCTCCAAAAACTTTAAACACGTTTTTCTCAAAACGTAAAATTTCGCACACCCTATCTTGGCTAATTCTCAACCGATTTACATGAAATTTTCAACATATATTCTTTAACATATTCTACTTTGCATGAACTTAGATTTTTAAACAAAAAATAATAATTAGCAATGTTTTTTGGAATTTGTTTATAATTTGTTTTCAAAGTGACGCTTAATTTTTAATTTCCAATATTTTTTTTTTAACTTTAGGTTCATGCTGACTGTATTATTATTTATTTTGATGAATTGCAAAGCTCTGTGTTTCGTGGTGCTCTACCTCTGTGTTTCGTTTGGTCCATGACTTTTGGGACACCCTGTATAGATAGATGATGATGATGGATTAGATGGAAGAGGAGACTTGTAGTCTTGATCTCACCTGAATTAAGACCAGGGTGGCCACAGGACCTTAAGACCCTTGAAAAAACCTTGAATTTTTGCTGACATTGTGAAAACGCCTTGATTGTTTTGCGAAACCTTGAAAAATTCTGATCCAACTCGTTATCCTGGTTCAATCCGAAATAAACAACTCATTCAAATTCTGGCAGTAGCACTGCCTATGCGAGAACTCCGAAACCACATACTTAAACAACCCTCGCCATTCGTGCTGCTGATTTGCGTGAACATTGATTTCTGGGTAAAGTTTGAAAGTTGTACCTTGTTTTTGTTGGAATATATTCCAAATTTCAATTGAAGATTTGAATAAAAACCAAAAACTGTATTTTGACCTTGAAATATCCTCGACCTGACCTGGAAAACCTTGAAATGACCTTGATCTTTTAACATACCCTCTGCGGCCAGCCTGTAAGACGCATTATTATTATTGTGTTTTTCATTCCCAGTGCATGAAGAAGAGACGAGAGGAATCGGCAGAGCAGAGAGAGCGTCGTCTCGAGAGACAGCGGAACTATTACAACCAGAGGAAGCAGTCGGAGACGACGGAGACAAGGGAGTTGAGGTTGAGCAAGATGAGGGAGTTGGCAACACAGAGGAGAGAGAGGGAAAGCGCAGAACAGCGAGATCAAAGGCTAGCGCAGCTGCGTATGTACGCTATGAGAAGGATCGCCAACGAGACTCCAGACCAGAGAGATCTCAGGCTTAAGAACATGAGGCTGTATGCAGAGAACAGGTTCTCCTTTTTTCTCATTTCTCACAAAGCTGGGCTACTCCATTCTTTTAATATGAACGGTAGGGTGGATCGAAATAACTTTTTTTTCGGAATTGGTCATTGGCTTGTGTTTAGTCTCGTCCGCTTCGGACATTGTCTTGCTGGCGCCTTCAGCGCGCTGACTGGCGTATTCAGAGCAGTCTGCCTCGATGCATGGTCGGGGAACCACGCCTTTTAACCTGCGTGTATTATACTATGGGAATTCAGTGATTTTGAGCCAGTGAATAAAGGAATCTTCATACAGTCCATTTGCAATCTTTAATTTCTACGAGCCTGAACAGATTGTGATTAAAGTTTGTGGTTTGTGTCCTTATAGCACATGAAAAATCTGATGTGGCCAACACATGACTTTCTCCGTATTCATTGAAAACAGAAGCCTATGCCAGGATTATATAAATAACTTCAAAACAATGAGTGTTACAGAAAAATGTGTCAAACAAAAGTTGTAGTAAAATATATTATCTATAACTTTTGTACAAATTGTATGTAAATACATCACATTCTGTCAGAGATATTTAAGAAAAACTACAATTTTTGGATAAAAAGCAACTTACGGTTAGCGAGTATTCGGTAATAACTCCTAAACAATCAGTGTTACGAAATAATGTTTCACACAAAAGTTGTAGTAAAGTACATTATCTATAACTTTTACTAATAATTGTATATACCTACATTGCATTCTGACAGAGATATTAAAGAAACAAAATTTTGTTCTGGATAAACCGCGACTTCCAGTTAAGCGATATTCATCAAAAACTAATCAACTCTTGGCATTGTTAGGAAAATACTAAATATGAATTTTGGAAATGATCGGAAGATTACTTTTTAAGATAGAGCGCCCACAAACGTTTTTACCACAGACAGACAGACACACAGACAGACATGTTCGGGAAATGAGCGTAAACGTGCTCTATGGGCCCCAAAACATCTATTTCCGTCGAAATCTGGAGGTCGAATTTTTTTGCAAATACAATACTTTCTCTATACTGCGCATAGGGAGATAGTGAAAATTTCAACGAAAAGAGGTACAAAAAATCTTAATTCTAAATTAATTCACCTCCTATTCTGGCCCCATAGGAGTCATCTCGGCCCCATACAGCGGCATACAGTTGGCATATTGATGCTTGAGTGACAGTTTTCGTCCCAAAGGACATCTTCATCCGAAATAAATTTGTTTGAACCAACTGGAATTGTTTTGCAATTTTAATGTTTCTATCCATAATTTCGAAACATTGATGTAAAAATTCTCACAAAAGATAGTATTTGGTTTGGAAAGATAATTACATCTGTGATGTGGGTGTACCACTATTGCCGGGTGTTATATTTCTATCAGAAAAAATCTGATGTGGCCAGCACATGACTTTCTCCGCTTATAAGATGTAAATATTTATCTACCGCAGTAATTTCGAACTCTATATTCCATCTAAACTTGGAAGATGAGTGATTAATATATATATATTATTATCTTTGACGCCAAAAACATTATAAATAATGTTTTACGAGACATGATCGATGAAAAACGATGAAATTGGTCTCTCGCCCATAGAGCATAGAGCGCCCACAAAGTACAGCAACTTCCGGTTTATCAGTATTTCATGAATAACTCCTAAACAATCAATGATACAAAAATATGTTTCAACCAAAAGTTATAGTAAATTACATTTTCTAAAACTTTTATAAATAATAGAATATACCTAAATATCATATTTATGGAGATATTTTGGAAACCGGAAATGAGCTTTGATGAATGAAGCTCGACTTCCGGTTGACCGATTTACTCCAAAAACTAATCAACTCTAACAGCACAAACCACAGTACTATATACGAAGTTTGGTATTGATACGACCAATAGTTTTCAAGTTAGAGCGCCCACTGTCACACACACACACACACTAACACACACACACACACTAACACACACACACACACATACACACACATACACACAGACATCATTCCGAAAAGACGTGTTCTAGGGACCCCAAAACATGTATTTCCGTTGAAATCTCGAAGTCGAATTTTTTCATGAAAACAATACTTTCTCTATACTACGTATATAGAAAAAGTAAAAAAGACAAAACGACCCCCCCTACTGTCTAACCAACATCCGTAACATTTCTGTATATTTTGCATATTTTGACAAATTTTGGCAAAATCAGAAACCATTTTCCTAGATTCAGACGTTCTAAATCTTCAATATTAAGCGACAATGAAGCAATATATGTACTTCTTTGCCATTAATTCACTTCAGAAACATTGAGAAACCATCAGGAAAAAATGCAAAAATTCGAATTCGCAGCCTCAGGACACAATCCGATTGAGTTGAAATTTTTTATAAGTAATAAGGACCACCAAGCACAAACTTAAAGCACCAGCCGCTGACCAATTTAAAAAAAAAAGATTTTTCAATCCACCCTAATGAACAGTCATCTCTTTTTACTTTCTCCGTATACGTAGTATAGAGAAAGTATTGTTTTCATGAAAAAAATTGACTTCGAGATTTCAACGGAAATACATGTTTTGGGGTCTCTAGAACACATCATTTTCGGAATGTTGTCTGTGTGTGTGTGTGTGTCTGTGTTTGTGTGTGTGTATGTATGTGTGTCTGTTATTGTGGGCGCTCTTACGTAAAAACTATTAGTCGTATCAATACCAAACTTCATATATAGTACTGTGGTTGGTGCTGTCAGAGTTGAGTAGTTTTTGGAGTGAATCCGTTAACCGGAAGTTGAGCTTTATTCTTCGAAGCAAATTTCCGGTTTTGAAATTATATCCATTAATCTAATATTTAGATATATATTATTATTTATAAAAGTTTTAGATAATGTAATTTACTATAACTTTTGTACTAAACATATTTTTGTATCACTGCTTGTTTAGGAGTTATTCGTGAAATACTGATAAACCGGAAGTAGCTGATTATGTACTTTGCGGGCTCTATGGGCGAAAGGCTAATTTCATCGTTTTTCATTGAACATGTCCCGATAAACATTATTTATAATATTTGTGATGTAAAAGATAATATGATATAAATGAATCTATTATTTTCCAAGTTTAGATTGAGTATAGAGTTAGAAAATACTGTCGTAGATAAATATTTACATCTTATATATGGAGAAAGTCATTTGCTGGCCTCATCAGGTTTTTTAAAAGTTATGCAAAAGGAATGGGATTGTAGATCGATCATATTGCTGCAAAAGAATTTCATGATGACATTTTACTTAGCACGAGGAAGCGTGCGCTTTAAACCCAAAGTTGAACAAGGAGTGAAAAATGGTGACGTGAGTGGGACTCGAACCCAAGTGAGGGAGACCTGGGTTCAACTTTGTTGCAATAGGTTTCAGAACGTTGCATTTTATCATGAGAAATCTTAAGAACAGTACGAGACAAGCATAGAATACATTGGTCAGGCCGATATTAGAATATACCTCTAAAGTCTGGGATCCATATCATGAGTATCAAAATTAGAAAAAGTACAGTGTATAGATGCTAAATATGTATTAGGGCATTCTAATACACATGACAGCGTAACTGAAATGTTTGCAGAACTGGCAACACTGAAATCTCGTTGGAAAGTTAACAGATGTATGGAAATGGGCTTATTCGTGTAAAGGAAATTGGAAGGAGATTCAGAACAGGTTATACGGCCATAGATTTATAGGTAAAAATCTTGCGAGATACGTTTGACCACCAAAAAGAACTTTGGGAAATACTCTTTTGTAAACAGAACTACGAAAGAATGATTTATTTGAAGGTATTCTTAACCCCTTCCCAAGTACAAATAAAACATTTCGACAAAAAGACGAGCCAAAATAATTTGCAACTTGTCAACAATGTATTCACACAAAATACTTACTACTTTAAATAGTAAATGTATAACTAATTGGTCGTTAACATAAGGTACAGCAGAGGAATGCTATATGTTTTATAATCTTCTTCCTTTTGTCTTTATATATATATACCGCTAAAATGTTGTTTGCATACTGCAAGCATATCGATAACACTAATTTCAATTCTGCATCATATCGAGATGGTCCTCAAATGTAGAAAAGGTTTTGAAAATATTATTAAAATTCGCTGCAAATCATCCGTCTGGCATCAAACCTGGGTCTCTCTGGTGATACTTACTATGCAGAACAACAGAAGATCACCGTCACTAACTATGTGAGAAAATTCAAGCAGGAATATTGGCTGCAACTGCCTCAAACGACGCCCTACTTTTCCCTTATATTCCTTATGTGAGAAATTGTTATGTGCTCTGGTATCGAACCCAGGAACAGCATGGTCTTATTTAATTTTTTCTTAAACGGATTCCTAATATACATCTTCTAGCTAAGCAAGAACTTCCCATCATTTCGATAAGTGCATCAAAAAATATAATGAAAAAGTACCTCAATGTATTTTATATGGCAGCATTAATCGTCCTAACATCGAACCCAGGAAATTTACTTTTAAAGTCATTTATGTTTTCGATAGATCATGAACATATCTACAGGCACCTTGAGTTTTGATGCTCTACCTATTCGAGAAGTATTTTTTAAAAATTCCGGAAAATCAAAGCAATGCATTTAAATGGAAAAAATTGGGACTTTGGGGCCCAATTTTGGGAACCCATGACAATGAGGTTCAAATTCGCATTATTTCCGGCAGTAAGGCCAGGTTTTGGCCAATATGTCATAAAAATTTCAAGTCAATGGCGCTTGTGGTTTAGCCTGTGAATTAGTATCCTATCTATCTATGTCCTTGAATGAATCCGGAGAAGCATCTACATATAATAGATATATAGATAGATAGGGTACTAATTCACAGGCTAAACCACAAGCGTCATTGACTTGAAATTTTTATGACATATTGGCCGTAACCTGTAACCGCCAGAAAAAATGAGATTTTGAACCACAGTATCATGGGTTTGATTCCAGAAGACCCCTAATTCCCGATTTTTCCCGTTTAAATGCATTGCTTTGATTTCTGGAATTTTAAAAAAATACTTCCTTTATAGGTAGAGAATCGAAACTCTAGGAGCCAATATATATGGTCAAGATCTATCGATATAATTTATGAATTTTACAGGAAATATCCTGGGTTCGATGCTAGGACAATGCAGAAATCTGCCCTTTTAAAAAATATGGGAGTAGTTTTTCATTATTTTTTTGATGCACTTATCGAAATGACAGGAAGTTCGTCTTGGCTAGAAGATGTATGGTAAGAATCGGTTTAAGAAAAAAATTAAGATAAGACCGTACTATTCCTGGGTTTGATACTAGAGCACATTAAAATTTCTCTCTTAAGGAATATAAAGGAAAAGCAGGACGTCGTTTGAGGGAGTTGCAGCCAATATTTCTGCTTGAATTTTCGCACATAGTTAGAGACAGTGATCTTCTGTTGCTCTGCATAGTAATTATCACCAGGAAGACCTGGGTTCGATGCCGGACAGAGATATTGCAGCTAGTTTTAAGAATATTTTCAATACTTTTTCTATCCTTGAGGACCCTCTCGAAATGACGTCGACTTGAAATTAGTGTTGTCGATATGCTTGCAGAATGCAAGCAACAGTTACTCGTATAAATCCAAGAATGAATCTGGAGATGTGTCTATATATAATATATATATGAATGAATCCGGAGAAGTAACTATATCTGATAGATGTTGTGTTTTTATATATTTTTTCTTTTTTGTCTTTATATATATTTGCCGTTGCCACGGGAGGACAGTCCACTTGTAATGTTTATAATAAATAGTAATATAGGAAGCAGAGTTTACAACAATATATAAATCTCTAATATAATCGTATCCAAATTAGTTAAGATTGGAACTGGTCATTGTTTACAGGAACTATTTTAATTTTTCCGTGTCCCATAGTTTTCAAAAAATAATTTCCTGAGCATAAGAAGATTTTTTTAAATTTCTGGTTATTAATGAGAACGGTGAGTAATCATGAAACTGAAATTATGCTATTCTAGCCACTGCTGGAATTTTTCTTTAACCCTCGAGTACTCGCCTCTGGGTCGAATTGACCCATGTGAATTTATAAAATTCCATATCTTTTTATTAGTGCTTTTTCACTTCTTCTTTCTCGTAATATCTGTGTTTTAGAATGTTCTGAACCAGTCATGCATTTTCGCTGGAAATGGAAGTTTAATTATATAAACAAATTTCTCTTAGCGGTAGTGCCAGGTAGATGGAAGACCTTAACGTAAAGTATTGCAATTCTGACCTTAATTCCGCCTTAATTTTTAGAGATTTCATATAAATTTCATATAATTAACATTTTTTATTAATATATTAAATTTTAATTTTTAAACAGTTTACTTTTATACGCAATATTCCAAATTATCAGCCAAATACTCTGCGTCAGGGATAACGAATTTTACAGAATATTAAAATTATTTTAAAATGTTTGTTTGATTTTATTTTAATAACCTGGTTAACCATTAATTAATATGACATCATCACTATTGAATTAAAAATTTATTCACTGCATTTTGAGACAATTTTCCCCTTTGGGAGATGTCGGGTCGATTCCACCCAACTCGAGTGCTGACATGACGATTTGGGATTGATGACATGACGATTGTGTACTTTTCCCTGACCTCTACTTGAGTATTGCTGTGCAATTTTCTCACGAAGTATGATTAATTTCTGATCTTGAGATGGTTCAACGTAGAGCAGCAAGGTTCGTCAAGGGAGATTTCAGATTTGACAGCAGTAGTTGTGATATAATCCCTCAGATGGAACTCTCTTAGTGATAGAAGACTTTAATATCGACGGAAACTCTTTGATAAATTTATCTTTACCAATTTCGGGGAGGATATAACTGATATTCTTATCCCAGTTATATTCCTACGCGACCTTCGAGAGAAAACAAAAAAGCGATACAGGGAAGTAGTTGCCAGGACAGATAGCTACTTTTGGTCATTTTTCCTGCGAAGTATTAGAGAAGCTAATAGCTCTCCAGGTTAGACAGGTATTTCGGTGTCTTACACCCCCTGCCACATACCACTGGCGGATTGCTGGGTTTAAATGTAAATGCAACACTCGTTACATGCCGTACTTGTTATAAGAGACTTCTACTGTATTGTTATTTTTATTATTACATATACTGAGTGATCCGCTAACTATTGTATAATCTTACTTTCACTCAAATGCATCATTGACATACTTCTGAAATAGAGTACTGAGTTGTCTTCTCCTTACAGGTTAGCCAACGAGTCGCTGGAGCAGCGCCAGAGAAGGCTCGGCCATGCTCCCTTCGACAGTCCAGAAAAGAAAGCATCTGGGATACAGAAGCGCAAGCCCTACGTGCGTAAATCTTCCAGCAGCCTCCCAGAAGGTCCAGCAGCTCAAGGAAATGCATTTGAGCAATTGGAACGATGTTACGAACCCCAAGGGAACTTTCAGGAGTATTTGAACCAACTAGGGCTGGGTTTGGTAGAGCAGAGGATGAACCAAATCCAGGGACAGTACCCTTATGCCAATCCCAGGATGTTTGACCCACATTTTGCAACCCTGGACAAGTACCCCATGCCTTTCCCGCAGTCCCAGATTGTTCCCTTCAACAACACACATTCCTCTGGTCCTCAGCAAGGCGTGCAAGCTTTTGGTGCGCACCCAGAGGTAGTCAACAGTGAACAGAAGCCTCATCCTGGTGTCCCTTTCCAGCCAGGTAGGCCTATGGACAGTACTGCAGGCACAGACATGGACGGAAGAATGCAACAGGTCCCGCAGCAGTGCCAAAAGAAGCCCTCGGAGGCCAAAATGTACGAGATTCTCTGAAAAGAGATCAGTGGTGCACATTGAACTCCTGAACGAGATGGTGCACTGAAACGAAAAACGCTGCAGCTGTTTGAAAGTTGTGTTTTGTGTTCCTCGATTTCCTTGTTGAGAGTGAGTTGTGTAAAATGATTATCCCTTTACTTACCTTCTTAAACTGGATGCTGAATAAATTTTTCTGGCGCAAATTATTAAGAAAGAAGAAGTTTTTTCCCGGTGAATATGATGTAGAAAGTTCTCTCGAATTTCCAGCCGGGTTGCCTCCTGCCATAGGATCGATGTTTCGGGTGCGTACTCTGCACCCATCTTCAGGAACTGATGTCAGATGAAGGAAAAGGGGGTCTTTATATAGCGGCCAGAGGGGTTCCTTTCACTTTTTCTATTGGCGATGCGGGAGCAACGGTCTCCGTTGTGGGTCTGGTGGTGGGGGTGGCCAATCCGAGATGGGGGTGGGGGGAAGGGATCCTTCCTTCAACTCACTGATACGTCATCTCTCCTCTGGATTTTTATTGGATGATCTGTTTAGTCTGCGGATGGCTCCGTCCCATGCACTGCTTAGGAACAGGCCTTTGTCACGATTAATATTTCTGATCACTGCCTCGAGCAAAATCACTCGGCCAAGTTTGAGGACACAAAAATCCTTTGCAGAGGGAGAGGATACTGGGATAGGGTGACTAAGGAGGCCATCGAGATCATACTCCATCCCAGAAATATTAATCGGGACAAAGGCCTGTTCCTAAGCAGTGCATGGGACGGAGCCGTCCGCAGACTAAACAGATCGTCCAATAAAAATCCAGAAGAGAGATGACGTATCAGTAAGTTGAAGGAAGGATCCCTTCCCCCCACCCCCATCTCGGATTGGCCACCCCCACCACCGGACCCACAACAGAGACCGTTGCTCCCGCATCGCCAATAGAAAAAGTGAAAGGAACCCCTCTGGCCGCTATATAAAGACCCCCTTTTCCTTCATCTGACATCAGTTCCTGAAGATGGGTGCAGAGTACGCACCCGAAACGTCGATCCTATGGCAGGAGGCAACCCGGCTGGAAACCCGAGAGAACTTTCTGCAAATTATTAAGTTCTGTCACTTCAGCGAATAAGCGATTACAATGAGTGAAACCGACAAAGATCAAATTTAGCTAAAAACAGTGAACACGGCTGTTTCTAAATAGAAAACTTAAGAAACGACTCCTAGCCGTAAGTATTTTGCAACCTAATTGGAAGAAGGGTTAAAGGACAGTTTAAAATTCGAATTGTCAAACTCATATGACCAAGTCAAATTGAGTAAAATTCCTCGTGCCCCAACGAACTTAACGTAAGTCTGCAGGCAAAGCGTAAATCCCGAAATAAAACCAATCACACCCACCAAAGGAGATGTATTGTATCAATGAATAAAACAACAACCCAACTCTAGTGCACCCCAGTGTGTCCAAAAATGTGCCGTTTCCGATGTAACACCCCCACAGAAGGGGATGTAGCGTCAATGAATAAAACTGTAAAACAAACCACCCAACCCCCTTGCACCCCAGTGTGTTCAAAGGTGTCCACCGTCAGATTATTAAAAAGTTGAACAAATCCAAGTAAACTTAAAAATTAAGCAACCTAGATCTGTCCATAACCGTCCAAGATTCCGAAGTGCAGAGTCAAGGACCAACCCATCGGAAGCATGCACCACCCACCCAATTGCAAGGTGCGAACCGAAAATGAAGAGTGTGTCGTAAAAGACAACCAACAGACAATCCGCCGAGACTGAGGAAATAAAGAAGAAAGAATTAGGTTGCGAGTGACAAACCAAATACGTATTTCGGCAGCGAAGTTGCCATCATCAGTAGATGTGTGAGTTGACTTGGTCATATTAGTTTGACAATTCCAATTTTGAATTTTCCTTTAACCCTTCTTCCCATTAGGTTGCAAAATCCTAACGGCTAGGAGTCGTTTCTTAAGTTTTCTAATCAAATTTAGCGTTTACGAGGAAAGGCCATGAATTGTATCTCCTTAATTTTTACTAAATTTAATTATATTATTTTTCGAAATTCAAAATTTCAAGTCGATAAAATCAAAATTTTGATTTTTCTTTCTCACAAATGTAGTTTTTCATTTATTTTTAAACATAAAGACAAAGCAAATTTTTGTGTGTCATGGGGCTTGGAGACAGGGACCGAAACGTCGAGAGACATTGAAGAAACCACCCGGCTTGCAACCCGTCTTCATCAATCAATCAATCAATGTTTATTCATCCAGAGATCAGTTAAATATAGAGATGGGACAATAGATTGAAAAAAACAATCGAATAGTTATTCTATTGTTTTGGCATTTGTTCGATTGTTTTCATTCGAATGAATTCACTCGCTTTCGTAGGCTGGACAGGACGCAATAGCTCGTCAGGGGCAGTAACAACTGGCTGCCGGGATATCGGATCAGATACACATACACACACACGTATATATGATATCTATATTCATATTTCATCAGTATCACATATCTCTACCATACTTCCACTAAATTGGATTACGTTACGAGCCACTTCTATCCTCTTCAACGCGTATCTAGTAAACGAGTGAAAAATCGAACAAATCGAGTGAATTTGTTCGATTGTTTTTTAGCGAGTGAAAAAAATTGAAATCGAAAAAATAAATTCACTCGGTTAGGATAGAGTGAAAAATCGAAACGCTGTAAAGGAATTATTCTATTCTAATATATCTAATTGAATTCGTTCTTAGTAGTTGTTTCTGAAAAAAGCGATTTGTCACTTCCTTTTTAACTTTTAAAATATTATATATATGGCTAAAAATGAAAAATACTTAATACCCCAGTAAAATCCGATTAGAAAAAATACATGCACAGAAAATGACAGAATTAAAATCTTTGCTTAATAACTAGTCTATTTTTATTTTTTTATTTAGTAATTATTGTGAAACATAAAATTTAAAAAAATAAGATTTATCAAGCTAATGATTCTTTTCCAATCTTCATACGAACTATTCTTCAAAGCCATGATCGAAAATATATTATTTCTATTTATAAATTTGATTTGGATAATTACTGTGTTAGTATAATACTTAATTAATACTGAAAATTTTTAATACCTTCCAATTTCGTACTCTCCGAGAGTTATTTATATTTCATCTGCATCACATATCCCTGCCAGACTTCCTTTAAATGGGATCACGTAATGGCCACTTCCATCCTCTCCTCTTCATCGCGTATCAAGTAAACGAGTGAAAAATCGAATAAACCGAGTGAATTTATTCGATTGTTTTTAGCGAGTGAAAAAAATCGAATAAACGTAATCGATTTTTCACTCACTTCCTCTGAACGAGTGATTCACTCACTTGAAACAATCGAATAGATTTATTCGATTTTTTTCCACTCACTAAAAACAATCGAATAAATTCACTCGGTTAGGATCGAGTGAAAAATCGAAACGCTTTATTTGAATAATTCGATTGAAGCAAACAATCGAATTATTCGATTGTTTTCAATCGATTGTGCCCACCTCTAGTTAAATACATGATATAGGACAAGTCAGTAAAAGCATTAAAATAGTCATCAGGTAACAAATTTGTTACAAATTTAAAAACTCATCAATGCTGTAGAAGGCATGCTTTAAAATAAATATTTTAACTCTTATTTTAAACAAAGAAAAGGTTTGATACTGTGGGAAAGGGCATTATAAAGAATGCGACATTGATCCCTTACCAAACAGATGCAGGTTATGGTGATCACGAAAGAAATCCTGCTTTTGCCTAGTGCCGTATGAATGGATGGAAGAGCTTGTGGTAAAAAATCTAGGGTTGTCTTTAGCAAAGCAAACACACTCGTAAATGTAAATAGAAGGGAGTGTCATCACTCCATGGGTAATGAAGTATTGTTTACAAGGGTTTTAGACCACGAATGTGTCTTATGACACCAGAAGATGACGATCAATTGTCGAAACTGGTCGTGTTTTTGTTTTTTATGAATAAATTTATGGTAAAAGTACAAATATTTCGAAGATTAATTCCATTATGGATTACCACAACACCTCGCCTAACTCAGTGAAGTTTATGATAGAGAATATATTGGCGTAGTAAAGCATAAACAGAATGTTAGTGGAGATTCAGTCTTTTGATCTAATTATTTGAAAAATGTAACTGTTTATCTGACTAGCAACAAAAGAGGTATGGGCACCCATTCAAGGGTGTCAGAAAGAATTATACCAAGAAATTTAAAGGTTTGAGATTGCTGAATTTTTTGGCTGTTGATAGAAAGCTAGTAAGATAAACAGTTCAATATTCTTTTGGGTGATATTTTGTTGTATAATATTGTGTGTAACATGAATGCTTAGTTTTGAAAGTTATGTTCTGATTGATACTTCGCTGTCGATATCCCGAGCTAATTGCTGTTCAGAGTAGTAATTGAGTCACCAAATGGTTTTCACTTTCTTTTTAATTTCTGAGGTTGGGGCAAGATAAAACACACAACAAAAATTTTCATCCAACATTTAGAAAAATCACAAATTATCATCATTCAAATACCTCTTGAGGCAAGTTATTATTATTAATAATAATAATATAAGCTTTATTTGGCCCACGGCTATTCATTTAAATACATTCAAATTCATTAATATATTTAAAATACATCAAAATTTTAATAACAATAATTATAATATATAAGTTTTTTTAGCACCAAGCTATTCGTTAACACAAACATTGTAGTCATGAAAAATAGTTTAGCAATGTGAAGGAAAAGTGCTAACAGAACATAAACAAAGAAGAGAGAAAGAAATATATAATATCACAAAAGAGGATCTCACAAATATCAAAAAAGAAACCACTAAAAATACCATAGGAACTCCCAATAGGATAAAAACGCAAATAAAAGGTAAGAAATATATAAAGATACACATTATAGTACTAATATAAACAGGGAAATTTTTGTATACAGTGAGTAAATCAAATTTCATTTTCAAAAAGACAGTTTTTCAATTTTCTTTGAAATTTCATCGGATCTTATGAATTTTTACTTCTGTTAGGAGCGAATTATAGAGCATTATTCCTTGAAAAAATAATGACTTCTGTGTTTCAGTTTTAGAAACAAAAAGAATGTGGATATCCCTTCTTCCCCTTGTCTTATGCCCATCACTATTTGTCTTTAATATATTATTTAAGTATTCCAGCATTAACCCCATTTTTACTTTCTCCATATACGAAGTATAGAGAAAGTATTGTTTTCATTAAAAAAATTGACTTTGAGATTTCAACAGAAATACACGTTTTGGGGTCCCTAGAACACGTCTTTTTCGGAATGATGTCTGTGTGTATGTGTGTGTGTGTGTGTGTGTATGTATGTGTCTGTGCTTGTGGGTGCTCTAACGTAAAAACTATTAGTCGTATCAATACCAAACTTCATATATAGTACTGTGGTGTGTGCTGTCAGAGTTGATTAGTTTTTGGAGTAAATCTGTCAACCGGAAGTCGAGCTTAATTCATCAAAGCTCATTTCCGGTTTTCACAATATCACCGTAAATATGATATATAGGTATATTGTATTACTTATAAAAGTTTTAGAAAATGTAATTTACTATAACTTTTGAATTTAACATATTTTTGTATCACCAGTTGATTAGGAGTTATTCGTGAAATACTGATAAACCGGAAGTTGCTGATTATGTACTTTGTGGACGCTCTGGGCGCTGGGTTGAAAGGCCATTTCATCGTTTTTCATCAATTATATCCCGAAAAACATTATTTATAATGTTTGTGACGTAAAAGATTATATGATATAAATTAATCACTCATCTTCCAAGTTTAGATTGAATTAAGAGTTCTAATATACTGTCGTAGATAAATATTTACATCATATATGGAGAAAGTCATGTGCTGGCCACATCAGATTTTTATTTTATGTATAAAAGTAAGCACTTGATATTTAAGACCTTGTTCCACATTTAACCATCCTAGTTTTTGTAGCATATGATTAACTCTTGCATATCTATCACATTTTAATATTAATCGCATTGCTTTATTTTGTAGTATTTGTAATCTATTTTTTTCTCTTTGCCTAGTAAGATACAAAACAGTTGCGCAGTAATTAAAATGTGGCAATATAATACAGTTATGTATCACTTCTGTTGTTGGAAATTACTTTACTAACTCTAGCCAAGAAGTTTAATTTTTTTGCAACCTTCTTACAGACATAATCAAATTATCTTTTATATTAGCTTATCAAATTTTAATTTTCTATCTACTATCACACCTAAATATTTTATCGAGCCAACAAATTTAATAGTATATCCATTTATTTGGACTTTGGAGTTTCTAACTTTAAAATATTGGTACTGGTTGCAGTTTCCAAGGAACATTGCACTTGACTTTGTTTCGTTTTAATTTATTTACTTCAAACCATTCCTTTATTATACCTAAGTCCTCATTTACATTAGTTATTACTTCGCTAATATTTGTTCCGGCCAGATATATTAGTGTATCATCTGCAAAGAGATGATAATGACAATTTTTTAAGTATCTACCCAAATCATTTATATATAATAAAAATAACAAGGGCCCCAGCAGACTTTCCTGGGGAATTCCAACATCTATCTTTCTTTGGGATGAAGTGTGGCTTACTCATTTTACTTCCTGCACCCGTTCCAGTAAGTAATTTTCGATCCATTTAATGACTTCCCCACCAAAACCATAATACTGAAGTTTATATACCAGCCTATCTCTATCTACTGTCTCAAAAGCTCTTTTTAGATCCAAGAAAACAGTGCAAATCACCTCTTTATTCTCAAGGAAACCTTTCCAATCATTTAATATACTCTTTATCGCTGTCTCACAATTATAACCAACCCGAAACCTGATTGATATTGCACTAAAATTTTATTTTTACCAATATAATCTTTAATTTGTTCATATACTGCCTTTTCCACTACTTTTTCTATTGCACATAATATATTAATTGGCCAGAACTCTTCTGCTTTAGTTGTATCTTCCTGCATGGGATAACTCTAGCAATTTTCAATCTACTAGGAATTTTAGCCAGTTCTAAGGAGCTATTTACAATGTTTATTAAAAAATCTGAGAGTTCATTGAAATAGTGTTTCAGAAAATGTGTGTCTCTGTCATCAGGGCTATTTTTATTAGACATGGTGTTTACATTATCATAGAGTTGCTTCATATCTATTAAATTAAACTCACCAAAAATACCCTCAGCCATATCCAGCTCAAACTTTTTATCACAGATAGGGATAGTATTTACTATATCAGATATACTTTCAATGAAATACTATCATGGTACCTCAGGCCAATTTAATTTATTAAAAGAAAGCAAGTTGTAAGAAGACGTTGTTGTAAGATATTAATAGTTATGTGACAGATGCTTACTACTTATTTATAGTTTCTTGTCAATTTATGGTTTAAGGAATTATTTGAGCTATGACTAAAGAAGAAAGTAACTGATAATCTTTTCGATTGAATCAGCAACACCAAACGAGGATTATTGTGGAATCTCAGGAAATTAATATACAATCAAGATGCAGATATAAATTGAAAGACTGTTCTAAGTTAGGCTGAGCTATAAAAATAGAGAAATTTTGATCATTTGAAAACATGAAACCCATGACAATACTGCCATTAATATGAAGAATTTCAGCTCTACCATAGACCTCCCCCTTTGTAATGATACTGAACATTAATGTATTTAATCTAAGGAAACTATTCAGCATTGTTTAGAACTAACAGGGAAGATTTTTCCTTGGAGGTAAAACAAAGAATTGGCAACTCTGTGTTTCCACTGAGAGACTGTGAACATGCTAAGTGATATTGCACAAAAAATTATCAAATATGTTGTTACAATATATTGCTTACTTAAAAGGGCATTAGATGGAGTATCATTAAAGCAAATGACATTTATGCTTAAGTTGTTTAACCTGGTTATTATCATAGAGAAATAGAAATCGCACGCTAAGGTAATTAAATCTGGTATCTGTTTAATATTAAACAATCACAAATATTTGAAGTGTATCAGATCTGAGAGTTTGTTCATACTTTTTGGACTTCAAAATAATCAAGACCTGTTAGCACCAGCTAAGAATATTTAATCTTTTAAAAAAGATCAATCACAACAGAAACGATTCTTAATTTTCAATTTTCACATGATATCCATTAAGTACAATGCACTAGCAAATTAGTAATGTTAGAACAAGTGGTGTGAATCATAAGTGGAAGCTTCATCTTCATTAACGTCTGATTATCTTCGTAACTAAGGAAAGAAAAAAAATACAATAGCTTTAGGTGAAAATATTATTTATCAGCATATTGACCTTCTTAATCGACGTTCGTCCTGAAAATCATTGAAAGATTGCACATATTTATTTATATCTTGAAGAAATTCTCCCGTTTCATTTAGTATCGTGTGGTAGAATGCTTGAGCTAAACAAAATATGTTTAATAAGTACATAAGCATATATTAATTATCACATTAATTAAACTATCGCGAAACATTAGTACCGATCATATTCATTTCCTCATGCTGCCGAATGTTATTGGAATCTTCCTCGAAGCTCATCGTCGTAACCCTAACATTATTTATCTGGTCGAGTTTCAAAATTTATGACAAACAACTGAAATTTTGCCTTATTGGAGTCATATGGTTGAATCTAAGCGGGAAGTAAAATTTTTCAAAATAAAATCTAAGTTATCATTCTTTTTCAATAATTAAGAAACAGGATGTTTTGGAAAATCGTATTTTAAATAATTTGGCTATCCGCAAAGAAAATGGTTTCAATTCTAATGAGCTAATATAATTCCAAGAAAATAGCCGAAAAAAACTAGTGCAGTGCTTATCAAAATAAAATTTGTTTTCATTATAATCCAATTTCATTTAAATTACCAAAAGCGGCATTCAAAAACAATATTTAAAATAATACTGCTTTCCAGAGGCAATGCTTTAGTACAAAATGTCCTAATTTAGTATCAAATAAATATTCGAGAAAAACTATTGTAGTAATGTACTGATCAAAATAAAGTTGATTTTAATTATAATCAATTTCATTAAAAAACAAATAGCGGTATACAAAAATCTTATTTAAAATATCTTTGTTTTGTACAGGCAATGGCTTTAATTAAAACGTGTGGATATGAAATGAAGTGAATATCATTTTGACTTCGACATTTTTAGCAGTTGTTTATCATTTCTTCGTGTAACGCTTGGCCGCTTGACCACTTCATCAAGTTGCTACAGTTTTGCATAGCATTTAATCGAATACGTGATGTCCACCTAATTTCTATCACATACGTTTATAATACTGTATTATTTCTTTTAATTCAATAAATTCTAACTTAATACAGAGGGGAGGATCGCTTATCCAGGATTCCTAATTACGGAAGCATCTAAACAACAAAACCATATAGAAGCCCTAAATTCTTTAAGCCCTTTAAATTCCCGGCAGCGAAACAATTGAATACCGTAAAGTATGTAAACATCTTCACCGCAATATGGCCGCCGCGGTCTCCCTGTAGGGCTTGTAGGAACTTGAAGAGACGATTTTCTGCGCGAAACATAATTTATAGCTTTTTCCCGTTTCGTATAAATATCGCGCGGATATTTTTTAACCTTCCTAAGAGAACGTGTGACAATAATACGCAAACGCATGAAACATATGTACGCAGAAATAGCGATCTTCCACCGTATGTGTAAAATTTTGGAGTTTCATTTGCTAGAATATTAATTTAATCTTATGCTTAAGCGCATATAACCATGAAAAAACATAAACTATCTCTGGTAAAACAAGAAGATCTCTGGTTCTTACAGATTTATAACCTTCATGATCAATTTGAGAGTAAATTGCGTGTTTAATGGTTCATATTTACATCGTTATTCCTCCAATTTCATGTTATATATGATAGTGATATGTTAAAAGACGAGGTAAATTTCTAGTTTCACACAGTCAGATAAGAGGGTAAAACCCTCCAAAAAGTGCCTATTCCAACCACTTCTAGGGCAGTGAGTTCTCATACATCGAGAAGTGCCGATGTGGAAAAAGAGATAAGGGATAAAAAAGTCAGCAAATCTATGAACAATGATCAAAGCCTTCTTGAAAAGAAAAGGAAAGCAGTAGAATTTGACATAAAATTAAAAGATGCAGCTAGAAGAACTAATCGAATCAAAAGAAGCAGCTGGAAGAGCTATTTAAGTTATCGCTGTCTCACAATTATAACCAACCCTGAAACCTGATTGATATTGCACTAAAATTTTATTTTTACCAATATAATCTTTAATTTGTTCATATACTGCCTTTTCCACTACTTTTTCTATTGCACATAATATATTAATTGGCCAGAACTCTTCTGCTTTAGTTGTACCAACTATCTTCCTGCATGGGATAACTCTAGAAATTTCCAATCTGCTAGGAATTTTAGCCAGTTCTAAGGAGCTATTTACAATGTTTATTAAAAAATCTGAGAGTTAATTGAAATGGTGTTTCAGAAAATGTGTGTCTATGTCATCAGGGCTATTTTCATTAGACATGGTGTTTACAATATCATAGAGTTGTGCTTCATATCTATTAAATTAAACTCACTAAAATTACCCTCAGCCATATCCAGCTCAAACGTTTATCACAGGGATAGTATTTACTATATCAGATATACTTTCAATGAAATACTTATTAAATTCTTCTGCGATATCTTCTATTTTTTGAGCATTTCTTCCAGGGAAAGTCACCTCATTATAGACTTCCTTTTTCTTTGTTCCTATTAATGTATTCAAAGTTTTCCACATTAAATTTGGCTTTCTACTACAATTATCAATCTTTTGTTCATAGTACTTACATTTTTCTTCCTTTATCATTTGGACTGCTTTATTCCTACTAACTTTATACTGTTCCCAACGTAATTTATCCTTGTACTTTTTATAGTTATTATATTTCTTATGTCTATCTTTAATGGCAGACAGTACCTTTTAGGCATATGCTCATTTACCACATTTAAAATACTTGATATTCCAGTATCATACCTTATATCCAAATCAGTTTCTCTAAAATTAAATTTAATTTCCTTAAGTCCTTCGTTTAGGGTACTCAAAAAGTCAATAAATACTTTATCAGAACCGTTTGGTGAATGGTAGACTCCAATAACTTCATAATGTTTTCCTTTTACAATAATTTGCATAGTTAGAATCGAGAAATTCATGTCCACAACATAAGAGTCGAATAACTTATAAGAAATATCATTCCTTATATGAAACACCACCTGTGTGTCTGCTACTAGAGTCTAACCTTATATGTACACTCCTGGCCAAAATTAACGCAGCACCTCCCTAGCGATCCTTAAGGCCGGTGCTGCGTTAATTTTGGCCAGGACTGTACGTAGCCTTTCACTTCAATTTCACAGTCTTCTATGTTAGCTGTTAAATGTGTTTCTGTTAGGCATAACAAAATTGGATTGAAGAAGCCTTAACAATGTGGAATTCCATACTAGGAATAGAAATAAAAACACTGTGTCGAAAATTCCACTTAAGTTTTTAATATACGATCGGTTTCAGACAATTCTGTCCATCATCAGGTACAGAGACCGCAACTGCATTGAATATATAGAAAACAATGACCAATAAGGAATCAAGATCAAAGAGAGGAGGGGAAGGGTTAGGGATATAATAATAATAAAACAGCACAACAGCATTTTCATAACTGTAAATTGTCTAGTAAAAAAATAAGTCAGTAAAGATTTTACAGTATTAAATAAGCCAGCACTTCATTTATATTAGGCAAATTAAAAGTACCGCTTGATCATCGACGGGAAAACTTTTAATTCTGTAAAACATTTGAACAATGTGCCACATCAGAAATTAATTCTACTTCGTGAGGATCCCAATTGTAACATTTTATGATGATAATAGTACCACAAATTATTTATAAGGTTAGACAATGTCACCATCGATTTCTCATATTTAATTAATGCTTTAATCAGCTGTGAATATTATTTGGGGGCCAAATCAGCTTTAGGAGCATTGGTCTCTGACATAAACTTTAAAAATGAAAAAAATTAACTTGTGATGATATAAAAAAAACTTAATAAAATAATATAAACACTTTGTCAAAGTTCCACACATTTGTTAATAAAACACACGACCGGTTTTGACTATGAACTTGTCATATTTTAGGCAATGGGGAGGACTTGTGATGTCTCAGAAATTGATCACTGAAAACAAACTTTTTTGTGATGTACAAGACTGTCAGTAAAGTATTCAGCCGGAAAGTCGGTTGGTGCCTCACCACTTCCGGCATAAGCATAAGAGGAATGAGGTTCACTAGGCAGGATGAGGAGTGAGGTAGTTTGCCATTGCTTTCCTTTCTAAACCAGAATGCTATGAGCGGAACATGTCCACCCAAGTGAAGCACAATTAGTAACACTTTTCTTGGCATTCGGTAAGGAGAGATCAAAATCAGTGCAATTATTCACTCATACCTCGGTATAGCTTTAATTTCATCACAGCCATGATCGAGACTTGGACAAAAGAAAACGAAAGATACATTTTTCTCCATCGTACACCACATGACAAATGATAATATTTCATTTATTTATTTGACCCTTTATTGGCGAGGTTAGGCCCAAGTGGGCCTCTCTTCCACCTAACCTTGTATGTTCTCAGAATATGAACTATTATAAATAATAATAATACCTTTATTTGTCTGATAAAACTTACATGATAGGGTTAAAGACATCGTCACAATATCAAAACAATATACAAAATCAAATTAAAAAATTACAGTTACAAAATTCATCAATAGAATACAAAGAATTACTAATTAAAAAGTTGGGAAAAAATATCCTGAACCTTTTCACGTCAAAATTACGTACATTAAGGGGTAGTTTATTAAAGAGTTGAAGGCCTTTAACCAGGAAATGGTTACCAGATTTAGCTAACCCACATCTTATTACATTACATCTACATTAATACCCTACAAGCCGCCTTTCGGCGTGTGGCAGGGGGTGTAAACACCAGTCGAATCTAAATTACTTCCTTATTCGGTTGTTGTCACGTATTGTTCGCGGAAAGAATGAATCTCTAAAACGATTCGTCCTAGCATCTATTTCTTTTAACTTACGGTCATTATCGGATCGACCGACGTAGCAGGGGGGTTGCATGATACCGATTGTATCTTTGGAAAATGTAGTTTCCCTGAATTTATTAAGCAATCGCAGCCTAGCTTCCAATCTCCTTTCTTTCAAGGATTCCCAACCTACGTATGAGAGCATTTTTGTAACGCTTGCTTTTTTATCGTAGCATTTCTTAACAAAACGAACCACTTTACGCTGCACTTTCTCGATTTCGCGAGTACACGTTTCATCCGCCGGATCCCATATACTTGCCGCATATTCCAGAAGGGGTCTGACCAAGGTAAAATAACATCGCTCTCTCACCTTTTCATCGCATTTACCGACAATGCGCTTTACAAAGCCAAGCCTTTTACTTGCTTTGCCGCAGATTTTTCGAATATTTAGTAGGGTATATCAAGGTTATTCTTGGTTCTGGTGTCAAAACTATGCACATGAGATCTTAAATTGAAATTACTGATGTTCTCCTTGACATTTAACAGACAGTTATAAAGATACTGGCTAAAGATAGTCATGATTTCAAGACTTCTAAATCCGGGTCTGCACGATTCCCAAGAATTAATACCAGATATTATTCTTATTGCTTTTTTCTGCAAAATAAATCTATGCTTCACATTATCTGCATTGCCCCACAGAAGAAGGCCAAAGCAAAGATGGCTGTTGAATATTGCAAAGAAGGCACTTCTTAGGTGTTCAGGGGGTATTAGAAACTTCAATTTCCTTAAAACATAAAGACTACTGGAAAGCTTAGTGGCTGAATATGATTATCCCATTGGAGCTTATGATCTGTATGAATGCCCATAAGTTTAACTGACTCAATATCACAGTTGAAATCACATAAACTGCATACCAATTGTTTGCTTTTATCAGGGTTTAGATGAAGAACATTTGCACTAAACCACATTTGTGCTTGGTCAACAAAGGTTGAGTTTATAGTTGTAGAGAGATCACAATTAAATTCAAACAAAAAGAGTAGAGTGTGTGTAAAACTCTTTGCAACTGAAGGTTGCCAAAGAAAAACCCACGTTGCGGGAAAACACCCACAGAGAAGGGGGGGTGCAAAAAACCCGCAAAAACGGTAAAAAATAACAATAAAGTATAGACAATAATAAAATTACATACAGCATACACATAAATCAATAAATTTTCAGAAAAATTAAAATATTATTAATTACAAGAGAAAAATAAAAAAATTTACTAAAGTGAGGAAGAAAATGAGAAAATAATCACAGATATAATGAAATTTCCTACTAATGAATATTTGTCAAGGAAAAGAAATAATAAATAAATTAAGGTCAGCCAGCGGCATCCGTCCACTTTTTCAAATTTATCTCAGCAGAAAGAGGGTTAGATGAACGTGAAAATGAAGAGAGAAAGAAAGGGTAGATGACACAGTATGGTAGCAGGAACTGTACAAGATAACTATGTATTGTGTTCTTGTTAGACCAATTTTAGAATATGGATGCTGTGCTTGGTTTCCCTTCTATTGGACCATGTTACACTCATAGAACGAGAAAAATGTGTGAGATTTTAGCTCATCATTATAAATTCTCACATCTTGATTTTGATTAGCATCAGAATTAAATATTTTCAGGTGTTTTTCTATAAACATAATATTTCTAACCTTTGTAAGAGTTCATGAGTGTAAGAGTAAGTTCATGAGAGATGCCAATAATAGTACTGCTTTGATTACTTTCGTTCCTCTTTTAATCAGTTGAAAAGCAAAATAATTTTTCATAATAAACTGAAATGCTATACATATACATATACACACGGGTTTTGCTTTATATATATATAATATGTTGTTTACAGTTACCTTATTTATCTTATTGGTGAACTTAATTCAGTAAACTTCCAATTCATTTTATTTCTTTGAGTTGCGCATAGCCGCTCTCGTGGCCAAAACCTTAACTATTCATTGTTTCGAATGAGCGTCATACTTTATCTACTCTCATGTCGCGCATCTTCCGAGCGTCAACTCAACATGGAGGATTTGTTACGGAGGTGGGAAGCCGTGATGGGTTCATCAGTCCATAGGAATGGTTTATAAGCAGATTTTATGATGGTATTTATCTTAGACGTCAGCATTTCTTCTTATAATCGTTTTCACATCGAAGTGTGCGTGTAGGATTGGTCACCAGATCCGAATGAACCTGCATATGATGTCAACAACTGTTTGGGCGGATTGCTACGAGAGGTAAGTGAACAATATGATTGTTGTGTTTTTATCGGTTCTGTAAAGGAATGGGTGCTCCTAACGTTGAATTCTGCGGGTTGTATATTTCCAGTAGCAATATTACTCATGATGAAGTCCGTGGTGATGAGTAAATATGTTTTAACATGTTATGTTTTGTATGTTGTATCTAATCTACGAGAGTTTTTATGAATTCTTGGAAAAACCCATGCCGCTTTCGATAAGTTGAGAAACTTTAACGGCTAGTTTTTCAGATAATTTTTCTTGATTTTGATAGATTTGAAGTATTTATTGTCAAATTTACATGTTTGATTCCACTGTATAGCTTGAACAAGTCCCCTTCGTTTTCCTAAGTTTTCGTTACTAATTCTTTGTTCTCCTTTTTGATGAAATGATGAAGAATCAACCTAAACAGTATACCAAGTATGCTTAAGTCAGCTTGTTTGCACTTTCCAATAGCTTAATCGATTCTATACAATATTTATAAAAATCTCTCTTTATATATAATGCAAAAATTATGTGGGATTTTGTATGCGTGTTGTCTTGGGATGGAGTCCACACCGTTTGTCTGATATGTGTGAAACTTTTCTTAATTGTTCTTTGGGATCAGGAAGTAAAAACTGTGGCATTTTATTCTATAATTTTGCTGGGTTCGAACCAAGTTTGCTCGTATAGATTTCCATAAAAAATACACGATAACTTCACTTTTACCGGTTGCAAGCTTTGTTTCTTTCGAAGAATTAAATTAGAAGGAATGGTCTTAAAGAGTCCAGACAAGCACCAAAAGAACGGAAATTGATTAGAGATATGTATTGTGGTAATGGAATATTATTTTCAAATCAAAATTTTGAGAATTTCGACAAAATACGCGAAATATTTCCAATTCAATGTGTTTTACATGGCAGATTTATTTACCACCCGGCATCGAGCCCGGGTCTTTCTGGTAATAGTTCCTATGCAGCACCATAGAAGATCACCATCTCTAACTATGTGTGGAAATTCAAGCAGAAATATTGGCTGTAACTGCCTCAAACGACGTCCTGTTTTTCCCTTATATTCCTTATGTGAGTAATTTGATGTGCTCTGGCATTGAACCCAGGAACAGTGTTGCTTATGTAAATTTCTTTCTTAAACCGATTATTAATGTACATCTTCTAGCTAAATAAGAACTTCCTATCATTTCAATAAGTGCATAGAAAAAAATGAAAAACTATCCCAATGTATTTTAAATAAGAGATTTTTGCATCGTCCTAGCAACAATTCCAGGGTATTTTCTGTAACAGTCATGAATGTTTTTGATAGATTATGACTATATCTATAGGCACCTAGAGTTTTGATTCTCTACCTATCTGGGAAGTATTTTTTTAAATTTCCCAAAAATCATAACAATACTTTAAAATGGAATAAATCGTGACTTTGAGGCCTTCTGGCATTGAACCCATGACACTGAGGTTCAAAGTCGCCTTTTTCCTGGCGGTTTCACATAAGGGCCTATACGCTTTCAAAAATTTCAAGTCAATGACGCTTGTGGTTTAGCCTGTCAATTAGTATCCTATCAATATATATCTATTATATATAGATGTATAGTATACGAGTAAAATGTAGCTTGCATACTCCAAGCATATTGATAACACAAATTACAAGTTGGCATGATAGAAAGAGGGTCCTGAAAAGAAAAAAAAATTGAAAATATTCTTAAAATTCGCTGCAATTTATCTGTCTGGCATCGAACCTGGGTCTTCTTGGTGATACTTACTATGCAGCACAACAGAAGATCACCACCTCTAACTATGTGTGAAAATTCAAGCAGAAATATTGGCTGTAACTGCCTCAAACGACGTCCTGCTTTCCCCTTATATTCCTTATGAGAGAAATGTAATTGTGCTCTGGAATTGAACCCAGGAACAGCATGGTCTTATCAAATATTTTTTCTTAAATAAATTCTTAATATACATGTTCTAGCCAAGCACGAAATTCCTATCATTTCGATAAGTGCATCAAAAAAAATTATGAAAAACTTCTCCCATGTATTTTAAATGACAGATTTTTGCATCTTCCTAGCATCGAATCCAGAATATTTTCCGTAAAAGTGATTTACGTTTTCAATGGATCATGACCATATATATAGGCTCCTTGAGTTTAAATTCTCTACCTATCCGGGTTGTTTTTTTTTTTTAATTCCGGAAAATCAAAGCAATGCATTTAAATGGGAAAAATCGGGACTTAGGGGCCCTCTGGAATCGAACCCATAACACTGAGGTTCAAAGTCTCAATTTTTCTGGTGGTTACACGTTATGGCCATAATGTCGTACAATTTCAAGTCAATGACGCTTGTGGTTTAGCCTGAGAATTAGTATCGTATCTATCTATATATATGAATGAATCCGCAGAAGGATCTATATACAATAGATTGAAATAATATCCTTCTAAAGAAAATCATTCATGACACCTGTCGAATCTTCTTTTTAAGGTAGACCATTCGTGCATCCATGTACGGTCTGATGATATCCTAGGTGACGCAAAGACGCCTTCAAGATGAACGGGGAGCACCAGGATGGGCAGCACAGTGCTCACCTCAACGCCTACGGCTACAACATGCGGATCATGCACAATCCGAACCCCCTCCACGGAATGCCATCCATGTCTGCTGGACCCGCTGTCCAGATGCCACCGTCCCCAGTGAGGACGCCGTCGCCTTCCGTGGACCAATTTGGGTAAGTGGATATTGCGTCATACTGTCGAATTATTTGCCCATTATTGACGTATTTTTGGCATTTAGTTTTTTAAAATCGCAAAAAATAGCTAAATATTTTTTCACTGTGCACTTTTGGGAAACTCTTGTGTATATTACATAAATTATATAGCATAACATAAGTATACATTTAATTATGTTATGATTTTTAAAGTTTCTGTTGAAGGAAGCTGAATGTTTAAAAGTTTTTAATTGATATCCTTTGAGATAAATAATTTGCTCCATAAATTTAGATATTTTGTAACAATCCTCCGCTGAAATAAATCGAAAACGCAGATAATTATTTTTAACTTGATTTCATTTCTTAAGAAAGAGTATTTACAGCACCCTTGAGTTGAACCTGGGTTCGTTCTGGAGTATATAATGCACCTATACGAGTAGACATGATCTTAAATCACAAATCCAAGTCGCGATCATATTTCATGTTGGAAACTTGCTTTAAGTGTAGTGTAAGGTTTATTGGTTGCCAATTTTGAAGTCCATATCATGCCGGTAAGTACCTTAAATAAATTTCCGTTATCTCCTTAAAAATGCACCGAGGAGTGTAAATAACTCACTGGGATCGAACCAATTATTGGAACGTGCAACAGCGTACATAAAATATATCCATGATCTCCATCCACATGTAACAAGTTCTGTCTTATCGGGAATGGGTTAAAAAAAAATCTTAAAGATCGTCGCAATGCAATTTAAATGGGAGAATATTTGCCCTGACCTAGCGTCAAACCAAGGATAATCGTCAAAGATGTCTTTATGGTTTCCGTCAAATATCTACAGATTCTAGTCCTCGAATTTCAACTCTGCTTTGCCGAGAAGTGCCTAAAAATTTCCAAAATCCCCGCAATGCATCTTTATGGGAAAGATCGGGTCTTTGGGGCCTTCTGGCATCGAACCCATGACACTGAGGTTCAAAATCGCCATATTTCTTGCAGTTAAACGATGTGGCCATAAAAATTTCAAATTAGTGACACTTGTGGAACATGTTTAGAGTTTTGATCCCCTATGAATGTATATATATCTGGAAAAACGTCTATTTATAATAGATTATTCTACTTGAGGAGCGTAATGCAGTTCAGTTTGTATTGAATTCATTTTATTATTAACGGGCATAAAATTGCCCTTTTTCATTTAAACACGATTATACATCATATACATGACAATACATATATTTTGTCTAATACAAGATATATAAAATTAAAATATGAACATTACAACATATCTATTTATAAATATATAAAGAAATTAATAGATTTTATACAAAACATGAGGGAATTGCATACAAAACATATATTTGCATATTGCAAACAAATATTAAAATCATTTTAATAAAAAACATAATTGAAAAAAAGCAAATATTTGAACACAGAAAACAGGAATAAACTGTAATTACATCTTACATGAACAGACAAAATCAGGAATTAAATAGTAGCATAATTTTACAAATTTTTGAAGGCGGACTTTATATAATATTTGTATAAAATATATCAACGGACTGAGCACCAAAGAAGTCACTGTTGAATTCTTGTGATAGGTGAGTTGCATAAGAAGTTCTTTGTATATTTTTCTACGACAAAAGTATCAAATGATTTCGTCACATGTTTAGGGACTCTTAGTTGAATGAGTGATACTAATTTTATGCAGTCAATTTTGCCATTCATCAAATTAAACAAAAATATTATGTCTGAAAAGTTTCTTCGGGTGTACAGTTCTTCTAGCTCTATAAATTCCGACAATGGTGTATTGTGCTGATGCATAATATTACTAATTATTAATAATATTAAGTAGCGTTATTAGCGTTGATAATTGACTCAAGAATGTAATTTTTATCACTTTAATTACAGGTCCATGCTGCGTCCGGGCAAAGACCAGCGGCTGACCAAGGAAGCGATGAAGCGGTACCTCCGTGAGCGCAGCGACATGATGGTCATAATCCTGCATGCGAAGGTGGCCCAGAAGTCTTACGGCAACGAGAAGCGGTTCTTCTGCCCCCCTCCTTGCATTTATCTCTTTGGGGAGGGCTGGAGGGAGAAGCAGGAGAGGATGGTCAAGTCAGGGGAGACGGAACAGGGCTCACAGCTGTGTGCGTTCATCGGGATCGGGAACTCCGACCAGGACATGCAGCAGCTCGACCTCAACGGGAAGGTGAGGCAATGCTTCATTTATTATATGGTCGTAATTTGGCCGTAATTCATTAAATTCTTAAGTCTGTACATAATTGAGGTTCTTTTGTAAAAAATTTTACCTATATAATCATTATTTATAATTTATTTCTTTATTTTTCTATTGCGTCAGCTGTGAGCGTGTACAGATACGTTATTATGGTGTGTTGTTTGCCTTAATTCCCTTTGATAAATGCAAAATTTTAATGTTAGAAAAATCATAATTACAGCTAGTAGCTTTATTTATTTTTTTATACAATTCATTGCCATTTTTAATTTTAAAGATTGATTTCCAAAAATAAATTTGTAAAATCGCTGAAATGATATCCCTGTTATTCATTAATCAGTTAGCGACTGTTGGCATCTCCGTTAATTGCCCTCTTTTCATAATTTCTGACATGAATTTACCTTCCGTTAATTTGGTTTCGAGATAAAATCCCCTTCTAATGTGAAAATGCATGAGCTCGGATTCAACAATAGCCTTGGTCGCCAGGGGAACTGGTTTGTTTACTAGGAAGAAATTTTGCAACATTTTCGTTCATTTTGCCAGAGTTCTCGTAATTTCGACTCTAATATTATATTCTACGACCGAAATTAGAGTCTCTATTCAATTCCCTTTCTTTTGGTGTTCATCTCGATTTCGTACGACTATTATTTCTCATTTAATTCTTCAAAAGAAAAAAATGTCTGCAATCGATGAAATCAAACTTTGCGTGCATTTCTTATGAGAGACAATTATACCGGTCCAGAGTCGAACCAAGGATAATTTAGACAGAGATTTTAGCTTTCTGCACTCCTTCTCCGTATAAACTTTAACTAGGCCAAATCTCAAACTCCTCCGTTCGCGCAATATCCTTAAATAGGGATCCAAAGTTTTCACGTATTAATATACAGATATAGATATTCTGCTAGCATACGAATGATACAGATTTCAAAGGGACATCATATACAGTAGGTCCTCAAAAGAAACAAGAAGGGATTGATAATATTCTTAAAAATCGTCGCAATTTATTTTGAAAAGGAGAAATTTGCTCCAACCTGGCCTCAAGCATATATGGTTACAGATTTATAGATGTAAATAAAGAAGGGCGCATTTACTGGGAAAGCTATGAATTTGAGTTCCCTGTGACAACGGGATGTAGCTTAAAATATTTTCGAAATTGGGTCATAAATGATTAGAAATTCCGGCCGTACATTTTAAAATAGTAGAGTCACCTGTATCGAACCCAGAATCTGTTGGAAGAAGTGAATGTGTATAAAGCATTGGTAGAAATAAACTTTAATTGATTCAAATTTTGAAATCAATATCATACTGGGAATGCATATTTGAAATGTATCTATCATCTTTAATCACATGCCAACTTTTAAGTTTCTATATTATTGGGAAGGGGTTCAAAATATGTTAACAATCATATCAGAGTCTGATTTTAGCCTGGGAATGGTTCATCTATTATTTATTTTTTTATTTATTCAATTCCTTGGGATAAACCCTTTTACATTATTATTTATTTATTGATACATATATTTATTGATTTATGTATATGCTGTATGTAATTTTATTATTGTCTATACTTCATTGTTATTTTTACTGTGTTTTCGTGGGTTTTTTTCACCCCCTCTTCTCAGTGGGTGTTTTCCCGCTACGTGGGTTTTTCTTTAGCAACCTTCAGTTGCAAAGATTTTTCCCCACACTCTGTCTTTTTGTTTTAATTTAATTTATGCTTGTTTATATTCTGACGACATACGAGGTTAGGTGGAAGAGAGGCCCACTTAGGCCTAACCTCGCCAATAAAGGGTAAAATAAATAAATAAAAATAAATTTACATAAAGAACACATATTTTTATTCATTGATAAAAAGAAAGTAAAGAAAATAATAGAAAAACATAATAACACAATAATTACATCGTAAAAGAATATATAAATATTTAAATTGTCGATTTCAACCTTAAGACTAAGTATCAGTCGACTAAATTTCGATATTTGAACCATAGTATATGAGTAATTACAATGGCATGTTTAAAAAATGAATGGATTTACCTCAGCATTAATTAAGTGATTTGAGGCTTTAAAAGTAAAATTATTCACTTTTCGATTGCGTGGTACGATTATTATCAATACGAAAACAAAACTAAAAGTTATTTGAAGAAATTATCCAATTTTAATTCTTGTTAATCTGTACAGAGATACGGAGACCTTCTTATTGAGGGATAAATTTTAGACATGCCATCACCCTCGATCTTTACACAACCCAAGACCAACCAAGCTCCTGACCACTTCTCCGCTGAACATCCAACCTATCCCCGCTAGTGTAATCCCAAGAAATTCTGTTGCAGCAAAAAAAAACTATTTAGCGAAGCTTGGCAGGCACTGTGCAAGGTCGCTTTGGGCTCCTTGGTGAGATATCCTGGTACTACTACTACATTACAGGTGCCTTTGATGTTATTGTTATAAATTATTCAGACATAAAAATCGGTTAATGGTAGTTAAGTGAGGTTTTGTAAAGATCCATCCCTAGGCGCCGTTTTTGCAGCTTTATCACAGTTTTCTTCCCACGACTCGAGCTCGGAGCTGATAAGGGACCTCGACTTATCAGCAGATATCAGCCTTTATCAATTGAGAGGTAAGTAAAGGCGTTCAGTACGATTTGAAAAGTTATAAACAATTGCAATATACAACAAGTTGATATCTTCGGCGTGTCCCTCGTCTTAAGACAAGTACATGCGTCTTTTGATCTACACTCTACGATGAAAATGAAAGGTTTTTTATGTTTTCTATAGAAATTACCCGGTGAGTTATGGCAATACAGCGTTGCCAGGAGAGTTGGGTTGGGTTGGGTTGGGTTGGGTTGGTATGTAAAATGGATATGATTAACAAACTATTAAAGGGATATGAATACCTTTCGCATTGAAATACATGAAATCCTCGCATCTGGATCTCCTGGCAATGCAGCGTTGCCATAACTCACCAGGTAATTTCTATAGAAAACATAAAAACCTTTCATTTTCATCGTAGAGCGTACATCAAAAGACGTACGTACTAGTCTTAAGACGAGGGACACGCCGAAGATATCAAATTGTTGTAAATTGCAATTGTTTATAACTTTTCAAATCGTACTGAACGCCTTTATTTACCTCTCGTTTGATAAATGCTGATATCTGCTGATAAGTCGAGGTCCCTTATCAGCTCCGAGCTCGAGTCGTGGGAAAAAAACTGTGATAAAGCTGCAAAAACGGCGCCTAGGGATGGATCTTTAAAAAACCTCACTTAACTACCATAAACCTAAAAATCTGCTGATCTTTATATTTATAAAACGCTGAAAGCTAAAAATGCTGAAACGCCGAAGTCAAATGAGCAATGCTGTTCTTCTAGTTTTAACCCATTGGGATCGGAGGATGGGCAGCCTCCATTGAAGGGATTATTTGTTTTCCTCCTCTGCCACAGACTTCTTTGAGAGAGCTAAAATTTTGCGTAGCTCTCATTACGGTTTGTGCAACCAAGGAGTGAAGCCGTTTTCCTCACTTTTTTCCTTTGCATAGCAGTTGGAAGTGCGATTTTGAAATAAAAGTGCCTTAGTGTTTCTAGAACCCGTTTTCCCCAAATCCAGCTTTTGATATACGTAACTGTTCTCATAACTCAAAGTAAAATTCGAAATATTTTCGTTTTATGGAATCCAAAATCTAAAGATAACATGATGTATTTTATGAAGGTGAGAACATATCATGCGTATCATATTTTATTTAGATCACATCTATTATATATAGATGCTTCTCCGGATTCATTCATGTATATAGATAGATAGATAGATAGGGAGGATACAAATTCACAGGCCAAACCACAAGCGTTATTGAGTTGAAATTTTTACGGCGTATTGGCCATAACGTGTAACCGCCAGAAAAATTGCGATTTTGAACCTCAGTGACATGGGTTCGATTCCAGAGGGCCCCTAAGTCCCGATTTTTTCCATTTAAATGCATTGCGTTGATTTTCGGGAATTTTTAAAAAATACTTCCCGAATTGGTAGAGAATCGAAACTCTAGGAGCCGTTATACATGGTTATGATCTATTGAAAACATTAATGACTTTGATGAAAAATATTCTAGGTTCGATGCTAGGACGAAGCAAAAATCCGCCGTTTAAAATACATGGGAGTTGTTTTTCATTATTTTTTTTGATGCACTTATTGAAATGATAGGAAGTTCGTGTTTGGCTGGAAGATGTATGGTAAGAATTTGTTTTAGAAAAAAATTTTCATAAGACCGTACTATTCCTGGGTTCGATTCCAGAGCACAATAACTTTTCTCTCCTAAGGAATATAAGGGAAAAGTAGGACGTCATTTGAGGCAGTTGTAACCAATATTTCTGCTTGAATTTGCATACGCGATTAGAGATGGTGTTTTTCTGTTGTGCTGCATAGAAAGTATTGCCTGAAAGACCCGGGTTCGATGCCGGGTGGTAAATATATCCCCCATATATAATACTATGGGGTAGCTTTTCATAATTTTTGTATGCATTTATTGATAAGTAAGGGAGCTCTTGCTTAGATGGAAGATGTATATTAAGACTTTTTTTAAGAAAAAAAATAGATAAGACGATGCTGTTCCTGGGTTCGATGCCAGAGCACATTACAATTTCTCACATAAGGAGTGTATGTGAAAAGTAGGACGTCGTTTGAGGTAGTTGCACCTAATAGTTTTGCTTGAATTTTCACACACAGTTTGATATGGTTATCTTCTGTTTTGCTGCGTAGTAAGTTCACCAGGAAGACCGGGGTTCGCTGCCAGGCGATTAAATTGCAGCGAATTGTACGAATATTTTGAATCCTTTTTTTTTTCTTTTGAGGACCGTCCCGATATGATGCCGACATGAAATTAGTGTTGTCGATCTGCTTGCAGTATGCAAGCTACATTTTACTTGTTTACCATTTTGAGTAAGAATCTGTTCAAATATACCTAAAAATATAAACGGATTCCTCGTCCATGCAGTGCAGGGTAGCTTGCTTTACACCTCCTAAACTGTACTCTGGGTCAGAGGCCGATTGGCAGCCAAATTTCAAATCATTATCTAAATGTTGAAAACGTTTGTTATATGTTCTCTTTGTTGTTATTCACTATAAAGTACCAGAATATTCCAGAAAACCGAAAAATTAATTTCGTTTCTGACTTAAGTATTAAAATTGCTAGCGGATCTCAATGGGTTCAACTGTCAATGAGTAATTTCTTAAAACTTTCCTTTCTTTCAGCAATACTGCGCAGCCAAGACCCTTTACATCTCAGATTCCGACAAGCGGAAACACTTTATGCTGTCGGTGAAGATGTTTTATGCGAACGGGCATGACATAGGCGTCTTCCACAGCAAGCGGATAAAGGTCATCTCCAAGCCGTCGAAGAAGAAACAGTCTCTGAAGAATGCTGATTGTGAGTATATTAGTAATATGAAAAGACGAAAGCAACCTAAATTGGATTAGTCTCTATTCCAATTACACACACTATATACACAGTGTATCGAAATACCGTGTCCCGTGAGTGTAGTGATCATCAGAAGCACACTCTTGGGCTATCCGAATTGCCCCATTGATAACATTTCTGCTTTCTATTCCTCTTCGAATTCTTTTCGTATTTTTTGAAAAAGCTGTGACTTTGAAGACATTTTTACTTTCTCCATATATCAAGTATAGAGAAAGTATTGTTTTCATGAAAAGAATCGACTTCGAGATTTCAACGGAAATAAACGTTTTGGAGTTCCTAGAACACGTTTTGACCATTTTTGCAATAATGTCTGTGTGTATGTGTGTGTGTGTGTGTGTGTGTGTGTGTGTGTGTGTGTGTGTGTATGTGTGTGTGTGATAGTGGATGCTCTAACGTGAAAACTATTAGTCGTATCAATACCAAACTTCATATATAGTACTGTGGTGTGTGCTGTCAGAGTTGATTAGTTTTTGGAGTAAATCGGTTAACCGGAAGTCGAGCTTCATTCATCAAAGCTCATTTCCGGTTTTCGAAACATCTCCATAAATATTATATTTAGGTATAAACCATTATTCAAAAAAGGTTTTAGAAAATTAAATTTTCTATAACTTTTGTATGAAACATATTTTTGTATCACTGATTGTGTAGGAGTTATTTGTGAAATACTGATAAACCGGAAGTTGCTGATTATGTACGTTGTGGGCGCTCTGATCTCTATGGGTGAAAGGCCAAATTCATCTTTTTTCATTGAACATGTCCCGAAAAACATTATTTATAATGTTCGTGACGTAAAAGATAATAATATATAAATTAATCACTCATCTTCCAAGTTTAGATTGAATCTAGAGTTCGAAAATACTGTCGTAGATAAATATTTACATCTTATATATGGAGAAAGTCATGTGCTGGCCACATCAGGTTTTTTTAATATGTTATTTACCCTTAATTAGTCAAAAATAGTTTGGTTATTAGTCCCGTGGGCTCAATATGATCCCAAAATTCTCTGAATTTTTAAGACCTATCCAATGACAAATCAACCAATGCAATTAATGATGGTTCATCAATGATTCTTTAAATAAATAGTTGTGACTTTTAACGAAATATCCAGTTAATGGTAGACATCTGGGGGTATTAAAGTTACTTTTTTTCAGGTAGAAATACGGAGGGTCTCCGTCCTAATCCTGACCCTTCGCTCGCCTTCGGAGCTCATATTCGCCCAGCTCTCACAGCAGGGGGGCCATAAAAACACTGACTGCGTGGAATACGATTTTAAAAGTTATAAACAATTCAAATGAGCAACAATTTATTATCTTCATCGTCTCACTTGTCGAAAGAGAAATACAAGCGTCTTTTGATCGACGTTCTTCAATGAAAATTAAGATTTTTCGTGATTTTGCTAAAATCTCAATGAGGGTTGGGTTGGGGTGGATTTATAGATTTTTGCTTAATCTCGAATTCTAGATTCCTGGCTAATTTGCATTTCTAATTCCAAGCATCTCTACCATTAGAAACGTATTGCGGGAATTTCAAATTTTTTATACATACCGGTAGAATATGGAATTCAAAATCATAGAGGTATATATATACAAGTAAAATGTTGTGAATAACACAAATTTCAATTTGACATAAAATCTAGAAGGTCCTCAGAAGTAGAAAAAGTATTGAAAACATTCTTAAAATTCGCTGCAATTTATCCGTTCGGCATCAAACCCAGGTCCTCCGGGTTATACTTACTATAAGGCACAACAGAAGATCTCTAATTATGTGAGAAAATTCAAGCAGAAATATTGATTGCAACCGCCTCAAATGACATCATACTTTTCCCTTATATTCCTTATGTGAGAATTTTAATGTGCTGTGGCATCGAACCCAGGAACAGCAAGGTATTATCTATTTTTTTTTATAAACCGAGTCTTAATATACATCTTCTAATAAAGTGAGACCCTCCTATGATTTCAATAAATGCATCAAAAAAAATCTGATGTGGCCAGCACATTTCTCCATATATAAGATGTAAATATTTATCTACGACAGTATTTTCGAACTCTTTATTCTATCTAAACTTGGAAGATGAGTGATTAATTTATATATTATTATCTTTTACGTCACAAACATTATAAGTAATGTTTTTTGGGACATGTTCGAAGAAAAACGATGAAATTGGCTTTTCGCCCATAGAGCCCAGAGCGCCCACAAAGTACATAATCAGAAACTTCCGGTTTATCAGTATTTCATGAATAACTCCTAAACAGTCAGTTATACAAAAATATGTTTCATACAAAAGTTAAAATAAATTATATTTTTAAAACTTTTATAAGTAATACAATGTACGTATATATCATATTTATGGAGATATTTTGAAAACCGGAAATGAGCTTTAATGAATGAAGCTCGACTTCCGGTATGCCGATTTACTCCAAAAACTAATCAACTCTGACAGCACACACCACAGTACTATATACGAAGTTTGGTATTGATACGACCAATAGTTTTCACGTTAGAGCGCCCACAAGCACAGACACACATACATACACACACACACACACACACACACACACACACACACACATACACACAGACATCATTCCGAAAATAGTGAAAACGTGTTCTAGGGACCCCAAAACATGTATTTCCGTTGAAATCTCGAAGTCGAATTTTTTCATGAAAACAATACTTTCTCTATACTTCGTAAATGGAGAAAGTAATAATGAAAAACTACCTCAATGTACTTTAAATGACAGATTTTTGCATCGTCCTAGCATCGAACCCAGGGTATTTTCCGTAAAAGTCATTAATGTTTATGATAGATCATGACCACATATATGGGCTCCTTGAGTTTTGATTCTCTACCTATCCGGGAAGTATTTTTTAAAAATTCCCGAAAATAAAAGCAATGCTTTTAAATGGGAAAAATCGGGATTTTGGGGCCCTCTGGAATCGAACCCATGACACTGAGGTTCAAAGTAGCCTGTGAATTAGTGTCCTATCTATCTATCTATATCCCTATATATATGAATGAATCCGGAGAAGCATCTATATATTATAGATAGCTAGTTGATAACATGAGGAAAATTTGTAACTGTGTATCGGAACAAATACAAGCATGGCTTAAAACATTTTACACTAAAGTACACCCTCATAAAAGCAAGTTAATATTGAGGATCTCAACCCCTTTTCTTTGCAGTGTGCATCGCTAGCGGTACGAAGGTGGCGCTCTTCAACAGGCTGCGTTCACAGACTGTCAGCACGCGGTACCTGCACGTGGAGAATGGCAACTTCCACGCAAGTTCCACGCAGTGGGGAGCCTTCACCATTCATCTTTGTGAGATACTCTTATCACCTTCTCTTCGACCCTTAGCATGCGAAACCTAGCTCCTTAACGTTGTTTACCTAGCCATTGCTTGGTTTTTATTTTATTTATTTCCCTCCATCCATTTCACCCAAGAGTTAGAAACGAACCGCACCCTTAATTTTCTCGATATTTCCATTTCTCTTGTAAAAAACATGCTTCTATTCTCTATTTTCCGTAAGCCTTCGTATACTGACCATGTGATCCCTTTCTCTTCAAATCACCTCTTTTCCCGCAAATTAGCTGCCTTCCCTCATCGAGATTCCCCCTTTCAGCGATAGACTTTCAAAAAGAATTATCCACAATTAAATACATTGCCTTAAGAAACGGATATCTTATTTCTATAATTGATAAACTTTTGGCCCGTAAACTCAGAACATCTTCTCTTAAGATTCCTTAAATTATAAATGGGTAAAATTAACTTTAATTAATTCTTTCTCCCTCCAATTGTCACATCTTCTCCCCTAAGAAAAATTCAAGCCTTCCTTCAAAACTCCCCTCAACTTAGGAATAGTTTTCTGCAACAGAAAAGATAACCACAACCCCCGAGATAAAGCAGGGATTTACCTTTTGAAATGTGAGGACTGTGATGCAGCTTACATTGGCCAGACCTCCCGCAGTTTTTCCACGAGGACCAAAGAACATTTTAGATGCTTTAGAAATAACTCTTCTGTGTCCCACTTTGCAAAACACCGCTTAGAAAACAATCACTCTTCAGATTTTGTCCCAGAAATTCTCCATATCGCAGCTAAAGGCCGTCGACTCAATTTCTTAGAACAACTGGAAATACGCAGACATTTCTATTCTTCCAAATATTCTTTAGTTACTGAGCACCTTTACCCTTCTCACTCCCCGCTGATAAACTCTTTCTTACAATAACTTTCTTCCTTCTTTCCCAATTTTCTCTATCCCCTTACCCCTTTAGCCAGCTAGTATTTAAGCTTCTGAATATAGAGTTTCTTCACCAGAAGATGACGATTAATCGTCGAATCCCGTCGTGTGATTGTGTTTTGTAATAAATAAATTGTGGTAAAGGACAAATATTTCGTAGATTATTACTTTCTCCATATACATAGTATAAAGAAAGTATTGTTTTCGTGAAAAAAATCGACTTCGAGATTTCAACAGAATTACACGTTTTGGGGTCCCTAGGACACGTTTTGACCATTTTCGGAATGATGTATATGTGTGTGTGTGTGTGCTTGTGGGCGCTCTAACGTATAAACTATTAGTCGTATCAATACCAAACTTCATATATAACACTTCAGTAGGTGTTGTCAGAGTTGATTAGTTTTTGGAGTAAATCGGTTTACCGGAAGTCGAGCTTCATTCATCAAAGCTCATTTCCGATTTTCAAAATATCTCCATAAATATGATATATACGTATATTGTATTAATTATAAAAGTTTTAGAAAATGTAACTTACTATAACTTTTGTATGAAACAAATTTTTGTATCACTGATTGTTTAGGAGTTATTTGTGAAATACTGATAAACCGGAAGTAGCTGATTATGTACTTTGTGGGCGAAAGGCCAATTTCATCGTTTTTCATCGAACATGTCCCGAAAAACATTATTTATAATATTTGTGACGTAAAAGATAATATGATATAAATTAATCACTCATCTTCCAAGTTTAGATGGAATATAGAGTTCAAAAATACTGTCGTAGATAAATATTTACACCTTTTATATGGAGAAAGTCATGTGCTGGCCACGTCAGATTATTTCCATTATGGATTACCGCAAGACCTCGCCTGATTCAGTGAAGTTTATTCAAGCTATTGTACATTTTAAACCCTACAAATTTTATCGAATTTCACATCTATTATATAAAGATGCTTCTCCGGATTCATTCATATATATAGGTATATAGATAGGATACTAATTCACAGGCTAAACCACAAGCATCATTGACTTGAAATTTTTATGACGTTTCAGCCATAACGTGAAACCCCCAGAAAAATTGCGATTTTGAACCTCAGTGTCATAGGTTCGATTCCAGAGGGCCCCAAAGTCCCGATTTTTCCCGTTTAAATGCGTTGCCGTGATTTTCGGGAATTAAAAAAAAATACTCTCCGGATAGGTAGAGAAATAAAACTCAAGGAGCCTATTTATATATAGTCATGATCTATCGAAACCATAAATGCGTTTTACGAAAAATATCCTGGGTTCGATGCTAGGGTGAGGCAAAAATTGGCCGTTTAAAATGCATTATGGCGATTTTTAAGATTTTTTTTGGACCCCTTTCCGAATGCATGGAAACTTGAAATTCAGCATTGGGTTAGATATTATAAATATATTTCATAATCCAATTTTTTGTATTCGCTGATGGTCCTTGGTTCGATCCCAGAGGGCCATTTACATTTCTCAATGCATTTCTTATGGGGATAAAGTAAACAAATTTTAGGTATTTCCCGGCATGATATCGACTTCAAACTTTGCAAAAAATAAGATCAAGTACTTAAAAATCATACTGTGCATTCACAGCTGCCAATATGTCCTGGGTTCGACACCAGGCGTCTCTACAATCAGTAACTGATCCGATTTTTAAGAATGATTTTGAACCCATTTCCAATAATATAGATACTTGAAATTCGGCATATAGATAGAGATTGTAAATATATTTCAAAAACAGGTTTCAGATTTCCAAGATCGTCCTTGGTTCGAATCCAGAGAGCCAATTACATTCGTAAATTTTCACACTTATTGTTAGTTACAGATGGCGATGTTCTATTGTGCTGCATAGTAAGTTCAACAGTAAAGACCCGGGTTCGATGCCAGACGATGGAATTTCAGCGAATTTTAAGAATATTTTCAATCTTTGTTTTTCTTTTGAGGACCGTCCCAATATGATACCGATATGAAATTAGTGTTGTCGATCTGCTTGCAGAATGCAAGCTACATTTTACTCGTATTAAAATATGTTCACTAGAGGTGATAAATTTAGCAATACAGATGCTCCCCGACTTACGAACATGTTACAACACGCACATCTGGTTGTAAGTCGAATTGGTCGTAAGTCGGATGTATGATATGAGGTGTAGCATAACTCACCCTCCATTGATTTCCGCTGTTACGCCGAAGAAGAACTGACCTTGTTTGTTATTATATTTTAAGTTTATATTGTAACAGCTCTTATCGGTATTTTCTAATGATTTTATCAATATATCTGAATGTCTTTCCTTAGGAAAATTACAGCTGAGCACAAGACCTTCAAAATAATAGGAATAGGAGTGATTTAATCGCGGAATTTGTTTTGAAAGATGAGAAATAATAGGTTGATTACGAACGCGGAAACAAACACTGAATTAAATTAATATCGCTACCTTCAATCAATGAAAACATGCTCCTAAATCCCAATGAGTATGAAATCGTTGAATGTTGTTGAAGTCTAAGTTTGCATATCACTATCTTGTCGTTATTTATCAAACATTTCCATGGTATATTTATATCCCCAACAGTACGCAATACAGGCTTCCTCAGACTAGCTTCTCTCATGCACGGACCAAATGTTTTGGGGGCATACCTACGGCTTATCTAATCTACTTCATTACTGAAAATTAAGTCAAAAATATATTGAAGAGATTTTTTTTATTCAACTGAGCAGATTTTAAAATACTGCGTATCCAGTACGCAGTTCGACCGTGCTGGAAGAATTTGCCGAGGGTATTCAATACATAGTTCAACGCTGGAAAAATAAGACATTGCTGAACATACTTTCGAAATAATATAGATTTATTAAAACAAAACGTACTGTAATGGACATAGAACTGTTAAAATTTTCAAATGTATCATGTTTTAAGTTGTATTTATTTCACTTCGATAGTCTGTTCACGAGAACCGTTACTTTCAAGGCATGGAGTTCTGTTTTAATTAAAAGATGAACTTAAGTGGGAGGGAAACACTGGGAAAATATCATCAACATCTCCATCATTGGTTGCGGTAGATTTACTAGTGCAGGGTATCTGTGATGTGGGCGGCGTTACAGAAGTTGGCGTTTGTAGAATAGAATAGAATAAATTTATTTATGTTCTAGGATAAAGTCCTATGGAACATGTTTAGAAAGATAAACACAAATTTACACAGCTTGTTTACTAAGAAAAAAAACAAGTTACAAAGCTCTGTGGCGGAAAAAGAACAGAAAAAAATGAACACATAACTAATTTCAAATAATAAAATTACAATTTAAATTCATAAAACACAAGAAATTAATAATACTTCTCAAACAAATATTGAAACAACCTTAAATTGACGTAAACTAGTAACGTCCGTTAAATAACAAGGAAGGCTATTCCATATTTTTATGCCGAAATTAATTGTGGGTGATTGGAAAATATTAGTCCTGCATTTAGGATTCTTAAATTTTCTTCTAGACCTGACTAGTCTTGCCGAATCATTGAGATTTAAGAGGATTAGATGGTACGAATAGTCAGGTGATTTTGCAGACAAGATTTTAAAAATAAAAACGGATAATTTGAAAATTTTTCGATGTTCCAGTTTCATCCACCTTAAGTTAACATAAAATGGAGTTATGTGATCAAATAAACTAACATTAAATATATATCTTACCCCTGAATTTAAAAGAATTTGTAACTTTCTTTGTTGTTCTTTTGTTCAATCAACAAAAACCAGAGAACAATAATCAATGCAAGGAACTAAAAGATGATTAACAACTTTTTTACGAACTGTCCGAGGGATAAGTTGTTTAAACTGTTTCATCTGCTCCAACGCATAGAATTTATTAGACACAGAAGCAATATGCTCTGTCCAGGTTAGAGTATTATTAAAATTAACTCCTAAATTAAGAACAGATGTATGTATGTATGTAGATCCTTTTTAAAGAAATTTTCTGGTCGAGTCTGGACAGTGATTCTTATTTTCCTCTATAAATTTCTTTATAGCATCCGAAAGCCTCCTTGATAATTCTCTCCACATTCTTAAGTCGTCCGATTAATTTTTGACCTCCAGAAAGATGTTCATATCTCCAATTACCGCCGGCAGTTGAAGTGGTTAAGACCAGATACCAGGAGAAAATAATGCTTGGTTCATTTTCGTTTTCAGTTTTTCATGATCTTCAACCACAGTATATCTATGACGTATTTACTTACAAATATTCTGTTTCCTGTAAAACTTCCCGCTCCGGCCCTAACTATCTTCTACGCCCAATCTCTCGGACTTACCTAAAATCGTTTTTAATTTCTTCGTCTAATTTCTGGAACAACCTGCCTTCACACATTAAAAATTCCACCTCCGCTCACTCATTTAAAGAAAAACTATTTGATTACCTCTTTGTTACTACAGAATGACTCTTATTACCATAATATTGGCTCATTTCTTTCTCTCTATTCTTTTTTGTATTATTTTTAGTGAGCTGTCTATCTTTTGTATTGCGACCTATTGTTTATAATTTGTATTATTTATTTTTATGTGAGCGGATAGAATTTGTACATTCGTTTTTTTCTGCTCTTCTGGGACTTATAATCCCAGAGCAAAATAAATTTATTATTATTATTATTATAACTCAGCTACATTGGCAGCATTTAACTCTATCAATTCTATATCTCCAGCTTCAATAAGTTGAATTAAATCCCCATTTTCCACTTCTAAATTTAATTCTTTTACCATAAACACTAGTTTTTCAGTAATGTCTTCAAATTCTTTCCCTTCTTCAAACCCTTTAAAAGGATGTGGGTAATTTTTAAGCACTTTCTTCCAAATACCTTCTATGCATTGTTCAGACACTTCGTACCATGCAGCAGCTATGTTATGTATGGCATGCAGTGTATTATACCCCTTCCAAAAGTCTGTTTGTCATCTTTTGTTGATTCTATAGCCATTGCAAAGGTTTTTCAAAGATAGTGTACTTCAAAATTTGCAATTGCCCCCTGATCTATGGGTTGGATGAGAGATTCGGTGTTGGGAGGCACAAAAACAACTTTTACATTTGGTTGGAGATCATTTAAATATGTTGAATGGAGCATTATCTAAAATTAACAAAATCTTAAAAGGAATGTCTTTCTCTAAGCAGTAGGCTTTTACTTCTGGGATAAAACACTTCATCAACCAATCTTCGAACAGAGCAAGGGTCATCTTCTATTCGACCAATAATACACTGGTAGACTTGCCTTACTAATATCCGTAAAAGCCCTTGGTTTTTCGCTATGGTGGATGAGAAAGGGCTTCAATTTATCTCCCACAACATTTCCTCCCAACAAGACCGTTACTCTATCTTTAAACGCTTTATATTCTGGCATACTTTTAGCCTCCCTATGAACATAGGTCTCATCAACATTAAATATTTGCTCAGGTAAGAAATTGTGACTTACTAGCAAATTATTCAGTTCCTCCCGAAACTTCTCAGCAGCTTCTGCGTCAACACCTCTCCACTTACTTTCACGTTATGTAATTGTGCACTTTCTTTAAACCAGCCGTGGCAAGCACTGAAACTAACGTCACAACCCTCACCCATTTCCTTTTTTAGATCCTCAATCGACTTCGTGCTTTTGCTTGTATTGTTCGCAGACTTAAAGGGATCTGTTACTGGATTTGATCATCAATCCATATTACAAGTTAATTCTCCATTTCTTGGATGGGGCCTTCTTTTTGGTTTGTTGCCCTAAATCAATGGCTTTCCTTTTTCTTTTAGTACTATCCGTAATATCACTGTACCTTTCTAGCTTGGAAGACATGGTGTGACGTTTTGCGCCTTTGGGCTTGCGTGTTCCACCTTTTCCTTTCGTGTTTGTTTTATTCGTGGGTCAGGGAGGGGGTCGAGGGCAGAGAGTATTTAGGTCCGGCGTTGGTCGCCCGAGGGGCGGATTTTTGCGTTTAAAGTCCTCAAGGGAGGATTAGTGAAGGTCACGAGAAAGTCGTGAGTTAGTTCGTAGTTTAGTTTCGGGAAGTCCCCTTTTAGTTCCCCTTTATTTTCGTTTGCTTTTGGTTGTCTCCGCCTCAAGGTTAGTGTAGTTGATCAATTTTCCTTTTTCCCTACCCCTGTTTCCTCTCCCACTATCCTAAATCCCCCAGTTCCTGTGATGATCAGCATCGGAATCATTGAGTAAATGTTCCACGCCCCGTGGCTGAGGAAACTAACTATTTTCCTTCCCTAACCCCCTCCGAGTGCGGGCGGAGGCCTACCCCTCATCCTTATTTCCTTCTTTTCTCCCGTACTGGCGCCCAAAACAAATTTATCTTCTGCATCTGACATATTATTCCAGCAAAGATACAAGGAGATGTCTGAATTCTACGAAAGTTACACTCCTATCTTCACAGACGGCTCCAAGTCAGATGGAGGGACGGGGTGTGCACTTGTGTCCAAAGATCTAGGAACGGTGAGAGTATAACTACACCCAATGTGTAGTATTTTTACTGCTGAGCTAGTCGGAATACAAATGGCATTATCAAATATCAAGGGCAGACAAGGACGATACATGATATGCACAGATTCCATGAGTGCGCTCCATAGCTCAGTTTTCCTCATTCCATGGCATAACATCTTGGGGTACATCCATTAGGCGCTGTCGGAGAGAGGAAATTGCTATCACTCGTCTCAGGATTGGGCATTGCTCTCTCACACACTCTTATTTATTCACAGAGACGAAGGATCCTCCCATCTGCCAGACCTGCAGTGAGCCATTAACAGTTGCACATTTGTTTGAAAGCTGTGACAAATATCAAAATGTACGAGAGAGATTAAGCATTCAGGGTAGCCTTAAGGACATTTAAAAAAATGACATAAGCTCGGTAGAGAAAGTAATCAAGTTTATAAGGGAGACCAAGCTAATAAACCAAATATAACAACCTAACAAGAAGCTCATAGTGCTGTGGCAATTTTCTTTAGCTTTATTTAATTTAATGTATCTATTACTGTAAATTCTACTTACCTAATTTTATTTGTGTGTGTGGTGCGAATAACCCAGCTGCTGACGCACCCTCAAACCATAATACTACTACTACTATCTTCTGCAAACCCACGCTAGAGCCATCCCGTAGACCCAAAGGGGTCTCAATGGGTTTAATTCCAACTGTCTATAAAATTAAATTTTATCAAAATTAGAAAAGAATGTAACTTTTAAGAATATGAAATTATCCGAATTATTTCAACAACAAATGGTATGCAAATAAATTTTATTATCAAAAAAGAATTATGGCAGGGTTTCCTGAACTGTGCACCGCGGCAGCCTCTCACCAACTTCTTTGTTGTAGAGTACACGCCAGGGCGTAGGCCACGGCGTGCCGCGTGTACTCTATGACACCCTGGGGCACCATGAGGTCCTAGGTTAATATTAACATATATATTTAATATGTATATAATATAATTACTAGGTTGTGACAGGGCACCGTGAAAAAGCCTAAGTGTGACTCGAACTGAAAATGTTTTGGAACCTCTGGGTTATGGAACAGTTGGACGTAAGTAAACTTACTCTTTTTTAAATATCAGAATTCGTCAAATAGTAAAGACAGATGGTTTGTAGGTTCCCACGGTGATCGAGCAAGCGCTGCCTAAAAATCAACTAGTGAAACAATGACCAAATGGAAACTGAATGAAATAGCTCAGACTCGAGGATAAGACGTGGATGAGGACTAAATCGTTTGAGAGAGATGTCCGGTCTTCCTCGTTTGTTATTTCCCTATTTATAACCGCATCCGCAAATATCCTCACATTGCTAACTAACTCGTCACTCAAATCTGTGATTTAATCGCATCCTTCAAACGTTAACTGTGTCTGTAATTTTGCAGTGGACGACAATGAGTCGGAGTCTGAGGAGTTTGCGGTGAGGGACGGCTACATCCACTATGGAAGCACCATCAAGTTGGTGTGCAGCGTCACTGGGATGGCACTGCCGAGGTTGATCATCCGCAAGGTGGACAAGCAGATGGCGCTCCTCGATGCAGACGACCCTGTCTCCCAGCTGCACAAGTGTGCGTTCTACATGAAGGACATGGAGCGGATGTACCTCTGCCTCTCTCAGGAAAGGATCATACAATTTCAGGTGGGAATTTGATAGTCAAACAGGTTGTGCAGTTGAGTACTACGTTACTATTATGCTCAACATTAGAATTTTTACTTTCTCCCTATACGTAGTATAGAGAAAGTATTGAATTTGCAAAAAAATTCGACCTCCAGATTTCGACAGAAATATATGTTTTGGGGCCCATAGAGCTCGTTTTCGCTATTTTCTCGAACATGTCTGTCTGTGGTAAAAAAGGTTGTGGGCGCTCTATCTTAAAAAGTTATTATCCGATCATTTTCAAAATTCATATTTAGTATTTTCCTAACAATGCCAAGAGTTGATTAGTTTTTGGTGAATATCGCTTAACCGGAAGTTGCAGTTTATCTGGAAAAAAATTTCGTTTCTTTAATATCTCTGTAAGAATGCAAAGTAGGTATATACAATTATGTACAAAAGTTATAGATAATGCATTTTACTACAACTTTTGTATGAAACATTCTTTCGTAACACTGATTGTTTAGGAGTTATTCTTGAATAATGGTTAACCGGAAGTTGTTGTTTATCCAGGAATGGAAGTTTTTCATACATATCTCTGTCAAAATGCAATGTAGGTATATACAATTATATACAAAAGTTATAGATAATGTACTTTACTACATTTTTTGTATGAAACATTTTCCTGTAACACTCATTGTTTTGGAGTTATGTATATATTACCGGCATAGGCTTCTGTTTTCAATAAATATGGAGAAAGTCATGTGTTGGCCACATCAGATTTTTCTAAGTAAAATAGTACTTACTGTAACTAATACAGTAAACTCCTGTTTATCTGAATCGCGTTTATCCAAATGCATTTATCTGAACAATCTTTTCCGAATGCACCCACCGAATACCACCGCGACCCATTACTTATTTGCTCGTGACAGCTCTTCATATATGTGCATTAGGGTGGTCCTTATATATACAGAAAAAAATATTTTTTTGTCAAATTCTTTCGGGACACCCCCTTAAGTTGTTCCATTTGGTTAGAAAGTAAATCGTGTGAAATATTATTTGAATCGGAAAAAGGGAAAACGTACTGCATCGCCTTTAAAGTTGATATTTTTCGACATTTTTGGCCATCACGGGTGATTTGGAAGTCTTCCCACGATTCAACTCGTTTGATTTTCTTATCAATACATTATTAGACATTAACTGTAAATTTCGTAAAATATCAATCAGATCAGCTCGTTAATTTTCGAGATTCAGCCCAAATAGAGAGCGCGCGTCATACAACTGGTGTCCCCGCTCGAGTATACGAATTTCGCCGCTTTGTATTCTGTCTTGTATCTACAGCTCTAAATTAATTTTAGCATAATTTTTCTGCATAGCATAGGTGAAAGACCTACTTACACGTTACGCACTTTAAAAGTTTTAACTTAACTGTGAAAATGGGAAGGAAAGTGGCCCTCGGCACCTCCGCAGGAATCTATGACTTCCGCTTCCGTTTATCTCGTCTTGTATAACACTACTAGTTAAAACAATCGAATAAATAATTCCTTTTTTGGGAGCATTACTGTAAGTTCTAAGGAAGTGTTAAATCGTTCAAGTTTCAAATAATGCATGTTATAATCAAGGGAACTTCGGTTTATGCAAACTTTTTGTTATCTGAACCTGCCACCGTCCTGATCATTTCCGATAAACGGGAGTTTACCGTAATTTGACCCTTTATTCACTGAAAAAATACGCGTTTTGGATTTTCAAAAATAAAAAAACCTATCAGCATTCTATGCGTAAAATTCTGACTGAATCACGCGCTTCAAAACATTTTCTGGTATTTTTCTTTCTAAAGTGTTCCTTCCATTGCTGAAGAATTTTATTCTGTTTTGGGAAAAGATGTAGTTAATATTTGTGAGAAATTGCATGCTCGTTGTAATGTATTATGTTGGCATTAACATAAATTGTTGAAAGAAATTCTTGCAACGATGTAGAAAATGTTATGCTCGAGGTAATTAATTAGCATTATTTGAATTATTAAGGCGTTAAATCTTTATATAATTATTTATTTTCATGTCAAATCAATCACACCTTTAGTAAATATACGAGGGTCGTCCGGAAAGTAAAGAACTTCTTTGCATAACTAAATAAAAACGAAAGATATCAACATAAAATTTTATTCTCGTAATCAGAGAACCTTAGTTCACTTTTCAATATAGTTGTCATGGTTATCAAGGCACTTATTGTAACGTGTAACCAGTTTTTCGATGCCGGTGTTATACTCTTCTACGGCCAAAGTTCTTAGCCAGGATGTCATTGCTTCTTTGAGCTCTTCATTGTTTCCAAAATGTTTTCCTCCGAGAAAGTCCTTTAGTTTGGGGAAGAGATGAAAATCACTGGGTGTCAGGGCTGTAGGGAGGATGTCCAAAAATTTCCCACTTAAGATGTTGAAGCTCTCTCTGTGTTTGTGCTGATGCATGCATTATCGTGAATCAAAAACACTTTCGCCGACAACATGCCGCGTCTTTTGTTTTGAATGGAACCTTTCAATCGCTGAAGGGTTTCACAATATGATCCTGAGCTGATTGTTGCTCCTCTCGGCATAAACTCCACATGGATTAAACCCTTTCAGTCCCAAAAAACAGTGGCCATGACTTTTCTCGTCTGCGAATTTGGTTTTTCTTTCCTGTGTTTTGAGGGTGAGTTTGCGTGATGCCTCTCCATACTCTGGCGCTTGGTTTCCACTGTTTTGTAAGAAACCCAAGTTCCATCTCCCGTTACAATGCGGTCGAGAATTCTGTTACCGTTATAGTTGTATCGGATCAAAAACTCAAGGGCTGCTCCCATCCGTTTCATCATGTGAACTTCAGTCAACACCTTAGGTACCCATCGAGCACACATTTTTTTATAGCCTAGGTGTTGTGTCGCTATTTCATGTAGGAGAGGTCTTGAAAGTTGTGGAAAATGTTCATGAATGGTGCTCAAAGTGAAACGCTGGTCTTCCTGAATTTTTTCTTCAGTTTTTGCCTGCAAATCCTCCGTGATGGCCTCCCACTCCGTTCTTTGTCGTGCACACTGGTTCTTACTTGATTAAACATAATGCACCATTTCCTCACTGAAGATTCATTCATTGCATTGTCTCCATAAACATGCTTTATTTGCCTATAAATTTCGATGGGCCGAACATTTTGTTCGTTCAGAAAACGAATGACGCTACACACTTCACATCTGGCAGGATTTTCTATACGTGCAGCCATTTCGAAAGATCACTGAACGAAGACGCGTCTCCAAACAGATACTGAAGCTCTTCTAACTGACGAGCAAGCAATTTTGGTCTAAGATAAGCAGCGCCGAGCGTGATACGCAAACTTTCTTTACTTTCTAGACGACCCTCGTACCTATATAGATTAATAAAATAACAGAAGTAAGTACTTTTTCCATAGTTTATTTGAAACGACCGGTTTCAACAATACATCGTCATCATCAGGTAAGGATACAAAACAGGAAACATATTTATAAATGGTCGGAAAGAAAGGGGGGAAAGGTTAAGGAAAAGAAAGAAACAAGCTTCACGTTCGGAGGTAAGGTTATTCTGTCCTTAAAAATTGCCAATTTGTTCCCTAAGGAATCATTTAGACCCTCTTTCAAAAGCACCCTTAATCTGCGAAAACTTTTTTGCCATACTAAAGACAAGATAGATCCGTTTAAAAGGTCAGGGGTTTATAAACTGCAATGTTTAGATTGTGATGGAGTTTACATTGGCCAAAGTGGACGTAATTTTAATGTTAGGGCTAATGAACATTTCAGATGTTATGTAAATAAATCAAATGCTTCTCACTTTCGAAACATTTTTTAAAGTCCGGCCACCAAGGAAATTTCCAACCCAAAATTTTACACTTTGCAGACAAAGGTACTCGCTTAAATTTCCTCGAACAGCTCGAAATCCTCACCCACTCCAATTCCTCGAGTTTCACTATTCTAAATGAACACCTTTTTCCTTCTCACTCCCCGCTGATCCATTCTCTCCTTCCCAACGACCAGTAACTTGCACCAGAGTTCCTCCCTCACCTACACCCTCCCTCTTAAACTTTCCCCCCTTTCTTTCCGACCCTCTATAAATATGCTTCCTGTTTTGTATCCTTACCTGATGATGACGATGTTTCGTTGAAACCGGTCGTTTCAAATAAACTGTGGAAAAAAGTACTTACTTCTGTTATTTTATTGTGATGGATTTCCACGAAACTACGCCTTCCTCCGTGGATTTTACTATATAGATTAGTCTGTTAGTGTTTTAGATTTCAGAAGAAGAGAATGAATGAGTCGCTAAGTAGAGGAAACCATCGGTGAATGTTCTTATAATGTCTGTGTTAATTAAACCATCTGTCGCGCCATTGTATTCTGTACAACACAGATGGTTTTTCGGTTCCCGTTTCTACCTGGGTGGTACCTAATGCCCTGGTCTATTACTCTATCGCACTTACTATTAACTTGTAAAGGCGTCAAAAGCTCCTTTTTAGTCTTAAACTGAGAAAGCGAGTAAATCTGTGAAGTGACGACTGTTGTAACACATACAAATCGCTACTGCTTGGGTACGTTTTCTGTTGGTGAACTCTATTTATGCTTGTTATAACGTTTACATGGAGTTTTTCACTAATTTCGTCTTAAACTTTATCAGTTGCATTTCAATTTCGGAATTAATAGACATCTAGCTTTTGAGGTACTCTCTGAACGCATGTAAATAAATACAGGTGAATAATAATATTTTTTACGAAAAGTTGTTCACTTCTTAAATTGTTCCTCTTAAATTATATTACTATCTAATGTTTATAACTCAGAAATAATAATTGGTTCAATTAATTTGACAATTTTGGCCAAAAAACGATCTGCTGTGTGAAAAACAATGCGGGACTGTTCATGTTATGAAAATACCGATGAAAGGTTAAATCTCATTACTTTTGGTATTCATCTCGATTTTGTAAGACCTGTTCTTAAGATTTGGTAATAAAAAATTTTAAGATCGTAATAATCTATTAAATTCCCCACCATAAATGACAGAGTTCAAATTACCGTATTTCCCAGCCTATAAGACGCACTTTTTTTACATTGGGCTAACGGAGATGTCATCCCTACGCTAATACATTGTATCTCTCGCGATAAAGAGTTTACCGGCACTCAACCTTATCTTACAAAGTATGAGTTTTTTCGTAAATTCCTTCCTGAAAAATCAAGGTGCATCTTATAGGCCGGGAAGTACGGTAATTTCAGTTAAAAAAAACAGAGGGAGCTATTGAATATGAATATTAGGTTGTTTGGTTGCTATAACAACATCGCCCTAGGATAATAAATAACTTATAACAAACATAATTCATCCTAAATTGCTTATTTTTTAACTATAGTTACTTCCTCAAATAAATATATAAATGGACAGATACATTCCTAAATAATTGTTCAAATGAATCAATAAAAATCTGAATGCAAATGTCAGTCATCCCATTTAGTTTATTGTAACTCTATTGTTACTACCTTGAATAAATGTATAAATGGAAAGATAAATACGGAAACAACTATTTAAACGAATTAAAACGGCTTATTACAAAAATAATTCATCCTGTTTAGTATGTGGTTTTTTGTAATTATTATTTCTCCCTTAAATAGATATGTAAATGGACGTATACCATTTGTAAAAATTACACGTCTGTTGTTTGAAAATTATAGAAAACGTTTTATTCTGAATAATCTCCATTGAAATGATTACATTTTTCCCACCTCTCACGGCAGGTTATTAATTCCACACCAAAAAAGCAATTCTCACGTCTTAATTACCACTTTTAAATTATTTAAACCACTCGAAGGACTGAGTTTTGCCAAGAGCATGTTCACCGTGTGCATTCTATGCGATTCTGCAGCAGTTTTCTTCAAATGATAACAGAAAACCAATGCAAATCATAGTTCGTAGACACAAAACTCGACATGTTATAGAAAAATATACCGGTGTATGAAACTTAGGTTATTGCGTGTTGACGAACCTCGTTAGAAGGAGAAGATGGTGCTGCAGAAGTGGTCTTTCAACTGACAGCGAGCACCTTCTATAGGGAAACTCCGGTTTCGTACTTTTATGCCTGGTAAATGTACAAATAATTGTTTGGCTGAATCAACAAGCCTTTCTAACATTATTGTGTACAGTAGACACAAATCGTGCTTCTTTGCTGTTATAATGTAATATTTGTTTCTTCGGATTCTTCTTAAAAAATCAAAGCATGAATTTTGAATCTATGAAAGGTAAATTATGGTTTCTAATTAACCAGCAACATGATAGTGGAATGATATAAATTGGTTTAGATGTATACGCTAGTTTCAATCTCCAGAAGTAGTTGTCCAAAGTTTGAGGAAAATGGTTGGAAGTTTAATATATTGAGTTGAATTGAATTGATTTTATTAACGGGCATAAGATTGCCCTTTTTCATTTAAACATGATTATACATCAAAATACATATATTTTGTCTATTACAAGATATATAAATTAGAATATGAACATTACAACATATCTTTATATAAAGATATAAAGAAATTAATAGACTTTATACAAACATGAGGAAATCGGAATATTGCAAACAAATATTAAATCATTTTAATAAAAAACATAATTGAAAAGAGCAAATATTTGAACACAGAAAACAGGAATAAACTGTAATTACATCTTACATGAACAGACAAAATCAGGAATTAAATAGTAGCATAATTTTACAAATTTTTGAATGTAGACTTTATTTGTATAATATTTGTTTAAAATATATCAACAGACTGAGCACCAAAGAAGTCATTGTTGAATTCTTGTGATAGGTGAGTTGCATAAGAAGTTCTTTGTATATTTTTCCACACCAAAAGTATCAAATGATCTCGTCACATGTTTAGGGACTCTTAGTTGAATGAGTGATACTAATTCTATGCTGTCATTTTTGCCATTCATCAATTTATACAAAAATATGTCTGAAAGGTTTCTTCGGGTGTACAGTTCTTCTAGCTCTATAAATTCCGACAATGGTGTATTGTGCTGATGCATAGTATTACTATTCATTCTGTAGTTTAAAAATTTTAAGAATTTGTGTTGGATCTTTTCTAATCGATTTATGTGAATACTGTAGTATGGAGACCAAACAATTGATGCATATTCCAAGGCTGGTCTCACTACTGAGCAATACAGCACCTTGAATGTCTTTGGTTTCTTAAAATTTACTGTGTTTCTGATTATACAACCTAACAATTTTAAAGCTTTACTACTAATGTTTTGTATATGAGGAATAAAAGACATTGATGAATCAAACATAACCCCTAGGTCACTAATTCTGTCAACTCTCCTTATTTCGTTATCATTAATGCTATAATTGTACAAAATTGGCTTTTTCTTGCGATGAAAGGTTATTGCATTGCATTTGTATATATTTAATTCCATTTTGTTTGTTTTACGCCACTCAAGCAACTGGTTAACTGAATTTTGTAGCATATGACAATCAGAGACAGTATGTATACACTTATAAACTTTCAGGTCATCGGCAAAAAGCAAAAAATCAACATAATTGAGAACAGAATTAATATCATTAATAAATAGGTTAAAGAGTAAAGGACCCAAGTGAGATCCCTGAGGAACTCCAGAAGATACATTAAACTCCTGAGATATAAAAGTATTTATCTTAACGGACTGTCTCCTGCCCACTAAGTAGCTTACTTGAGGATCATACCATTCAATCAAAGGGCCATGAGTTTCTATAGTAACAAAGTATGATTAACACTATCAAATGCCTTAGAAAAGTCCATGTAAATTGAGTCAGTTTGCATATTATAATTTAGGGCTTCGTAAATGTTTTCTTCGTTAAGTTACTTACTGTTGAGCGACCTGGTAAGAACCCATGTTGCTCAGGGATAATAAGAGGCTTTAGAAGAGAGAATATTGGATTCAGTAGTAATTTTTCAAATACTTTTGGAATGCATGACTGAATTGTTATGGGCATATAGTTTGTAACATCAGATTTGCTATCTTTTTACCTTCTCCATATGCGAAGTATAGAGAAAGTATTGTTTTCATGAAAAAATTCGACTTCGAGATTTCAACGGAAATACACGTTTTGGGGTCCCTAGAACACGTCATTTTCGGAATTATGTCTGTGTGTATGTGTGTGTGTGTGTATGTGTGTCTGTTATTGTGGGCGCTCTAACGTAAAAACTAAAAGTCGTATCAATACCAAACTTCATACATAGTACTGTGGTGTGTGCTGTCATAGTTGATTAGTTTTTGGAGTAAATCGGTTGACCGGAAGTCGAGCTTTCTTCATCAAAGCTCATTTCCGGTTTTCAAAATATCTCCATAAATATGATGTATAGGTATATTGTGTACCATATAAAAGTTTTAGATAATGTGATTTACTATAACTTTTGTATTTAACATATTTTTGTATCACCGGTTGATTAGGAGTTATTCGTGAAATACCGATAAACCGGAAGTAGCTGTTATGTACTTTGTGGGCGCTCTAACATGAGAATCATTCATTGTATCAACACCAAATTTCATATATAGTAATTTCATTACAGTCGTTAGAGTTGATTAGTTTTTGGAGTAAATCGGTCAACCGGAAGTCGAGCTTCATTCTTCAAAGCTCATTTCCGGTTTTCAAAATATCTCCATAAATATGATATAAACAAGTATTGTATTACTTATAAAAGTTTTAGAAAATAAAATTTACCATAACTTATGTTTGAAACATATTTTGTATAACTGATTGCTTAGGAGTTATTTCTGAAATACCGATAAACCGGAAGTTGCTCATTATGTACTTTGTGGGTGCTCTGGGCGTAAGGCCAATTTCATCGTTTTTCATCAAATATATCCCGAAAAACATTATTTATAATGTTTGTGATGTAAAAGATAATATGATATAAATTATAATCACTTTTATTCCAAGTTTAGATTGAATAATGAGTTCGAAAATACTGTCGTAGATAAATATTTACATCTTATAAATGGAGAAAGTCATGTGCTGGCCACATCAGATTTTTTATGGATTGGAATGATGTAACTATTTTTCCAAGTGTCTGGAGTTAATGAGGAATGAAAAATCAGAAATAGAGGGGAGCACACGACTTAATTACAGATGGAGGAATATTACCTGGACCCTTTCTACCATCAATAGACTTGAGGGCTTTTAGTACCTCTTCAGCAGATAATTCAACTGAATTGATAATCACAAAGTTTTTGTAGTTGATAACAGGAGGATTGTCAGTATGTTTCTGATACATGTTACTAAAATGAGTAGCAAAAAGATCAGCTACAGGTTGACCTCCATGTACCTCGTTTGTATCATGAAACATACACCTTTCTTGTTAGTGTTGACATGTTTCCAAAAAACATTTGTGTTATGTGGAATGTTATTTCCAATGTTAACTATGTAAGTATTATAGCAATTAGAAATTAATGATTTGCATTTAGATCTTAATGATGAGAACATAACATAATCACTCATTTCATTAGTTTCTTTATATTTTTTATGTGCAACCTTTTTTTTACGAATCAGCTATTTTAGTTCAGATGAGAACCAGCAAGGAAGTGAAGTATATTTAAAATTAACTTTTGGGACATAAATATCAACAGCCTGATTTAGAACACTATGAAAACAATCAACAGCATGATCAAGATTAATTGATGTATTCCAATCAAGTGAAGAAAGAAATTCTTTCATCCCAATGTAGTCACCCCTACTAAAATTATATGTGTATGATTCTGGTTGAATAAAATTATTACAATTTTTAATTTGGAGGACACAATGGAGGATGATGACCATCAACCATCAAGAGAGGCCCATCAGATTTGGTGACTATCACATTATTCATATTAGTAAATCCTCATCCAAAGGTGGTGCGAAAAATGGGAATTAGATATTAACGTAAGTAAATGCTCCGTAGTTAATTTCTTCGAAAAGAAAAAAATGCGTCCAAATCACCCATACAAAATTAATGGAATTAGTATCAAAGTAGTAGATTCAGTTAAATATCTCGGGATCAACATTACCAATAACTTAAATTGGAGCATATTCGAAAAATCTGCGGCAAAGCAAGTGAAAGGCTTTGTAAAGCGTATTGTCGGTAAATGCGACGAAAAGGTGAGAGAACGATGTTATTTTACCTTGGTCAGACCCCATCTGGAATATGCGGCAAGTATATGGGATCCGGCGGATGAAACGTGTACTCGCGAACTCGAGAAAGTGCAGCGTAAAGCGGTTCGTTTTGTTAAGAAATGCTACGATAAAAAAGCAAGCGTTACAAAGATGCTCTCAGACGTAGGTTGGGAATCCTTGAAAGAAAGGAGATTGGAAGCTGCGATTGCTTAGTAAATTCAGGGAAACTACATTTTCCGTAGATACAATCTGTATCGTGCAACCCCCCTGCTACGTCGGTCGATCTGATAATGACCGTAAGTTAAGAGAAATAGATGCTAGGACGAATCGTTTTAGAGATTCATTCTTTCCGCGAACAATACGTGACAATAACCGAATAAGGAAGTAATTTAGATTCAACTGGTGTTTACACCCCCTGCCACACGCCGAAAGGCGGCTTGTAGGGTATTAATGTAGATGTAGATGTAGAAATACCAAATCCAGAAGTCTACCATTTACATTTAGGACAGAGTTAATTTGTATTAAATTTAGATAATTGACCAAGTCGAGTAAGTTTCTTGACTGTTCAGAGAACTGAGGTGATGTTGTGTTATCTGAACTTGGTAGATTATAATCGCCACAAACTATAAAATATGCCTCAGGATGTGAATACCGCAATCTAGACAATATCTAGACAATGTTTTTCATACATTTCAACCTTTGAGCTAGGAGGGAAGTAAGCACAAATCAAAATAACCGTTTTGCTTGCTATTTTCATTGCTACAACAAGTTGCTCTGTTTCATTACAGCTCTCTATTTCATATGTTGATAATTTTTTACCAACAGCTACCAACACACCTCCCCCATCACATTTTGAGCTTGCTTGTTTACTGCGATCCCTTCTGAAAATATTATATTTGTAAGACAAGCTCAGATGAACAGACAGTATCATTTAACCAGGTTTCCGTGAAGCAAATTACATCAAAACTATCAAATGCACTTGATAAACGTAACTGAGGTAGTTTCATTCTCATACCACGAACATTCTGGCAGTACAATTCAAAACTTAGTTTTTTGAACGCACATTATAATTAACAATTTTGGGTATACCATTGAGATACCTTTTAGTTATATCAGTTTCCCTCCTGGCTTCAAGCTGCTTCTGGAGTGATGAAAGATATTCCTGCTCCCTTTTCGTCAAGTCGTTCTTCACTCTGAATCCCTTTTTCAGTAATCATATTTTTGCTGTTGAAAACTTTTAGAGCATAGAAAGAAGAAGTTTTTTCCCGGTGAATATGATGTAGAAAGTTCTCTCGGGTTTCCAGCCGGGTTGCCTCCTGCCATAGGATCGACGTTTCGGGTACGTACTCTGCACCCATCTTCAGGAACTGATGTCAGATGAAGGAAAAGGGGGTCTTTATATAGCGGCCAGAGGGATTCCTTTCACTTTTTCTATTGGCGATGCGGGAGCAACGGTCTCCGTTGTGGGTCTGGTGGTGGGGGTGGCCAATCCGAGATGGGGGTGGGGGGAAGGGATCCTTCCTTCAACTCACTGATACGTCATCTCTCTTCTGGTTTTTTATTGGAGATCTGTTTAGTCTGCGGACGGCTCCGTCCCATGCACTGCTTAGGAACAGGCCTTTGTCACGATTAATGCTTCTGGGATGGAGTTGGATCTCGATGGCCTCCTTAGTCACCCTATCCCAGTATCCTCTCCCTCTGCAAAAGATTTTTGCGTCCTCAAACTTGGCCGAGTGATTTTGCTCGAGGCAGTGCTCTGCAATGGCCGATTTTGTTGGCTGGCTAAGACGTATGGATCGGGAATGTTCCTTTAGTCGGGTTTCGATGGTCCTGCACGTTTCACCTATGTAGCTAAGGCCGCAGGAGGTCATCTCTCTTCTGGTTTTTTATCTCCAATAAAAAACCAGAAGAGAGATGACGTATCAGTGAGTTGAAGGAAGAACCACCAGACCCACAACGGAGACCGTTGCTCCCGCATCGCCAATAGAAAAAGTGAAAGGAATCCCTCTGGCCGCTATATAAAGACCCCCTTTTCCTTCATCACACATCAGTTCCTGAAGATGGGTGCAGAGTACGCACCCGAAACGTCGATCCTATGGCAGGAGGCAACCCGGCTGGAAACCCGAGAGAACTTTCTACTTTTAGAGCATCTTTACGGCTTTTCATACACACCTTCAATGGCCGAGTTTTGGAGGTATTAGGATTCCCTAGCCGAAATACCCTTAACGCTCACTCAAAATGTCAGCTACCACTGCTGCATCCTTTTTCGCTCGATCCTCGTTCCTTGAGGGACATTCTTCAACTCCCATAATAATTACATTGGACGATCTCTTCTCCCTTTCCCTCATCTCCGACACTAATTCCTCCGGTTCCACATTCTGACAATGTTCTTTCACCAGGTCGAGTTTCTTTTCCAGAGATATGACAGTTTCGTTCAGTCTTTTATTTTCATCTGATAAACTAGCGACCATCGCCACCAGCCCTTCAATCGGGGATAAACGACTATCCAGTGTGCTGATTGCATGTCATGCTACCACTTTCCACAATAATAATTACCGCTGGAATCGGAGACGCCGCACTGAGTTGCTCTCAATTTTCTTGCTACACTTTCCACAGCGTTTTTGTTGTTTAGGAGCCATTTTTCCTCGATAAATCGAAAAACCAACAAGAACTCACTAAAGACCACGCCGAACGGAACCGGAAGTACAGTGGTACCTCGAGATACGAGTTTAATTCGTTCCAGAACCGAGCTCGTAAGTCAATCGGCTCGTATCTCAAACGAATTTCTCCCATTTAAAATAACTGAATTCGATTTAATCCTATGAAAAATCCCCGAACCATTGTAAATTATGAATAAAGATATGTTTTTAAATATCAAATAAACATGTATAATTAACAAATACATAACAAAATATGAAATAAAGAAATAAAAGAGTTATTTAGCATGATAGTCTTACTTTGGAGACAGACGAGTGCGGCTAACGAAGGTGAACGGCGAGGAGGAGGGAAGGCACTCTAGACACGTACGTAAACGGCGCTTTTTTAGAACTTACAACTATTTTCGTAACATTAAAACTAAAACTACACTTTCCTTATTTCAAATGACAGAGAAAACTTAAAACAATGCACTTAACTTTAAATTCAAGCTAAGCTTAACATTTACGTAAATTTAATTATCACTTGTTTTTGCCTTCTTGGCTGCACTTGGCTTGGAAACACGGCTCGTATCTCGGATTTGGGCTCGTATCTTCAACGAAAATATGGCTCGTATCTCAAAAAACTCGTATGTTAGGCTGCTCGTATCTCGAGGTACCACTGTACTACGTGATATTCATAGAAACTACTCTATTACATCCGTATTCAATTATTCTTTCATTATGAAGAGGTATAAATACAGAGAGATCCAACTTTTAAGGTTCATTCACATAGAGATGGCTTCATTATTACTTCACTTTCATAGCATTGCTGTAAATAATTAATATAGTATATCAGAAATGTCAGCAGATTTGCAATGTAGATGATTAAGTAAAATTATATGTGCGAATTATGCAAGCCCACGCAAATAGTCCTGCAGAGGGTGATCACAATGATATTTCCATTATAGCCTTATGAATTAAAGCAGGAATGCAAATGTTCAATAAATTTCCTAACAGAAGTTTCTCTCTTTCATGGTGATATTAAAAATTGAAGGAATGCATTTTCCATTCATCCTTTTCAATGAATATGCCAAGATAAGACATAAATAACGCTGTTCTTACACAACAACGCATGCAATACTTAAAGCGAAACCTTTGATGGTCCAGATTTAAAAAATGAATGTTTTGAAACGAATTATAAATTCACATTAACCTACTTTAACATCATTAATCCACTTATCTTTATCATGCATACTTAAAGCAGCTTTTATACTATCTGTCATGAAAAACACCGACTACTGAGTCAAAATTAAATGTAACACATACTTTTCTCTATACTGTAACTTAAGGCAAATGATAATCATTCCATTCAAAAATGAAAAATATAACTTCCTTTCTTCGGCTTTCTCCCAATCAATCGAAGTAACCTTTCACGTCACAATTCCGCAAATCTATATTTATATCTAAATTCTCTGTCACAGTATCTCAGATTCACTTTAATGTGAATAAACTCTTAAAAAAATCATCCTTGTGCTATTTTTCTCACCTCTTTTACTTCCAAAACTTCTGTGAATGATTTAACATGTGTTTTCCATTGACACAAATGATATTTGTTTACTGTGATGCGACTTACCAAGTAGATACGAAGGCGAACCCACCTTGTCATCCACCGGTACACGGCATTCAATTATTTTCGTGAAATAGCTGTTAGAAAGTCAACAGGCCCAGCGACACAAACAACCAAATAAGAAACGACTCTGTAAGACATTTTATCAAGGATAATACGCTCAAATGCGATACCACAGGATAATTATACTAATAAATCCGAATTAGTGAAAATTACGCTATATTATACATAAATTAAGTGATATGGTCCAGTTTGCACAAACTTCACAAATAATAATTATATCAAATTAGCCTTCCGAGGAAGTCCAACATAATTTGAGGACAGAGTCAGCACTCGTGATCGAAAGAAAGCACTCGTATTCTGCGGTCAACGTAATGTTCAGGGGGGCGCCCTCTTGTCAAGAATGACCTTCTCTTGGGAAGGCTCTGTTTCTCGCAAACGAGAGGAGAAAAAAGAATGAAGCACTGAAATTCGTAACGGAAGGGGTACCGCACATTGGCCAATCACATTCCTAGAAACTGTCACAAATCTATGCCATGTTAATTAGTCCGATCATTGACAGTATCATTGCACTTGCCAGTATTAAAGTCGCACTGTGTCAATTAATTGTGTCTGACGTGTAGCATTTAAGCCCCCGGGATTAGCAGTAAAATTATCATTCTTTTTGCAAAATTAAGGGAAATATTTTCCCGGCCCTGTCAGACTTTTTTCAATTCTGCTTTTGTGGGATTTTTCCTGGGCGCACGCCCTTTAGTGCAATGACCTTTGACCCCTTTTGAAGATAAATATTGTTGACAAGCTCTCAGTCAGGACAAGACGTTAATGTTCCTAGTGAATAAATTGAAAAAGGGTGACCGCAGTACCTCGAAAAAACCTTGTGTTTTTTCTGACCTTGAAAAACAGTGAAAATGCCTTGATTTCCTGATCCAGCTCATTATCCTGGTTCTATCCAAAATAAATCACTCATTAAAATTCTTGACCGAATGTAAATTGGAAGGTTTTTCGTGACTTGAATGACGACTTGCAAGCGTCCTATGCTCATATCTATTACCGTATTTTCCGGGAAATAACACGCACCGACTAGATAACACACTTTATAAAACGTGGATGCACACCGTCGGCTATTACATTTCTTCTTCATGAAAATTTATTGATAACAAGCATTTCAAAATAGTATTTTTTTCATAAAGAATCGCTTCAAAAGTCGTTATTTTGCTCTTTGAATTCATTCAATTTACCTTTCCTGCCTATGAAATGAGATTTTCCGCTGTATATCACGCACTATACTATTTTCATAATTTTTTTGCATTTTTTTTAAACATAACCCGCGGGTTATCAACCAGTAAATACGGTACTTAAGAGGAAGAGAGAAGAAAATAAGAAACTTAGAGATCAAGCAAATGTAAAAAAAGCAAGAAACAGGAAATTAGAGAGTTAGAAGAGAAAAAGGCTGTACATCTTTCAGAATTAGCAAGACTGACTGAAGAAATTGGGAAGAAAATAAAGCAATAATTTGTTTGAGCTAATATTCCACAAGTGTAATGTAGTCCATGTAATGAATGCAGATGCTAACGTCTCTTTATAATAGAAAAATAGTCTTCTCCGTTGTACCTTTATTGACCTTGAAAAATCCTCGACCTGAGCTGGAAAAACCTTGAAATGACCTGATTTTTTAACATCCCGTTCTGCGGAATAAATGGAAACAAAATTAATGGATGGATTTTGATTTTTTCAGGCAACTCCGTGTCCGAAGGACCCAAATAAGGAAATAATCAACGATGGAGCGTCATGGACCATCATCAGCACGGATAAGGCTGAGTATCAGTTCTACGAAGGAATGGGACCAATCAGGACCACAATTACTCCTGTTCCCATCGTCCACAGCTTACACGTGAGTCCTTCTTTAACTTATTGCATCTAGTATATACGGACGTTCCTCCGGAAATACTTGTATAAATTAGGAGTAAAATGTAGCTTGCATACTGCAAGCAGATCGGCAATATTATTTTATTTCGGCATCATATCGGGACAGTCCTCAAAAGAAAAAATAAAGGATTGAAAATATTCATAAAATTCGCTGCAATTTAATCGTCTGGCATCGAACCCGGGTCTTCCAGGTGAACTTACTATGCAGCACAATAGAACATCACCATGTGTGAAAATTCAAGCAGAAATATTTGCTGCAACTGCCTCAAACGACGTCCTACTTTTCCCTTATATTCCTTACGAGAGAAATTTTAATGTGTCCCGGTATCGAACCCAGGAACAGAATGGTCTAGATATAAACGATAGATTATAAATACATTTCATATGCTTTCATTCTGCAAGCATATTAATGATACAAAATTCAAGTCGAGATCATACCGAGAAGGTCCTCAGAAGAAAAAAAGGAATGAAAATATTCTTAAAAAATGCCTCGATTTATTTTAAATAGCGGAACTTTCTAATTTTGGAGACCCCTGGTGTCAAACCCAGGACCTATCAGCGGAAGTGAATCCATGTAAGGCCCTGGCAGAAGTAAAACTTGTTTTATTCAAATTTTGAAGTCGATATCGTACCAGGAAGGACCTAAAATACGATTCCGGTATCCCCATGAGGAATTCATTAAGGATAGTAATTAACTCACTGAGATCGAACCAAGGACCATCAGCAAAACGTTGATCAATGTACGTTAAATAAATTAATTAGGAATATATGTGAAAAGTAGGACGTCGTTCGAGGCAGTACATTTCATACATTGTTAGAGATGGTGATCTTCTATGGTGCTGCGTTGGAAGTATCACCAGGAAGACCCGGGTTCGATGTCGGACGGTAAATATATCTCCCATATAAAACGCACAGAGGTAGTTTTTCATTATTTTTTCATGCACTTATCGAAATGATAGGAAGTTTTTGCTTAAATAGAAGATGTATATTAAGACTTGTACATATTATGTGTCCCAAAAGTTAGTGATAATTAGACGCACGATCACTCCATCTATGGTTTCAGCATTTTTATCGGTTTTAGTTACAATTTGTTTTGTGTTTTTAATGAAACCGTGATTGTCAGGACATTTTTGGTCAGTGCAACGTACATAATTGAGATACAGGGTTAACTTTCTTCTCTATAATGACTGAATAATCGCTTTACCCGACGTAAAATCATTTGTCATCTTAGCTGCTTCCATGCAGTTGGAATTAAATTTCGAATTTAGAAAACTTTGACGTCTTTAATTCTCTTGGATTCTCTAATCTTGGATGCCAATTCAAAAATTAATTTGTTTTACGATGGGGTTTTGACTTGTCCGTTAGAACTGAGAATCTTGGACTGACTTAACGTTTTAAATCTAATTTTAACCTATCATCAGTCCTATTTTCATAAAATGAACAGTCGCGCATTGTTTTTCACACAGCAGATCGTTTTTTGGCCAAAATTGTAAAATTAATTGAACTAATTATTATTTCTGAGTTATAAACATTAGATATTAATATAATTTAAGAGGAACAATTTAATAAGTGAACAACTTTTAGTAAAAAATATTATCATTCACCTTTATTTATTTACATGCGTTCAGAGAGTACCTCAAAAGCTAGATGTCTATTAATTCCGAAATTGAAATGCAACTGATAAAGTTTAAGAAGAAATTAGTGAAAAACTCCATGTAAACGTTATAACAAGCAGAAATAGAGTTCACCAACAGAAAACTTACCCAAGCAGTAGCGAGTTGTATGTGTTACAACAGTCGTCACTTCACAGATTCACTCGCTTTCGCAGTTTAAGACTAAAAAGGAGCTTTTGATGCCTTTACAAGTTAACGGTAAGTGTGATAGAGGAATAGACCAGGGTGTGAGGAACTACCCAGGTAGAAACGGGACCCGAAAAACCATCTGTGTTGTACAGAATACAACAGCGCAACTGGTAGAGGGTTAAGTATGTTGCTGTAAAGATAGCGCAATGGAATTGAACTGGTGAATAGCTGATAACAAGGGTCAGGTTTTTACTTTCTCCATATACGAAGTATAGAGAAAGTATTGTTTTCATGAAAAAATCGACTTTTTCAACAGAAATACATGTTTTGGGGTCCCTAGAACACGTTTTGACCATTTTCGGAATGATGTCTGTGTGTAAGTGTGTGTGTGTGTGCTTGTTAATTTTGTCAATGAGAAATTTTTCCGAATTCAACATGTATGTAAGTTGGGGAGTGTTTATATTTGCTTTCTTGATTTTACCAATGCTTATCGTTGATCTTTTCATCAGCTAAACGGTGGCGGAGATGTCGCAATGCTGGAGCTGACGGGCGAGAATTTCTCCCCCAACCTGAAGGTCTGGTTTGATGACGTCGAAGCGGAGACCATGTACAGGTGTCAGGAAAGCATGCTGTGCGTTGTTCCTGAGATATCGGCCTTCTGTGGAGACTGGCTCTGGGTTCCTCACTCAACGCAGGTAATAAATGTTATCCTTACTTAGTCAAGGTAAGGGAAAGGTTTTTCAAACACAAAAAAATCTGATTTTTGCCAGCACATGACTTTCTCCGCATATAAGATGTAAATATTTATCTACGACAGTATTTTCGAACTCTATATTCAATCTAAACTTGGAAGATAAGTGATTAATTTATATCACATTATGTTTTACGTCACAAACATTATAAATAATGTTTTTCGGGATATATTTGATGAAAAACGATGAAATTGGCCTTTCGCCCACAGCGCCCACAAAGTACAGCAACTTTCGGTTTATCAGTATTTCACGAATAACTCCTAAACAATCAGTGATACAAAAATATGTTTAATACAAAAGTTATAGTAAAATGCATTTTCTAAAACTATTTTTAAATAATAGTATATACCTAAATATCAGATTAAGAGATAATTTGCTAAAACGGAAACGAGCTTTGAAAAGGAAAGCTCGACTTCCGGTGAACCGATTTACTCCAAAAACTAATCAACTCTAAGGACACCTACCAAAGTACTATGTATGAAATTTGGTATTGATACGACTAATAATATTCACGTTAGAGCGCCCACAAGCACAGACACACATACATACACACACACACACACACACACACACAAACAAACACACAGACATCATTCCGAAAATGGTCAAAACGTCTTCTAGGGACCCCAAAACGTGTATATCCGTTGAAATCTCAAAGTTAGAGCGCCCACGAAGTACACACCTTGCCAAAATTAACGATCAATCAATCTATCAATTAATAACAATTAATAAACTAATCAACGATCCCTATCGGCCCCTGGAAGAACTGCCAGCACAGACTTAAAATGGCAACGGTGGTCAGAGTAGAGGATGTTTATGTGCGATAAGAATCTCGTTAAGAACCGAGCCATGAGATAAGCGCAGAAAATTGCCGATGGATATTCTAGCCGAAAGAAAATACTTTTCATGGCGTAGTGAGGATCTAGGTAGTTCCGCGTGAGTCCAACGAAGGTTCATTACGGCAGGCAGCATGAATATTCGGCTACGGCACTGATCGAAGATTTTTATCGCAAAGGTATCATTTAAGGTGTGGTCATTGAGAAAAGAAGGGTTGTGGTTATGAAGAAAATGTATTTACATTTAAGCGTAAACGAAATTGAGACATAATTAGAGATACGCTCTTCCTCTATGCGAATCAAGTGTTCTAGCGTATCCAAAATGCCGCAGTGAGATATATTTTTAATGTTAAAAATCGAATACGTTTCATAATCATACGCTAAATTATCTTGGTTAGCATTAGAGTCGCGGAGAAAGAATGATATTCTCGCAAATACTTACAACACCTTAAATGCAAGGTTTCCGCGCAATTGTTTTCACGTTTTGTTTCTTTCGATAAAATACATTATCTCACAAATTTAATTATTTAATTTTAACTATGTTGCAATTGGATCTTAAACTTGAAATTTACACTGAAGTTTTATACAATTAAGACCTTTAATGTGTGTAATTTTCATATTTTTATCTGTTTCCACAACCAAGGTATTGCAAGTGAAAATTTGAAAAAAATACAAAAATGCGTTTTTTAAAAGAGAATATGTTTTAAACAGTAATCTTGCCAACATTGTTACTTTATGAAAATTAACTACACTATATATTGTAACAGTCTGAAAAATATAAAGGCTGAGAAGTTGTTCCTTCTTTGAAAAATGTCCTGTCAAAGTTTAATTTTGTTCATTTTTGACTAATAATTTTAAGCTGCAAAAAAATGTTTAAGAGATACATCTAGCTACGTAATTATGGTGTTATTTCATAGGCCAGAGTGTACTGAACTCAATGCAATTTATTTGAAAGTCTTAGGGCAACCCATTGCTGAATAATTAAGGAAATCATAGATACCTGCAAACGCCAAAAAACGCATACGGCCAAGTACTAAAATGGCCGCCATTTCCAAACAGTAAACATTAAAAATATTTAAAAATTACTTATGAGCTCTATGAACTTAAAGGTATCTACTCACCAAATATCAATTTTTTCTGAGATGGTCAAGCAAGCAGTGTTGGACCACTTGGTATGGTATGCCGAAATTAGTGCTATTATGCTAAATCGACCAAAATTCTTGTTATTTGTAGGCTTTATCGCTTTTTATCATTGAAAGACCTTGAAAAAACCTGATCCAACTCGTTATCCTGTTTCAATCCGAAATATCATTCAAATTCTACTCCGAAACCTCGTACATAAAGAACCCTCGTCATTTGTGCCGCTGATTCGCGTAAACATTAATATCTGGGTAATGCTTGATAGTCGTATTGTTTTTAGTTAGAATAAATTTCAATTGAAGAATTGAATAAAAACCAAAAACTGTATTTTGACCTTTAAATATCCTCGCCCTGACCTGGAAAAACCTTGAAATGACCTTGATCTTTTAACATCCCGCTCCGCGGCCACCCTGCATACAACTCGAGCACTTATTTTTCAGACTTGACCACGTCGGATGTCACAAAATCAGGTGACGACGAGTACCTTTTCGTCATTCAGAAGTTTCTTTACTCACGTTGTTTCCAGATTTAAGGATTCTTCTTTTCCTTATTTATATCAATGACTTGAGTGACGAGATAGATAGATATGTGAAGATATTTGCGGATGACTCGTTTATGTATAGGGAAATAACAAATGAGGAAGACCGGACATCTCTCTCAAACGATTTAGTCCTCGTCCAAAGGTGGTGCGAAAAATGGGAATTAGATATTAACGTAAGTAAATGCTCCGTAGTTAATTTCTTCGAAAAGAAAAAAATGCGTCCAAATCACCCATACAAAATTAATGGAATTAGTATCAAAGTAGTAGATTCAGTTGAATATCTCGGGATCAACATTACTAATAACTTCAATTGGAGCATATTCGAAAAATCTGCGGCAAAGCAAGTGAAAGGCTTTGTAAAGCGTATTGTCGGTAAATGCGATGAAAAGGTGAGAGAGCGATGTTATTTTACCTTGGTCAGACCCCTTCTGGAATATGCGGCAAGTATATGGGATCCGGCGGATGAAACGTGTACTCGCGAACTCGAGAAAGTGCAGCGTAAAGCGGTTCGTTTTGTTAAGAAATGCTACGATAAAAAAGCAAGCGTTACAAAGATGCTCTCAGACGTAGGTTGGGAATCCTTGAAAGAAAGGAGATTGGTAGCTGCGATTGCTTAATAAATTCAGGGAAACTACATTTTCCGAAGATACAATCGGTATCATGCAACCCCCCTGCTACCTCGGTCGATCCGATATTGACCGTAAGTTAAGAGAAATAGATGCTAGGACGAATTGTTTTAGAGATTCATTCTTTCCGCGAACAATACGTGACAATAATCGAATAAGGAAGTAATTTAGATTCAACTGGTGCTTACACCCCCTGCCACACGCCGAAAGGCGGCTTGTAGGGTATTGATGTAGATGTAGATGTAGAAGGATTCAGGGGAAAAAACAGAGGGGAAGACAGAAGACGTGGGATGACATAAGGGTTAAATATAAGGGAATGAAGGAGATGGCGCTTAAAAGGGATTTTTGATTGTGCACGAACCTACCGAAAGGTATAGTACACTCACGTGATATATTGTCTTTCGACAGGTTCCAGTGTCACTGGTACGGAACGACGGAATCATCTACGCAACCGGTCTGACGTTCACCTACACTCCTGAACCTGGTCCGAGAGTCCGCTGTCCGTCTGCAGAGGCAATCATGAGGACTCCGAGATCGTCAAGCTGATAAGTGTGTGCGGCAATATTCACACAGACCCTCCTCATGGTTTCAGATAAATGCCATTTGCCCGTCGTCTCACAGTGATAACCTTAACGGACGGGACAAGGTTGCGAACGAATCCTTACAGTGTTCGTACAGACGTGGATGTCGAATGAATCTTTGTGGTGTTCGTCCAGACGTTGATGCGGTTTGCTTGTGCCAAATCCGAGGATTCTTCAAACTTTATTACGAACCAATCCACGATTTCCTATAGATGTATTTTTAATCGCCCCAGTTTCAGAAGTGCATTTTCTTAACGACTTTTTATGGATTTTTGCATGTGCGAAATGGCACGAGAATTTTATCGTATCTTTTTTAATCGTCTATCAAAGTTTTAAAGAAAGCAAAGTGATTTTTGTATTCTGATGCGAGTGCGTCGTCACTTGGTTCAGAAATAAATTTTTTAGCGAACGCACGAAGTTCGGCCTGTCTTCATCTACCAATTGCGCTTAGAAGAAGAAGAAAAGTGTAAATTGCCAATGCCCTGCGTCTGTGGTGCGTGGCAGGGGGTGTAAAACACCTAACTATCAAACCTGGAGAGCTATTAGCTTCTCTAATACTTTGCGGGAACTGATTGTAATTATCCTTCCTGGCAACTACTTCCCTGTATCGTTTTTTTGTTTTCTCTCGAAGGTTGCGTACGTTTATAACATAGTAGCGATAAATTTATGAAAAAGCTTCCGTCAGAATTCAAGTCTTCTATCACCAAGAGAGTTCCATCCGAGGAATTCAATCAAAGCCAGAAATATGACTGAACTAGAAAAAAAAACAACATAAAACACGATCAATCCAAAATAACGTTCTACAATATATATATGAGAGTTAAAATCATGATTTTGGCATTATCGATAATCTAGAGTAAGTTAATATTATGGAAAAACAAAATAGTTCAGTTAAGAACTGAATTACAAAGTAGGAAAAAGAAAAAGTCCGCTAGTGCAATCCTAAGAAACACTGATGTAGCAAATAAATCTTTTTCGGGAACCAGGTAGGGTACAAAACACTGCAAACAAAGGGTGTATATGTCATTTAACTAACCGATTTTAATTTGGAGAGGACATTCTTTTCGTGATCATATTAACCCTTAAAAGGGGGGCTAAAATATGTCCACCACTTTTCTTTTTCAATATCTTAAGAACTTAATCATGTTATACAGTCTCATAACTTCGTTACGATGTCACGTATATGTTGATGCATTTTGTAAATTTTTTAAGCAACGTAATGTGAGTGGATATAGGCACAAAATGACCCTATTCCTTGGTCCAACCTGCCACATATGTTTGAACTAAACAGAATCATATATTTCGACAAAAAGTTATAAATTAATTTTAATAATTTACGTTAATATTTTAAATTATACCTTTTTGTTGATTTATAAGCGTAACTAACGGTGATTTACAAACTTATTTTCCGAATTTGAGCTTTAAAGCATTGAGTAGAAGTTTAATCATATCCTCGTCTTTGATGACTTTTTAAAAGAATAAAAATTTCATTATTTTATCGCAGTAGTACAATTTTCAGCAACAAAATCATTGTAAGAAGTTTTTAAAAATCCACGAAGGCAATTGCTGAAGAGATATTGTGTTTCTTTATTATTTTATCGACAAATAACAAAAGTGGACAATTTTTGACCCTCCCTTGGTCCGCGGATTAACCAAAAAAAGGTTGGACCTTTTAAAGGGTTAAATAGGGTCACGGAAAATCCTACGATTACACTCCATTTAAAAAAAAGTTGTGTTTATCATATATCTCGAGGTGCCATGATTGTGATGGATGTCGAAGGCAACTGGTAAGGACAGCAAAAGCTATACTTCTTACGCTATATTGCGTTCAAACCCAAATGAGGGAAATTTTTTACCTCTCAGTTTTTTCTCATTTTCGGTGACAATACTTTTCTTTCATGCGATACAATATATAAGTATTTCTAAATAAATGCAACCAATTAACGGTAGATTTAATCTTGTATTCACCGTTTTATTACCCCTTCCTGCCATTCACTTCACTCAACGTTCTCAAAGTTCTATTAACATTAAACTGCCAGTACGGACAGAAAACATTAAAACGTGTGGAACAATTCTTTCCGTTCTCTATTGTATTTCAACTAAGGGTATTTATATTTCAGTATTATTTGTTATATGTAACTAAAAGGGGTCCAACTTTGCCGATACAGATTTGTCGAGAATGTTTTCGTGAGCGAAAATTTACAAAATTAGGAGAAAATGCAATTTTCAGTCCGATTTTCCGTGGAATGCCCCCTTACATTCTCCCTCATTCAAATGAGGGCTTAATGCGTTTTAGCGTACGTTCGGAATGAACCTCCTGATGATTGACAGCTCTCAGGGTGGGGGAATTCAAATTGCAATCAAATTGAAAACGTTTTTGTGATTCTGCGAATTTGAAGGAGTTAGAGATTGTTCTTTGCACCACCAACATATCTTTATATTGTACGAGTAAAATGTAGCTTGGATACTGCAAGCAGATCGGCAATACTAATTTCATATCGGCATTATATCGGGACGGTCCTCAAAAGAAAAAAAAAAGGATTGAAATTTTTCTTAAAATTCGCTGACATTTAATTGTCTGGCATCGAACCCGGGTCTTTACTGTGAACTTACTATGCAGCACAATAGAAGATCACCATCTCTAACTTTGTGTGAAAATTAAGCAGAAATGTTGGCTACAACTGCCTCAAAAGACGTTCTAATTATCACGAATGTAAATGGCTTTCTGGATTCGAACCAAAGACGATCTTGGAAATCTAAAAGATGTTTCTGAAAGTTATTTATGATCTCTACCTACATGCCTAATATCAAGTTTCTATTTTATTGGGAAAGGTTTCAAAATAATTCCTAAAAATCGGATCAACTTCTGATTGCAGAGACACCTGGTGTCGAACCCAGGAAATATTGTAAGCTGATAATGCACAGTTTGATTTGTAAAGACTTGCTCTTCTATCATGCAAAGTTTGAAGTCGATAGCATGCCGGGAAGTACATAAATTTTGTTTCCGTTATCTCCGTAAGGAATGCATTGAGAAGTGCAAATGGTCCTCTGGGATCGAACCAAGGACCATCAGCGAACATATAAAATTTGATTACGAAATATATTTATGATATCTATCCACGTGCCGAGTTTCAAGTATCCATGTTACCGAGAAAGGATCCAAAAAAAATCTTCAAAATCGCCTCAATGCATTTTAAACGGCCGATTTTTGCCCCGACCTAGCATCGAACCATGGACCATATTCGAAGATGTCTTTCTGATTTACGTTGGATATGCATGGCTTCTAGCGATCCCTCGATTTTCATTTCTCTCCTTTTCCGGGAAGTGCCTCAAAAAAATTTTCGAAAATCCCCGCCATGTATTCTTATGGGGAAAATCGCGACTTTGTGGCCTTCTGGAATCGAACCTATGACACCGAGGTTCAAAAACGCAATTTTTCTGGCGGTTACACGTTATGGCCAATAGGCAGTAAAAATTTCAATTCAATCACGCTTGTGGTTTAGGCTGTGAATTTGTATCCTATCTATATATATATATATATGAATGAATCCGGAGAAGCATCTATATATAATAGATGCATGAAAGAAAAGTATAATGTTGGCAAATGAGAAAAAACATAATCGCCATTACACTTCTCACCTTGATGTTTACGGAACCCAAGACCAGGACAACCAAGTTCTTCCCCACCAAACCTCCACTCTATCTCCGATTCCAAGAAATAATGTTGTAGCAAATAAAAACGATCTATTTACCGAGGCTTGGTTGGTATGAGAGAAAATTTGACTGTAAATTACTCTGTACTCGAAAGTTCTTTAAAAATGTATGGAGTATGTGCGTAAACTCTTTACGTAAAATTAGAAATTTCAAATGATCATAATTTGGGCCGAAACTTTTCATAGTAGTTAAAGAACACTTAAACAGTTACTATTGTTCGAAAATATCTTTTTCAGGTATTGAAAAATATAGTTTTTGATAGTTTAAAGTAGAATTGATACCAGAAATTATTTTCCATTGCAAGAAATTTTATCTGAAAATATATTCGAGGAAATGGTAATATTTTTTCGGTGAATTTGTGCATTGAATATTCGTCGACAAAGTTGGTTCACCGGTACATCTACAATTCTAAGACTAAGAGATTTATTTTGATAGCCTAATTAGGTAATACGTAGTCCGGTAAAAGAAATCAATTTCTATAGAAGTCACCTTCCAAATCATTTCTGAGCTAACGATATGAACAAACGAGGATTAGCTTGGTAACCAAGTTAAAATGTAGTTACTGTGTATGGGGGAAATTTGGCACAGTTTTAGCAAAATTCAGGAAGTTTTTTCTCGTGACTCTATAATGATAATATTAAACCTAACCCGTCGTCGTCGTAAGAAAGAAAGAAATTGATTGCAAAACTACTACGTGGATGGAAAAACGTAAGCTAAGAGCTGAGGAAAATATTTTTACTCCAGGAAAACACCCTCAAAAGAAGGAGTGAAACACCTACAGATAGAAAACTAAATTTAAATATAGTAGTAGATTAAAGGCAAGAAAAAAGGACAATAGAATGTACAAAATAGAGTTAATTACAATAGAAATACATTATATCTGATTTTATTTTATTATTAATTTGTAATTTAGTTATGGAACTATTGCTTTTGTGATCTCTATGTTAAACACAGCTTTCTTTTACATCTTTTAGCTTGTTCCATCGGTAGGTTTGCGCAGGTTTTTCACACCTTCTCTGTGGGTGTTTTCCTGCTGTGGATATTTTTTCCTGAGATGTCACCTTAGGTTTTCTTTTCCTCTCTGTTTCTATTCACATATACACAAGTTTTTATGAATATAACACCATTGACGGAAGGTTAGATGGAAGAAGACACTTTTCAGTCTTAGTCTCGCCTTCAATGAAGACCTTAATTATAATAATACATCATTTTACCAGCTTTTTTTATACACATTCAGTTGAATTGAACGACAGAAATCAATTTCATGCAACAAACCACTATAAAACCTACTTATTCCACCAAATAGTCCGCAAACAATTACGTTGATGCCAGTGGCAGATCCAGGGGAGGGCTATGGGGGATGTAGCCCCCCCAGGAGTCACAGTAAAAAAATTTATCATATTGTTCATACTATTGAGATGTGAAGAAAATAGTGTTTATCTACATGAGATAGATAATGATAAGCATAATTCCAATATGTATACCGAGTTTAATTTTATGAAATGTTTTACAAAAATCGATAAATAGAAAATGAATTTTAAATCCCAACTCTCAAGCCGCAGCTTGATCCGCCACTGGTTGATGCAAATAAAATTTGGTTATGATAGTACACGCGAATCTTCACTACATATCAGTCATGACTGCAAATGATGATATCCCATAACATTTCTTCCTTTTCGTATTAAAACTCTAATATCATCTTATTCTTGATGTTGATTTTAAGCATAGATTATAAATGTCAGATCTACATCTACATTAATACCCTACAAGCTGCCTTTCGGCGTGTGGCAGGGGGTGTAAACACAAGTTGAATCTATACTACTTCCTTATTTGGTTATTGTCACTTATTGTTCGCAGGAAGAATGAATTTTTAAAACGATTCGTCCTAGCATCTATTTCTCTTAACTTACGGTCATTATCGGATCGACCGACGTAGCAGGGGGGTTGCATGATACCGATTGTATCTTTGGAAAATGTAGTTTCCCTGAATTTATTAAGCAATCGCAGTCTAGCTTCCAATCTCCTTTCTTTCAAGGATTCCCAACCTACGTCTGAGAGCATTTTTGTAACGCTTGCTTTTTTATCGTAGCATTTCTTAACAAAACGCTTTATGCTGCACTTTCTCGAGTTCGCGAGCACACGTTTCATCCGCCGGATCCCATATACTTGCCGCATATTCCAGAAGGGGTCTGACCAAGGTAAAATAACATCGCTCTCTCACCTTTTCATCGCATTTACCGACAATGCGCTTTACAAAGCCAAGTCTTTTACTTGCTTTGCCGCAGATTTTTCGAATATGCGTGCTCCAATTTAAGTTATTAGTAATGTTGATCCCAAGATATTCAACTGAATCTACTACTTTGATACTAATTCCATTAATTTTGTGATTTGGACACAATTTTTTCTTTTCGAAGAAATTAACTACGGAGCATTTACTTACGTTAATATCTAATTCCCATTTTTCGCACCACCTTTGGATGAGGACTAAATCGTTTGAGAGAGATGTCCGGTCTTCCTCGTTTGTTATTTCCCTATATATAACCGAGTCATCCGCAAATATCCTAACATTACTAACTAACTCGTCGCTCAAGTCATTGATATAAATAAGGAAAAGAAGAGGTCCAATTACACTGCCTTGAGGTACGCCAGAGGTAACTTCGACTCTGAGCTAACGCCATCCAGTACAACTTATCGTTCACTCTGGTAGAGAAAAGGTAGAGATTCCTTGTTAATGCTAGTTTTAGTTTGTAGTGGGGGACTCTATCGAATGCTTTTTTGAAATTAGGAAAATAGTGTCCATTTGCTTTTTACTTTCGGCGGACTTTAAGTTATCGTGTACAAATAGAGCAAGTTGGGTTTCACATGATCGGGACTTATCAGTCAAAACCCATTATTTCACCAATATTATTTCTTTCATCAAGACCTTTGGTCATCAAAATCCCCTTCGCTTCATGAATTCTTCCTTGTCCTATTCTTTTACGAACCTTATCTTTACATCTTCCGTCCCAAGAGAGAGTACATTGCAAGAAAGAAAACAACCTGCCCCATCCACCCTAAATTAGCTTTCTTTCCCTTATCGAATGACTTTATTTTTACTTACGTTAATTTTCATCCCTAATTCCTTTGCCTTGTCGTCAATTAACCCTTTCAGACCTGAATTATTTTCCAAGAAGAAAAAATATTTTTTTTTAATTTCTCTTTTTAGATATATTTATACTTACTCCGCTAACAAACTCTGAAATCTATAATTCGGTTAACAATTTATGAGATGTCCAATATTTTGTGCACCTTAAACAGTCACTAAAGATTAAGTTATGAATTAGAACTATGTTTGATATTACATAACACATGTAGAAAACTAAAACAACATATTTTCAATTATATCTATTATATATAGATGCTTCTCCGGGTTCATTCATATATATAGCTATATAGATAGGAAACTAATTCACAGGCTAAACCACAAGCGTCATTGACTTGAAATTTTTACCACGTATTGGCCATAACATGAAACCACCAGAAAAATTGCGATTTTGCACCTCAGTGTCATGGGTTCGATTCCAGAGGGCCTCAAAGTCCCGATTTTTCCCCTTTAAAAGCATTGCTTTGATTTTCAGTATTTTTTAAAAATACTTCCCGGATAGGTAGAGAATCAAAAATCTAGGAGCCTATATATATGGTCATGATCTATCGAAAACATAAATGACTTTTACGGAAAATAACCTGGGTTCGATGCTAGGACGATGCAAATATCTGTCATTTAAAATACATTGAGGTAGTTTTTCATTATTTATTTTGATGCCCTTATCGAAATGATAGGGAGTTCGTGCTTGGCTAGAATATGTATATTTAGAATACATTAAAGAAAAAAAATTATATAACACCATTCTGTTCCTGGGTTCGATGCCAGAGCACATTACAATTTCTCACATAAGGAATATATGTGAAAAGTAAGACGTCGTTTGAGGAAGTTGAAGCCAATATTTCTGCTTGAATTTTTTCCCACAGATATATATGGTGATCTTCTATTCTGTTGCATAGGAAGTTTCACCAGAAAGACCCGGGTTCGATGCCGGGTGGTAAATATATCTTCCATTTAAAATATATTGGGGTAGTTTTTCATTATTTTTTTAATACAGTTATCGAAATGATAGGAAGTTCTTGCTCAACTGGAAGATGTATATTAAGACTATGTTTAATAAAAAAATTTAGATAAGACCGTACTGTTCCTGGGTTCGATGCCAGAGCACATTACGATTTCTCACATAAGGAAAAAGTAGGATGTCGTTTGAGGCAGTTGCAGCCAATATTTCTGCTTGAATTTTCACACATAGTTAGAGATGGTGACCTTATGTTGTGCTGCATAAGAAGTTAACCAGGAAGACCCGGTGTTATGCCAGACGAATATATTGCAGAGAATTATAATAATATTATCAGTCTTTTTTTTTCTATTGAGGACCCTCTCGATATATATATATATATATAGGATTGGCATAGCATTTAAATATAAGAAGTAAAACATTAAAATATTGCAAATAAATTAATATAAATAATACTTAAGCACTGACAATAGTGTCCAATAAATTGGGCACTGGTCTGAATGGGTCAATAAAATCTGCCTGCCCAACTCCTACACATATTTCACATTTGCAAAGATGATCAAGACTACCATTTGTTTAATAAAAATCGCCTCTCGGAATGAATATAAGATCGTCTGGACACCAAAGGATTCATCTGCTTGTTTCATCCTCAATGAAAATCGTATGCTTCAAGTAGTTTATGAAATGAGAGATTCTGACTTTTAAATGGTACGTGAAGATGATTTTTCAAACATGAAACGACAGCTGTGTGGTATATTTGTTATGGAGAACCCTTTATCTAGGTTGGGATGAATCTATGCTAGTTACATCTCTCTCACAATATTTCATTTTTTAAGTTTTCAGATAAATAAAAGTAGTATCTGTAAACAATGGAGTATAACCGGTTAGGCATACACAAAGTAGCCTTTAATCTTCCCTGGGAAGACCCCCCTGAGTTTTTATTGGACATATACTCCAGCAAAGTCTCTACTTTATTTATACCATGTACCAGAGAGAAATACCTGTATATGGTGAACCATACAACGACTAAATAACCAAATTTCATTCATAAATTGTTAATTTTAGAGTTCACGGTAGCGAAGCGGAAAAGTTAGAATAAATATAACGTATTTTTAACTCCACCAATACCTTTATTGAAACATATCATGGATTAACTTCGGAAAATCAGACGAAAACTCTATACAACAAAATAATCACATAATTTGTGTACTCAATAGCGTCACTAGCAACAGTAGCCAATTCATTACGTGGTAAAATTTCACTTTAGGACTGTTTGGGTTTAATTTTTTTAAATTTTACCACTTTTTCATCATAATAAGAATTAATAAGTACCTTGAAAGGCGAATATTTTTTCAGCGTTTTATTTTTTTTGTACTAAAATTGACCCTTTTTCGATGAAACTTCTCTGGCACATGTGTTCAATATTGCGCTTTATGTACATATATCTAACATACGGCTACGTGCTATATTCACCGCGATAAGTAACTTTCAGTGACGGAGGTGCAGAAATGGTGTCCGGAGACCATTCTTAAACCGTTAGTTATGGCGTTCTGACGCTAGATGTCGCAGCACACGCCCAGTTGTTTGACTTTGTTTTAATAAAGATCATATAATAAAGGGAGCCTGGAACACCCAACTCAACCCATCCGCGATGAAACACTTTTTCATCATAATTCTGAATTGATAAGTAAATTAAGTGATGTTAATAAGAATAAATAATACCTTGAAAGACCTTGCAAACCAACTATAGCTTGCAAACCGAGCGAGAGGGTGACTATCTTTTTTATAACACAAAGCGAATTTTGCCGAAAAAGGAATTTCTTCCCTAGGAGTTCATTAGAGTTGAAATAAGTCACAATCGCCCTAGCGGAGACCCGAGGAAACATCAAAGATGGCGTCCTAGCAGACGAAAAACGACCAAAATCGGTCATATTTGGATGTAAATATCTCCTAAACCATACGTACTAGAAATTCTTTATAAACATATAATTATACCGCTATTGTTTATCTTTAATGTGCGTTAAATTTTTTATCATAATATCAACGTACAAGGGAGATATAGAATTTCTTCCTGACGGTCCTCTTCCAAAACTTTACCGCGAAAAGTTAATACATATACCGTAATAGAGTTGTAAAACGTGAAAAAGCAGGTAAAACAGTATTTATTTACACCCCACCCCAAGGAGTTATTTAGAGCTGAAATAAGTCACAATCGCCCTAGCGGAAACCCGAGGAAACAAAAGATGGCGTCGAAGTAGACGAAAAACGACCAAAATCGGCCATATTTGGATGTAAATATCTCTAAAACCATACGTACTAGGAAGTGTTTATAAACATATAAATATAGCGCTATTATTTATCTTTAATGTGGTTCAATTGTTGTATCATGACATCAACTTATAAGGGAGATATAGAATTTATCCCTGACGGTCCTCTTCCGAAATTTTACCACCAACAAAACATACATTTTTCAAAATTTCCATTTTCTACTTCTCAAATGAGGAAAAAGGAACAAAATTCTATCTTTCATCACATCGTAACCAACCTGAAACCATACTTGAAGATGACATACTTGTTTACGCGATAAAACAACTGACGCACGAAAATTACCATCGGAGTGCGTAACATTCAAGCAACCGGGAAAAATCTCGTGGTCCAAGAAACGAACTCGGTTTTTGTGTTGGAAAATCGCCTAGAAGTCGGCTACGGCGTGAAAAAGTAAGTACCTAATGATTTATTTATAAATTTAATGTTCGTGCGTGGTAAATATTGTACGCGAGACACTTTTCCGATAGATGTATGTGCCATGCTTTGGTGCATATGAGTACGAACTGATGTCGCCTGGAATCGAAGTGTAGCCGTGTGGATGAAAGCTAAAATAGGCTTTAGATACAGTTTAAATAATAGATGCTATTCCAGTCTACGCTCCGTAAATGGTCGCACTTTAAATTTAAGTTTAAAGTGATGACCGTTGTTGAAATGGCGGCATCGGAAAGAAACAGTACAAAATTGAATGTCGTCTCATATTTTAACGCGTTTGTCGCAAGCACAGGGAGAGTCTACCGGGAGAAAAGTGAAGCCAAAAATAACGCAACCCACAGAGCACTGGTGAGAACTTTTCGCCAGCTCCCCTTTAACTACATGTATTTTTGGGGTTTTATTTTCCTCTCATACGGGACTCAGGAGCTTGTTTATCCTATGAAATGGACTCAGATAATTTAAATGAACCTTTCACTTAACGATCATTTTCGATTCTTTTCTCTAAGTCCTCTTGATTCCTTTTATTATGGAAAATAAAACATGCCTGCAATGTAAACTTCTCTGATGCCGGTGTCGTCTGCTAGAGCGATATAGAAAACGAATCATCTGCAAACTCTATTAAAACATCGTTGATTATTATAATGTTAATTTTACATATATTATAATGTATTAATTCGTCATAGTTTTTAATCGATCAATACCAAGTATGGCATAAAAATTCCTTAATAGTCGTTTACCGCAATGAAATAAAGCTACTCTATCATACATTATAATAGCTTATCAGGGTGATTAGAGATTTTCCGCTTGTGCAAATGTTTGTTCTAATTCATAATTGGGGCTCAATGCAGTAGAAGTTGTCAAAATGACGAATACGAGAACTTGTATACCATGCAAGACCTGCAGGTGCAGCCGAGAGCACAATGAAATGTTCATTGAAACGCCGTGGATTAATACTGACGTTCGTTCTGCTTCATAGATTTCAGATAATGAATGAAATAATAAAATTAAGGAAGATGCATACATTCTAGTTCGGAAAATTTTGTGGGGGCAACTGTTCTGATGCACAGCAATTGACCATGCTGCAGCCAGACACAGGCCCCTGCTTATTTACCTATAAAACCTTTATAAACGCGAAAATAACAAAATTGCTTCGTGTTACACATTGCTCAAACTACATTTTGTGCTCCAAAACGTTCGACTCTCTCGATCAAACCTTGATAACTCTGTATCAAAGCCGCAAAATCACGAAAAAACAATGTATTGGTATAGGGAGATACGAAAAGTGCTACCCAGCATGGCTAAATGCCCAATCTGCCCCTTTACCCCTGGCTTCACTTTTGGGCAATAGAGGGAGATAGTAATACTACCCCTGTGGTCGCAAGTGTAAGGATTTGTATTTTCTAATAAGAGTAGTCTATCGGTAGTGGGTAGACGTCGAGTATTCCACCTGTGGATTTAAAGAGCTAAGTTGGTCGATGCCGTTTCCAACTCGTTGTAAGTTGACGTGGTCACGTGCTTCGTCACAACCAATGAAAGGCAAGCGATTACACGAAGAACGCAACAAGGGGTATAATGCGTCAGACAAAGTTTATGGTGATGTCATGAATTATGTATATGAATATAACTTATAGAGGAAGGTAGTTGTAACTGCAGTAGTTTCATATTTCTATTTACTCGAAGTCCGTGCGTGGTTTTCAGAATTTACGATGAGAATCCAGTTGTGTTGTGTTCAACAATCACCTTTGTCGTTAGGGAATTGTTTATGCCTACAAAATCACACGGATCATTTGTTAATTATATCCGAATTCACTTAATTTCGACTAGAAATCGATATTTTACGCCCATAAACAGAATCTTCATTCAATTTTCCTTCTTTTAGTGTTCATCTCGACTTCGTAACACCATTATTTCTTATTTATTTCTAATTTATTCTATTTATTTAATAAAGAAAAAATGTCTGCAGTCAATCAAAATGTACGTATATTTCTTACACGAGAGATAATTCGAACCGAGGATTCTCTGGGCGAACGAATATTTATTTATTTATCAATGTCAATCAATCTTCACATACATCGAATCGGCAGCGAAGGTAATGGCATGACGGACGCCGTAACCAGAAAAATCTGGTCAGCCGGGATTCGAATCCGGTACCTTGTTGCTGGAGCGTTAAGCCACCGAATGCTAAGCGTCGCTGAGCTGAGTGGGACAGAGTGATACAGAGCGAAGCGTAGCTAAGTGGAGATGTGCTTAGCGAAGCGATTAAAATTCGTTTGTAAGTAAGCTAGATGGCGTAAGATAATTTGCTGCCTGTGAATTTAATTCTCTGCAAAACTAAATTAGAAAGAACAGTCGGAGGAAGTCGAAACTAGCGTCAAAAGAAGGGAAACAGAATAAAGTTTCTTATTTTGGTCGTGGAATATCGTTTGCGATTCGAAATTGCGAGAATTTTGATAAAATATACGAACATTTTGTCTGAATTTCCATGTAGTAAACAACCCATTCCCTTGACGATCAAGGCGATTGTTGATTCCGAACTCATGTGCAATTCCATAAGAAGACATGGCGGATCAATGACCAGTTAAAATTAATTTTGAAAATAAGAGATGTAGATTTATGAAGAAGGAAAAATTGAATGACATTTAAAAACTGTTTGTGACAAACAAAATCCTGTGAAGAAACGCACGTTGAAAGGTACGAACATTTTTCATTGATTTTTTCAATTTTCTTTAAGCGTCTGTGACAACCGAGTTTTGTTTATGGTAACGTAATTGTTAACTGAATATTCAGTGAAATAAAACGATTTTGAAATTCGTACGTTAATAGAATTTGCATTCTCGCTGTCAATTCCTCTGATTTAAAATAATAACGTGGTAAGTTGTGGACCTCTCTCATATTATTTTTGAGTCCTTATTTCTTATGTTTACTCGGTCTTTGTTTTCTTATAAGTTTTGAGCGACGAATGGTCAGGAGCGAACATCTCAAAGCTGCCTAAAATGGTTAAGCGATTTCAATTATCTGTAGTCCGCAAAAAATCTAAGATATTGTAGTAGAATGGGTAATCCCTTATTTCAGTGGTTTCAAAACTACTGCCCGCGGGCCGCATCTGCTGTTTGATAGTTAATGCGGCCCGTCTGGTCCGACGCAGACCCATTTTTTTTGTCTTTTCAATGGTACATAAATGAAAATCCTTATGTTATTAGCTGTAAAGCCGTGATTTGTTTTAAGCTGGTTTGTGTGACCCGCTGACGATGGCAAGGCATCAGTTTCTTTTTTATTTAAAAAAACTGACTTGCGTGTCAGTTCAGTCAATTTACGATATAATATTTCTAGGTCGTGGTGAACCTTACGGATAACATTTTCACAATGATTGCGCTCCGCACAGGCGAGTGAATATCTTAAATTGGGACTTAATTGGAAGTAATTAAATTCCGTGGTCCGATTACAAGTATCATAGATTGTCTGGAATTTATTATTCTTTGCAGAATGGAATCCGTCATCAATGATTACGTCAATGTTTCTGAAAGAGAGGTGCAATAAGTTTAAAGATACGGTGCGAGAACGGTGCAGAGGGAAGCTGACTACGCTTCAGCCCGACCATTCGGAAGCTGAGCCGAACGAAGCTGAGTGACGTCACAATTATCAACTCCGCTTCGTATCCGATGGCCGCAGGTGCATTCAAAAGTATTTGGTTCGATTGTGAAAGCGTTGTCCGTTCGGCGTAACTTCGCTCAACTTAGCTTAGCTCAACGTAGCTTCGCTCAGCATAGCTTCGCTCAACTTAGCTTAGGCCAACATAGCTTCGCTCAACTTAGCTTAGGCCAACATAGCTTCGCTCTACTTAGCTTCGCTCAACGTAGCTTCGCTCAACGTAGCTTCGCTCAACTTAGCTTAGGCCAACATAGCTTCGCTCAACGTAGCTTCACTCAACTTAGCTTAGGCCAACATAGCTTCGCTCAACGTTGCTTCGCTCTACTTACCTTCGTCTACTTAGCTTCGCCCAATGTAGCATTACTCAACTCCGCATCGCTCAACTTAGCTTCGCTTCGCATTTTGAGACCACCCGGCGTTAACGACTCCCAAATATTTATAATCCTTCTCGTTATTACAGCTCGAAAATATCTTCGGCGCATTTCATACGGTAGTTGGATATATTATGCGAGATGAGAAGTGAAGCTATGTTAACTGAGTTGTGTTAATGACCATTGGGGTATCAGAAACCCCATTTTCGTGGGGTATTTCAGACCCCAATTGTTTAATTTGTGGGATACAGGATAGTATAACAATGCTACGGTTTCATAGTCAGTTTAATTGTGTTGTCAGCGCTGTTGATCAGCTATCATAATCAGGAATCATCTTTGTATTTATTAATCTTAAATATTTGTTGGATTTATTCATGATTCTTTTATTTATCGTTTTAACCAATTTATGATTTTCATTATTTTATTTGATCGATTTATTTGTTTTCTTTGTTAATTATCATTTTTTGATTTATTAACGTATGATTTTTATCAATTTATTATTATTTTCTTTGTTTAATTTTTCATTTATTTTATTTTTCAGCGTGGACACCAATGAATCCTCCGATAGCGCTCGATTAAAAACAAACTATATTTAACTTCTGGTTCAGTATTTTATATGCATATGTTTCTCTAATATTCGTTGGGAAATGTTCGGTATCATGAACATTCAATCTATTTATATTTACGAAAATAAATAAATAAAATGTTAATTGCATTCTTCAAGCGTGTTGATAACACATTTCAAGTCGGCATCATATCGAGAGGGTCATCGAAAGTGGAAAAAGTATTGAAAATATTCTTAAAATTCGCTGCAATTTATTCGTCCGGCATCGAACCCAGGTCTTTTTGGTGATACTTCTTATGCAGCACAATAAAAGATCAACATCTATAACTATGTGTGAAAATTCAAGCAAAAATAATGGCTGCAACTGCCTCAAACGACGTCCTACATTTCCCTTATATTCCTTATGAAAGAAAATGTGATGTGCTCTGGCATCGAACCCAGGAACAGCATGGTCTTATCTAAATTTTTTTCTTGAACCGAGTCTTAATATACATCTTGTAGCAAAGCGAGAACTTCCTATCATTTCGATAAGTGCATCAAAGAAAGTAATGAAAAACTACCTCAATGTATTTTAAAGGGCAGATTTTTGCATCGTCCTAGCATCGAACCAAGGATATTTCCTGTGAAAGTCATTTATGTTTTCGATAGATCATGACCACATCTGTAGGCTCCTTGAGTTTTGATTCTCTATTTATCCGGGAAGTGTTTTTTTAAATTTTCCGAAAATCAAAGCAATACATTTAGATGGGAAAAATCGGGAAAATTGGGGCCTTCTGGGATCGAACCCATGGTCAGAATGATCGATTTCTTACTTTTCTTGGGAGTTTCACGTTAAGGCCTATACGCTGTAAAAATTTCAATGCAAAGACTCTTGTGGTTTAGCCTTTGAATTAGTATCCTATACATGAATGAATTCGGAGAAGCATCTATATATAATAGATAGAAGATAGATAGAATCGAAATTCCGTGGGTGTGTTTGTCTTAGAGTGGAGGCCACACCGTTCGTCCGATTTGCTTCAAACTTTATATACGTGTCCTCTGCGACTTGGAAGGAACTGCAATTGCTGGTTACCTTCTTAAAAAAAAATTCTCGTCATCTACGTAATATATCGTCTTCTTTAATCATCAGCTTTATGGGGCTCGAGTATTTTTTACTAGATAACACGAGCTCGGATTCAACAATGGGATCGGTCGTCAGGGGAATGAGTTGTTTATGACCTCGAATTTTCACTAAATTTTCGTATATTTGACCGATATTCTCGTAAAATCTAATCAAAAGTAAGATTCCACGAATAAAATAAGATACTCCATTCAATTTCCTTTCTTTCGGTGTTTGTCTCTTTTACGTGCGACTATTCCTTCTAATTTAATTTCGCGAAAGAAACAAACCCTGCATGCGATGAAAATGAGTTTCACGTGTATTCTTTATGGAAAACTATCTGAGCGATCTGGGTTCGAACCCCGTGAAATTGTGGAATATAAATGCGACAGTGATTCCCTCCAGGTCGTAGAGGACACGTGTATGAAGTTTGAAGCAAATCGGACGAACGGTGTGGATCCAATCCAAGACAAACACACCCACGGAATTTCGATTTTATATAAATGGATAGGTTGTTATAATTTGGGTAGATTTAATTCCAAATCTTTTTCTATTTGTATCACACGACTCCTGTTTCTCCGGACCTTTTTTTTTCGATTCGGCTATCACCTTAAATGCGGATATATTGGGGCCCTTAGGACCCCACGCCGATTTATCGTTGCATCCCATTCCGAGGTACAAAAGATGGGCCTTCGTAAATGCTTGGTGACTCCAATTGTAGCGTAATGAATTATATCGGTATATAAGTACCTTTATATTATGCAATTATTGTCCGTTACTGTCCCTAACGGATACAAATCTACATACTTTATTATTTATATATTTTATACTTGTATCTTTTTTATTGTGGTCTCACCTTTTTTTATTTTCATCTTTTTCGCTTGATTTTTTCAACGTTCTTTGTACTAAAAGATAAATTTACTATTTTTTATCCGATCATTTTCAAAATCCATATTTAGTATTTTTCTAACAATGCCAAGAGTTGGTTAGTTTTTGGAGAATATCGCTTAACCGGAAATTGCGGTTTATCCGGAACAAAATTTCGTTTCTTAAATATCTCTGTCAGAATGCAGAATAGGTATATACAATTGCGGACTAAAGTTATAGAATATGCACTTTACAACAAGTTTTATTTGAGACATTTTTTCGTAACACCGATTGTTTAGGAATTGTTCTTGAGCTCCCGGATAGTCATGTGGACAGCGCGTTTGCCTTTGGTGAAAGCGGTCCCGGGTTCGATTCCCGGTGGGAGCCAATGTGCGAAATGACCTAAGCTGTCGAAGCACTTTTAACAATACTACTACTACTAATTGTTCTTGAATAATGGTTAACCGGAAGTTGTTTTTTATCCAAAAATTGTAGTTTTTCATACATATCTCAGTCAAAATGCAATTTATGTATATACAATTAAATACAAAAGTTATAGATAATGTACTTTACTACAACTTTTGTATGATACATTTTCCTGTAACACTCATTGCTTAGGAGTTATTTATATATTACCGGCATAGGCTTCTGTTTTCAATAAATACGGAGAAAGTCATGTGTTTGCCACATCAGATTTTTATTTTTACTTTTATCTTTTGTATTCTTTTTATTTTTATCTTATTTTTCTTTTGTTTTGTTTCAATCTACGTTCTCTACTACTTATATTTTTTCGTTTGTCTTTTGCTATTACGTTTATTTATTTAAAATATAATTAAGTCGTTTATTTAAATGTAAACGCGAATTTGACTATTTGCAACTTGTGTATGTTTTTGTTGTAAAATAACTGTCGAAATATTTTCATTTGTACTAGTAATGGACAATTTTGTAAACCTCTGCTAACTTCGAAACAAAACGTTCCATTGGAATATGAGTTACATCGTCGTAATTGCAAGAATAAAGGAAATAAGAATTCGTAAAGAATTATCACTTAAAAATGCCAATATATGCATAGTCAATTTTTATTCCTCTCCGTTTTACACTCGCAAAACAGCGTATTAACGCCGCAGACTGGTGTGCGCGCAGTTGTACTAATTGCAAGTTATTTCTGTAAACATTAACCGAGTCACAATCGGAGAAAGTTAGGCAATTGGTATTCCAGCTCCTAAAAACGGGTACTTTTTTCCAAACAAAGTAGTCAAAGTAGAGCTATGGCAAGCATAAACAAGTATGCGTATTAATAAACGTTGAAATTGAACGTTCTATCAGCTGATGTTTATTTCATTAACATCGGTGTACCCTACTGGATGCTATGGCTCCGCAAACTCGATGGACAAGACTTAATTTTACAGACAATAGTTGAAATTCATCGCAGTTTGGGTGAGTAGACGCGGTAACCGAGGTGACTTAGGAATGCACGTGAAAGGGGATTCTTCTACCGCAAATACCTCTCTCAAGTGACTGTAATTTCATGCCTTCCATTGCGCCCTCTTCCCATGGAATATTTTCCTACAATGGAAGGTTGCATTCAATTGTAAACAAGAAATAGGGCTGAGTGTGTTAGTGGCCGCAAAACTCGAAAACCACTCGGTCGATTGACTTGAAATTTCAACACAACGTTGCATTCAAATACGAGAGTGTTTTTAACGTAAAAAAATTTGGCATTTCGTCCTCGGTTCGATCCCAGACGAGTCAAAGCATTTCCATAAGAAATGCACGTAAAGTTCAGTTTTGCCGCTGTAGGCTTTATTTCTTTTGCGAAATTAAATTAGAAAGAATGGTCGTACGAAATTGAGACAAGCACCAAAAGAAAGGAAAATGAATGAAGAATATTATTTTGGTCGTGGATTATTGTTTTCGAATTGAATTATCGAGATTTTACGCGAAATACGCGACATATTTGTGAAATTTCGAGGGTGTAAACAACCGGTCCCCCTGACGACAAATGCCATTGTTGAATCCGAGTTCCTGCATTTTGGCCTATTTAGAGTCAAGAAGAAGAGAAACGCTGTTGATTCCGTTCGCATTGATTAGTATAATCAATTGTTGGAAGCGATTTGAATAATCTATTTTCGATTAACGAAATGTGAGTTAATTTGATACCGAATGTTGTATTCAGTTCAATTCATTTGTTTTGGAAGTGATTTCATAATATGCGTTCGAATATCAAAGTGTAATAATAATTTATAGTACAAAATCGAAGTAAATCACACTTCGATTTTGATTGTTGCATTCAATTCGTTTTTCGTATTTCACTTCATATCTCACTGAGCCTCAGCGAATCGAGGCTGAGTTTAGCTTGTAGTAGCTATTATAAAATGAATGTAAAATCTTATTGGCGTCTCTTCCCCAACGCTTGGCGTCGCTTCCATGCAATTTGGCGACGCTTCCACGCATCTTGGCGTCGCTTCCACAACGCTTGGCGTCGCTTCCACGCATCTAGGCATCGCTTCCACACATCTTGGCGACGCTTCCACAACGCTTGCGACGCTTACACTCATATTGCCATCGCTTCCACAAATTTTGGCATCGCTTCCACGCATCTTGGCGTCGCTTTCACGCATCTTAGCATCGCTTCCACGCATCTAGGCATCGCTTCCACACATCTTGGCGACGCTTCCACGCATCTTGGGGACGCTTCCACGTATCTTGGCGACGCTTCCACGTATCTTGGCGACGCTTCCACGTATCTTGGCGACACTTCCACATATCTTGGCGACGCTTCCACGCATCTTGCCATCGCTTCCACGCATCTTGGCATTGCTTCCACGCATCTTGCCATCGCTTCCACGCATCTTGGCATCGCTTCCACGCATCTTGCCATCGCTTCCACGCATCTTGGCGACGCTTTCACGCATCTTAGCATCGCTTTCACGCATCTTGCCATCGCTTCCACGCATCTTGGCGACGCTTTCACGCATCTTAGCATCGCTTTCACGCATCTTATCATCGCTTCCACGCATCTTGGCGTGGCTTCCACATATCTTGGCGACGCTTCCACGTATCTTGAAAAAAAAATCCACTTGTAAATTTCTTTGATTTTGATTCTTGCATTCAATTCCTTTCTTTCGTATTTCATTTCTCACTGATATTGTGGTGTGGCTGAGTTCAGCTAGTTTTTAATAACATCAATAAGAAACAAATTTTGCATCGCCTCCTGTAGCAATACTAGTTTTTTTTACATTAAAATTAACATATTTCTAGGAACTGTTCAACATTATATTTTGGAATATTTAAGCTTATTAGATTTAATTCCGTCAGTACTGAATTTTATTGTATTATTTTATTTCAATTTTTTTTCGTCGATTCCTGTTAATTATCATCGGATCTGATTTAATCAATGTGTACTCCGCATTGCCAATTAGTAAGTGTGCCTCAAAAAGGTTTTTTTTCCGAACGATCCGGATATCAAAGTTTGATTTATCTTTTTTATTAATAAGTTTGTCAATCGCTGAGCAATATAAGTGACGAAGGAGAAAAAAATAAAGAATAAAACATTTATAATAATATTTTTGAAAAAATGGTTAACAATTAGAAAGAGAAGAGAGACAATAATAAGAAAAAGCAACTGCCTCAAACAACGTCCAACTTTTCCCTTATATTCCTTATGTGAGAAATATTAATGTGCTCTGGCATCGAACCCAGGAACAGCATGGTCTTATCTAAATTTTTTTATTAAACGTAGTCTTAATATACATGTTCTGGCAAAGCGAGAACTTCCTATCATTTCGATAAGTGCACCAAAAAAATAACAATGAAAAACTACCTCAATGTGTTATATATGGGAGATATATTATACTGGTGTTTGTTTTGCGAATATAAAAACCTTCGCAATCCAGTCTGTGCACACCACTTTTATTTAAATAACTTTCGCAGGAACAAAATCATTTTTAAAACAACCCCGTCGTATTTGTATGAAGCTGTTAAGATGATGGCAGATGACAGTTTTTTCTCTCTGCTTAAATTACCAATTTGCGTGAACGCTTAGGGTTTCATAGAATGGAGACTAATTCCAGATTAAGTTGATGAGTGACTTTTTAGAATTAGATATATACTCCGCAAGCAGCCAGAGGCGTACGGCAGGCGGTGTAATACACCACCATCATTCATTCCTCCCTATTAGCATCTCTAATAGCCTGGGGAAAAAACGACCAAAAGTAATTATCCGTCTTTGCGAGATTAGTTACTGTTAATGCGAAATGTTTTTTGCAGTATCAATATCCGCTAAGGCGAGTGAATATCTTAAATTGTGACCTAATTGGTCAATGTTTCTGAAAGAGAGGTGCAATAAGTTAAAGATACGGTGCAGAGGAAAGCTGATTGCGCTTCAGCCCGACCATTCGGAAGCTGAGCCGAGCGAAGCGGAGCCGATCGAAGCTAAGCCGAGCTAAGCGGAGCCGATCGAAGCTAAGCCGAACGAAGCTGAGTGACGTCACAATTATCAACTCCGCTTCGTATTCGATGGCCGCAGGTGCATTCAAAAGTATTTGGTTCGATTGTGAAAGCATAGTCCATTCGGCGTAACTTCGCTCAACTTAGCTTCGCTCAACTCAACTTCTCTATTCAAAATAAATCTTGATTGGATTTTAATCGAATCAGCTTTCGTTGATAGCGAAGTAAAACAGTTATTGTCTTTCTTTATGAGAGATATGTCGTACTCTTACAGCATTAATAAAACATTCTAGAATCGTATATTAAAGTTTTGAACGAAATCATAATAATATTATGCTATCTATAATATAAAATAGAGTGTGTGTGTGTGTTCGCTAGAAACTCGAGAACCGAGAGTCGCACAACTTTGAAATTTTCTGCATTATTAAAAGTCGACCCCGCGCAGAGTATAGGTTACTTTTTATTTCCCTAAAGTCCACGGTTCGAACCCAGACGCGTCAAAACGTTTCCATAAGAAATACACGTAGAGGTCATTTTTTCGTTGCAGGGTTCATTTATTTTGCAAAATTAAATTAAAAGTAATGGTCCTAGAAAGACGAATCAAGCACCAAAAGAAGGAAAACAGAATAAAAATTCTTATTTTGGTCGTGGAATATCGTTTACTATTTGAAATTGCGAAAGGTTTGATAAAATACGTGAATATTTTATCGAAATTTTGAGGTCGTAAACAAACCATCACCCTGACGACCAAGGCGATTGTTGTGTCCCCAGCTCATGTATTTATCCGTAAGAACACATTGAGAAAATATGCCCTCTTCAAATTAATGCTAAGAATAAGTGATTGATTAGATGAAGAGGGAGAAATTTGAGGAGATATTAGTAACTGAAGCTATGAACGATATACTGTGAGGAATCGTGCGTAAAAACATACGAATACCAGTATTCAAGAAAGATTTTCGAATTTTATGGAAGCGTCTGTAGCAACCAAGTTTTATTCCATCATCTTCTGGTATTCTGCTTGTCGGCAGGTCCCATATACCACAACTGCTTCCACTTAATCCTGTCCCGGGCCTCTTTGGTCTTCTTGTATCTATTATATATAGATGCTTCTCCGGATTCATTCATGTATATAGGTATATAGGATACAAACTCACAGGCTAAACCACAAGCGTCTTTGACTTGAAATTTTTACGACGTATTGGCCATAACGTTCAACCTCCAGAAAAATTGCGATTTTGAACCTCAGTGTCATGGGTTCGATTCCAGAGGACCCTAAAGTCCCGATTTTTCCCGTTTAAATGCATTGCTTTGATTTTCGGGAATTAAAAAAAATACTTTCCTGATAGGTAGAGAATCAAAACTCAAGGAGCCAATATATATAGTCTTGGTCTTTCTAAAACATTGATGAATTTTACGGAGAATATCCTGGGTTCGATGCTAGGTCGAGGCAAAAATCGGCCGTTTAAAATGCATTGTGGCGATTTTTAAGATTTTTTTTGGACCATTTCCCAATGGCATGGAAACTTGAAATTCGGCATGAAGTTGGAGATCATAAATATATTTCATAATCAAATTTTACATATTCGCTGATGGTCCTTGGTTCGATCCCAGAGAGCCATTTACGTTCCTCAATGCATTTTTTATGGAGATAACAGAAAAAAGTTTTAGGTACTTCCCGGCATGATATCGACTTCAAAATTTGTATGAAATAAGATGAAGTCCTAATAAGTCGTTATGTACAATCATAGCTGCCAATATGTCCTGGGTTCGACACCAGGCGTCTCTACAATCAGTAAATTATCCGATTTTTAAGAATTAATTTAAACCCTTTCCCAATAATATTAAATCATGAAATTGGGCATATAGATAGAGATCATACATAAATTTCATTAACATGTTTTATATTTCCTAGATCGTCCTTGGTTCGAATCCAGAGAGCCATTTACATTATTGAAAAATAGGACGTCGTTTGAGGCAGTTGGAGTCAATATTTCTGCTTGAATTTTCACACATAGTTTGAGATGGTTATGTTCTGTTGTGCTGCATAGTAAGTATGACCTTTAAGACCCGGGTTCGATGACAGACGATTAAATTGCAGCGAATTTTAAGAATATTTTCAATCCTTTTTATTTCTTTTGAGGACCGTCCCAATGTGATGCCGACATGAAATTAGTGTTGTCGATCTGCTTGCAGTATGCAAGCTACATTTTACTCGTATAATATAATACTCATATAGTATAATACCCCCCATTGAACCAACGAATAACTGTTTGCAAAGCAACTTTTCTTCCGAAACCATCTCTAAATCTTCGCGATTCATTCAACTCGAAAAACACACATTAAATCACAAACACTTATTAAACAAAGATATATGCGCGTTGGAGGAAACTGAACATCCCAATGCTGTTAAAAAATATACCAAATCATAACTCAGCTTTTCTTTCATAACATAATAATGCATTGATGTATTCCACATCCTTTTTGAAGTATGATTTTATTTATGCACGCAATGTGTACTGTAATCTGGATTAATTTAGTTATTCTCTTGGGACGGAAGACGCAAAGATGAGGTTTGTGAAAGAATAGGACAAGGAAGCCTTTGTGAAGCGAAGGGAATTGATGACGTATGTCTATGTAAGAACCCTGAAGGCCGCCTTTCGGCGTGTGGCAGGGGGTGCAGGTACCTTGACTCTATTTTCCCAAACGGTTGCTTTCGCGTATACTTCGCGGAAAAAATGAATTTTTGTAATCGTTCCGTTCCAGCATCTATTTCCCTAATCTATCTCGTAGTATCAGATCATATAACAGGGTTATATCTATTAAGAACGTAATTTATCTGAACTTATTTAATAAATTTGTCTTCTGTTATGATTCCCTCTATCATCTGAGTGACACACTCTGTTTTATCGCAGCAATTCTTTGCCTTTCGTTGTACTTTTTCTAAATCCCGAATACGACATTACACTCAAAAGGTGAGGCCTAACTAACGCTAAGTAACATCGCTCGCGAACTCATACCGACTATTCTCTTAACGAAGTTTCTAAAGTGCTCTTCCACATATATTATTTCGGATGTGGTTAACTCCATGATAGATTATTCGTCTAGAGTTACTCCAAGATACCGATTCTACTGTCATTAGGTTTACCCCAACGGAGGCTGTAATCGTTTATTATAGATTTTCTTTCGAAGAAGTTAACTACCGAACACTTTTCTACATTAAGCTCTAATTTCCAATCATAATTTCATAATTCTAAGTCGTTCGAAAGGGTTAATCTATCCTCTGAACTAACTATTTCCCTGTGAATGACTGTGTCGTCTGCGAATATCCTAACATTGCCTTCAATGTGGTTGCTGAGGTCGTTGATGTTTACTAAGGTACGTATTGACAAAGGAATCAGGGAAAGAATGGTGGAATCCCTGGTCTGGAGTGAGTTGCTCTATGGGTGCGAAACGTGGACTTTAAGAAAGGAAGACGTTTGAAGGCCTTCGAGATGTGGGTGTGGCGTAGAACGGAAAAAGTTGGTTGGGTAGAAAAGAAAGAAGGATGTGTTAGAGATGGTTGGGGAGGAGAGGGCTTAGATTGACGTGATTAACCCTTCCTCGACGGTGCGGGGTACTGGAGGACCCCAGAATAGCTAAATTCAATAGAAAAGTTTTATTTTCAACCACACATGCTTCTTATTCCATGTATTCGTGCATCGATGTTTCTTTTATGTTATGAAATCGAAAGAAATTCGTTTCACTGACTAGTTTTTAAAATATCTTTATTTTTTCGAATGGGGTACCAAAGTACCCCGCACGGCCACTTTCGCTTGGATTGCTATACGCAATGTCGTGTGATTGTGGCAATTCAGTCATTATTTATTGCATTAACAGTAATTACAACAGTAAATATGATTAAAATAAGGTTATTCAAATTTAGTTGTACTACACAATCCCATGTTATAGTCATCAACTCTAACCCTCAAAGAAATGAAAGATAATCTCGACAAAATAATCAATAATTTATTTTCTAAACATAATTAAAGGTTAAGTAAAAGAAAAAACAAAAAAAGGACGTAATGTTAGCGAAAAAGGCATTGGGGTCGCCGAGTACCCCACACCGCTGTTTTTGGAAGTTTTCAGGGCACAGTCAAGGAAAGGGTTGAGAAGAAGAAATGGGTGGGCCAAATATTGAGGGAAAAGGTTGTAATTGAGGGGAAGACGTTGGAAGGGGTTAAATATGGAGAAGATGGCGGTTGATAGGAATTTTGAATGGACCTACCGAAAGGTAGAACACTTATGAATGAATGAACGACACTTCGAAAAGGTGACTCGAGAGTATTTCCAAAATGGAGATCCATCGCCTGTTATATATAACGAGTGAATTCCCCGTCAAACATGACGCTGAAATTGAATTTTCTAATTCAAATAATGATTGACATAAAATGTCGGCTCTTCTATACATTTCTTATTATCTTTCCCTTATATTAGTACGAGAGTTCAACAATTACCTTTGGTTGCTAGGGAATTGTTTACGCCCACGAAATCACACGAATATTTCGTCTTTTTTTATTTAAATTCTCTCAAATTAGACCAAAATACGGTATTCCACGACCAAAATAAGAATCTTTGTTCAATTTCCGTTCTTTTGGTGCTTGTCTCGACTCTGTAAAACAATTCCTTCTAATTTAATTCTTCGAAAGAAAACATGTCTGCAATCGATCTAAACGAACTTTACGTGCATTTCTTATGAGATAGACTATTCGAGTCGTCTAGAGTCGAACCAAGGATACTTTGGACAGACGAATATCAATGTGTAACACTCTATTGGACCTTTTATCACTCCCATATAATTTATAATCCTATTCTATGTCGGGAAGTGCATGAAATTAACGATCGTAAATTTCTCCCCTGTATTTCTTACGAGAGTTGGACAAACAAATGAATAAATTTATAAATAAACAAACAACGGTATTAACTGTTGATGATGGTCAATGCCCCCCGCCAGGCGAAATTAACGAGCGCCATTTGATAATGAACGCACACAAACTAATTTCAGAGGTTTCCTACGAAAAAATAAGAAAGTTTCAATAACAAAGACAAATTTTTCATCATTTCCGATAAAAGTGCAGAAAAATGAGTTTGCAATAGGTGTAGAATTACACCGTTATGTAGCCAAATGAAAGCAATACCGAATTGTAGACACTCATGACTGAATGAACGGGTTCTGTATATATATGTCAAAGCACCTCTGCTAGTATCCAAACTAAATTAGAATTTCAACTACGTCGTCCTCAGACGGTACAGGAAGAAGGAAAAACCAGGTCGGAGTACTCGTTGGCAATAAAAGGTCACCCTAAACTCCTTTTCCGTTGCCTAGCAATAGTTTCCGGTCCCATGGGAATATGTGTTCTCTCCGAAGAAGGTATCTTTGTGAGGGATGAGCTAAAAAGAAGAAACGGATATGAAATCTCGGGTGGCAGCCGTTGGGATCGGCTGGTTAAGAAACGAGATATCTTAAAGAAGGGCTTTTCTCGTCCTTCCATTGTACTTCACGGAACGAGCACGATTTTTGATACAGGAAGGAATGGTGTTGCGACAATGGAAGTTCTTCTTTGGGGTGTATTGGAAGCAGGGAGCTTTAAAAAAAGACTGGTTCCCTTAAGGATATATACCACTAGCTGAAGCGCCCGTTGATTCTCACTTGGGCAATATAGAAGTGGAATAGAATCGAGTTTTCTGTGCAACGAGTATATGCGATACACAACTTATATCCTATTCTATTTTATACGAGAAAATGCGTGGATTCAACAATGGGATCGGTCGTCTGGGGGATGAGTTGTTTACTGCCTCCTAAATTTAGGAAATTCACGCGTATAATGTCGAATTTCTCGAAATTTCGATTCGTAAACAATATTCCACGGCCAAAATAAGAATCTACATTCATTTTCCTTTCTTTTGGTGTTTGTCTCGACTCTGTACGACCATTCCTTCTAATTTAATTCTTCAAAAGAAATAAAGCCAACCGATAAAAGTTAGGTCTATGTCTATTGGAAGCTATGAAAAAGTTACTCGCGCCCTATTTTGTTTAGCGGTTATTCGCGCAATTTATTTTCTAATTAATATTATCTCAAATTCTGCAACTGTCTTGGACGGAGCTAAATGTTGAGAGGGATTATTAGAGATAACAAGTGAGATAAAATTACGTACTTACCAATAACATTCATGAATTATAACATTTACTTCGTGATCATAGAACACACGAATCTATCTATTGAATATAGATGCTTCTCCGGATTCATTCATGGATATATATGTAGATAGGATACTAATTTACAGCCTAAACCACAAGCGTCATCGACTTAAAATTTTTACGACGTATTGGCCTTTACGTGAAACCACCAGAAATAATGCGATTTTGAACCTCAGTGTCATGGGTTCGATCCCAGAAGGCCCCAAAGTCCCGATTTTTTCCATTTAAATGCATTGCTTTGATTTTCGGGAATTTTTAAAAAATACTTCCCGGATAGGCAGAGAATCAAAACTCTAGAAGCCTTTATATATGGTCATGATCTATCGAAAACATAAATGACTTTTACTGAAGATATCCTTGGTTCGACACTAGGACAATGCGAATATCTGCCCTTTAAAATACATTGAGGTAGTTTTTCATTATTTTTTATTTATTTATTTATTTTTGATGCACTTATCGAAATGATAGGAAGTTCATGCTTGGCTAGAAGATGTATGGTAACAATTGCTTTAAGAAAAAAAATTTAAATGAGACCGTAGTATTCCTGGGTTCGATGCCAGAGCACATTAAAATTGCTCAGGAACTTTTCTTGGGTTTCCCAAATTTGGTGTTACTAATTTTCACAGAGTCTCATGTAAGCAAAGGAATAATGTTGGGCACACTTCAGCATAAACATTAAAAGCATTGGAAATGTTATTAACTGTAAATTGTACAAAATATTAAATTGAATTTATTTAAAACTGTGCTGTTTACACCTAAGGAAAATGCTTTCACAGCTGCAGATCAACAAAACAGAATATTTTCATTAAAAGTATATTAATAACGATAGATTTTAGGAAAAACAAAACATATTTCTCCGTGGAATTAGGCGAGATTTTGTGATAATGGAAAGAAAGTTTTGCGAATTAATTGCAAAATATCAAAGCTGAATTTGCGCAAGACAAGATGTCACTAGTGATAAAAAATATGACAAAAATTACTTAAATAATACGATTATATATTGTACATTTATTTAAATAATACCAAAATTACATTTCCCTCTCTTAAAAGCGAAATTCACCAAAATCCGTGCTTCTCATTAAAAATGTCGAAAATAGCGTTATTTCGCTAAATCGGCCAAAATTCGCGTTATTTGTGGGTTTCATCGCTTATTGCAAAAACAAACACCTCTATCTATACACAATAATATATAAAAGTACGTAGATTTTATGCGAAACATGAGGGAATCAGAATATTATACACGTCTTGAAAACGTTTTAATACAAAACATCACCATCATCTTGTTGTCCATACAATTGTTTCCACTTTATCCATTCTTCTTTGGTCTCCTCACCTTTCTTCTTCTCCGTTCCTTCGATGGCTGTAATCCCTCTTACAACATGTCCTCCTCTAAGGAGTCTCTTCTCGTCATTCCATTCTCTCCACACATTTCGAAAGCATCAATCCTCTTCCCATGTTTCGCATCCATGTAACATAACCCTCCATACATTCCACCAATCCTCAGCTCTAGATTAATACACATTTCTTACAGAAGGCTTCCTTTGCCATAGCTAGAGGTGTTTGTTTTTCGCAATCTATAATATAAAATAGAGTGTGTGTGTGTATGTATGTATGTTCGCCAAAAACTCGAGAACCGAGAGTCGCAAAACTTTGAAATTTTCTGCATTATTAAAAGTCGACTCCGCGCAGAGTATAGGCTGCTTTTTATTTTCCTAAAGTCCTCGGTTCGAACCCAGACGGGTCAAAACGTTTCCGTAAGAAATACACGTAGAGGTCAGCTTTTTCGTTGCAGGGCTCATTTCTTTTGCAAATTTAAATTAGAAGTAATGGTCGTAGAAAGTCGAATCAAGCACCTAAAAAAGGAGAATAGAATAAAGATTCTTATTTTGGTCGTGGAATATCGTTTTTGATTCGAAATTGCGCACATTTTGATAGAGTACGTGAATATTTTATCGAAATTTTGAGATCGTAAACAACCCATCCCCATGACAATCAATGCCATTCTTGATTTCGAGCTCATGCGTAATTCCATAAGAAGACATGGAAAATGAATGCCCAGATACAATTAATGCTGTAGTATATGTTATATATATTATATAATTCCTTCTCCGGATTCATTCATATATATTTAGATACACAGATAGGATACTAATTCACAGGCTAAACCACAAGCGTCATTGATTTGAAATTTTTACAGCATATAGGCCCTAACGTGAAACCCCCAGATAAAGGCCCGGATAGGTAGAGAATCGAAACTCTAGGAGCCTATATATATGATCAGGATCTATCGAAGACATGAATGACTTTTACAGAAATTATCTTGAGTTCGATGCTAGGACGATGCAAAAATATGTCATTTAAAATACATTGAGGTAGTTTTTCATTATTTATTTTGATGCACTTATCGAAATGATCGGAAGTTCGTGCTTGGCTAGAAAATGTATATTAAGACTCGGTTTAAGAAAAAAATTACATGAGACCATGCTGTTCCTGGGTTCGATGCCAGAGCACAATACATTTCCTCACATAATGAATATATGTGAAAAGTTGGACGTCGTTTGAGGCAGTTGCAGCCAATATTTCTGCTTGAATCTGCTTTGATTTTCAGTATTTTTTAAAAATACTTCCCGGATAGGTAGAGAATCGAAACTCAAGGAGCCTATATATATGGTCATGATCTATCATAAACATTAATGACTTTTACAGAAAATGTCCTGGGTTCGATGCTAGGACAATGCAAACATCTCCCATTTAATATACATGGGGGTAGTTTTTCATTATTTTTTTTGATGCATTTATCGAAACGATAGGAAGTTCTCTCTTAGCTGGAAGATGTATATTAAAACTCGATTTAAGAAAATAATTTTAATAAGACCATAGTCTTCCTGGGTTCGATGCCAGAGTACATTAAAATTTCTCACATAAGGAATATAAGGGAAAAGTTGGACGTCGTTTTAGGCAGTTGCAGCCAATATTTCTGCTTGAATTTTCACACATAGTTATAGATGGCAATCTCCCATTTTGCTGCATAGTAAGTAAGACCAGAAAGACCCGGGTTCGATGCCGGGCGGTAAATATATCTCCACATTGGGGTAGTTTATCATTATTTTTTTGATGCACTTATTGAAATGATAGGGAGTTCTTGCTTAGATAGAAGATGCATATTATGACTCGGTTCAAGAAAAAAAATATATAAGACTATGCTGTTCCTGGGTTCGATGCCAGAGTACAGTAATGCAGATAAAGAATATAAGGGAATACATTAACGCACATAAAGAATATAAGGGAAAAGTAGGACGTCGTTTGAGGTAGTTACAGCAAATATTTCCATAAGGAATACACGTAAGCTTCACTATCATCGGTTGCAGGCGTTGTTTCTTTTGAAGAATTAAATTAGAAGGAATTGTCTTACAGAGTCGAAACAAACACCGAAAGAAAGAAAATCGAATAAAGATTCTTATTTTGGTCGTGGAATCTTACTTTCGATTAGAATTTGCGAGAATATCGGTAAAATATACGAAACTTTCGTGTAAATTCGAGGCTATAAACAACTCATCCCCATGACGACCGATCCCATCGTTGAATCGGAGCTCGTGAATTTTCCTGTAAAGAATAGAATAGCTTGGGATTTCAGACTGTATTCTAACTCTACGTTTACTCAACGATGCATCTGGTAAAAACACAAACACCTTAATTTTTCTTCGTGTTGGACCCCTTTACTGGCGAGGTTAGGCCCAGGTGGGCCTCTCTTCCACATAACCTCGTATGTCGATTACATTTAAACTTATTAAAAACTCAACTCATTAAAAAAATACAAAAAAAAGAGTAGGGTGTGGGAAAGAATCTTTGCAACTGAAGGTTGACTAAGAAAAAAGCCACGTTGCGGGAAAACACCCACAAAGATGGGGGTGAAAAAAATCCGCGAAAACACAGTAATAGAAATAAATACAATAATATACAAACATAGATATATAAAAAGTGAAAAAGATTAGATATGAACAATTATTTTAGTCAAATAATAAAAGTCAAAAGCTATAATAAACTAAATAATCTAATATTCTAAAAGCTACAATATAGTATAATTAAAAAAATGCATAAAATTTCTTCATTTGTCAATCGATGTTTTCATTGACTGTCTTGAAGTCATTGTCGTCATTGTTATGGATACCAAAACACGTAATAATTCGTCTAAAAGTTTTGACGTCTTTAAACCAGCATTTATAGTAAGAGAAACTTCGAATTCCCTAACTCATGTTGTCTAAATTGCAATCATTGTATGGAAATTCTCTGTTGTCATGGATACGGAAAGATGTGACGAAATTGGCATTATATCAGAGTTCTCAATTCAAGTTGTTACGCATACCGAAATAGTGTGGTCTAAAATATTTGGCTTCCAAAAAAGTCATTTTTAGTAGAAGTTAGTTTTGAATTGTTAAGATTAGTAAAATAGTTAATAAAGTAACTTTTATTAAGAACTTTGTGAACGAGGTTAAGGGTGTGCAGTTTTCTTCTTGAGTGAAGACGTAGCCATTTCAATTCTTTGAATAGTGGGGTCACGTGATCCGATTTTTGGCATTGAAGATGAACTTGATAGCATGATTAAATGCTCTGCCCAACTTAGAGGTTACTGCTTTGTTTGCTTCATTTATAAGTGTGTCAGAATAGTCGAAGATACGAAAAACTAATGCTTGAACGAGTAATTTCTTTAGCTGAAGTGGTAGTATATGCCTCAGTCGTTTCATACTATGGATAGTTGAGTAAGACTTCTTGCAGACAGCCGATGCTTGAGGAATCCAAGTAAAGGATTGAAGAATTTACGCATTGCACAACCGGCAAATTGAATTTAATCTACTTCTATATTCCCCAATTAAGAATCAACGGGCGCTTCAGCTAGTCTATATATAAAGCAGAAATTCTGTGGGTTTGTTTGTTTGTCTTGGATTGGAGTCCACACCGTTTGCTCGATTTGTCTCAAACTTTGCCTACGTGTTCTCTGGGTTCAGGAGGGAAGTACCGTCTTAATTTAATTCGGTACTTAGTCTGGGTTCGAACCAGGATCGCTGTGATAGATTTCCATAAGAAATACGTGCAAATTTCACTTTTATCAGATGCAGGCTATGTTTCTTTTGAAGAATTAAATTAGAAGGAATTGTCTTAAAGAGTCGAGACAAGCACCAAAAGAAAGGAAATTGAATAAAGATTTTTATTATAGTCGTGGAATATTGTTTTCGAATCTAAATTACGAGAATTTCGACAAAATACGCGAAAAATGTCCGATTTTTTCCATGTTGTAAACAACTCATCCCCCTGACGACCGATCCCATTGTTGAATCCACGCATTTTCCTGTACAGAATAGCTTGGGATTATAGACTGTATTCTAAAGGGAATTTACGCATTGCACGATCGGCAACTTGAATTTAATCTACTTCTATATTCCCCTTATAGAATCAACGGGCGCTTCAGCTAGTAAGTGATAAAACCAACAAGTAACGCGAATTTTGGCCGATTTAACGAAATAACGCTAATTTCGTCAGTTTTAATGAGAAGCACGGATTTTGGTGATTTTAACTTCGTTCGTGGTTTTTGAATTTTTCTTCGAACGTATCTTTTGCAATTCGTACTCTCCCAAGAGCTTTCCTTCCAAAACAATTTCTTCTCCGGGATATTAATCATTTAATTATTAATTTAATAACAATCAATCAATTCTTTAATTTCAACTGGGCTTAAAATCTCTGCGAAACCTACTTTCGGAGACAATTGCAGAAATGTACAGACGCATACGCAGTTGGCAGGGCTTTCCGTACGTTAATATTAAAACACCGGATTACTTCTAAACCAGAAGGGTCTTCCAAACCAGCATCAACTGGAAAGATGCAGAATCTTGATCTACATAGACAGGCAAAGAATGAAGTCTCTAAAAGTTATAGTTTGTGAGTTATTTTTAAAAATATGCCATAGTTACGGGAAATTTTTGAGTATCGAAATTTTCCGTGCATGAAACTTAAAACACCGAATTTCTCCTAACCCAGACAGGACAATCAAACCAGCATCAGCTTATAAGATACAGAATCTTGATCTACATAGATATGCAAATAATGAAGTATTTAAATGTTACGGTTTGTGAGTTATATTCAAAAATGTGCTATAGTTATGGGAAAGTTTTAAGTATCGAAATTCCCCGTACGTAAAAATTAAAACAGCGAATTTCTCCTAACCCAGAAAGTTCATTCAAACCAGCATTAAGTTATAAGATGCAGAATCTTTATCTTCACAGACATGCAAAGAATGAAGTCTCTAAAACTTATAGTTTTTGAGTTATATTAAAAAATATGCCATAGTTACGGGAAATTTTTAAGTATCGAAATTCCCCGTACGTAAACATTAAAACACCGGATTTCTCCTAACCCATACAGGAAAATGAAACCAAAATCATCTTATATGTTGTAAAAATAAATTTAATATGATTATGCAAAACATGAAATCCCTTAAAGTTTTAGTTTTCGAGATATATCCAAAAACGTGCTTGTGATTCGGGAAATTGAAGGACGTATACTTTTCTCACGTGAAACTTAAAAAGCCAAATTTCTTCTAAAACGGGACTGATTTTCAAACCAAGGTTAGCCCGTAACATGCAGAAATTACATCTACACAAACAGGCAAATAATGAAATCTCTAAAACTTATACTTCAGTGAGATACTTCAAAAAATGTGATGACGTAGCGGCGAATTTTCAGCACGCGAAACTAAAAAACGCCGAATTTCTTCCAAACCAAAACGAATTTACGAATTAAAATTAGCTTTTTTGATACTCAGAATTTACAGCTACTAATCCACGAAATCCGATAACGAACGGAAATAATCCAAGGAAATTAAATTAGTAGAAATCCTGCGAGAGATGTATCAAAAAAAATAGCGGACATTACAGACAACATAAAGATCGAAATTTTACGTAAAATTTGAAAAACCGGATTTCTTCTAACCCAGAATAGATATTCAAACAGAAATCAGCTTGTTGTGTGCAGAAAATACATCTTCATAGCCATTGCGACGTCACGAGGTGATTTATCTTAAAGTCTTTCCGAAAAACACTTTATTTTTTCCGTATCCTCATCGCAGTTCCTATCCAATCCTTTTATTTCCTCACCAAAGCGATAAATAAATAACTATCAACACAACACAACAACGAACAAACGTTAAAAAAATCAAAATTTCTAAAGCTACACAATGTAGATATATTAAACAAACGAGCAGCATTAAAAGAAGAAATAATGATATATCAAAAAAAGCAATTTAAGAATGAAATAAAAATGGCACGGCGTAAAACCATGCAAAGCTTGAATCTCTAATAGTTAGTTTGTGAGATATATACAAAAACGTGGTCGTCAAGGGGAATGGGTTGTTTACGACATCGAAGTTTGGCAAAATTTTCGTATATTTTATCAAATTTCTCGCAATTTCGATTCGCAAACGATATTCAACGACCAAAATAAGAATCTTTATCCTATTTCCCTTCTTTTGATGCTAGTTTCGACTTCCTTCGACTGTTCTTTCTAATTTAAATTTTCAATTGAAATAAAGCCTGCTATACGAAAATGAAGCTTACGTGTATTTCTTATGCAAACCATTTTACTCGCCTGGGTTCGAACCTAGGACCTCAGGCAAATTAAAAGTACCGCTTCATCATCACCGGGATGATATTTAATTATGTTAAAAGTTATCTATCGGAGAAATGATTATCCCGATGTGATGTTGAATTTGTTCTTCGGTATATGTCGATTTTAATTTATTTAAACTCTAACGTATATGTATAGAATGGAAATTCTGTCGGTGCGTTTGTCTTAGATTGGAGGCCACACCGTTTGTCCGATTTGCTTCAAACTTTATACAAGTGTCCTCTGCGACCTGAGAGGAATCACTGTCGCTTTTTTATTCAACAATTTTGCTGGGTTCGAACCAAGATCGCTCAGATAGACTTTCATAAGGAATACACGTAAGCTTCACTTTTATCGGGTGCAGGCTTTATTTCTTTTGAAGAATTAAATTAGAAGGAATAGTCTTACAGAGTCGAGACAAACACCAAATTGAAGGGAAATGAATAAAGATTCTTATTTTGGTCGTGGAATGTTGTTTACGAATCTAAATTACGAGAATTTTGTCAAAATATACGAATAATTACAAGATTTTTGAGTTTGTAAACAACTCATCCCCCTGACAACCGATCCCATTGTTGAATCCCAGCATTTCCCTGTATAGAATAGAATGGGAGTTTAGTTGTGTATAATTAAAGGGTATTTATTCATTGCACAGAAAACCTGAATTTAATCTACTTCTATATTCCCAGTTCAGACATGTTTAAATATTTTATTTAATTATTAATTAATGGGAAAAGATATTTCGTTAAAAAGTTAAATTACCTTTTGTAAAGAATCATTCCTAAACTATTATAAATTGAATTAATTCATTTGAAAGAGGTATTTTAAAATTCAGAGAATTTTGGGGTCATTTTGACCCCGGGTGACTAATCAGGCAACTTTTTTATTTTGAGAAGACTAATTAAGGGTTAATCGGAATCGAGATTGTTGTCGGCGAACATTTAAAGTTCAATTGTCATTTCAATACTCCATTCTGCCCCGTGCCCGGGGTAGAACGGGCAAAGTTTTGCATTTGCGAAATAAAGATACTGGTCCTATGTTTTCTTGCGATATCATCGCAATTTCCTGAATAATAAACTTCTATGTGTCAAGTGAAAAAAATCTGCTGTGGCCAACACATGACATTCTCCGTATTTATTGAAAACAGAAGCCTATGCCGGTAATATATATAAATAACTCCAAAACAATGAGTGTTACAGAAAAATGTTTAGTACAAAAGTTGTAGTAAAATACATTATCTATAACTTTTGTATGTAAATGTATATACCTAAATTGCATTTTGACAGAGATAAGTATGAAAAACTTCCATTTCTGGATAAACAACAACTTCCGGTTAACCATTATTGAAGAATAACTCCTAAACAATCAGTGTTACGAAAAAATGTTTTATACAAAAGTTATAGTAAAATACATTATCTATAACTTTTGTATGTAAATGTGTATACCTACATTGCATTCTTACAGAGATATTTAGAAACAAACTTTTGTTCCGGATAAACCGCAACTTCCGGTTGAGCGGTATTCACCAAAAACTAATCAACTCTTGGCAATGTTAGGAAAATGCTAAATATGAATTTTGAAAATGATCGGAATATTACTTTTTAAGATAGAGCGCCTGCAAACTTTTTAACCACAGACAGACGTGTTCGGGAAAATAGCTAAAACGAGCTCTATGGGCCCCAAAACATCTATTTCCGTCGAAATCTGGAGGTCGATTTTTTTGCGAATACAACACTTTCTCTATACTGCGGGAGGAAGTAAAAATGCAGCTTTCTTAATTGTCATTTTGCACTTTTAGAACTTATTTTCAACTTGGTACCCCGTTCAGCCTCGGGTTCCCCTATATATACAGATTAAACTTAGATACGTAATGCATATAACGATGCGTATTTCTTCAGTCTTTTGTTTGTCGTCTTCCGGAACAGTCACTTCCTCTGGGATGCGCCCAATTTACCCGTTTCTCTCTATTAAAACGAAAGACCTCCTCAACCCTATCATTTGACCCCACACGGAATTGCGGCAAATTGGGGTCTGTTATACTATTTTAATTAAGGATCCAATTACGCGTCCTTCTTTTACACGCGGAAGGACACAAAATGGGTATCGTGAAAACCCGCGTTGGTTTTGTACGAGAGGTGGGGTGTGGGAGAAACTGTACCAATGCAGATGACTGCTTGATGCTCATTAGGAATGTCAAACAGTCAGTATAAACTCTTTATCATACCTATGTATTACACGGGGTGTCCGGGTTGAATATAGTACCTAACTGTAATAACTTGAGAGTTAGTAGAGATATTTATTGCTTCTAGAAGTAACTAAAAATGTTTTTAAACACAGTTATTACACCTCACACATTAGAAAGACGTCTTAAATCTGTATTTAACTCCTCTCCGAGTGTTTCGCAGTATTGCGGGCGTGACATTTGCTATCCTTTAATAATCATAGCAAATTATAAAAAATCTGATGTGGCCAGCACATGACTTTCTCCATATATAAGATGTAAATATTTATCTACGACAGTATTTTCGAATTATATATTCAATCTAAACTTGGAAGATAAGTGATTAATTTATATATTATTATCTTTGACGCCAAAAACATTATAAATAATGTTTTTCGGGACATTTTCGATGAAAAACGATGAAATTGACATTTCGCCCACAGCGCCCACAAAGTACAGCAACTTCCGGTTTATCAGTATTTCACGAATAACTCCTAAACAATCAGTGATACAAAAATATGTTTCATTCAAAAGTTATAGTTAATTACATTTTCTAATTTTTATTTGTAATAGTATATACCTAAATATCATATTTATGGAGATATTTTGCAAAAACGGAAATTTGTTTCGAAGAATAAAGCTCGACTTCCGGTCAACCGATTTACTCCAAAAACTAATCAACTCTGACGGCACCTACCACAATGCTATATATGAAGTTTGGCGTTGTTACGATTAATAGTTTTTACGTTAGAGCGCCCACAAGCAGATACACACATTCATTCCGAAAATGACGTGTTCTAGGGACCCCAAAATATGTATTTCCGTTGAAATCTCGAAGTCGATCATTTTCATGAAAACTATACTTTTTCTATACTACGTATATGGAGAGAGTAAAAATATTGGTGTCATAAAATAAATCACATTAAATATTAGTAAGCATTATTATTAGTGTTAGCATTGTGGTAAAAAATATTAAGGAATTTTTGTCATCAAATATTTGGAAACTAAGATTTCAATTTGCATAAATTTAAAAATAATGTTATAAATAATAGTTATTACTATACTATGAGTAAAACCAACTTTGAGGAAACATTTATAATAAGAAAAACAAATCCCTTACTTCAAATGAAATATTATAAATTGGAAATCTTCTTCAAATTAATTTATAACCAATTTTAACTAAAAGGAATTCGATGGCGCAGTTCCGGTGGATCACCAACTGGTGTCTGGTGCACTTGGTTCTCGATAAACACCCACGGAAAAGTCATGTCTAGGTTCCTAATCGATGGACTAATCAAGCGATCTAAGAACTCATCCCTCACAATTTATAAACGGTGCGCCATCTTCAAGCGAACACAGGAAATAACATTCTGAGTTACATTTAGAAGCAAACCGCTTATTAATATCTCAATTACTTCTCGAGTTATTGCATTTTGTATTAATATAGGATATTAACCCAGGTACCCTGTGTATTTCTAATTCTCCTGGTATACCTTTACGAGTAAAGGATCCTTGCATTTTGCAAACGTATTCATATTACGAGTAAAATGTTGCTTACACAAAGCAATCAAATGAAATGTATTTATAATCTTTATTCACATATCAAGTTGTGAGTTTCAATGTTATTTCGGGTAGGGGTTTAAAAAAAATCTTAAAAATCGTAGCAATTTCTAGTTTTTGTAGACGCCTGGTGTCGAACCCAGGACCTACTGGAAGATGCGAATAGACATAATAACTTGTTAAGACCTGATCTTAATAAATGCAAAGTTTGAAGTCCATATCATACCGGGAAGGTCCTGAAATAAGACTCCTTTATCCCTATCTGAAATGCATACGGCTATGTAAATGGCTTTCTGGGATCGAACCAAGGACGATCAAGGAATCTTAAAACACGTATTTGAAATGTATCTATGATCTTTATTTACATGCCAAGTTTAAAGTTTCTATATTATCGGGAAGGGGTTAAAAAAATTCTTAAAAATCGGATCAGTTACTGATTGTAGAGACGCCTGGTGTCGAACCCAGGACATAATGGCAGCTATGAATGCACAGAAAGACTTGTTAGGACTTAATCTTATTAAATGCAAAGTTTGAAGTCGATATCATGCCGGGAAGTACCTATTATTTGTTTCCGTTATCTCCATAAGAAATGCATTGAGGAATGTAAATGACTCTCTGGAATCGAACTAAGGACAATCAGCGGAACGTTCAACAACGTACATAAAAGATATTTATGATCTCTATATACATGTTGAGTTTCAAGTTTCCATCTTATAGGGAAGTGATTAAAAAAAAAAATCTTAAAAATCGCAATGTAAATTAAACGGGAGAATATTTGCCCTGACCTAGCGTCGAACCAAAGATTATCATCGATGATGTCTTAATGGTTTTCGTCGTATATACACGACCTCCAGCGATACTTTGAATTTCATTTCTCTACTTTGACGGGAAGTGTCTCAAAAAAAATTCTAAAATCCCCACCATGCATCTTTATGGAGAAAATCGCGACTTTGGGGCCTTCTGGAATCGAACCCACGACACCGAGGTTTAAAGTCGGCTTTTTTCTGGAGGTTACACGTTATGGCCTGTACGTCGTAAAAATTTCAAGTCAGTGGCACTTGTGGAACATGGTTAGAATTTTGATCCCCAGTGAGTGAGTGTATATCCGGAGAAGCGTCTATATATAATAGATAGATATTTCTATTGCCTGGTGTCGAACCCAAGGCCTTTTTGTAAGTTGTGAACGCACATAACTATTCGGTTGGGGCAACCGTTTGTAAAATTTCAAATCGATGAAACTGGTCCTCAAAAGTAACTCTTAAATGTTTGCATCGAACCAAGCACCATCAGGGAACTTCTCTTAAGGGACAACACCTCTGTGACCCCCTGTTTTTTTCACATTTTTCAAGATTTTTTTTTATTGAAATAAAAGAGATACTCGAATAATTTTTTTTGGGTTTTGTTTCTTGTTTATTAATGTGTCAAAAAACATTTTTTTCACATTTTTCACGCAGCATGGTAGCGCTGGGAAAGCTATCGCGTCAGGTGCTGTCATCTCCGCAGTGGTTCGCGGCACGCAGCAGAACTCTCTTCAACGTCGATCTGAAAAAATACCGAGTGTTTTCGTTAATGATATGATGTTTTGAAGAGAAGTACATAGGGATTTGGAAAAATATTGATTTTTAAAAAAATAGGCACGCCTTTGAAATTAAAGAATGATTTTTGAGCAAAATTTCTCGTCGAAAATAGGCTATAACTTTTATAATTATTAAGATATCAAAAAAATCGTATGTACTTCTCTAGATAATCTATTTTTATTGATACAGTAAAAATTTGAAGTCGATCGGATAAAAAGTGCTCGAGTTCTACCGCGTGCCGCACTCAAAAAAGTGGTTTTGAGAAAAACGCGTTCAAAGTTTTAGATTTGTTAATTTATGCGATAAATTGAAAAAAAAATATTTAGCCTCAATCAGCGATGCACCATATAGCTGGCCTTTAAGAAGCAAATCGTTGTCTCCTGATTCTTTCCTCGAACTTGTTAAGGCTTTTCTCGCTTCTTTTGCAGCATCTGTGAGCGAGCGCTCCGCGAGCTGGATCCGCGCTGCGTCGGTCTCAACGTAAAAGTTGAAACATTTTGGGCCGATGGTTATCCCCAACGTTTCCAGTACTTTCATGAGACTTCTCAGGCCATCATTGAACACTAATCATTATCATTATCACTAATACCGCGATATCAGTTGCAATATCAATGATTTTTTTGCTTCCCGACTGGCACTTGGGGGCTATTGCCCAAACTGATTTATTGTAGCTTTCGTTATTGTTTTGCGTATAGCCGCCCAAACAACGCTGCAGCAAATCGTCCCTGCTCAAATTTTCGAAGATTGGCAGAATTGCCTCCAATATTTACTGAGGAAGAGGCGGTCGCGGACCGCTCCACAAAATATTCAATATCTACGAAAATAATTATTTTTTCGACCTAGGTCCAACTGCATTTCAATCTTAAAAGTATTTCAGATTTTTTAAAGTGGTTTTCAAAAAATCGATTTTTTGAAGCCAATGGTGTTGTCCCTTAACTGACTTTGTAAAATACGATAACGACTGCTGTTTACGTACCACGTTATTGATTTATATCTTCTTGGGATTACACTTTATAGACATATTCGTAATATCCGTTTCATTTGAGAGAATTTAGACTTAGAATTTAAACCCAGAACCTCTGCAAGATGCGAACTTATTTTATGCAAAGTAAGAGGAGGACCGGGAAGGTCCGGAAATTGGATTCTGTAAACAGATGTCTTTGTTATATAAGTAGAGGTGTTTGAAAACGTTTTTAATTTTTCTGAAATTTGTTGATTCGAAAACCAAATTGTGGTGTTTTGTGTTTTTATTACATTTCCTATATTTGTTGTTACTAATTTTCACAGAGTCTCATTTAAGCAAAGGAATAATGTTAGGCACACTTCAGCATAAGCATTAAAAGCATTGGAAATGTCATTAACTGTAAATTATACGAAATATTAAATTGAATTCATTTAAAACTGTGCTGCTTACAGCTAAGGAAAATGCTTTCACAGCTGCAGATCAACAAAACATTATATTTTCATTAAAAACATATTACATATTGATAACGATAAATGTTAGGGAAAAACAAAACATATTTCTTCGTGGAATTAATTCGAGATTTTGTGATAATGGAAAGAAAGTTTTGTGAATTAATTGCTAAAATCAAATTCACGCAAGCAGAGATGTCACGAGTGATCAAAAATATGACAAAAATACGAAAATAATGCAATTATATATTGTACATTTATTTAAATAATACCAAAATTACATTTCCCTCTCTTACAAATGAAGCAAACATCAACAAAATCCGAGCTGCTCATTAAAGCTGTTAAAAATAGCGTTATTTCGCTAAATCGGACAAAAAAATTTCCATATGCAAACAATGACACTTAATTGGAGGGACGGTTTCTCAGTTGAGTATTTTTAGTCCGTACTGAAGTAATGGTAGGGATTAACGCCAGAATTCAGAAATAATGTTGGCATTTCGTCCTCGGTTCGATCCCCCAGACGAGTCAAAGCATTTCCATAAGAAATGCACGTAGAGTTCGTTTTTGCCGCTGCAGGCTTTATTTCTTTTGCGAAATTAAATTAGAAAGAATGGTCGTAAGAAGTCGAGATAAGTACCAAAAGAAGGGAAAATGAATAAAGAATCTTATTTTGGTCGTGGATAATTGTTTTCGAATTGAATTATCGAGAATTTACGCGAAATAAAGGAAAGTTATGTGAAATTTCGAGGGTGTAAACAACCGGTCCCCCTGACGACGAATGCCATTGTTGAATCCGAGTTCCTGCTTTTTGGCCAATTTAGAGTTGAGAAGAAGAGAAACGCTGTTGATTCCGTTCACAGTTATGTGAATAATCAATCGTTGGAAGCGATTTAAATATTATATTTACGAAAAACGAAAGGTGAGTTAATTTGCTACCGAATGTTGTATTCTGTTCAATTCACTTCTTTCGTTATTTTCCACTTGATCTTCGCCTTAGATATATAGATATATACATCGTTTGCCATGGTACGCGTATTAGGGGGCGTCCATTAATTACGTACGGTGATTTTTGCGATTCACCCCTCCCTCCTCCCTAGTGAGATATCGTGAGATTTGGCTCTACCCCGTCCTCTAATCTCACGTGAGATTGTTCAAAATGCGCCTTTTCAGCGTAAATGTGTTAATCTATGCTTCGTTGTACTGGATTTATTAAAAAAACGTAATTTATTTAATAATTTTTATTTAGGACCAGTTGAGACTAGTATTTAAGACTAATAACATAAAAATAATAACAAATTTATTTTTCTCTGGGATTATAAGTCCCAGAAGAGCGGAAAAAATATACAAATTCTATCTGCTCACATAAAAATAAACAATATTATTATAAACAATAGGTCGCAATACAAAAGATAGACAGCTCACTAAAAATAATACAAAAAAGAATAGAGAGAAAGAAATATGCCGATATTATGGTAATAAGAGTCATTCTGTAGTAACAAAGAGGTAATCAAATAGTTTTTCTTTAAATGATTGGGCGGAGGTGGAATTTTTAATGTGTGAAGGCAGGTTGTTCCAGAAATTAGACGAAGAAATTAAAAAGGATTTTAGGTAAGTCCGAGAGATTGGGCGTAGAAGAAAGTTAGGGCCGGAGCGGGACGTTTTACAGGAAACAGAATATTTGTAAGCAAACATGTCATAGATATACTGTGGTTGAAGATCGTGAAAACCGTAAACGAAATTGAACCAAGCATTATTTTCTCCTGGTTCAACCTCTTCAACTGACGGCTGACTACTAAGATCTTAGTCTAAAATCACAATGAAAAAATCTGATGTGGCCAGCACATGACTTTCTCCATTTGTAAGATGTAAATATTTATCTACGACAGTATTTTCGAACTCTAGATTCAATCTAAACTTGGAAGATAAGTGATTAATTTATATATTATTATCTTTTACGTCATAAACATTATAAATAATGTTTTTCGGGACATGCTCGATGAAAAAAGATGAATTTGGCCTTTTGCCCAGAGCACCCACAAAGTACATAATCAGCTACTTCCGGTTTATTAGTATTTCACGAATAACTCCTAAACAATCAGTGATACAAAATTATGTTTCATACAAAAGTTAAAGTAAATTATATTTTCTAAAACTTTTATATATAGTAGTATATACCTAAATATCATATTAATGGGGATATTTTGTAAAAACGGAAATTTGCTTCGAAGAATAAAGCTCGACTTCCGGTTTACCGATTTACTCCAAAACCTAATTAACTCTGACAGCACCCACCACAGTGCTATTTACGAAGTTTGGTATTGATACGACCAATAGTTTTTACGTTAGTGCGCCCACAATCACACTCAGACATACGTCATTCCGAAAAAGACGTGTTCTAGGGACCCCAAAACGTGCATTTCCGTTGAAATTTCGAAATTGATTTTTTTCATGAAAACAATACTACTACCTATATGGAGAAAGTAAAAATCGAACCCAGTTGCCTCAAAATTCTAAACCAGGGCCATGACAAGCGTTAATTTGTCATAGTTCTGTCCTCCGCAGCCTTTTCCCGCACCGAGGGAAGGACCCCACTGGAGCCAATAGTAGCAATGAAGAGGTGTTTAGTCCTCTCGAAAAACAGCCAATTTTGAATTTCCACTGTGCATGATGTTCGTCTACGGTCGTTAGAACGTAGTTAAGTGATTTCAAATAGCATTTGTGAGACTGTGGCATTTAAATTGATTAAGTATTTTGTGACCGAAAAAGAGATGCGAAAAAAAAGATTAACTCTAGGATCGAACCAGCATACTTCTACTTTGAAGATGGATGTGTTATCCATTACACCACGATAGTAGTTGCAATATCTGAATTATTTCGAGCTTCGTTTCCTTAAGTCGTAATAAGAATCTTCGTCATAGTTCTGCAGCCATTACTTTCCATTAAAAACTTATTTTTTATTCCTTTCCTTTATTTTGTTTTGTTGATTTTTGATCCTTCAAACAAAAAAATCTGCTGTGGCCAACACATGACTTTCTCCATATTTATTGAAAACATAAGCCTATGCCGGTAATATATAAATAACTCCAAAACAATAAGTGTTACAGGAAAATGTTTCATACAAAAGTTGTAGTAAAGTACATTATCTACAACTTTTGTGTGTGAATGTATATACCTATATTGCATTCTTACAGAGATATTTAAGGAACAAAATTTTGTTCCGGATAAACCGCAACTTCCGGTTAAGCGATATTCACCAAAAACTAATCAACTCTTGGCATTGTTAGGAAAATACTAAGTATGAATTTTGGAAATGATCGGATAATTACTTTTTAAGATAGAGCGCACACAACCTTTTTTACCACAGACAGACACACTGATAGACAGACACACTGATAGACAGACACACAGGTTGACTCCGAAGGGAAAGGACGTGCTTTCGTGTGCTCCGTTTTCTGTAAGTGTTTTAGTGCCTTCCGTCATTGTTTTCATCGTTTCGACGCCTGCGGCTGCGCTGATACTTGAGTATAATTCTTGTTTGCACTCTATTTTGACTCTAACTGCATAAACTGCAGTGATTTTCCCGTTTTTTGTTGCACTTAGTGTTCTCCTTGCGCTGTGAGAACGTTCATTTGTCTCCTGTCATCCTCACGAGGATGGCGGAAGACACCTCGCTCGCGGTCGCCTCCCCTAATTGCCGTCCCTCCTTCACCAACGGAGCTTAATGTGACCTTGGGAGAAGCTTCGTCTCCATCGGGAGATAGAAGACAAAAGCAAATCTAATCGACAGTCAAAAAACTTCATCGACCATTACCACCGGTACTGTAAGTTCAACGATTTTACGAAGAAGGAATGGCAACCTAATCATAGAACAACCTTGCTCTCCTCCGTCAGACAAAGAGATAAACATACCCGTTAAAACTACCAGACCACAACACACCGAGACTCCGATAAGCTATGCTGCAGTTGCAGGCAACAGATCGGAAGAAATGAACAACGAAGCGATGCATAATAACAGATTTCACAACCGACCATATTCGTCCCAAGTCGAACGCTCCGCATTTCCCAAATCCTCCTGTCAAGAAAATAAAAACAAACAACGCAGGCCCATCGAAACAAACTGGAGTCCTTTTCAACTGTATAGAGAACACAGCGCTTTTAGAATACGTCTATGGAGACGCTCTAGGAGGAAGAGAAGCCATGGCACGAAGTTATCTAATAGCCGTGTATGCATTTATCTGAAGACAGAAGAATCAGTGGACAAGTTTCTCGATGAGCATGGCGGAATCTCTTCGAATAACACATTCATCGAAGCACCCAGAATGTCTGCGCGCATCGAAAAACTCACAATATCCAACATTCCACCGCAGGTACCGAATCATGAACTCGTCGACATTATTCAACGAGTGGCAACAGTTTGCAGCCCAATTCGTTCATTTACAATTGGTGCCAAAAGGGAAGGATACACTCACATAACATCCTGGAGAAGGGCCGTCTCTGTTATGAGGAGAGACTTCAAATAGCCTCGTCAACGTCTCACCAGCGCATACCCGGGGCCTCTACTCCAACAGATACTTCGACCACTACTTCTTTTCAATCTCCATCACCGACTGAACTTATCCCTTTGCCTAAGGACCCTCAACCAACAGCTTGTTGAATACAATACTTAATACTACGTATAGGGAGAAAGTGAAAACATAGCTACGCAATTGCGTAAGTATTGAATCGAATGACGTGTTTTTTCTCGGTGAATCTATGTTCGGTAGAATACCCTCATTTGCTTTCCAATGTCACAGCTGACTGAGTGGCGGGGTTTCGCTAACGAGTGAAATCTCACTTATTCTGCGACTCTCTAATGGAAGGATGCATGAATTCGGATCCAACAATGGGTTTTGTCGTCAAGAGTTGTTTACTCCCTCAAAACTCCACGACATTTTCGTTTATTTTCTCTAAATTCTCGTAAATTCGGATCGAAAACAATATTCCATGACTGAAATTACGATCCTCATTTAATTACCTATCTTTTGGTCCTCGTTTCGACTTCGTACGACTTTTGCTTCTAATTCAATTTTGCGAAAGAAACAAAGTCTGCAAATGCTGATCTTAACGTGCATTTCTTATGGGAATGGTTTGGCCCATTTAAAAGGCGAACCGGGGAACGGAAGGTGAAAAGTAGCCTTTGATAGTTAAAAAGTCGGGTTTTTAACGGTTCCCCAAGTTTGTAAGCTGTGCGACTTCTGTTTCCCAAGAGTTTTAGGCGAATATTTGGAAGGTTAGACGAATATAGTTAAGTATGATTCAGTACTAATAGGTCTCTAATTTTCCCTTTTTGTCTTTTTTTAGCTGGAACCTCTGCAGACGAAAGGCTGGCCACAGCGATTCGGTGAGTCCACGAATTTAACTAATTTTCGCCCCATTTCTGTTTTCGATGCTGAATTCGATGTTTTCTTAAGGCTACCTAATGCGGAGCGAAGCTAAGTTGAGCGAAGTTACGCTGAGCGGACTTCGCTTTGACAATTGAACCTAGACATTTGAATGCAGCTACGGATACGAAGCGGAGCTGAGAATTGTGACGTCACTCAGCTTCGTTCGGCTCATCGTCCGAACGGTTCGTGCTGAAGTCAGCTTCCCCCTCCTCTCGCGTTACATTTGTGTTCAAGGGCTGCAAAGCCGAGTCCGTCTATTACGGAAATTCCGCGATTTAACCGTAATATAAGAGAATTAAATTCCCAGGTGGCAAATAAAGGCTAAGTGATCTTACGCCATTTTGTTTCTTTAGAAACCAATTTTAATCTATTCCCTTCTCTTAGCTTCGCGTAGCTCCGAGTCACTCCGTTCCGCTCAGCTCAGCGCCGCTTCGCATTCGGTGGCCTTAGCCTCAGTTCAGATTCGTTGCAATGCTTGAATAGTGTGTGAATTACATTTGAAACGCAGTTAAGGCTCTGTTACATACTTGCCTAGTTCATAATCGTATTACGTTGAGACCGCTTAGAAAGTGCTGAGACCACTTAGGCTACGTTGAGATTGCTTAGAATACGTTTAGACCGCTTAGAAAATGTTGAGACTACTTAGGATACGTTGAGTTTGCTTAGAACTCTTTTTGACCACTTAGGCTACGTTGAGATTGCTTAGAATACGTTTAGACCGCTTAGAAAGTGTTCAGACTACTAAGGATACGTTGAGATTGTTTAGAATGCGTTTAGACCGCTTAAAATACGTTTAAACCGCTTAGAAAGTGCTGAGACCACTTAGGCTACGTTGAGATTGCTTAGAATACGTTTAGACCGCTTAGATAGTGTTGAGACTACTTAGGATACGTTGAGTTTGCTTAGAACTCTTTTTGACCGCTTAAAATACGTTTAGACCGCTTAAAATACGTTTAGACCGCTTAAAATACGTTTAGACCGCTTAGAAAGTGTTCAGACTACTATGGATACGTTGAGATTGCTTAGAATACGTTTAGACCGCTTAGAAAGCGTTGAGACCACTTAGGCTACGTTGAGATTGCTTAGAATACGTTTAGACCGCTTAGAAAGTGTTGAGACTACTTAGGATACGTTGAGTTTGCTTAGAACTCTTTTTGACCGCTTAAAATACGTTTAGACCGCTTAGAAAGTGTTCAGACTACTAAGGATACGTTGAGATTGCTTAGAACGCGTTGATAATATCAAAATAGTACAAATATACTAGTGCGATAGCTATATATATACAAAATATATACTATCCCCAATTGAATGTTATATAACACATTTACGACACAATAAATATTAAAAGTTAAATAAAAAAAGCAATCAAATAAAACAGTACATCACTTTTGATCGGCAGTTAATGAAATACTTGTTAACGTAAGATGCTTCATATTGAGACCGGTTAGCGGACGTTGTGGCCGCTTAGTAAACGTTGAGATTGCTTAAAGAGCGTTGAGATTGCTTAGAATAAGTTTAGACCGTATAGTATACGTTGAGATAGCTTGAAATACGTTTAAACCGCTTAGAAAGCGTTGAGATTGCTTAGAAAGCGTTGAGATAGCTTAGGATACGTTTAGACCGCTTTGAAAGTGCTGAGACCACTTAGGCTACGTTGAGATTGCTTAGAATACGTTTAGACCGCTTAGAAAGTGTTGAGACTACTTAGGATACGTTGAGTTTGCTTAGAACTCTTTTTGACCGCTTAAAATACGTTTAGACCGCTTAGAAAGTGTTCAGACTACTAAGGATACGTTGAGATTGCTTAGAATGCGTTTAGACCGCTTAAAATACGTTTAGACCGCTTAGAAAGTGTTGAGACTACTTAGGATTCGTTGACACCGCTTAGAATTCGTTTAGACCACTTAAAATGCATTATCAACAGCAATTGCCACTGGAAAACCTTCTGAAGCCTAAAAGAAATCGCGGATTTCACACAAAAACTCAAAAATGGTGCAAATATTGATCTCGAATCCGTAAAATCTCCGTCTGGAGCAACTATTCAATTACTATGTGTCCTCAAAATGCATCTTCTCCTTGTGCTCCGGGTTTTCTTTTGTTCGCCTCGGTACGGAGGTGGTTTAGGGAAAACCCAAAAGGAATAGCCGAAAAAGCATTTCCATAAGAAATGCACGTAAAGTTCATTTTTCTCGCTGCAGGCTTTATTTCATTCGAATTTTTAAATTAGAAATAATATTCGCACAAAGTCGAACCAAGCACCAAAAGAAGGGGAATAGAATAAAGATTCTTATTTTGGTCGTGAAATATCGTTTAGGAATCTCGTTTATGAGAATTTTGATGAAATGCGCGAATATTTCATCGAAATTTCGAGATCGTAAACAACCCATCCCCCTTGACAACGAAGGCGATTGTTGATTCCCCAAGTTCGTGTATTTATTCATCAAAATGCATTAGGAATATGAGTTGAAATTAATCCTGATAATAACTTTATGAAGAAGGAAAAAGTGCATGAGATTTTAACATTTGCTGAACAATATCGTGTGAAGAATCGCACGAAAAAAAATACGAACATTTAAATTTTTTACAATTTTGTTTATACGTCAGTAGCAACCAAGTTTTATTTACAGCAACGTAATTCTTTACTGAATTTTCAGTTTTAAAACGGTTTTACTCTCTCTCTACTCGAGGACTTAGCGTGAGGATTTCAATATTGTACACTTTAGCTTTATGTTGAATAAAGCTTCATGTTGAACGTTAACTGCATTTATGAAAAAAAATGAAACGAAAAAAGATAGAGTTTATTTAATATTTTACGGGAAAATTCCTTTTGCGAAAAAAAACAAATAGTTTGAGAACATAAAGCTACAGCATAGATTTACAAGTCAGATACATAACTAAAACACCGTAAAATCATGAACGTAACATACGGCAAAGTATTTACAAAAGGAGAATAAAAAATGTACAGTTCGACATACATCAATAAGACAATTACAACGATTCATTATTAAAAGTATTTACTAAACTCAAACACTCAAATTTTCACAAATAGCAGTGCATCTAGTTTGCTCCTAAAAGTAGGGGAGACCGGGGCTGGTTGGCCGAAGGGGCAGGTTGGCCGAGTGCCTGTTTTAAAAAGACTTTTAGACACATTGACGACATCTATAGTGATTTTGGTTGGGTATTAGTTCGTCCATGTACCGACGCAATTTCAGGTGTTTTCGTGATGCCGTTTGCTCAGGAGCACGTTTGTTCTTTTTTCGACACTGGCGAGTAAATTTCTGTTCTTTTAAAGTAATCTTCGTAACACTAGTCAATTTCCATCCGATTTCCAAAAACGTGGTACCGCTGGAAAGGGTATTCAAAACCCTACAAAATGGTATATCGGTTTCCAGGGTAACCTCACTTTTGTTTTTGTAAACCGTGATTGTTCTCGAAAACATTCATTGGGGTAGGTTGGCCGATTTTTGGTGCCGCATTTTTTGTTTATAACTTTTTCCCTGATTTTTTGTCATGGATGAAAAAATTCACATATATGCTCAGGGTTTGTATCTTTATGACAGAGCAAACCGTATTTCAAAAGGACAAACCAAAGTGAGTACAGAAATTCCGAAAACAAAACTCGGCCAACCAGCCCCGGTCTCCCCTACTTGGGATCAAGATTAGTTGCATTTAAACATTTGCAGTCGTCTGAATTGTAATGCAATTGGTGGTAGGAAGTGCTAATTGTGTAATTTCAGTTGAAGTGTAGGATTCCTTCTGGTTTTGTAAGGAGGATCCTGCCTGGTTTCAAGAGGTTTCATTTGTGATAGGGAAAGTAGGAGGGTATGCGAATAATCATTTCTGGGGATAAGTAATTTGGCGCCTGGTTAATTGGTCCGGGGGGAATTCGAGGAATTGACCCCCCGTGCTGATGTTGTACTACCAACCCAACCCCACCCCCCGGCTAATTTATTTATACCATTCACTAATAATCAGGGCGTGTAGATTAAGATAAGACTGTATAATAGTAGAACAACAGAGCGGGATCAATTCCCCGCGTACGAATTGCATAGTAGAGTAATTTGAGGGTCTTTATGTTCGTAAAATCCCTTTTATTCTTGAGAATGAAACCAAGGACTATCAACCAAGCACATGCATATGCTAAAGGCATTGTCATCGTATTCCATCGAGGGTTAATGTCTCCGAGCTGCACCCAAGTGCGGGTCACCACATGTAAAACCGAACCTCCAAAAAAGTACCAAATAGTCTCATAAATTGTTAAGTAACGATCAGAAAGTCGACCGTTAAAATCTCCGAGGAAGGTAGCGACCCCAATGCGAGTCGCCCAGCTGAAAAACCTTAAAAAAACCTTTAATAATTACAAAATAGTCTCATAAAATGTTAAGTAACGATCAAAAAGTCGACCGTTAAAATCTCCGAGGAAGGTAGCGACCCAAATGCGAGTCGCCCAGCTGAAAAACCTTAAAAAAACCTTTAATAAGTACAAAACAGTCTCATAAAATGTTAAGTAACGATCAAAAAGTCGACCGTTAAAATCTCCGAGGAAGGTAGCGACCCAAATGCGAGTCGCCCAGCTGAAAACCCTTAAAAAAAACCTTTAATAAGTACAAAATAGTCTCATAAAATGTTAAGTAACGATCAGAAAGTTCTTAAGATAAGGAGCTTCCATCGATCGTTAAAATATCCAAGAGGCATAGCGGCCAGAATGCGAGTTACGCACTGTGAATCTGTAACTTCCATCGATGGTCTAAAACCTCCGAGGTACTTGCATAGCGACCCCAATATGGGTCACCTCCTTGGAAAACCTTTCCAATCCATAAAAATCTGATGTGGGCAGCGCAGGACTTTCTCCATATATAAGATGTAAATATTTATCTACGACAGTATTTTCGAACTCTAGATTCAATCTAAACTTGGAAGATATATTAAAAATATATTTTTCGTAATTTTTGTAGATAACTGCATTTACCTAAATATCAGATTAATGGAGGAATTTCGCAAAACTGGAAATGAGCTTTGATGAATGAAGCTCGACTTCCGGTTAACCGATTTACTCCAAAAACTAATCAACTCTGGCAGCACCCACTACAATGCTATATATGAAATTTGCTGTTGATACGACTAATAGTTTTCTTGTTAGAGCGCCCGCAAAGTACAAAATCAGTAACTTCCAGTTTATCAGTATTTCACGAATAACTCCTAAACAATCAGTGATACAAAAATATGTTAAATACAAAAGTTATAGTAAATATCAATTTCTTAAACTTTTATAAATAATAATATATACCTAAATATCATATTCATGGAGATATTTTGCGAAACCGGAAATGAGCTTTGAAGGATAAAGCTCGACATCCGGTAAACCGATTTACTCCAAAAGCTAATCAACTCTGACGGCACCTTCAGCAGTGAGGTTTGGTATTTATACGACTAATAGTTTTTACGTTTGAGCGCCCACAATCACACATACAAGCAGACATTCCGAAAATTACTTGTTCTAGGGACCCCAAAACATGTATTTCCGTTGAAATCTCGAAGTCGCTTTTTTTCATGAAAACAATACTTTCTTCATACTACGTATATGGAGAAAGTAAAAAAGAGCGGATTTCACACAAAAACAAGTAAGTTTCAAGAAATAAACTCTGCTAAATCCCAAAAATAAGCAACTTTCATCGGTCGTTGAAATCCCCAAAATAAGCAACTTCCATCGGTCGTTGAAATCTCCAAGAGGCATAGCCGCCAAAATGGGGTCATCCCACCGGAAAACCTTCCCAATCCCTTAACCTTCTCAAGAAAGTCTCGGATTTGCGACAAAAGTCAAAAACGTCACAAATGTCGGTCGTTAAAATCGCCAACTGTATCAACGGACTCCTGAGGACAGATGACGAGGGCAGATGCACTCGTAATAAAGAGACAGAAAGAAAGAGTTTGAAACGGTTTTAATGTCGGGGAGAGGAGAAGGGGTTTGCGGGAGTAATGATGGGTCTCTGGAGCAATGGGTGCTGGTAATTGAAGGGTTGAGGACCTCTTTATCGGGGGGCAGATGGTACGCCCTCCGAAAGGATGCCCGTAACGGTCCTGGACGCAATTAGGACATTGTTGGAGCACTTTTGCGACGCCGGAGGAATAGGTGGGAAAATTGGTCTTCGAAAAGAACGCGGTTTGATTGGTATGAGCATGGGCAGAGTCGAAGTAAGTCGCCCAAGAGCCTATGGTATCTTTTTTTCAATTTCGGGACCCTGAAATTTCGCTTGTAATACGGTTTGGTTGGATTTTACGTTTCCGTTCGTATCTTATGGATTTTTGCTTAAAAGTTCCCAGCGTGTCCAACTTGCACAGTATCAAGTACGAGTAAAATGTAGCTTGCATTCTGCAAGCATATTGATAACACTAATTTAAAGACGGCATCATATCGAGAGGGTCCTCAAAAGTAAAAAAAAGGTATTTAAAATATTATTAAAATTCGCAGCAATTTATCCGTCCGGCATCGAACCCGGGTCTTTCTGCTGATACTACGCAGCACGGCAGAAGATCACCATTTCTAACGATGTGTGAAAATTCAAGCAGAAATATTGGTTGCAACTGCCTCAAACGACGTCCTAATTTTCCCTTATATTCCTTGTGTGAGAAATTTTAATCTGCTCTGGCATCGAACCCAAGAACAGCATGGTCTTATCTAAATTTTTTTCTTAAACGGAGATTTAATATACATCTTCTAGCAGAGCGAGATCTTCCTATCATTTCGATAAGTGCATCAAAAAAAAAATAATGAAAAAATACCTCAATGCATTTTAAATGGCAGAATGTTGCATAGTCCTAGCATCGAACCCAGGATATTTTCCGTAAAAATGATTAATGTTTTCGATAGATCATGACCATATATATAGTTTCCTTGAGAAGTGATTCTCTACCTATCTGGGAAGTATTTTTTTTTAATTTCCCGAAAATCAAAGCAATGCTTTTAAATGGGAAAAATCGGGATATTAAGGTGGTAGAAATAAAATTCGTAGCTATGGTCACATGTTCACACAAAAAAAATAGATTCCCATTTCTTTAAACACAAACACAAATTAAGTTTTTGTTTTCGTGAACGATAATGTTGAATTTAGAATGCTAATTAACAGTATTAATTGATTGTGCCTGTTTTTAAAACATAAATAAAAAGAAAATTTTTGTTTTCAAGTAGAAAATTGTTTAGTTTACAATTTAAAAAAATGATATTATATTGTTTTGAATAATTTATATTTGTGTGGTTTTAAGAAATTTCTATATGAAAAGTTTGACTAGAAGTATATTCCAATGGTCAACAATTGAGACCTTAATTTAGCAAAAAATGACGATTTTAACCATAATTCCAGAGGCGTAATTTCACATCAAAGATTTAATTTTTTATACTGTTCATTCAAAACTTAAAATTTTTGTACTTTAAAATATAAATTTGATCTGTATTTATGTTTAAAAACATGAAATTCTACGTTTATGACAAAAATAATAAATACAGAGCAAACTTTAGTTTTAAAGCCCAAAATTATAAAGTTTAGAGCGTTAATGAACAGTATACAAAATATCTATTATGTATAGATGCTTCTCCGGATTCATTCATATATACAGATAGGGATATAGATAGATAGGATACAAATTCACAGGCTAAACCACAAGCGTCATTGACTTGAAATTTTTACGACGTATTGGCCATAACGTGTAACCACCAGAAAAATGGCGACTTTGAACCTCAGTGTCATGGGTTCGATTCCAGAGGGCCCCAAAGTTTCCATTTAAATGCATTGCATAACATTAATGACTTTCACAGAAATATATCCTTGATTCGATGCTAGGACGATGCAAAGATCTCTCATTTGTAATACATGGGGATAGCTTTTCATTATTTATTTGGATGCACTTATCTAAATTGTAGAAGGTTCTTGCTTAGATAGAAGATGTATATTAAGACTCGGTTTAAGAAAAAAATTATATAAGACCATGCTGTTCCTGGGTTCGATGCCAGAGCACATTAAAATTTCTCACATAAGGAATATAAGGGAAAAGGAGGACGTCGTTTGAGGCAGTTGCTGCCGATATTTCTGCTTGAGTTTTCGCACATAGTTAGAGATGGTGATCTTCTGTTGTGCTGCATAATAAGTATCACCAGGAAGACCCGGGTTCGATGCCGGACGGTAAACATTTCCCCATTTTTAACATATTGGTTTAATTTTCATAATTCTTTCGAAGTCTTGAAGAAAGATAGTTGACACTTTGCATACGTGTGTGAGTATTTGCTTGCCGTATTGAAGCACCTTTTTACTCGTAATACATATATTACCAAGAGAAAAGTTCAATTTTCGGCGATAATGCACTAATTGTATAAATTACGACAAAACAGTATGCAAAATCATTATTCCGCTGGACGTAAAATGTTTACTCGCCGATTCTTCGTTCAATTCCAAGTATATTGTAATTATCAAGGGACATTATTTTGCGAAATTGGGACTTTTAAGTCTCCTCTTCCAAATGACCACGAAATTCGCTTAAAAATACGAATTACTTCACAAAATAGAAATCTCTAAAAACATAAAAGATTACAAATCTATGAATCTATTTGGTATTATACAAAAAATTAAAATGAATACCTATATAATACAGACTTATTCTAAATTAAAATACGATCCCATACAACTATCTATAATATCCTTAAATTTGTTATTTATTGTTAAATATTGATATTTATCCGTCCAGAGTGTCCTTGGTTCGATCCTGGACAACTAGAATCGTCTCTCTCATAAGGAATACACGTTAAGTTCGTTTTGATTGACTGCAGACATTTTTTCTTTTGCGGAATTAAATCAGAATTAATGGTCGTACGAAATCGAGATGAACACCAAAAGAAAGGAAATTGAACGAAGATTCTTATTTTGGTCGTGGAATATCGTATTCGAGTCGAAATTGAGAGAATTCGGACAAAAAAGACGAATAATTCGTGTGATTTTGCGGGCATAAACAATTCCCTAACGACGAAGGTGATTGTTGAACTCTCTCACGAATGTACGTAAGGTTTATCGATTTAGATTAGAAGGAATAGCATATCCACGTAATGCTGTTTTAAGATGCTTTATAACTTACATTTAATTAGTGGGATGCTGGAAGAACATCAGATCAGCCTACGTCAGGGGGGGTGAAGTGCCGACCGGGATGTTTTAACACCCAATAACTCAGCTTAAACATTCTTTTTAAACCGTAGCAAGGCGGTGGCGTCCACGCAGTGGCACCGACCACCAGCAGAGGTCCTCAGCGAGGCCCACGAAGCGATCTTAAACAGGAATCACGCAAATGAAGGAGATAATCCAATTTTCTTGCTCATATAAATTATCCGTTGATAAATATCTCCATTAACTCTCTAGTTATCACATTTTGTGTTATTATACGTTCAACCCGGTCGCCCTCTATATAAAATCGATTTGGTATTTTAACAAATTTCCGTGAAATATTAAAACGGTTTAGCTATCGTACCTGCGCGTAAGTTAAACTAGATCTAGATGTAGTAACTATGGCAACAGGACTGGAGAGTCAACTATATCTTTCGCTAGACTGACGACATTAAAAAATAATGTTTTTCGGGACATGTTCGATGAAAAACGATGAAATTGGCCTGTAGAGCGCCCACAAAGTACAGCAACTTCCGGTTTATCAGTATTTCATGAATAACTCCTAAACAATCAGTTATAAAAAATATGTTTCATCCAAAAGGTATAGTAAATTCCTTTTTCTAAACTTTTATAAATAATAGTATATACCTAAATATCATATTTATGGAGATATTTTGCAAAAACGGAAATTTGCTTCGAAGAATAAAACACGACTTCCGGTTGACCGATTTACTCCAAAAACTAATCAACTATAACGACACCCACTACCGTGCTATATATGAAGTTTGGTGTTGATACAATGAATAGTTTTTACGTTAGAGCGCCCACAAGCACACACACACAGACATCATTCCGAAAATTACGTGTTCTAGGGACCCAAAAACATGTATTTCCGTTGAAATCTCGAAGTCGATTTTTTTCATGAAAACAATACTTTCCCTATACTTCGTATATGGAGAAAGTAGGAAGACTGAAAGAAAAGTCTATTTGAAGTATGTTTCCCTAATAAACAATATCTTTCTTCTCCCGTGGTATTGTCAAACTTTTGTCAAAATTCCGAACTTTGAGAATTTAAGAATTTGAAATTTTATTTCGGCTAAACGGTACTACTAAGGGTAAGAACTATTCTTTTGTCAGTTATAACAACTATTTAGCATTTCTAGAAAAAAAAATCAACAATGTATCTCAAATACTTACGTCACCATGACCACGAATGACTGGAAAGTCATGGTTTTCTCAGAAAATACGAAAAAAATTCGTAACTCGAAAACAAAAGAAGATCCGACACCAAGATGTCATGCAAACCTGTAGCCCAGGTGATGTTCTACCTCTGTGTTTCGTTTGGTCCATGACTTTCGGGACACCCTGTATGTAAGCAGTAGACAGAATATAGGTAAAACCATTGCTGAATATATACAAGGGATTTGAAAGCTATTACATCGGGTTTTCTTTTTAAATTGTTTCGAATATTTCGGCATTGAAATGAGAACAGGTAAAGCATTCTCTTATACCTCTATTAATGAAGGAGTACTTTGCCGAATCGGATATCTGTGCTCGTTCTTTTATTTTTAGTCTACGATCGCCGCGTCCGATATATTCGGGTTATGAAATCTTGATTGTTGCTCATTCCAACCGTCTTTAAAGTTCCACGCGTTAAATATACCCGTTAATCTAGATGTATTTCTTCTAGAAGATACTATTCTGATCAAGCATTTTACTAGCACTCTCCTCCCTCTTCGGATTTCCGGTAGCCGCCCTCCCTCTGTACGCCGTTGAGTATTTTTACGGGATAACACATCGGATTCAACAATGGGATCGGTCGTCAGGGGGATGAGTTGTTTACAACCTCGAATTTTCACAATATTTTCGTGTTTTTCACCAATATTCTCGCAAATTCGGATCGATAGTAAGATTCCACGAATGAAATAAGAATCTTCATTTGTTTTTCTTTCTTTCGGTGTTTGTCTCGTTAACGTGCGACTATTCCTTCTAATTTAATTTTGCAAAAGAAATACACCCTGCATGCGATGAAAATGAGTTTTACGTGTGTTCTTTAGGGATATCTATCAGAGCGATCTGTGTTCGAACCCCGCGAAACTGTGGAATAAAAATGGGACAGTGATTCCTTCCAGGTCGCAGAGGACGCGTGCATAAAGTTTGAAGCAAATCGGACGAACGGTGTGGCCTCCAATCCAAGACAAACACACACACACAATTTGGATTTTATATATAAAGATAGAGATATAGATGTATAGAAATTGCTTCCATAGGCGATAGAATGAGTACGCCGTGGGTATATATGCCTTCCGGGTTTAGAGAGAAAACATACAATGTTATACTGTTGAGTATTTGTTTATTTGGTTGCTAGAACGTTGTCGTGTTGCCTTCAGACTTATTTTGAAGGCGATATTTTCCATGCATTTAGAATGAAAGCATTAATCGTTTGAAATTTTATTCACAAAGCCAAATATTGAAAACCTACGATACAGAAGTTGATGTTTTTTATAAAAATAATCAGGTGTGTTTCTAAATCCAAAGTTTACGTACGTAAGTTTTGTTTTCATAAAATGTCGCCTGTCTTTCCCATCTGTATTTCTCTTAATTTAGATCCTTAAAGCATATAACACAACCGAAATAAGAATCTTCATTCAATTTCCTTTCTTTTGGTGCATTTCTCGACTTTCTACGGTCATTATTTCCTATCTAAATTCGCAAAACAAGAAAAGCTTGCAATATATTAAAACGAATTTACGTGCATTTTTTATGGAAGCAGAGCGTTCAATGGAACGTACTTGTGGTGCATGAATTTCGATACATAATTCTTGTCCATGGAATTCCTCAAACAAATCACGAATTTCTCTCCCATATGGATAGAGACATGTTGTAAGCTAAGCTAATATTTCCGGCACTCCGAATGTTCATTTGCAAAAGTATTTCCTGCGAAACTTTACGGCTTTATGTGCGGATAATTCCACCTTCGGTTAATCCAACTTTATTCTCTATACCTTCAATAATAGTAACTATAACAACATCGCGGTTTGTATACATTTTTGCCTTTCTTTTGATTTTGACGGAAAAATCTTCCATGTTTTCGAGAAAGAAAGCATTATACTTCTTTAAATTTTCTCCACGAAGCCAAATATATAAATCTACATCGTAAATGGTGATATTATTTGTAAAAATATAAAGTTGAATTCCGATTTCAAAACTTATGGTTTTTTTGCCATAAAATGTCGGCTCTTCTTCCAAATACATTTCTTATGAGCCTATAGTCAGTGAGTTCAACAATCACCTTCGTCGTTAGGGAATTGTTTATGCCCACAAAATCACACGAATGTTTCGTCTTTTTTGTCTGATTTCTCTCAATTTCGAATCGAATACGATATTCCACGACCGAAATAACAATCTTCATTTAATTTCCTTTCTTTTGGTGCTTGTCTCGACTCTTTAAGACTATTCCTTCTAATTTAATTCTTCAAAAGAAATAAAGCCTGCAACCGATAAAAGCGAAGTTTACGTGTATTTCTTATGGAAATCTATCCGAGCGATCTTGGTTCGAATACAGACTAATTATCGAATGAAATTAAGACTTGGAAAGTAAAAATATGATTAAATATGTCTGCCCTATTTCTTCATAAGGGAATGCAATATCTCTTATCTAAGCTTAATCCGATAGAATGGGATATCAAAAACAGAAGTTTCAGAATCTAGTTGATTCAGAATTGGCAGTTTAACATCCAGATTCAAACTGTGGGCTGTTGGAACAAAGACCAACATATATCTGTGTGTGTGAACAACGTTTTTCTCTTTGTTCTGTGTATTTTAAGTTCAATTCGTTCAAATAAATTAGTAGCGTGATATTTCCTTCATCTTTGAATTGCTTCGAGATGTTGTGGGTTGAAAATCGGCCATTTTTGAATGCATCTAGAATCAAACTGTGGACAGTTAGAAGAAAGAAAAAAATATCACAGCGTACATACAACCTTCTTCTATAAAAAACCTGAATTTGAAGGCTCAATCAGTTTTAAAAGTGATGCAAATTAATTATTTTCATCACCTCTCACATGCGGGTAAATCTAGTTGATTGAATTCCGGCCATTTTTGAATGCTCGTAAATTTGATATGTGAAAATGTAGATAAAAATCAAAAATATCGTAGTATACATATGACCTTCTTCTACAATAAACGTAAATTTAAAGCCTCTATTTGTTTAGATAATACTTCAAATAAATCATTTGTTTTGCCTCTCTCATGCGTGCAAATCTAGTTGATTGAATTCCAGCCATTTTTGAATGCTCGTAAAATTAAATTGTGGAAATGTAGATAAAAATCAAAAATATCTTAGTATACATATGACCTTCTTCTACAATAAAAGTAAATTTGAAGCCTCTATTTGTTTATATAATACTTCAAATAAATAATTTTCTTCGCCTCTCTCATGCGTGCAAATCCAGTTGATGGAAAATCGGCCATTTTTGCACCCGCCCACAATCGAACCGTGGACGTTTGAGAGGAAATCAAAAATATCACCGTGTACATACAACCCTCTTCTGCAAACACCGTGAATTTTAAGCCTCAATCAGTTCGGGAAGCGACGCAAAAAATTCTTTTCTTCGGCTCCGCCAACTCGCTCACCCCTACCGCAGGCGTGTGCGTAATCTCTCCGTCGGCAGCTGTGCGGATGTCGGCCATCTTGGATTTGCTCGGAGACCGTAGCAGAACGGGAAAGAAAGGTGTTTTTTTTTTATTATTGCGTGACCTCACCACTCCCCATAAAGGAAGGGGGCGGGGCCCTGGAAATAAGTGGTCACGTGACCTGGAAAATGGAGCTGACGCGGTACGCGAAGCTCACGTCACGGATAACAACCGAAGATCGATTTTTTTGTTTATATGTGACTACTTAGTGGGCCATCTGTCGGTTTATTTTCGAATTAAAGTCGTCAAAGGAAATTATTCAATTATCATTAAACATAATATGGATTAGATTTAATTTACAACATTTTTCGCAATGTTTTATTATTTGTATGATAAATTTATTTATAAATTATTAAATTAATTTCGAATATATTGAAGTCATTAAATAAAATTACTGAATTATTATTAAATTTGATATTTTTTAAATTTAACCTATATTATACATGTTACGTATTATTATTTGTACGATAAATTTATTTATAAGTTATGAAATTATTATCGGATATATTAAATAAAAAATGTTACAAAGAAAATTTCAAATGGCCCACCCGCTATATATACGAAAACAACCCCGCTAAACTATGATTAAGCGCGTAAATGTGTTTTATTTGTTTTAAATTACCGTAATTAGGTGATTTTATTTGTTTTAGACACGGAGAAGCTTAATTTGAAGTCTCTATAGCAATACTCGCCTATTTTTGTCGGAAATCTTACATATTATAACGGTTGTGGGTATATTTATGTTATTAAATGATTAATTTTCCACGCAAGGCCATTGAGGTGTAACTGTCTATTTTCAACGTCGTACTGGTTGCTAATCACTCTAAGAGGGTCTTAACTCGGACCTAGATGCATTATAATCGCATTTGATATCGTCAACACCTTGAAAAATAAGTTCCAGATAAAATAGGCTGATATTTCAATCATATGTCTTTCGAATTTGCCTGAAATTTCCAGTGTTATATTACGGTAAGAAATTATAAGTTCGGATTCAACAATCGCATCGGTCGTCAGGGGGACTGGTTGTTTACAACCTCAAAATTTCCGCAAATTTACACGTATTTTGTCGAATTTCTGGAAATTTAGACTCGAAAACAATATTCAACGATAGCAATAAGAATGTTTATTAAATTTTCTTTAATTTGGTGTTTGTCTCGACTCTTTAAGACCATTCCTTCTAATTTAATTATCCAAATGAAACGAAGCCTGCACCCGATAAAAGTGAAGATTACATGTATTCCTTACGGAAATCTATCCTAGCGATCTTGGTTCGAACCCAGCAAACTTGTCGAATTAAATTAAGACGTTACTTGCTTCCTGATCCCAAAGAATACGTATGCAAAGTTTGAAATAAATCGGGCAAACGGTGTGGACTCCAATCCAAGACAAACCCGCAGCAATTCTGCTTTATATATATAGACAAGACATCTAACTTCCTTCATCCATGAGCTGGTAATACTCTCCTGACTGTAGTTACGTACCTGCAATTGCTGGTTACCTTCTTACAGAATATTTCTCTTTATCCATGTAATATATCGTCCTCTTCAATCATCAGCTTTATGGGCCTCGAGTATTTTTACGGGATAACACATCGGATTCAACAATGGGATCGGTCGTCAGGGGGATGAGTTGTTTACAACCTCGAATTTTCACAAAATGTTCGTATATTTCACCGATATTCTCGCAAATTCTAATCGAAAGTAAAATTCCACGAATGAAATAAGAATCTTCATTTGTTTTTCTTACTCTCGGTGTTTGTCTCGTTAACGTGCGACCATTTAATTAATTTAATGATAGCTCTGAATTTTAGCCATACTTAAATGGTATTTACGTGGTAGATTGCACTACCGTATACTTGACCGGCCAATGAGTTGTATTCGTGCATTGACCCACGTCGCTCAGTACATTCTCGAGAGTTCACGACCCGATCTGGGAAGTGGTGCACGACTTTCTCTCGCTCGGTGGAGTGTCCGTTGGTCGTGGACTCTCAAGCACTAAATCGTCTCCGTTACGTTGTTATAAATCCATTGGCTTCAAATACATAGTACATATAAAGACTACATATTTAAACAGTGGAAACTTAAAAAGTAACAGTGAATGACGAAAATTATTAATATACCCAAAAAAACAAATAAAGAAGACAAATGGAGTAGAAAAGGAAAGAAGAAAACCTTTTAAACCTTATCAATCAGCCACAGCTTGATCTATAGGAAGAGAGTGATCGAAATACGAAAATTAGTAAAAATTTAACATTATTTTGTGAATAGTCGTTCAATTAATACCGTCTGCAAAGTAGACACGCTCAGTTGTCGTGGTCCTCAGTTGTGGTAGAGCTCAGTTGTAATGGTGCTCAGTTGTCGTAGAGTTCAGTTGTCGTAGAGCTCAGTTGTCATGGTGCTCAGTTGTCGTAGAGCTCAGTTGTAATGGTGCTCAGTCGTCGTAGAGTTCAGTTGTCATGGTGCTCAGTTGTCGTAGAGCTCAGTTGTCATGGTGCTCAGTCGTCGTAGAGTTCAGTTGTCATGGTGCTCAGTTGTCGTAGAGCTCAGTTGTCATGGTGCTCAGTCGTCGTAGAGTTCAGTTGTCATGGTGCTCAGTTGTCGTAGAGCTCAGTTGTCATGGTGCTCAGTTGTCATGGTGCTCAGTTGTCGTAGAGCTCAGTTGTCATGGTGCTCAGTTGTCATGGTGCTCAGTCATCGTAGACCTCAGTTGTCATTGCGACCAGTTGTCTTAGCGCTCAGTGGTGACGCTCTCGATCGTCCCACGCTCAGTTGCCGAGTCACATAATGACGTCATCATCATAATAAGCCTCACCGATACTCGTCACTATGCGTCATCAAAACAAACCATAGCTAAAATTCTCATCGAAGATCCACAAAATCGAATTTCCTTCGAACAAACCCAACGAAGATTCCCCGGTAATTGCACCGCCAAGGCCTTCCTCGGGTCTGCAAATTGCCTCAACTATCGCCCGAAATTGCGGATTAATTTGAGGATAACGAGGGTCTTTCGGGGAAGGGTTACTCTTTGGGTTAATTCGGACTAATTCAACGTCATCTTCCCATTTGGTGCGGACGGCGCCGTCTGATGGTGCAACATCGAGAAGAGATGGACCGATTTCCACCTGAGGAGACCCTCAATCGAGTAAAAGCCGAGGGGGGCTCATCTTATACATGAAAATCCTGCCTACGTATGTTTGGGACCGCAAAACTAGAAAAATACTCGGTCGACTGACTTGAAATGTTAACACAACATTGCACTATGTGAGAACATTCAGGCAGAAATATTGGCTGCAACTGCCTCAAACGACATCCTACTTTTCCCTTGTATTCATTATGTGAGAAATTTTAATGTAGTCTGGCATCGAACCCAGGAACAGTACGGTCTTATCTAAATTTTTGTCTTAAACCGAGTTTTTTCTTAAAAAAATTCTTACCATACATCTTCCATATAAGCCAGAACTTCCTATCACTTCGAAAAGTGCATCAAAAAAAATAATGAAAAACTACTCCCATGTATTTTAAAGGACAGATCTTTGCATCGTCCTAGCATCGAACTCAGGACATTTTCTGTAAAAGTCATTTACGTTTTCGATAGATCATGACCATATATATAGACTCCGTGAGTTTTGATTCTCTACCTAACAGGGAAGTATTTTTTAAATATTCCAGAAAATCAAAGCAATGCTTTTAAATGGGAAAAATCGTGACTTTGGGTCCTTCTGGAATCGAACCCATGGTCAGAATGATCGATGTCTCACTTTTCCTGGGGGTTTCACGTTAGGGCCTATACGTTGTAAAAATTTCAAGTCAATGACGCTTGTGGTTTAGCCTGTGAATTAGTATCCTATCTATCTATACAGGGTGTCCCAAAAGTCATGGACCAAACGAAACACAGAGGTAGAACATCACATGGGCTACAGGTTTACAATGCATCTTGGTGTCCGATCTTCTTTTGTTTTCGAGTTACGAATTTTTTTCGTATTTTTTGAGAAAACCATGACTTTCCAGTCATTTGTGGTCATGGTTACGTAAGTATTTGAGATGCATTGTTGAATTTTTTCTCTAAAAATGCTAAATAGTTGTTGTAACTGACAAGAGAATATTTTTACCCTTACTCTTACCGTTTAGCCAAAATAAAATTTCAAATTCTAAAATTCTCAAGACTCCGAACTTTGCCAAAATCTTTGAGGGCAATTTAAAAAAAATTTCATAATAAAAAATTTTTTTGCCACGTATCTTAAAAACTTTTTCAGTGCATCAGCTATTTACCACGTAAATTTTGTTGGGTTATCCTTACGGCATCATACCTAAAATTTGATTTGAAACATAGTAAGTCGATGATTCCCAGTACTAACAAAGTCAAAGCCTCTTCAAACCTTAAACAGGAGTCATTAATGTGTTTAATTATCGAAAAAAGAAAACGTTTTACTATTTAACATGGCTGTGGCACTCTCCGGCGGTAGGATTAAATACCCCCTACCCTCATTACTTGCTTTAATCAACAACAATACCCTTCGAGATTACTACAATGTACGGACCATTGTTGGGAGCCGCGGCGTAACTACGCTTTCGCAACAATGCAGCTCACGTTCGTTTTGATTCCATATTAAAACAAAAGGGCTTGATACAGGGTGTCAGCTGCTGTCAAAATAATAACATATGCGTTTGTTAGTGGTTTAGAAATTCTAGCATTTTTTATGTGTTTTTTTATTTCAATTCGTTATCAAGTAAAGAATGATAAAAAGCTACATTTTCATAAATATGTGATTTTTTGTGTTACTAGATTATGCCGATTTCTGACGTAAGAAAAATTTGAATAATTTCTTTTATATGATAGTAGGAAAAAAATCTACTTTTGACTGCTTCATACATAAAATTTAAACTTTGAAGAAAGTTTACTTTAGTTAAAAACACCGAAAAGTGAACAAGCACTTCAATAACTTCTACAACTCCAGATGATGAGATACAGGCAAATACCAGAGAGAGAGAGAGAAAGAGAGAGATAAATAGTTTCAAAAATTTTATTCATTAATCTTATAGTAAATGTTCAAAATGAGCTCCTCTGGCCCTAATACAAAGGCGACACCTCAAAAAGTTTCTTTTTAAATTACGTAGTGCACGAACATTATCTCTTATAGCTTGTGCTGCGGCTTCTAATTTATTGCGAAGCTCTTGGTCATTTACATTTTCTTCGGTGTACACTAATTCTTTGAAGTATCCCCACAGAAAAAAATCCACGGGATTGAGGACCGGTGAGCGTGCCGGCCACTGTATGGCTCCTCCTCTTCCAATCCACCGATCTTGAAACTTCTCATTTAGAAAATTCCGCACAAGGCATGATGAATGCGCCGGTGCTCCGTCGTGCTGCAGCCACATTCTTTGACGAAGCTGAATTGGAATATCTTCCAATAGAATTGGCAAGTGCTGTCCAACAAACATTAAGTACCGTTGGCCGTTGAGTCTGGGTGGTAGCTCAAATGGTCCTATGAGCCTTCCTCCGAGTATTCCAGCCCATAAATTTATACTGAACTGATGCTGGAAGCGGTCATTGCAGATAATTCTTGGATTATCCACGCCCCAGTAATGCATATTATGTATGTTAAATATTCCCACCCTTCTGAATGAAGACTCGTCTGTCCATAAAATGGATTCGAAGAAGTTTTGATCTCTTCGGGAACGTCGCAGAATTTCTCGACAAAATGCCACGCGAGGAGCATAGTCGGCTGGTAGTAGCGCTTGCACTCGTTGCACGTGATATGGGTGTAGAGCGTTACGTTTCAAAATACGCTGAACTGTAGATTTTGATAAATTCGCAGCTCGTGAGATGCGGCGTATGCTTGTAGAAGGGTCCTCTTCTACCATGTCGATCACTTCTTCAGCGTCCAACGTAGGCCTTCCCTCCCGATCTCGACCACCAGGAATCACGCCTTCCATGTACGCGTTGTGTACACGCACAAACACTCTATGATCTGGATAGCGTTCGCGACCCAGGAATGTATTCTGGTATTCCCTTGCAGCTTGCCGAGCGTTTCCATCACACAATCCATAAATGAAATGCATTTCTGCATATTCACGCGGTGTGTACAATTTTGGCATCTCAGCAAAGTTTCAAAGTTTTGATCACAGGCAAAATCGGAGCCTTCGAAACGCTTCACAACAAATATTAGTCAGTAAAGACTGCGATAGAATTAAAACGATCGTGAGCTGCATTGTTGCGAAAGCTTAGTTACGCCGCGGCTCCCAACAATGGTCCGTACATTGTAGTAACCTCGAAGGGTATTGTTGTTGATTAAAGCAAGTAATGAGGGTAGGGGGTATTTAATCTTACCGCCGAAGAGTGCCACAGCCATGTTAAATAGTAAAACGTTTTCTTTTTTCGATAATTAAATCATTAATGACGCCTGTTTAAGGTTTGAAGAGGCTTTGACTTGTTTGTTAGTACTGGGAATCATCGACTTACTATGTTTCGAATCAAATTTTAGGTATGATGCCATAAAGATAACCCAACAAAATTTACGTGGTAAATAGCTGATGCACTGAAAAAGTTTTTAAGATACGTGGCAAAAAAATTTTTTATTATGAAATTTTTTTTAAATTGCCCTCAAAGATTTTATCAAAGTTCGGAGTCCTGATAATTTTAGAATTTGAAATTTTATTTAGGCTAAACGGTAAGAGTAAGGGTAAAAACTATTCTCTTGTCAGTTACAACAACTATTTAGCATTTCTAGAGAAAATAATCAACAATGCATCTCAAATACTAACGTAACCATGACCACAGATGACTGGAAAGTCATGGTTTTATCAAAAAATACGAAAAAAATTCGTAACTCGAAAACAAAAGAAGATCGGACACCAAGATGAATTGTAAACCTGTAGCCCATGTGATGTTCTACCTCTGTGTTTCGTTTGGTCCATGACTTTTGGGACACCCTGTATATATGAATGAATCCGGAGAAGCGTCTATATATAAGAGATACAAAAAGTATATGTATTAATCAAAATTTGAAAAAACATTTAGTAATGTAGTAATATTTAATGTATAGTTGACATAATAATGTGATTTTGGTGTATGTAATTGCCAAATGAATGAATAATTGTCTTTCATAGTGTAAGTGTTACTTTGACGACACATCTGATCACTTTCAGTGTTTTTACTTTCTCCATATAGGTGTAGTATAGAGAAAGTGTTGTTTTCATGAAAAAAATCGACTTCGAGATTTCAACGGAAATACACGTTTTGGGGTCCCTAGGATACGTCATTTTCGGAATGATGTCTGTGTGTGTGATAGTGGGCGCTCTAACGTAAAAACTGTTAGTCGTATCAACACCAAACTTCGTATATAGCACTGTGGTGTGTGCTGTCAGAGTTGATTAGTCTTTGGAGTGAATCGGTTAACCGGAAGTCGAGCTTTATTCTTCAAAGCAAATTTCCGTTTTTGCAAAATATCTCCATTAATATGATATTTAGGTATATACTATTATTTATAAAAGTTTTAGAAAATATAATTTACTATTACTTTTGTGTTTAACATATTTTTGTATCATTGATTGTTTAGGAGTTATTCGTGAAATACTGATAAACCGGAAGTTGCTGTACTTTGTGGGCTCTATGGGCGAAAGGCCAATTTCATCGTTCTTCATCGAACATGTCCCGAAAAACATTATTTATAATGTTTATTACGTAAAAGATAATAATATTTAAATTAATCACTTATCTTCCAAGTTTAGATTGAATATAGAGCTCGAAAATACTGTCGTAGATAAATATTTACATCTTATATATGGAGAAAGTCATGTGCTGGCCACGTCGGATTTTTGCCCATTTCAATAACATACCATCAGCATTACCTTTACCATTAATTAATCTTCCACGCAATGTCATTGATGCTTTAGCTATACTTAGCTGTCAATTTTGAACGTCGCACTGGTTCACTCAAAGACGGTCTTAGTTCGGTTTGAAAAACAAGTTTAAAGTAGACTAAGATTTCATACGAATGTAAATCAAAAGTTGGTACGGCTTGGAATGCTGCATCAGTAACCCACATTCGGTGCTATCCGTCTTCGCTTTAACCGACTTTTGCCGGTGTTCTCCACTCCCATTACATCGACCTCAGGGTAATGAGGCTCTTACATCTTTTTGGGTCCTCGGAGGCGTAATTGGAGGCCGTGCTTTGTAATCTTGAGGTCGTCATCGAGTAAATTACAGGACGAGAAATAATGAGTCGAGTCCATCTTGGGGGGGGGGTCTTTCCTCTGGAGAAATGAAGTCGGAATTCTGCTCTTCAAGAATTGATGCGCTTCTCATGGTGTTTTAGAGGGTGTTCGGATCAACCGGCTTATGGTGGTCGGTTAAGACGATTGGCGGTTAATGCAACTTCGATGAGTAAATCGTGTTTATCTTAATTTTTTCGGAATTGCTGCTACCAAGAGCTCCAGCGCTCAATTGTTGAAGATCCACTAGAAAATGTTGAATATATATGTTTGGGGTTGTTAATAAAAAATTCAGCCTGCGTGTGTTTGCTGCCGCAAAACTCGAAAACCACTCCGTCGATTGACTTGAAATTTTAACACAACGTTGCATTCATATACGAGAGTATTTCTATTGTGATAAATGCTGAGATTAAGTCCTCGGTTCGATCCCAGACGAGTCAAAGCATTTCCATGAGAAATGCACGTTGAGTTCAATTTTGCCGCTGCAGGCTTTATTTCTTTTGCGAAATTAAATTAGAAAGAATGGTCGTACGAAGTTGAGACAAGCACCAAAAGAAGGGGAAATGAATGAAGAATCTTATTTAGGCCGTGGATTATTGTTTTCGAATTGAATTAACGAGATTTTACACGAAATACGGGCAATTTTAGTCAAATATTGAGGGTGTAAACAACCGGTCCCCCTGACGACAATTGCCATTGTTGAATCCGAGTTCCTGCATTTTGGCCAATTTAGAGTTAAGAAGAAGAGAAATGCTGTTGATTCCGTTCGCATTGATTAGTATAATCAATCGTTATAAGTGATTAAATGATCTTTTTGTAGAAACACGAAATGTGAGTTAATTTAATACCGAATTTTGGATTCAGTTCAATTCATTTGTATTGTTTTGTTTGAAATGATTTAATAGTAATTTTTCGAAAATCAAAGTGTCAGTTAGTTTGATTGCTGCAAATTGATTTTGATTTTAACATTCAATTAGATTCATTTCCTTCGTTATTTTCATAACATAGCCACAGCATCGCAAGGTAGGGTATAAGAATTGAACGAAGCGTTTTCTAAGTGAATCTACGTTCGCTAGAATACCTTTTATTTACTTTCCAATTAATTTCATACCTGACCGAGTCACAGCGAAGTGTGGCGGGGTTTCGCTAGTATCAAATAAAAAATCCAAATTCCGCCGAAACTTTTTTACCCTAGAACGTTATCGCGATATTTTTTTACCTATTCCCGTATCGCGGGGTGAGAAAACACCCCAAATCTCAAACACCCGTATCTCGGGCCCAGCATGACTTTGAGAGTTCCACGACGGCTCATTTTTTTCGTTTTTTAATCTTAAATCGCGTGAACCAAGTAGTTTTTGCCAAAGATTTGAAGGGTTCGAGAAAAACGAATACGAAGGGCGAGAAACTTGAAAAACTAGCAAAAATTACAATTTCATTTATATTTACGATATTTCGGTGAGTTCTTATCCAAATCGAGTAGTTCCAACGGGGTTACAAAGGGGAGATGCTATGTTTTAAGGATAGCACAGTCCCTTTGGTCAATTCTCTACAAAAAAGGCTTTTATTTTGAGAAATCAAAGTGCGCAAATCGCAAGGATTCGAAAAATTGATTATTGCCGCAGAATAATTCGTAAGAATTTCGTTCAAATTGGAAAAGAACGTCTTTACTTGAAAGGAAAAAGTACAATTGTGAAAACTAGTCTTAAATTTATCATTTCACCTCTTTTATCGTGATTCAGCCCGCGATAAACTTCTAGTGTAAATTGCACGACCGGTTTAGAGCCAACCGTCAGGCCCATCTCGTTTTAATCCGATCTTCACGCCGATTTCGTGATAATATACCTTTTTCTTAGAGGTGCACGACTTTTGTTCGAATTTCGGATGTCTCTTTCTCGTCCTCAAAGCTTTTGGTCAATGCGTATGACAACTCACGTTCGCCTCCTCGTTCTTCTTTAATCCATGTCGTACTTTATCTTGGTGTCACAACAACACTTGTCATACGCGTCAATCATTATCGTTAACTAGCTAAGCTGTAGAAAACGGAATTTTTACTTTCTCCCTATAGCATGTAGTTTGGAGAAAGTATTGCATTCGCAAAAAAATAGCCATAAAGATTTCAACGGAAATAGATGTTTTTGGGCCCATAGAGCTCGTTTTCGCTATTTTCCCGAACATGTCTGTCTGTGTGTCTGTGGTAAAAAGGTTTGTGGGCGCTCTATCTTAAAAAGTAATTATCCGATCATTTCCAAAATTCATATTTAGTATTTTCCTAACAATGCCAAGAGTTGATTAGTTTTTGGTGAATATCGCTAAACCGGAAGTTGCGGTTTATCCGGAACAAAGGTTCGTTTCTTAAATATCTCTGTCAGAAGGCAATGTAGGTATACACAATTACATACAAATGTTATGTAATGTTATAGATAATTTGTTTTACAACAATTTTCTTATGAAATATGTTTTCGTAACACTGATTGTTTAGGAGTTATTCTTGAATAATGGTTAACCGGAAGTTGTTGTGTATACAGAAATGGAAGTTTTTCATACATATCTCTGTCAAAATGCAATGTAGGTATACGCAATTACATACAAAAGTTATAGATAATGTATTTTACTACATCTTTTGTATTAAACATTTTCCTGTAACACTCATTGTTTTGGAGTTATTTATATATTATCGTCATAGGCTTCTGTTTTCAATAAATACGGAGAAAGTCATGTGTTGGCCACGTCAGATTTTTTTGGTAAAAATTACTCTTCTGTTATTTGAAAACCAATTCCTTGATCTGTCTCAAACTTTGCATAGCTGTTCTCTTGTGGCAGGAAGGAAGTGCTGTCTTAATTTAATTCGATCATCAATCTGGGTTCGAACCAAGATCGCTCCGATAGATTTCCATAAGCAATACACGTAGACTTCACTTTCATCGGTTGCAGGCTTTATTTCTTTTGGAGATTTAAATTAGAAGGAATTGTCTTAAAGAGTCGAGACAAGGACCAAAAGAAAGGAAATTGAACAAAGATTCTTATTTTGGTCGTGGAATATTGTTTTCGAGTCGAAATTCCGAGAATTTAGACGAAATACGCGTAAATTTTCCGAGTATTTTGAGTTTGTAAACAACCAGTCCCCCTGACGACCAATGCGATTGTTGAATCCGAGCTTTTAATTCATTGGAATGCATTGAGATTTTGGCGCATTATAAAGTAATGGTTACGACTAACTATCTGAAGTAAAGGTGAAATTTTTATATCTTAACATTTTGCAGTGACAAATTTTGCTTAAATGAGGGATAGTTAGATTTTATTTTGAGCAAAGATGGTAAATACGAGTGAAATGTTGCTTGCATTCTGCAAGAATGTCGATAACACAAATTTAAAGTCAATATCATTTCGAGAGGGTCCTCAAAAATAGAAAATGTATCGGAAATATTCTTAAAATTCTCTGCAATTTCTCCATCCAGCATCGAACCCAGGTCTTCCTTATAATAATTACTATGCAGCACAACAGAAAATAATCATCTCTAACTACGTATGCAAATTCTAGCAGAAATATTGGCTGCAACTGCCTCAAACGACGACCTGCTTTTCCCTTATATTCCTTATGATAGAAATGTTATTGTGCTCTGGCATCAAACCCAGGAATAGTATGGTTTTATCTATTTTTTTTCTTAAACCAATTCCTACCATACATGTTCTAGCCAAGCACAAACTTCCTATCATTTCGATAAGTGCATCTAAAAATAATGAAAAACTATCCCAATGTATTTCAAATGGCAGATTTTTGCATTGTCCTAGCATCGAACCCAGGATATTTTCTGTAGAAGTCATTAATGTTTTTGATATGTCATGATCATAAATATAGGCTCCTAGAGTTTTGATTCTCTACGTATCCGGGAAGTATCTTTTAAAAATTCCCGAAAATCGAAGCAATGCTTTTAAACGGGAAAAATCGGGACTTAGAGGCCCTCTGGAATCGAACCCATGACATTGAGGATCAAAATTGCAATTATTCTGGCGGTTAAACGTTATGGCCAATACGTCGTAACAATGACAAGTCAATGACGCTTGCGGTTTAGGCTGTGAATTAGGATCCTATCTATCTATATATATGAATGAATGAATCCGGAGAAGTATCTAAGTATAATAAATGTTTAATCGACTACGGTGGCTTAAAGCTAAAAATAGAAAAGGTACAGAGAAAGGCAGCAAGATTCGTCTTAGGCAGATATGCAAGGCTTGATAGACTAAAGACGCTAAAAGAACAAGGTTGGGAAAGTTTAGAGCAGCGGATATTAAAGAAAAGACTGTTTTCTTAAAGTATACGCAGGAAATAAATGAATTTAATGAATCAAGACCTTGAATTCAACAAAAATTTGTACAAATTCCTAGATCCATGACGTTTTTCGTTCGTCATTTGTTCCTTTTTCGATCGTTTTTCAATTACACTTTTTTTTCGCAGTACCTTCTGTCGTGCTCTGAAGATGGCTGATATACGTATTAAATGCTAGTAAGTGGCCTTTGATGGTTTTTGGTGATTATTCGAGTATGTATTAATGTTATCAGCAGCCACATCTATTATATGTAGATGCTTCTCCGGATCATTCCTACAGATAGATAGATAGGATACTAATTCACAGCCTAAACCACAAGCATCATTGACTTGAAATTTTTACCACGAATTGGCCATAACGTGTAACCGCCGGAAATATTGCGATTTTGATCCTCAGTGTCATGGGTTCGATGCCAGAGAGCACCAAAATCCCGATTTTTCACACTTAAATGCATTGCTTTGATTTTCAGAAATGAAAAAAAATACTTCCCGTATAGGTAGAGAATCAATACTCAAGGAGCCTATATATATGGTCATGATCTATCGAAAACATAAATAACTTTCAAGGAAAATATCCTGGGTTCGATGCTAGGAAGATGCAAAGATCTGCCCTTTAAAATACATTGAGGTAATTTTTCATTATTTTTTTGATACACTTATCGAATTGATAGGAAGTTCTTGCTTGGCTAGAAGATGAATATTAAGAATTGGTTTCAGAAAAAAATATAGATAAGACGGAACTGTTCCTGGGTTCGATGCCAGAGCACATTAACGTTTCTCTCATAAGGGATACAAGGGTAAAGTAGGATGTCGTTTGAGGCAGTTGCAACCAATATTTCTCCTTGAATTTTCACACATAGTTAGAGATATCGATCTTCTGTTATGTTGCATAGTAAGTTCACCAGGAAGACCCGGGTTCAATGCCAGACGATTAAATTGCAGCGAATTTAAAGAATATTTTCAATCAGTTTTTTTTCTTTTGAGGACCCTCTCGAAATAATGCCGATATGAAATTAGTTTTGTTGATCTGCTTGCAGTATGCAAGCTACATTTTACTCGTAATTTATACGCAGGAGTTAAATCGTTAGAGATCAAAGTCACTGTGGCAAAATTTCATGGCAGAAAAGACCATGAAGTTGAATTAATAAAACAGCGAACAAAGATTAGTAAATTCTAAATCGTGCTGTTACGGATTGGAATGAATTGCAGGGGTCTTGGAGCCATCATGGGGAGTAAAATGATTGGGTAAACATATTGAGGGCGATTGGACGGAGTGTGGAGTGGGGTGGTGATGCACGGAAGGGGACCCAGGGACCGCTACTACGAAGGCCTACTGGGAACACTTGTATTATGGGGGAAGGATACATTTGTGAATGTATACAGTTTTGTAGTTAAAAAAAAATTAGGTGGGATTTTTAATAATATTTCTAATATGTGTAATATGTGTTAACACCGGAAGATTAGCCCACTTGTAGCATCTTTACTTTCTCCCTATTCGTAGTATAGAGAAAGTATTGTGTTCGCAAAAAAAATTCGACCTCCAGATTTCGACGGAAATAGATGTTTTGGGGCCCATAGAGCACGTTTTCGCTATTTTCCTGAACATGTCTGTCTGTCTGTGGTTAAAGAGTTTGTGGGCGCTCTATCTTAAAAAGTAATTATCCGATCATTTTCAAAATTCATATTTGGTATATTCCTAACAATGCCAAAAGTTGATTAGTTTTCGGTGAATATCGCTTTACCAGAAGTTGTGGTTTATCCGGAACAAAGGTTTGTTTCTTAAATATCTCTGTAAGAAGGCAATGTAGGTATATACAATTATGTACAAAAGTTATAGATAATGTACTTTACTACAACTTTTGTATTAAACATTATTTCGTAGCACTGATTGTTTAGGAGTTATTCTTGAATAATGGTTAACCGGAAGTTGTTGTTTATCCAGAAATGGAAGTTTTTCATACTTATCTCTGTTAGAATGCAATGAAGGCATATACATTTACATACAAAAGTTGTAGATAATTTATTTTAATACAAATTTTGTATGAAACATTTTTCTGTAGCACTCATTGTTTTGGAGTTATTTATATATTACCGGCATAGGCTTATGTTTTCAATAAATACGGAGAAAGTCATGTGTTGGTCGCATCAGATTTTTACTTTCTCCATATACGAAGTATAGAGAAAGTATTGTTTTCATGAAAAAATTCGACTTCGAGATTTCAACGGAAATACACGTTTTGGGGTCCCTAGAACACGTTTTGACCATTTTCTGAATGATGTCTGTGTGTATGTGTGTGTGTGTGTGTGTGTGTGAGTGTGTGTGTGTGTATGTGTGTGTGTGATAATGGGCGTTCTAACTCGAAAACTAAAAGTCGTATCAATACCAAACTTCATATATAGTACTGTTGTGTGTGCTGTCAGAGTTGATTAGTTTTTGGAGTAAATCCGTTAACCGGAAGTCGAGCATTATGCATTAAAGCTCATTTCCGGTTTTCAAAATATCTCCATAAATATGATATATACGTCTATTGTATTACTTATAAAAGTTTTAGATAGTATAATTTACTATAACTTTTGTATTTAACATATTTTTGTATCACCGGTTCATTAGGAGTTATTCGTGAAATACTGATAAACCGGAAGAAGATGATTATGTACTTTGTGGGCGCTCTAACATGAAAACTATTTGTCGGATCAACACCAAATTTCATACAAAGTACTTTTATTACAGTCGTTGGAGTTGATTAGTTTTTGGAGTAAATCGGCTGACCGGAAGTCGAGCTTCATTCTTCAAAGCTCATTTCCGGTTTTCAAAATATCTCCTTTAATATGATATTTAGGTATATACTATTATTTATAAATGTTGTAGAAAATTTAATTTACTATAACTTTTGTATGAAACATATTTTTGCATCACTGATTGTTTAGGAGTTATCCATGAAATACTGATAAACCGTAAGTAGCTGATTATGTACGTTGTGTAAAGCTCATTTCTGGTTTTCAAAATATATCCATAAATATGATATATTGGTATATTGTATTCCTTATAAAAGTTTTAGATAATATAATTTACTATAACTTTTGTATTTAATATATTTTTGTATCACCGGTTGATTAACAGTTATTCGTGCAATACCGATAACCCGGGAAGTAGCTGTTATGTACTTTGTGGGCGCTCTAACATGAAAACTATTTGGCGGATCAACACCAAATTTCATATGTAGTACTTCTATTACAGTCATTAGAGTTGATTAGTTTTTGGAGTAAATCAGTTAACCGGGAGTTGAGCTTCATTCTTCAAAGCTCATTTCCGGTTTTCAAAATATCTCCATAAATATGATATTTAGGTATATACAATTATTTATAAATGTTTTAGAAAATAAAATTTACTTTCTTTTTTGTATGAAACATATTTTATTATCACTGATTGTTTAGGAGTTATTCCTGAAATACTGATAAACCGGAAGTAGCTGATTATGTACTTTGTGGGCGCTCTGGGCTCTATGGGCGAAAGGACAGTTTCATCGGTTTTCATCCAGCATGTCCCGAACAACATTATTTATAATGTTTAGAGTTTGAAATTACTGTCGTAGGTAAGTATTTACATCTTATATATGGAGAAAGTCATGTGCTGGCCACATCAGATTTTTTTTATAATAGTAATATTCTCCTTTGAGAATCAACTGGAGATAGTCAAATTTCAATAGGATTTTATTATTGCGTAAATTATCACGTACCAATTTCGCAAATCCCATCCAATTTCGCGAAAATTTCCCCTATTTTTATTTTTTCGATATTTTTAAACGACTCTCCGTCATCACCAAGGAAACGGCTAATTATGGGATTCCGAGACGAAGTTAAACGACCGAAGTTGTTAATCGAAGTCCCCGACCGCATCCGCTGATGATAGAGAAATGGCCTCTGATGAGGAAAATGCTCAAATATTAAAGAGTAATTAGGAGCCGTAAAATTTGATAAGATCCACGAGTGTGTATTGAAGGTCCACTTTGGATAATTATTTAAACCCACTTTTGTTGGACCAATCCGAGCGAAACTCTCGCAAAACTTAGTCGACGTACTGCGACTTTACGTTATATTTTTTCTTTCTGTCCAGCGGGTCGTGGTTTGATTCCAGAGACGACCGAATTGAAATGTTTTGCGTGTATTGCGAGGCCGCTATCATTAATTATTTAAACCTATTTTCGTTCAGCTTATACCAGCGGAATCTTCACAAAACTTAGTCGAAACGCTTTAATGCTATGTATGGGAGAATCTGATGAGTATGCTTAGCAACTGATAAGGCTGCTTAGAATCTGATTGATATGCTTAGTAAGTGATGAGGATGCTTAGAATCTGATGAGTATGCTTAGTAAGTGATGATGATGCTTAGAATCAGATGACTATGCTTAGTAAGTGATGAGTATGCTTAGAATCTGATTGATATGCTTAGTAAGTGATGAGTATGCTTAGAATCTGATTGATATGCTTAGTAAGTGATGAGTATGCTTAGAATCTGATTGATATGCTTAGTAAGTGATGAGGATGCTTAGAATCTGATGAGTATGCTTAGTAAGTGATGAGGATTCTTAGAATCTGATTGATATGCTTAGTAAGTGATGAGGATGCTTAGAATCTGATGAGTATGCTTAGTAAGTGATGATGATGCTTAGAATCAGATGACTATGCTTAGTAAGTGATGAGTATGCTTAGAATCTGATTGATATGCTTAGTAAGTGATGAGTATGCTTAGAATCTGATTGATATGCTTAGTAAGTGATGAGTATGCTTAGAATCTGATTGATATGCTTAGTAATTCATGAGGATGCTTATAATCTGATTGATATGCTTAGTAAGTGATGAGGATTCTTAGAATCTGATTGATATGCTTAGTAAGTGATGAGGATGCTTAGAATCTGATGAGTATGCTTAGTAAGTGATGATGATGCTTAGAATCAGATGACTATGCTTAGTAAGTGATGAGTATGCTTAGAATCTGATTGATATGCTTAGTAAGTGATGAGTATGCTTAGAATCTGATTGATATGCTTAGTAAGTGATGAGTATGCTTAGAATCTGATTGATATGCTTAGTAAGTGATGAGTATGCTTAGCATCCGATGAATATGCTTAGGAAGTGATGAGGATTCTTAGAATCTGATTGATATGCTTAGTAAGTGATGAGGATGCTTAGAATCTGATGAGTATGCTTAGTAAGTGATGAGGATGCTTAGAATCCGATGAGTATGCTTAATAAGTGATGAGGATGCTTAGAATCTGATTGGTATGCTTAGTAAGTGATGAGTATGCTTAGAATCTGATTGATATGCTTAGTAAGTGATGAGTATGCTTAGAATCTGATTGATATGCTTAGTAAGTGATGAGTATGCTTAGCATCCGATGAATATGCTTAGGAAGTGATGAGGATTCTTAGAATCTGATTGATATGCTTAGTAAGTGATGAGGATGCTTAGAATCTGATGAGTATGCTTAGTAAGTGATGAGGATGCTTAGAATCCGATGAGTATGCTTAATAAGTGATGAGGATGCTTAGAATCTGATTGGTATGCTTAGTAAGTGATGAGTATGCTTAGAATCTGATTGGTATGCTTAGTATCAACGTTGTATCAACAAAATAATTACCTCAAGCCCGTCTCTTTTGAGATGATACCTCAGTAAGTCTCTATAGCAACCTTTTCCAGCCATGACACGGAGCTTCACCGAGTAACTTATTCAATCCGAAGATTTTTTTTGGCAGTGAACTTCGACAACAGGAATCTGAAATACAATGGATGAAGACATCGCACGTAACAATATCACAAAACGTCTGCTTCGAAAGCTCTCGTTTGCCCTCAGCGTTCTACAATTGCTTCCATTTCCAAATTGACGGTATCTAAAGATTTGTTTTTAGCCTCTTTTATAGAGTTAGAGGCGTCCGAATCAGGCGTTAAATTTAACTAAGATTAAGTATTTTATTCAAAATGAAAAATTCAATTTCGATTCATATTGTGCACCATCAAAGCCACTCAAACATAGCAATAAAACGTAGGCTAAATTCTTTTAATTTTGGCCTTGGATTTTATCCGAATCTAAAGATAACTGAGTACGCAAATTTCGTCATAACGCGATAGCGATAACGATATAGCGATAACGCGTCATACATAGATGATTATTTTCTGGGCCATCATTTAACTGCCTTCTACACAATCGTCTTTTCTCAATGATATCCACAGGGTATCAACCGACCCCCGCCTGGGCAAATTGATACATCGTTAAATTAGTTGGTAAAAACTAACTAAAACACGAAATTTAACGATAAAACGTCTTATATTTAATTGGTTAAAATTTAAGATAAATAAAAGTGTTGAAAATTAAGATAAATATTTTTTAAACTTTTACTTGAAAAATAGCAAAATTTCCTTACTTTTGCGTACGATATTTTTCCTTTCGAAGCCACAATTCAAAGCCAAATGTTTTTTTTGTATGCACGGGCCATATTGGGAAGAGGAGCCGACATTTTACGGCAATGAAACGATAATTTTTGAAATCGGAATTCAACTTTATATTTTTATAAATAATATCACCTTTTACGATGTAGATTTATGTATTCGGCTTCGTGGAGAAAATTTAAAGAGGTATAATGCTTTCTTTCTCGAAAACATGGAAGATTTTTCCGTCAAAATCAATAGAAAGACAAAAATGTAAAAAAACGCGATGTTGTTATAGTTACTATTATTGAAGGTATAGTGAATAGACTTGGATTAACCGAAGAAGGAATTATCCGCACATAAAGCCGTAAAGTTTCGCAGGAAAGACTTTCGGAGATCCAGAAGTATTAGCTTAGCTTACAACATGTCTCTATCCATATGGGAGAGAAATTCGTGCTTTGTTTGAGGAATTCCATGGACAAGAATTATGTATCGAGATTCATACACCACAAGTACGTTCTATTGACGCTCTGCATCCGTAAAAAAATGCACGTAAAATTCGTTTTCATACATTGCAAGCTTTTCTTGTTTTGCGAATTTAAATAGGAAATAATGGTCGTAGGAAGTCGAGAAATGCACCAAAAGAAAGGAAATTGAATGGAGATTCTTATTTTGGTCGTGTTGTATGCTTTTAGGATCTAAATTAAGAGAAATAGAGCAAAATAGACGATTATTATGTAACATTCGGTGGTAGTAAACAAACTGGTCCCCCTGGCGACCAAGGCGATTGTTGAATCCGAGCTCATTAGAATGGAATTCAACTCCATTATTAATTTATCGCAAATGTCGCTGATTATACGAGTTATTTCAACCATTTTGATTTATAAAACCTTCATGGAATCCATGAGACATTTATATTTAAATGATGCTTATTTACTAGTTTGATAATAAGAAATTTTTAAATCTATATTAATTAAAGACAGATTTTTTCTAATGATATGATAATCACACTCTATTACGTTTTTTCCAGCTCATGCTTTGGTACATTTAAACACTCGAAAGCCTACGAAAGAATTCTATTTAGTAGTACTCCCGTAAATATTATATCTCCAGTTTATTTTAATCTTATTTTTGTCGTGGAATGTGTTATACATAAAAATTCGGCCTTCGTGTGTTTGTGTCCGCAAAAACTCGAAAACCACTCGGTCTATTGACTTGAAATTTTAACGTAACGTTTAATTCATACTCAAGAGTGTTTCTATTGTGAAAAATGTTGACACTTCGTCCTCGGTTCGATCCCAGACGAGTCAAACCATTTCCATAAGAAACGCACGTTAAGCTCGTTTTTTCCGCTGCAGGCTTTATTTCTTTTGCGAAATTAAATTAGAAAGAATGGTCGTACGAAGTTGAGACAAGCACCAAAAGAAAGGAAAATAAATAAAAAATCTTATTTTGGTCGTGTTTTTTATTGTTTAAGAATTGAATCATCGATATTTGACAAGAAATACACGAGATATTCGTGAAATTTTGAGTGTGTAAACAACCGGTCCCCCTGACGACAAATGCCATTGTTGAATCCGAATTCCTGCATTTTGGCCAATTTAGAGTTGAGAAGAAGAGAAACGCTGTTGATTCCGTTCGCATTGATGAGTATAAAAAAGAATTTTATATGAAAAACTACTTTTTTCTTCCTTTCATTCCACAACCTAGCCGCAACATCGCAAGGCAGGGTATAAGAATTGAATTACGTGTTTTCTCGGTGAATCTACGTTCGCTAGAATACCTTTATTCACTTTCCAATTCATTCCATATCTAATTTTGCCACAGCGGAGCGTGGCGGGGTTTAGCTAGTGATTACAATAATTTAATAATTCTTTCATGACGTAATTTAAAAGAAAACTGGCAGATGGCCACTTTTTAACATACAAACACATTCCTCTTGGGCTACCCGCATCTCCCCACTTTGTCGGCTGTCCGCTTTCCATTCCTTTTCGAGTTACGATTCGTTTTTCGTATTTTTTTAAGAAACTGTGACTTTCAGGACATTTTTCGTCATGACATCGTAAATAATAAATATTCAGGGCTTATGTTTTTCTGTAGAATAACTGACTAGTTGCTTTAACAGACGCAAACACATTTGTCGTCACAGCTGCTTCCATTCCGTCAGAATTAATTTTCGAAATACAGAGAGTCGGAGAAATAATTCTGAAATGACTTTCTTGGAATTGAAACGATCGCGCGGACTGCATTGTTGGGAAAGCTTAGTTACGCCGCGGCTCCCAACAATGGTCACTACTTTGTAACACTCGCGAGGGATATTGTCGTCGACTTCACCCAATAACGAGAATATAAGCTCCAATTTCAAAAACTTCATCGTCTTGAAATTGGATTTATTTATGACATTGACTTCAAACTTTGGATAAAATAGGTGTTTTCCCTGGTTCCACGACAAATGAGTGCTACGACAACTTAGCACCATGACAACTGATCGCTACGACAACTGATCGCTACGACAACTGAGTGCTACGACAACTTAGCACCATGACAACTTAGCACCATGACAACTTAGCACCATGACAACTTAGCACCATGACAACTTAGCACCATGACAACTTAGTACCATGACAACTGATCGCTACGACATCTGAATTCCAGAATTAAGCTCCATATAAAAAAACCGTGACGTCATGAATTTGATGAAAATCTTCGAGGCCAATTAAAAAAAAGGCCGCCGAGATATATTTTGCTGAATTATTTAAAAAAGTTGCCCAATTCATTAACTATTTACCACGAAAAATTTATTGGGCTATCGTTTCGGCAACATTATTAAAATTGGATTTAAAACATAGTAAGTTGAAGATTCTCTGTTTTAACTGAAGAGTCTAAACTAACTCATTGTAACTTAAATTGGTGATTTATTAATGCGTTCAATTATCAAAGCTACCAAAAGTATTTTTTTATTGGCATTAATTAGGCATTCTTATGACGGTAAGAAACAATCCTTCCACTAGAGATAAGACACAGTGAGTACATTTTGTAAGGAAACATTTATATATATATTCATGGTGTCCGTAGAAGCAGTGATAATCGGAAGGGATATGAGCACCTCCTCTTGGGCACCCCACTTTGTAGGGTGTCCGTATTTCATTCCTTTTCGAGTTACGATTTGTTTTTCGTATTAAAAAAAAACGTGACTTTCAACACATTTTTCGTCATGGCAACTAAGATATTGAAGATACAGGGTTTATTTTTTCTCTAGTGTAACTGAATATCGGATCCAACTGAAGCTACAACGCTTGTTGTCGCAGCTGATTCCATTCAGTCAGAATTAAAATTCGAATTTACAAAACTTCGACGTTTCTCAAAATATTTGTGGCTAATTTATAAAAAAATTCCATCAAATTTTTTTATGGGACTCCTTCAAAAACTTCCTCAATCCATCAGCTATTTACCACGTAGATTTTATTGAGCTGTCTCCACGGCAACGTACTTAAAATTGGATTCGAAACATAGAAAGTCCAAGATTCTCAGTTTTAAAAGACGAGTAATAACCTCAATTGTGACTCAAATCGGTGATATATTAAAAGTGTTCAATTATCCAAACTATAAAACGTATTTCTAATTAATTAGGCACTCTTATGGCGGTAAGAAACAATCCCCCTCGTTACTAGGCGATCTTAACAACAATATCCCAGGCGAGAATTAAAATGTAGGGACCATTGTTGGCAGCCATAGCGTAACTAAGATTTCCCAACAATGCCTTCCGCGATCGGAGGTCCACCCCAGTTCTTCCGATTATTCGAGTTCGACTCTTAGATAAAATCAGAATAAATAAACATTTATCATCGCTGCGTCGCTTGTGGTTCGTGCATCGTGCAGTCATTTTCGTGATTAGGGAGTTTCTCGTAACACATGTCACGACCAGAAGGACACTTAAATGGGGCCATTGGAGTTACGTTACTATGTTACTTATAGTGTATTGTGCTTAGTAGTCGATGAGTGCGCTTAGTTAGTGATGAGTGCGCTTAGTAAGTGATGAGTGCGCTTAGTAAGTGATGAATGCGCTTAGTAAGTGATGGGGGCGCTTAGTAAGTGATGAGTGCGCTTAGTAAGTGATGAGTGCGCTTAGTAAGTGATGAGTGCGCTTAGTAAGTGATGAATGCGCTTAGTAAGTGATGAGTGCGCTAAGTAAGTGATAAATGCGCTTATAATGTGATGAGTTTACTTAGTGATGGGGGCGCTTAGTGTAAACTACGATAATGATATGTAAAATGACTTTGCTTAAAATCTGATGACTACGCTTTGTGAAAGATGAGTGAGCTTAGAATCCGGAGACTATGCTAAGTTAGTGATGCAAGTGCTTAGTGCTTTCTACTATACACTAGAAATTATTACGCCTGCGATGATTTCCATATCGTTTTTCGCTTTCGATTTGACGCCGATTTTGTCTGCCGACGCCTGTCGTCAAGGGAACCTGGTTGTTTATGACCACAAAAGTACACTAATTGTCCGTGTTTTTTCCTCCAAATTCTCGTAACGTCGAATCAATAACCAAATCACACCACTGCAATATGAATCTTTGTTCAATTTTCACTTCTTTCGTCGCTTGTCTCGATCCTGAGTGACCATCATTTCTTTTTAAATTTTGCAAACGAAACTAGATATTCACAATCTATAAAGCAGAAATTCTGTGGGTTTGTTTGTTTGTTTTGGATTGGAGTCCACACCGTTTGCCCGATTCGCTACAAACTTTGCATACGTGTTCTCTGAGACCAGGAAGGAAATACTGCCGCATTTTTAATCGATAATTTTGCTGGATTCGAAGCAAGATCGCTCATATTCATTTCCATAAGAAATACACGTAGACTTCACTTTTATCGGTTGCAGGCTTTATTTCTTTTGAAGGATTAAATTAGAAGGAATGGTCGTACAGAGTCGAAACAAACACCAAAAGAAAGGAAATTGAACAAAGTATCTTATTATAGCCGTGAAATATTGTTTTAGAATCGAAATTTCGAGAAATTCGACAAAATACGCGTAAATTTCCAAAATTTTCGATGTTGTAAACAACCAGTCCCCCTGACGACCGATCTCATTGTTGAATCCACGCATTTTCCCGTATAGAATAGAATGGGATATAAGTTGTGTATAATTAAAGGGTATTTCCTCATTGCGTTGACCGACAAATTGAATTCAATCTACTTCTATATTCCCCTTCACAGGAATACATAAGTAGACTAAATTCTTAATTCGGTACCGCTGATTTGGGCGCTCCAGCTGGTCTTCTTATAGTATATAAAAATGATATGATGTTCGTGACGTCCTCTAAAACTCGAAAACGGCTCTTCTGATTTGAATGTCTTTTGTTTTGTTCGCCTCGGTACGGAGGTGGTTTAGGAAAAACCCAAAAGGAATAGCCGAAAAAGCATTTCCATAAGAAATACACGTAAAGTTCACTTTTCTCGCTGCAGGCTTCATTTCATTTGAAGATTTAAATTAGAAATAACAGTCGCACAAAGTCGAACCAAGCACCAAAAGAAGGGGGATAGAATAAAGATTCTTATTTTGGTCGTCGGATATCGCTTACGAATCGATGAGGAGTAAAATGAGGAGTAAGGTGCAGAAGCGCTATAATTATGTTGTTTAACTTATGGATAGCAACCAAGAATATGTAAAATTCTCAATAACTATATTATATACTTATAAATAGGCGTTTCTATCGACTTCAAAGTTTGAATTGAATAATTTTTGTTTCTAATATGCATTCACGACTTCCTAAAGATCTTCAACACCTGGCGTCTCTACTATTCAAAAACGTATGGCGGGAATTTATGATTATTTATGATCCTGTTTCGAAAATATTTTAAGCAACATCCCGGTAGGATAAGGAATACAAAATCATAGAGGTACGCACTCTTCTATCTTTATATCCATGAAAGTGATACCAAATGTACGTGAATTTTTCGTCAGGTGGATCTCCTATTCAAAATAAACTGCATTGATTTTTAAGAATATTTCCAACCCTTTTTTACTTTCTACACATACGAAGTATAGAGAAAGTATTGTTTTCATGAAAACATTCGACTTCGAGATTTCGACGGAAATACATGTTTTGGGGTCCCTAAAAACACGTTTTGACCATTTTCGGAATGATGTCTGTGTGTGTGTGTGTGTGTGTGCTTGTGGGCGCTCTAACGTGAAAACTATTGGTCGTATCAACACCAAACTTCATATATAGTAGTGTTTTGTGTGCTGTCAGAGTTGATATGTTTTTGGAGTAAATCGGTAAACCGGAAGTCGAGCTTCATTCAACAAAGCTCATTTCCGGTTTTAAAAATATCTCCATAAATATTATATATACGTATATTGTATTACTTATAAAAGTTTTAGATAATGCGTTTTACTATAACTTTTGTATTTAACATATTTTTGTATCACCGGTTGATTAGGAGTTATTCGTGAAAAACCGATAAACCGGAAGTATCTGATTATGTACTTTGTGGGCGCTCTAACATGAAAACCATTCATTATATCAACACCAAATTTCATCAATAGTATTTTGGTTGGTGTCGTTAGAGTTGATTAGTTTTTGGAGTAAATCAGTCTACCGGAAGTCGAGCTTCATTCTTCAAAGCTCATTTCCGGTTTTCAAAATATCTCCATAAATATGATATTTAGGTATATACTATTGTTTATAAATGTTTTAGAAAACGTAGTTTACTATGACCTTTGTATTTAACATATTTTTGTATCACTGATTGTGTAGGAGTTATTCATGAAATACTGATAAACCGGAAGTTGCTGATTATGTACTTTGTGGGCGCTCTGGGCTCTATGGGCGAAAGGCCAATTTCATCGTTTTTTATCGAACAAGTCCTGAAAAACATTATTTATAATTTTTGTGACGTCAAAGATAATAATATATAAATTAATCACTCATCTTCCAAGTTTAGATTGAATATAGAGTTCGAAAATACTGTCGTAGATAAATATTTACATCTTATAAATGGAGAAAGTCATGTGCTGGCCACATCAGATTTTTTCTTTTGGGGACCTTCTCTAATTGATATTGACTTGAAATTTGTAACGCTGATATTATTAATTAAAAACTAATTGCAGAATGCAAGCGAATTTTACTCGTAAATAATATAATCTTTTCACTAAGTGGTAATATCTAAAAATCACATTTAAACTCGTATATTTTTATAACTAACAAAGAAAGGGTTGAGGTGAGGGCGTGCACCGAATTCCCGAGGAAAAGCGGACTTGAAAAATGTCTGACAGGGCATCGAACCAGGGATCTTCCTCTAACCGCTGCTTTGCACTCAAAACGGCTTGTTAAATTATAATATAAATATAAATTTAATTAAATATCTACATCGCTAATGAATAATTTATTTTAAATTGACACTAAATTGATTATTACAAAATTATACTAATTTCTGTATTCAAATATTTCGAATTTTTTTCCACGCACTGAAATTCAATTACATTTCGTCTTTCGTACAGTTATTGATTTACTATTGATAATGAAATATTTATGCAGTTATATAAATATATATATGTTTATTCAAATATAAGGCAAATCAATGTGAAGAAAGTAATTTTGTGAATATCGACAGCATTTCGAAATCTTCTTCCCTTACGTCCGTAAACTCTGCGCTATACTGAAGCCTAAATTATGAACCTACGTCACAGAAGGTGATTTGTAAAAGTGATTTAACTGAATTTCAATTTTAAAGGTTTACTAATGATTTTATTATCTTTTTATGGTCGTTCCATCCCATTCCTAAGAGAGTTGAGTCCAACAATCACCTTCGTCGTTAGGGAATTGTTTATGCCCTCGAAATGATACGAATTTTCCGTCTTTTTTGTTTGAATTCTCTCAATTTCGACTCGAATACGATATTCCACGACCAAAATAAAAATCTTCGTTCAATTTCCTTTCTTTTGGTACTAATCTCGATTTCGTACGACCATTATTTCTGATTTAATTCTGCAAAAGAAAAAACGTCTGCAATCGATCAAAACGAACTTTGCGTGCATTTCTTATGAGAGAGACGATTCGAGTCGTCCAGAGTCGAACCAAGGATACTTTAGACGAACGAATATCAGTATAAAAGACTCAATCGGACCTTCTACAACTCCCATTTATTCTTATTCCTATCCTATGTCGGGAAGTGCACGAAATTAATGTTCTAAAATTCCTCCCGTGCATTTCTTACGGTAGTTACTGACATCGGATGGATAAATATATATATACTCATAAAGGTGATCATTATGAGAGATAAATGCATGTGCAGAGAAGTATTTATATATTTATACATTGTTATGTGTACATATATTCAAAATCGGTTTGAAAATGCAATTGTGGGAAAGCCGACGATATTTCGAATTCATTCCTCTTCCTTCTTATCCGTGGCCGTCGGCAGAAAGACAAGAGAGCAACGATTTCCGAAGATAATAACGCCACGAATTCGAAAGATAATGGAGCCTCCCAACCCTTCATTGCGGGAAAAAAAAGAAAGTCGAAATTGGCGTAATTGCGTAATTGGGGGGCGTTGCGCTCGGATCGTTTCGTCCTTCCCTTGTTTTTTTTTTTCCTTCGGAAATGAAATGGTTGTTATCCCTTTGGGATCACGTAGCAGTGCGCCTAACGATGGGTTTTTGTTTCTCTCTCTGTATGTGTGGGGGGGGGGGGGAATACGTAAGTGTATCGGAGGAGGGACGTGATTGGTCCGAGCGTCCGCCAATGAAAAGGGCGGGTGTTTTAATATAAGAAATTGGGAGGGTGTTTCGTTTGGAGGGGTGAAGTTGCCTGGTTGCCTTGGTTACTGAAGTTTGCGTCTCTCCTTTGGATACGCCTTTAAGTACGGGCGTAGCGTGCGTAAAGAGAGGGTTTTTTCATGTCGTTGCTCTTCTGTTTTTTGTGTTACGGTTGTTATGACAACGTTTGTCGAGATTAATCATTAATTATTATTCTGTTATTTTTTTGTTGTTTTAAGATTTTTCTTCTGTTTTTTGTTACAGTTGTTACGACAACGTTTGTCGAGATTAATCATTAATTATTGTTGGTTTTTTGTTTTAAATTTCGTTTTTAAGTTGTTCTTCTGTTTTTTTTTTTGTGTTACAGTTGTTATGACGACGTTTGTCGATCATTATCATTATTTATTGTTCTGTTTTTTTTTTTTAATTTCGTTTTTAAGTTGTTCTTCTGTTTTTTATTAATTATTGTTGTTTTTTTGTTTTAAATTTCGTTTTTAAGTTGCTCTTCTGTTTTTTTTTGTGTTACAGTTGTTATGACAACGTTTGTCAAGCTTTATCATTTATTATTGTTCTAATTTTTTTTGTTTTTAAGTTTTTCTCCTGTTTTTTTGTTACAGTTGTTAAGACAACTTTTGTCGAGCATTATTATCGGTTAATATTGTTAATCTTCGTTTTTAAGAGGCGATGAAAACTTGAATTTGACGTCGTTAAGAGTGTTTTTCAAGCAGATGTGCTTCTTTCACTTCGAAAATGTTCGTTTTTATGTAAACCTCGTGCGTTTATGTTAATGGAGTGCTTTTGAGGCAGTTAATTGTATCGGTACGAACTTACTTCCTTGAAAATTATGAGTTTTATGAATTACGCTGATTTCACCATTGGTTTTTCTTGGTTTTAGAGGCGATCTCATGTTTGTTATATTATCATAAATTATTATGTTTTAAAGTATGCTTTTTGCGAATACGTTACACTCTTTATGTGAGAATTTCATTTTTTACTTTCTCCATGTACGTAGTATAGAGAAAGTATTGATTTCGTGAAAAAAATCGACTTCGATATTTCAACGGAAATACATATTTTGGGGTCCCTAAAAAGACGTCATTTTCGGAATCCCGTTTGTGTGTGTGATTGGGCGCTCTAACGTAAAAACTATTAGTCGTATCAACACCAAACTTCATATATAGTACTGTGGTGTGTGCTGTCAGAGTTGATTACTTTTTGGAGTAAATCGGTTAACCGGAAGTCGAGATTTATTCTTCGAAAAATATTTCCGGTTTTGCAAAATATCTCCATAAATATGATATTTAGGTATATACTATTAATTATAAAAGTTTTAGATAATATCTTTTACTATAACTTATGTATTAAACGTATTTTTGTATAACTGATTGTTTAGGAGTTATTCATAAAAAACTGATAAACCGGAAGTAGCTGATTATGTACGTTGTGGGCGCTCTAACGTGAAAACTATTTGTCGCATCAACACCAAATTTCATATATTTTTAAAGTTGTTTTTTCGTAATAAAATGTCAGTCAGCCAACTACTTTTAAGTATTTAATTGAAGTGAGTGGAAGGTTCAAAAGATGCAAGTTTGAAGCAAGTATCCAAATGCAGATTACTTATAATCGATGCAAAACATGTATTGATTGAGAAAGAACGCTTTTTGTGAATTATGGTTTTAGCTCGATTTTAAGAGGCGAAAACACTTTTCAACTTCAAAATAGTGCTTTTTACACGAAAAGTGATGCCTTTTCTTTGAAAATCGACGTCATAATGTGGAATTTTGAGAATGAAACGTCGTTTGGGGATTTCTTTCCTGCGGTAAAGCCAGGTTCCCTTCGTTACCGATGTTAGTCTTTTAGATACGCCTTTATATACGGGCGTAGCGCGTATAAAGTTAGTTTTTTTATGGCGTTGATATTCTGTAGTTTTCGTTACGGTTGTTATGACAACGTTTGTCAAGCTTTATCATTAATTATTGTTCTGTATTTTTTAAAAGTTTTTCTTCTGTTGTTTTCGATACGGTTGTTATGTCAACGTTTGTCGAGCTTCATCGTTAATTACCGTTATGTTTTTTTTATGTGCCCATTTTTTGTTTTAAGAATGGAAAAATGATTTCTTATCTTTGAAATTTTCTTCACAAAGTGAAGCTTGCGTATTCACTTCGATACAGTGATTTATAAAGTTTAGAAAGGCAAATTTATTACTACCGATTGGCAATAGTTCTCTTAAATTAAATTAATTAATCATTTATACATGTCTATCTATTATATATAGACGCTTTTCCGGATATACCTAGATATTCACTCACTCACTGGGGATCAAAATTCTAACCATGTTCCACAAGTGCCACCGACTTGAAATTTTTACGGCGTATTGGCCATGACGTGTAACCTCCAGAAAAAAGCCGACTTTAAACCTCGGTGTCGTGGGTTCGATTCCAGAAGGCCCCAAAGTCGCGATTTTCGCCATAAGAATACATGGCGGGGATTTTCGAACATTTTTTGAGGCTCTTCCCGGCGAAGTAGAGATTTGAAATTAGAGGTATCGCTGGAAACCGTTCGTATCCTACGAAAAACATTAAGAAATCATCGAAGATCATCCTTGGTTCGACGCTAGGTCAGGGAAAATATTCTTCCGTTTTATTTACATTGCGGTTTTTCAGATTTTTTGAACCCGTTCCCAATAATATAGAAACTTGAAATTCGGCATATTCGGATAGAGATCATAGATACATTTTGAAAACATGTTTTAGATTTCATTGATCGTCCTTGGTTCGATCCCAGAAAGCCATTTACATTACCCAATGCATTTCAGATGGAGATAATGGAGTCTTATTTCAGGACTCTCCCGGTATGATATGGACTTTAAACTTTGCATTAATTAAAATTAGGTCCTAACAAGTTATTATGCTTATTCGCATCTTCCATTAAGTCCTGGGTTCGACACCGTTTACAAAAATTTGAAATTGCAGCAATTTCTTTATTTATTTTCAAGCCCGATAACATTGAAACTCAAAACGATGCATGTGAACAAAGATTATAAATACCTTTAATGAGCTAGCAGTATGAAAGCAACATTTTACTCGCATATATACCTCCAGGCCTTCTCTAATCTGTCCGTTTGCAATTTACTTTAAAAACCATTTCAGAATCCTCATCGAAACCTGGAGAACATAGCTTACGTTTCCATTGAGGGAAGTTTTAACCATTCGAAATGATTCAACAATCACTTTGGTTGTCATGGGGAATTTTTTGTTTACAACCCCAAATTTTCCCCGATTTTCCGTTTCTTTCATCGCTGTTCTCGCAAATACGAATCGAAAGCAATATTCCACGACCGAAATAAGAATCTTCGTTCAATTTCCTTTCTTTCGGTGCTCGTCTCGACTTCGTACGACTTCCGTTACTAATTTAATTCTGCGAAAGAAACAAACCCTGCTTGCGATGAAAAAGAGATTTACGTGCAATCCTTATGGAAATCTATCTTGGTCGTCCTGGTTCGAACCCAGCAGAACTGGCGAATGAATTTTATACTCATGGTCAGCTTCGGGACCTGGAGAATACGTGTGACAAATTTGGTCGACTTCAGACCAGTAGCAGACCAAAATGAAGAAAATATCCGTGGGTGTTGAATTTTACGAGGTGTAATATCAGTGCGAAAAATTGCAAGTGCTGATAGCACGAGTAAAATATCCCTTGCATTCTGCAAGCATGATAATGGCACAAATTTTAAGTCGAAATCATATCGAGAGGGTCCTAAAAAAAAGGATTGAAAATATTCGTAGAATTCGCTGCGATTTATCCGTCCGGAATCAAACCCGGGTCTTCCTGTTGATACTATGCAGCACAACAGAAGATCACAATAGAAATATTGGCTGCAACTGCCTCAAACAACGTCCTACTTTTCACAAATATTCCTTATGTGAGAAATTGTAATCTGCTCTGGCATCGAACCCAGGAACAGCATGGTCTTATGTAATTTTTTATCTTAAAGGGATTCTTAATATACATCTCCTAGCAGAGCAACAACTTCCTATCATTTCGATAAGTGCATCAAAAAAAATAATGAAAAACCATCCCAATGTATTTTAAATGGCAGATTTTTGCATGGTCCTAGCATCGAACCCAGGATATTTTCCATGAAAGTCATTAATGTTATCGATAGATCATGACCATATTTATAGGCTCCTAGAGTTTTGATTCTCTACGTATCCGGGAAGTATCTTTTAAAAATTCCCGAAAATCGAAGCAATGCTTTTAAATGGGAACAATCGGGACTTTGGGGCCCTCTGGAATCGAACCCATGACACTGAGGATCAAAATCGCAATTTTTCTGGAGATTACACGTTATGGCCAATTCGTCGTAAAAATTTCAAGTCAATGACGCTTGTGGTTTAGGCTGTGAATTAGTATCCTATCTATCTATCTATATATATGAATGAATCCGGAGAAGGAATTATATATAATAGATGAAACGGATAAATTGCGACGGCACGTCGGAAAAAATATTCCCTCACGAAGGTGCAGCAGATGTTTCAATTAATGAAAGAAAATGGAAGTGTTTGCCTTTAAAACTTGAATTAGGCTCCGATAGCTGGAGAATATCATAAGGTTTATTATCAGTAAGTATAAACGTTACTATTCAATTATATATATATTGAAAATAAGGGTAAATAGTTTCTCTGAGTCGGAAAAATGTGGACCTAAGACAGTTTAGTTTTCAGCTTCATAGACCTCGAGTATTTTTACGGGATAACACATCGGATTCAACAATGGGATCGGTCGTCAGGGGATTGAGTTGTTTATAGCCTCGAATTTTAGCTAAATGTTCGTATATATCTCCCGTATACAAATATATGAGAGTTTAGTTCAACAATCACCTTCGTCGTTAGGGAATTGTTTACGCCCACAAAATCACACGAATTTTCCTTTTTTAGTCTTAATTCTCTCAATTTCGTCTCGAATTCGATATTCCACGACCGAAATAAGAATCTTCGTTCAATTTCCTTTCTTTTGGTGTTCATCTCGATTTCGTACGATCATTATTTCTGATTTAATTCCGCGAAAGAAAAAATGTCTGCAATCGATCAAAACGAACTTTACGTGCATTTCTTATGAGAGAGACGATTCGAGTCGTCCAGAGTCGAACCAAGGATACTCTGGACAAAGAAACATCAATATGTCAATGCTCCATAGGACCTTCAACGACTCCCAAGTATTTAAAATCGTATCCTACTACAGAAACTGCATGAAACTTCAGTTCGAAAACTCTTTCCCATTTAATAATAAGAAAGTTGAGTTCAACAATCAACTTTGTTGTTAGGGAATTGTTTACACCCACAGAACGACCCACCTTTAACGTCTTTTTTGTCTTAATTCTCGTAATTTCGACTCGAATACGATATTCCACGGCTGAAATAAGAATCTTTGTTCAATTTCCTTTCTCGTGGTGCTTGTCTCGTCTTTGTACGACCTGCGTAACTAATTTAATTTTGCGAAAGAAACAAAGTCTGCAAGAGATAAAAAATGAGTTTTACGTGTAATTTAAATGGAAACGATATGTGGGCTATTTGGTTCGAATCCGGGCGATTCCGGGGATGAAAATAGTCTTTCCCCTGGGGTTTTCAGCATGTAGAAATCCAACGCCGTTCACCGCGTCGCTCTAAACCTTACCGTTTGTGAGATAGAGGGGGGCAGACAGACGGACGGACACTTCGGAAATTATACATATAGAATACGACGTGGTAGCCTTTTTTTCTAACCTAACGTATAAATTACGACATTTAAGATGCTATTAAACATTACAGCTATGAAACCAATGTTTATGAATTTCGTGAGGAGAACATCTAATTAATGCAATTACTTTTGTGATTTTGTGTTTGAAAATACATTTGTCAATACGCCTGAAATAAGTCACAGGTCAAATGGTAAGAGTGAACTAGAATTCTGGGGCCTCCGATGTCTATAAATATATCCTGCACCCGATCATAGTGAAATTTGCGTGTATTTCTTACGGAAATCTATCACAGCGATCCTGGTTCGAACCCAGCTAAATTCTTGAATAGAAATGCGACAGTACTTCCCTCCTGATCCCAGAGAACACGCATGCAAAGTTTGAGACAAATCGGACGAACGGTGTGGACTCCAAGACAAACACACAAACCCAATGAATTTCTGTTTTATAACGAGTAGAATACACATGCAAAGTGTAGACTGTCTGCCTTCAAGGTAAAGACTTCGAAAGAATTATGAAAATTCAATCAATATGTTTTAATTGGGAGATATGTTTACTGTCCGGCATCGAACCCGGGTCTACCTGGAGATAATTACTATGCAGCACAACAGAAGGTCACCATCTCTAACCATGTGCGAAAATTCAAGCAGAAATATTGGCCGCAGCTGCCTTAAACGATGTTTTACTTTTCCCATATATTCCTTGTGTGGGAGTTTGTAATGTGCTCTGGCATCGAACCCAGGAATAGCATGGTCTTATGTAATTTTTTTTCTTAAACCGAGTCTTAATAAACATTTTCTAGCCAAGCACGAACTCCCTATCATTTCGATAAGGGCATCGAAATAAATAATGAAAAACTACCTCTATGTATTTTAAATGACATATTTTTGCATCGTCCTAGCATCGAACTCAAGATAATTTCTGTAAAAGTCATTCATGTCTTCGATAGATCATGAACATAAATATAGGCTCCTTGAGTTTTGATTCTCTACCTATCTGGGAAATATTTTTTAGAAATTCCCGAAAATCCCCGCCATGTATTCTTATGGAGAAAATCGCGACTTTGGGGCCTTCTGGAATCGGACCCATGACACTGAGGATCAAAATCGCAATTTTTCTGGCGGTTACACGTTATGGCCAATATGTCGTTAAAATTTCAAGTCGATGACGCTTGTGGTTTAGGCTGTGAATTAGTATCCTATCTATCTATCTATCTATATCCTTGAATGAATCCGGAGAAGCATCTATATATAAAAGATAATAAGCATCTATGTATAATGATGTATATTCCGTCGTTTAATTTAGATTTAGATAGACTTACAATAAATCGGTAAACATTTTTATTTTGCATCACAGGCAATACATAAGTAAAAAAGTAACAAGTCTTAAAAATCAGAAATTTTCGTTATGTTTTGCACTTGGAGCGAATTTCATACTTAAAAAAAAACGTGCGAATTCTTTTGCTCGGCCAATTTTCTCACAATTTTTGAGTCTCGTTGTGTTTGGAATACTAATTGTTGATTTTGGAATACTATGTTTATGCTACAGAGCTCCACAAATAACTGAAGGATATGAGAATAAGCATAGTTTATAGAAATCGTGATAAAACTTTTCCGCTGAAGCTTGGGAAGTCCCGATTCATAGAGAATATTTAGGAAAACCCACGGCGGACAACCAGGAGGAACGGCAATGCGAAAAAGGGAAGAGTGGACAACACGTGTCTGAATGGGGGAGGAACTGCGTCTCTTCACAACACCGAAGTACCCTCGGCCGTATTAGAGGCCGAAGCTCAAGGTATCGAGAGCGAAGCAAACGTTTAATTTCTGCGACGAGTTTGGTTAGGCTAGAGAATAAATCTTAGCCGATAGAGTGCTTTAGATAAAAAAGGAATTAATATTATTATTATTTATGCAGGTGTTATAATTAAGCACTTCAAATAAGAGCATAAAAATTGAAGAAATGTACAAATCCTTAGGCATACTACCTCTGGACAAACTCCTTACCGACATAATCATACAAGATAATTATTTTAATGACACTTACAAAATACTGAATACAAGAAAACATGTTATGGAAGGTAGAAAACAAGATATGAGCCATCTTTTATAAATCCTTTCGGTAGAAACAAGCTTGAAAATGTATTACCAAATATCTTTAATAAATTACCAAAAACCTTAGGACTTTGACAAGTGAAAATAAAAATAAAAGAGTATCTTGAGAATATTATGGTATAAAAATATGTACGATTAGTTTATTTTGTTAATACCAATGTGCCTATCTCCGTATATAATCATGTAAAACCCAAATCTCTCTTAAAACTCAGGAACCGCCTGAAGAGCCAATTATTGGCTCAGGTGGACCTTAAAGTATATCCAGAAAATGAATCTCCTGTATATTACTGTATTATTATTATATTTCTTTATTATTTTATTTTTTCATGTATACTACTGATTCAATTTAATGTAAATGTACTTAATAAACGCTATATATTAAAAATAATTGCTGTGGACAAAAAATAAATGGACAACTAGTCCGGTGGTAACACTTTGCAAGTTTGTCCACAATTTTCCAAATAACGTATAGAACAATTTCACAAATTAAAGTCGTACACAATACAGTGATACTGTCTGAATTATAATCGTATAACAAATTTCCATCCCTTTAAAATAAAAAACACAATTTTTACATGAACTATTCCCGTTCAATACATGGTCGTCTAAAGATACAAATATATCTTATTCATATACGAATAACAATTTTGCAACTATAAATTTTTAAGCCTATTTTTAGATTATTTTATACTTTTCGGGTTTAAGCACTCGTAACCTATTCCATTCATTTATCCCTCTATTTATGAATGAAAATTTCGCTGCATCCGTTCTTTGCTTCCTCAGTTTTAACTTATACTCGTGTCCTATGTTTCCATTCCGGTCTTCCCAAGCATCACCTCCTGTTCTAGTCTTAAATACGCCCATCTGTTAACTTTTCTCCGACGTATCCCAGCCGAGGATTCCCAGCATCTCACCCACGCTGCCCATGTGCCTACCCAACACATATCTTGCTGCCTTTCATTGAACTTTTTCAATTTTCCTATTATTTAATTTGTCATGCGGATCCCACACATTGGTTGCGTACTCTACAATTGGCCTCACTATCGATTTGTACCCCAATTCCTTCGTTTCTACTTCCCTTCGAATTTCTCATTACGAAGTGCAGCGTTTTTACTTTTTTGACGCAATTTTATTATTTCAGAGGTAGTAGAAATGCAGAGATGGCATTAGAGGTAAGAAATCTGCAGCCGAATCCGTCGAAGTAATGGAATAAAATTAAAAAATCTGTTGTGGCCAACACATGAATTTCTCCGTATTTATTGAAAACATAAGCCTATGCCGGGAATATAAAAAATAACTCCAAAACAATGAGTGTTACAGGAAAATGTTTCATACAAAAGTTGTAGTAAAGTACATTATCTGTAACTTTTGTATGTCATTCTATATACCTAAATTGTATTCTGACGGAGATATGTATGAAAAACTCCCATTAATGGATAAACAACTACTTCCGGTTGACCATTATTGAGAAATAACTCCTAAACAATCAGTGTTACGAAAAAATGTTTTATACAAAAGTTGTAGTAAAGTACATTATCTATAACTTTTGTGTGTAAATGTATATACCTATATTGCATTTTTACAGAGATATTTAAGAAACGAAATTTTGATCCGGATAAACCGCAACTTCCGGTTAAGCAATATTCACCAAAACTTAATCTACTCTTGGCATTGTTAGGAAAATTCTAAATATGAATTTTGGAAATGATCGGAGAATTACTTTTTAAGATAGAGCGCTCACAAACTTTTTAACCACAGACAGACATGTTCGGGAAAATAGCTAAAACGAGCTCTATGGGCCCCAAAACATATATTTCCGTCAAAATCTGGAGGTAGAATTTTTTTGCGAACACAATACTTTCTCTAAACTACGTACTATAGGGAAAAAGTAAAAAAAATGTTATCTTTCGACGGGTCTTTCACAGGACGCAAAATCGAAAAATATACGAGAAAACAATAAAAATATATAAAATATAACAAAAAGAAGAGGTATCTAATTTAACTGAAGCTTAAATACTAATATTATAATGCATCAGAGAAGTACACGGGTTCAGGGAAAACAACTCCAAGATAAGATAGACAATACTTTGTAAAACAACAATTATTGACTACAGCTGCCTCCTACTCATAGAAAAATGAACGATCATGATTTTTATAAAAATTGGACCTTGCCGCTGACGAAAAGCTATCACAACAAAAATATCTTAGCGACGTTTATAAATTAAAGTAACGTTGCTAGGTGATTGAAAATGCTTTTATTTTTTCTGAAATTTGTTGATCTGAAAAAACAAATTGTGGTGTTTTTATTACGCTTCCTATATTTGATGTTACTAATTTTCACAGAGTCTCATTTAAGCAAAGGAATAATGTTGGGCACACTTTAGAATAAACATTAAAAGCATTGGAAATGTTATTAACTGTAAATTATACGAAATATTGAATTGAATTTATTTAAAACTGTGCTGTTTACACCTAAGGAAAATGCTTTCACAGCTGCAGATCAACGAAACATGATATTTTCATTAAAAACATATTGATAACGATAAATGTTAGTGAAAAACAAAACCTATTTCTTCGTGGAATTAATTCGAGATTTTGTGATAATGGAAAGAAAGTTTTGCGAATTTATTGCAAAATATCAAAGCTGAATTCGCTTAAGCAAAGATGTCACGAGTAATCAAAAATATGACAAAAATACGTAAATAATACGATTATGTATTGCACATTTATTTAAATAATACCAAAATTACATTTCCCTCTCTTACAAATGAAGCGAAAATCACCAAAATAAAAGAAATGCTTATTATAACTGTTAAAAATAGCCTTATTTCGCTAAAACGGCCAAAATTCGCGTTATTTGTAGGTTGTATCGCTAATTGCGAAAAACAAAAACACCTCTAATTATTAGTAAATATCGATATACGGTCAAAACGTCGATATACTGTCAAAGTTTTCAATATAATTGTCAAAACCTTTCGGCTAACTGTAGCGTCGAAATAAGAAGGAAACACGATGAAGCTCGGATGAAAACGGGAAAAGTAGCACGAGACATATATCGGGCATGTCAGTGGTATTATATTCTTCGTGTGAAGATCAATACTTGTTTGCTTTCGTTTGCAAAAGGATATTTTGTTCCTTTAGCTACAGTTGCTCAGGGAAGACGCCATTTGTCGACGCGAGAAGACTAAGAAAATTCAACCCCACTTACATTTACATTATAAACCCCGCGAGCCGCACTAAGGCGTATGGCAGAAGGTGATAAACACTAAGCTACATAAATAATTGTCAAGTTAGCGCACCTCGTACTATCCGAAATAAGGGACCAGTAAGGTTTCTTACGCGCTCCACAAACATAATTCCCGCGCAGTACCAAATCTCAGGGCATCCATTAGAGTTAGTGCACGACAACAAATACCTAGGAGTCACGTTTAGCAGTAACTTATGTCTTAAATAACATATTCGAGATAGGAAAGCGAATAGAGTGCAAAGATTAACTACGTTGAGAGGAAATAGAGTCAAAGAAATAGCTTCCGATTCTAGAATACTGCTCTGCGGTTTGGGAGGACGTAGCCTCAGATTTAGAGATGGTCCAGCGTAGATTCGATTGCGGGGATCTCAGGTTCGATAGCAGCGGCAATGATAGAGTCCCTCGGTTGGAATTCACTACAGATGATCTGAATATCGTCGGAAACTTTTCGAGAAGTGCATTCGTTCAGAATTTATAGACGAAGTAAGTGAAATGTTAGTGCCAGTAAGTTGCGATCTCCGAGAGGCATCGACGAAGCGTTATAGGGAAGTAATCGCAAGGACGGATAATTACTTTTGGTCGTTTTTTCCCCAGGCTATTAGAGATTCTAATAGGGATGAATGAATGATGGTGGTGTATTACACCCCCTGCCGTACGCCTCTGGCTGCTTGCGGGGTATATATCTAAATCTAAATAAGGGACCAATATCTGTTGTCGCTATAATCTCGCGATATCTCTTTTTCGTCTGAAAATCGCCTTCGTTGAGAGTTGGGATCACGACGTCTCTTATTTCGTCCTCAAAATCACTGCTTAAAATTTCTCCAATGATTTTCGCCTATTCCCAGTTCTTCTTTTCCGGAAGAAACTCCCGAGGGCTTCGATCGTTTCTTTCTGCAATCGAATCTATAGTCTCCCTTTGTAGAGGACGAACCAGTGAAAAGTAAGCTCGCTACCCCTGAGGACGCGGTTACGTAGAGTCCTATCCGCTGACCCAGCTATGTTCTGGATGTGCATTTTAAACGAACTGCTGAAGAGGACGTATTTGCACAGCTTAACGTATCTATCAGGAGGTTTCAATTAAGCTTGTGTTTCAGGAGCCATTGCTACACGTTTTTCAAAATTTAAACCGAGATCTTCGTCATCACCATGTGGTGTTCAGCCCCGAAGCAGATCCCGCACCCCGTCTACGTTCCCCTCTGTCCATAGTCTCTCTATAGTTGTCTATTTTCACCTCATCCACCGTATTTATTCTTCTTCTCTTATTCTCTCCTCCCACTGCGCCTTCTAATGCCACATGCAGTACTCCATTCCCTCTTAATTGTGTGGCCCAAACAGTTAGCTTTCCTTTTTCGTATTTCCTTCACTTTATCTCCTCGTCCCTCACCTTCTCCACACCCACATTTCAAACGCCTCAATTCTCTTCCTTTCCCACTTCCTTAACGTCCATGTCTCACATCCCTAAATTGCTCCAAACATAACACTTTGCCAACCTTTTTCTCAGCCCCAGATCAAGATTCTTACTGCATAATAAGTTTCTCTTTTGGCTGAAGGCCTCTTTTGCTATTCTTGCTTTTATTTCTGCAACACTTCTCCAATTATCTGTTATCATAGTTCCTAGGTACCTATAGTTTTTAACTTTCTCTAATATGCCTTCATTTATTCTCACATTTTTATGATCTCCACAGTTTACTGACATCACCTTTGTCTTTCCTATCCTTATCTTCACCCCTTTTTCCAGAACCTTTAGCAGCCTTTGCAGTGCATGTCATCAGCCAATATTACTGTATCATCTGCATATCTTGTATATTTCTTATCTTCCTCCCTCCAATACTATCTCCTTCCCATCAAATACTTTCTGGATCATTTCCTCGAAGTATATATTAAAGAACGAAAGGTGACAGACAGCATCCCTGACTCCTCTACCAAGATCCGCCCATTTTGTCACATCCTCATTTATTTGTAAATCGGCTTTTTTTTCATATACAATTCTCTAATAAGCTTCCTTTCCTTCCAACCCCTTTTCCTTTAGAATTTCCACCATTTTCTCCCGTTTGACCCGATCAAATGCGTTTTCCAAATCAATGAAACGCAGAGCTATTCCTTTTCCTCTCTCTTTCTCCAACCGTTCTCAGCAATGGCGTCCTCTCCCTTGATCTTCATACCATTAAGAAATGATGTCCAAGTCGGCCTCTAATATATCCGTACGTATTCTGCATTTTTAATTTTTCTGATGTGGCCAACACATGACTTTCTCCGCATTTATTGAAAACAGAAGCCTATGCCGGTAATATATAAAAAACTCAAAAACAATGAGTGTTACAGACAAATGTTTAATACAAAAGTTGTAGTAAAATACATTATCTATAACTTTGGTACATAATTGTATATACCTAAATTGCATTCTGACAGAGATATGTATGAAAAACTTCCATTTCTGGATAAACAACAACTTCCGGTTAAACAATATTCAAGAATAACTCCTAAACAATCAGTGTTACGAAAAAATGTTTCATACAAAAGTTGTAGTAAAGTACATTATCTATAACTTTTGGGGTTAATTATATATGCCTACATTGAATTCTGACAGAGATATTTAAGAAACAAAATTTTGTTCCGGATAGACCGCAACTTCCGGTTAAGCGATATTCATCAAATTCTAACCAACTCTTGAAATTGTTAGGAAAATTCTCAATATAAAATTTGGAAATGATCGGATAATCACTTTTTAAGATAGAGCGCACACAAACTTTTTAACCACAGACAGACAGACACACATACAGACATGTTCGGGAAAATAGTGGAAACGTGCTCTATGGGCCCCAAAACATCTATTTCCGTCGAAATCTGGAGGTCGAATTTTTTTGCGAATACAATACTTTCTCTGTACTACGGGAGAAAGTAAAAATAAATCAAGTTAGCGAATATGCGAAGTAAGGGTTTGAACTCAGGGTGGAAAGGGAACGGGTTGACCCCCCGTTGACCTGTATTTAAATCTTTTCTTTTGGTATACATCGGTTCTTTTTCTGTTCGCCTTAAACAAAACCCCGTAAGACACTACACGTTCGGGACCGTGACACTGTTCGTGTTATCGTGGATTGATTGTATATGAAATTAGGCGCTGATACGACAAATAGTTTTCACGTTAGAGAGCCCACGAAGTATATAACCAGTAACTTTTCCGGTTAATCGGTATTTCACGAATAACTCCTAAACAATAAGTGATACAAAAATATGTTTAATACAAAAGTTATAGTAAATTACATTTTCTAAAATTTTTATAAATAATAGTATATACCTAAATATCATATTTAAGGAGATAATTTGCCAAAACGGAAATTTGCTTCGAATAATGAAGCTCGACTTCCGGTTAACCGATTTACTCCAAAAACTAATTGTCTCTAAGGACACCAACCAAATTGCTATGTATGAAATTTGGTGTTGATACGACTAATAGTTTTTATGTTAGAGCGCCCACAAAGTACATAATCAGCTACTTCCGGTTTATCAGTATTTCACGAATAACTCCTAAACAATAAGTGATACAAAAATATGTTTCATACAAAAGTTATAGTAAATTTTATTTTCTAAAACTTTTATATTAACAGTATATATCTAAAGAGCATATTAATGGAGATATTTTGCGAAAACGGAAATGAGCTTCGAAGAATAAAGCTCGACTTCCGGTAGAATTTATATTTATATCCATCGATGTCTGTCTCGAGGATTTTCTTTCGCTGGTCGTGAATAATCAGACCCCCTGAATATCATTTTCTTTCTTCCGACTTAATCTCGATTCCAATGTTCACAACATCGGAACCTTTGGGAGCGATTACTCTGCCTCCTGGCGGTAAGAGAGGCCATTCCAGACTCGAAACCCTTCAATTTGGGCCAATTCCATCCGGAGAGATCACAATCAAAGAAACGCCGATGATATTATTCCATCGCTCGTGAATTACGACTAATTGCGACCTCGCCATTGTCGGGTTGCCGAGGGAACGGAATTTCTGAAACAATGGCTGCTCTCCCAGGAACGGTTGCCACAAGGGCTTTGAGAAGGAAAGACGCTTTTTTTTGAGGAATGAATTCGTAACGTGGATTCCACGGTGGATCGACAACTGAGCGGACGCGACAACTGATCGCTACGACAACTGACCGCGTGACAACTGAGCGAGTACCAGCTATTAACAACTATTAACTATAGTGACTATTAATTATCGTACCAACACAAAGGAATTGATGGACAAAGGAAGTCCGGATGGATACAGAAAGGAAGGAAATTAAATGAAGGTTTTTTTTCGCGAGATGTGCTTTCAAAATAATCCAAATCCACGCGCAGTTTCCACCGCCAGTATTGTCGAAAGGCGTTTAATATTTCGTCGCTGTCCGCTTTCTAACGCTTCGTTCTGAGGAGAGAAAAGTTGAATTACGTTTCGGTAATCGGCTCAAAAACTTGTCCAATTAATCGGCTTTACGCCACGAAATTTTTATTCATCTATCTCTATGGCAACGTGACTAAAATTAGATTTATAAAACCTTCCATTACTTCCCGGATTGCCCGTTATTATCATCACAAACCTAAAGAAGTCATTGAAAAAAACTCGTATGCAGCACGCCTTCGCAATGCGCGGAAAAGAAAAAGAAAATCTCTATACGTAAAAGCTGTCGCCGCCATATTATATCATTTGGCGACGTCATAGCAACTGCGGTCGAACCTCGATAACTCGAACCTCGTTAACTCGAATACTTCGATAGCTCGAAGAATACTTCCGGCCCTTGAGAAAACCTCGATTAGTCGAAGACAAAACAGTGCATAACTCGATTGTTTTCCTGACGACACACAGTGGGCTAGAATCGAAAAAAGTGGGTGGGTTTTTTGAGTGAGGACTTTGAAACTTCGCATGGTCATTCTTTAATAAATTCTGCATATAACCGCGAAATCATTTTTGTTGATTATAGCGCATTACTGTTCTACAGGGGGTCAAAGTTGACCAAATTTTGCGAAAAATGCCGGTCACAGATTTTTCGCGAAATTCTTCAACTTCAAACCGATGCTGAACCCAAACTAGGAAGATCATCGGGTAAAATATGATGCCATATTATAAATATGTTTCCTGTCCCTCATAATACTTGGTTTCAATGACCTCTGTTGAATATTTATATACTTTACTTTACAAAATGGCGGACCCTTATTTTGGAAACCAGTTTTACCTAAAGCGAGGAAAAAGGTAGATTGAGACACCGTGTGACACGGGATTACTTACATCACAATAAGCTATGAACCTTCCTTAATGGGAATCTGAAATAAAATCTTGCCCCAATTTGCCCCAATAATTAATAAATCGACTTTTCGACAACGCTACAAGGGCCGAATACGCTCGGCGGAGCACCGTCTTCCGCTACGCTGTCGTGTTTTGAGAGGAACAACGAACCAATACGATTCTGATTCGTTTTTTTGTAGATTTTAAGCATTATTATACTTTGTACATATCTTAGATATCAATATTTATTGGAAATTAACCATTTCTTGTAGGCTGATAATTGAAAAAGATCAATTGGGCTATCCTTTAAGCATGGGACCACGTCAGCGATATTAATATCATATATTAGTTTACTTTTGTGCGATAATGCTAAATGTTTACTTAATCATGAAGTCAGAGTTTTAAGTGAGTCCCTAATGACTTATACGGTGTTTTTATACATTAACTTCCCTATTAAATGCATTCCTCGTCTGAAGAATCTTCATCCCGTAAGCCAATTTCGAATCACCAACCAATTTCGTACCTGATGAATCGTTAAGCTAACGCAGAGGCACCATGGAAGTCATGAAAAGGAATTCGTTGGATTTTTCTCCTTTTTCCCAGACCTGTTTGTGTTCTGAGAATGGCCAGAACTACCATCAAAACCATATTTGCAAATAAGCGTGGCATTGGTTTTCTTTTTTGATGACGGATCGGTCGGTACCGATGCCACAGTGCCGCGTGCAACAAAAGTGCTTGCAAATCAACTTCACCTACATCTTCCGTGACCGTGAATATCATTCGGATATGTTACATATTTGTCGGTTCTAACCGTATCATAGCTAGGATACAGACCGTGATTTATAGCCGTTTTTCTTAACATTTGTTATTGGTTTTTAGTCAACTCCGAAGATATTATGAGCAGTAAGGCCTCTTCTCCTCACAACTCAGACTGAACATGGTCAGTTTTCCTCCACCTAGAAAGTACCTGCCCTTCTTGTAGCAAAAGACAACCATGCTGCAGAGTATGAAGATCTAATGCTTTCTGTTTCCCTCCGCTTTGATCTGTCACTGGAATGATGGAAATCTATTTCCGGCCGCTCTATTGTGTCTGCCGAAGCAATTAATGCAAGTTCAGATCATTAATCTCCAGGATTATAAATTGTTACATTAAAAATAATAAAAATTTCAAATTACTCTGATATGAGTACCTGGAGTCTGAGGTCCTGAGGTATGTAGGTTCTGGATTACGATACCAGGAAAGATAATTGCTTCATTAAGCTAATCGGAATTTTTACTTTCTCCATATACGAAGTATAGAGAAAGTATTCTTTTCATGAAAAAATCGACTTCGAGATTTCAACGGAAATACATGTTTTGGGGTCCCTAGAACACGTTTTGACCATTTTCGGAATGATGTCTGTGTGTATGTGTGTGTGTGTGTATGTGTGTGTGTGTGTGTGTGATAGTGGGCGCTCTAACGTGAAAACTGTTAGTCGTATCAATACCAAACTTCATATGTAGTACTGTGGTGTGTGCTGTCAGAGTTGATTAGTTTTTGGAGTAAATCGGTTAACCGGAAGTCGAGCATTCTTCATCAAAGCTCATTTCCGGTTTTCAAAATATCTCCATAAATATGAGGTATAGGTATATTGTGTACCTTATAAAAGTTTTAGATAATGTGTATTACTATAACTTTTGCATTTAACATATTTTTGTATCACCGGTTGATTAGGAGTTATTCGTGAAATACTGATAAACCGGAAGAAGATGATTATGTACTTTGTGGGCGCTCTAACATGAAAACCATTCGTTGTATCAACACCAAATTTCATATATAGTACTTTTATTACAGTCCTTAGAGTTGATAAGTTTTTGGAGTGAATCGGATAACCGGAAGTTGAGCTTCATTCTTCAAAGCTCATTTCCGGTTTTCAAAATATCTCCATAAATATGATATTTAGGTATATACTATTATTAAAGGTTTTAGAAAATATAATTAACAATAACTTTTGTATGAAACATATTTTTGTATCATTGATTTTTTAGGAGTTATTCTTGAAATACTGATAAACTGGAAGTTGCTGATTATATACTTTTTGTCACCCTGTCATTGTAACGGCGACTTAGTTCCCATTTCCTTGAATAGAGCCCAAAACAATTCAGGCGCAGATATTCAGCAAGAGCCCCTCTTCGAATCATTTTAATTGTAGTTTCTACGTCAAATAATTAGATACCCACTGCTTTTTTAGAGAAAATGACTCATTTTTTAACTCCATCATTTTATTATGAAGCATTAACCGATTAATGACCATATCAGTCATGTTTTTTGCAGAAATCTATGTCTATGTCTATTTTAGAACCCTGCAAGCCGCCTTTCAGCGTGTGGCAGGGGGTGCAAGCACCTTGACTCTATTTTCCTAAACGGTTGCTTTCACGTATACTTCGCGGAAAAAATGAATTATTGAAACGATTCGTTTTAGCATCTATTTCCCTAATCTTTCGGGCAGTATCAGCACGGCCCATATAACAGGGGGGTCGCATTATATCGGTTACATCATCTGAAAACGTAATTTCTCTGAACTTATTTAATAAATTTATCCTTTGAATTTTTCTTCTAATGATTCCCATCCCGCTTCCTGTAGCATCTGAGTGACACTCGCTGTTTTATCGTAGCAATTCTTTACAAATCGTATCGCCTTCCGTTGTACTTTTTCTAAATCCCGAATATGACATTTCTCGGCGGGGTCCCATACGCTACATGCATACATGAAATAATAATTAAGTTCCGTAATAATACACTGAAAACAATGGAGTTTATTGCAATATATGAAAATGCAACATGGATTTCGTAACTATATGTTTCCTTCAGTAATACATGCAGGACAAAGGGAGTAGAAAGAACAATTGAGAGGTCTTCTTAAAACGATCAGAAAATGCATCACATTTTATCACCATATAACACTGAGTAAAAGGGAAAATATAAAAAAATACCTCGCGAGACAATTTCTATGGAATACCTAAAACCTCACACTAGTAATGCTACCAGGAGATTGTCGAAGACTTATTGTTTCACAGAACTGTCGTAGCTAAGGAGAGAGCACAAAAAACAACCTCTTTTTATCCAATGTTCAACTATTCCTATGCTTGCAAGGAAAAATCACGGACATGCAATTCGATGGGTGCCGTTAATCCGGAAAGAAACACAGCTGCCTGTAATAAAACGACCCCTTTGCCGAACTTTTCCAGAGCCCCAGAGCACGGTCGCCAAAGCAACTCCAGATGTGGGCAAATTTCGTATTTTAGGAAAATGCTTCGCTATATTCCACCATTTTCCTAATATTTCAACCTATATTTTTATTACTGTAACGAAATTACGCAAAGTGAAGGCTTTTTCTTTCGATTTTGTAAGAAAATATGGAGTATTGTGGAGAGTGAAGAAGCATTCAGTATCAAAATCAAAAACATATCTTAAGCAAGTTCTAACTTACGAAATAAACTAAATAAAATAGATTTATAACATATGTAAAAAGTATAATAATGCTTAAAATCCACAAAAAACGAATTGCAGTGATATCAAACCTCAATTTTATGAGGTTTGATATCACGGCAAAAAAATGGAAATATTGTGACGATAAAGTGCACAAAAATACAGTTTATGACGGCTAGTTAGGCTTCACTTATCGTACGAGATATTTTAAGTTCAAGAATGGATTGGAAGGAATTGCATGAAAGCACTGTTGAAAGGAATCGGTGACTAAGTAAAGTTTCAAAATCAATACAATTAAGTGCAAATTTAGGATGATAAAGTGCAAAAAAATTGGCGAATTGTGATGGTTGGTTTAGAAGTACTTGCTACAAGATCGGGAGAAATAGAGCGATAGAAAAGTAATTGAATAAAGGTTTACACCAGTACGAATAATCGCAAATGTCGTGTCGGAGTATTAACGTAATAGATTTTTCAAATGAAGAAACAAAACAGAAGTAATAGCTTCAGAAACATGACAACGACACCGATGGAAAGGCAACGAAACAAGCTGTAACATACGTACAAATAATTGCGAATATCGAGGCATTATAATGCAAAAATCAATTGTGTCGTGGAGTCTAAAAATACGATTCCATGCAACGCAGTTGATGTTTCCAATAAAGAAATGAAGCAAACTTAATTGCCTCAGAAACTTGAAATAGTCATCGATATAAAGAACATTGAATACGTTGTAACACCAGTGCAAATAATTCCAATATTTGCGATAGTAGTTTGCAAAAAATGGGTAAATTGTGTGAGCTCGCGAGAGGGCGAGCGATGTTTTCCAATTGAAGAAATACAGTAGAAATATTTGTCTGAGAAACTTGAGACAGACATGGACGGAAAGAGAATTTCATTAGGTTTGGCATCAGTGCAAATAATTCCAATATTTGCGATAGTAATTTGCAAAAATGGGTAAATTGCGTGGGCGAGTCGGAAAAATCAGAATTGGCATGAGAGATATTTGAAATTCAGGAATGGATTAAAAGTAATTGCGTAAAAGTACTTCGAAAAGGAATTGAATAAGGCTTAAGAAATCAGTGCAAATATTGCCATAATGTTGTGCAAATATGGTGTAAATTGTGTCTGAGAGTAGGAATATGTGGGACCTCAGATGACGCGATACATTTTCCAAATAAAGTAAAAAAATAAATGAAGCGGAAGTTATTTGAAACTTGAAAAAGGCATCTGTGGATAGGGAATTTCATGAGATTTGGTATCAGTGTAAGTACTGTGACGATAAAGTGCGAAAACTTTATGAGGGCTAGTCGAAAAATAGGACTTCACTTAGCGTAAGAGCTATTTATTTTAAATTCAAGGAACAGATTGAAAGTAATTGCTCAAAGAAGACATCACATTGCTTTGATTTTCGGGAATTTATAAAAAATACTTCCCGGGTAGGTAGAGAATCAAAACTCTAGGAACCTATACATATGGTCATAATCTATCGATAACATGAATGACTTTCACTGAAGATATCCTGGGTTCGATGCTAGGACGATGCAAATATCTGCCCTTTAAAATACATGGGAGTGGTTTTTCATTATTTTTTTTGATGCATCTATCGAAATGACAGGAAGTTCTTGCTTTGCTAGAAGATGTATATTAAGACTCGGTTTAAGAAAAAAAATTAAATAAGACCGTACTGCTCCTGGGTTCGATACCAGAACACATTACAATTTCTCTCATAAGGAATACAAGGGAAAAGTAGGACGTCGTTTGAGGCAGTTGCAGCCAATATTTCTGCTTGAATTTTCGCACATAGTTAGAGATGGTGATCTTCTGTTGTGCTGCATAGTAAGTTCACCGGGAAGACCCGGGTTCGAAGCAAGGTGGTAAATATATCTCCCATTTAAAACATATTGGTTGAATTTCATAATTCTCTCGTTGTCTTTACCGTGAAGACAGTTGACACCTTACATGTGTATGTATATTTATGCTATGCTGTAGACCATTTGCTTGCCGTATGCAAGCAGCATTTTACTCGTATAAAGCAAAGATACAAAGTTATTCGCATAAGGTTTAATATTTATAGCACTAATTGCAACATATTTGAGAATTATGAGGAAGTAGGACTTCGCTTAGCGCTACAGATTTTCTAAGCTGATTATTTAAACAAAAAAACTTACGTGATAACTTTACAAGGTTTAGCATCAGGGTCAAATATTACAGTATTTGCGACGGGATTATGCAAAAAAGGAAAAATCAACAACAATCACCTTCGTCGCTAAGGAATTGTTTACGTACACAAAATCACACGAAATTTCTGTCATTTTTGTCTGATTTCTCCCAATTTCGACTCGAATACAATAATCCACGACCGAAATAAGAATCTTTGTTCAATTTCCTTTCTTTTGGTAATAATCTCGATTTCGTACGACCATTATTTCTAATTTAATTCTGCAAAAGAAAAATGTCTGCAATCGATCAAAACGAACTTTACGTGCATTTCTTATGAGAGAGACTATTCGAGTCTTCCGGAGTCGAACCAAGGATACCCTGGAATAATTCCAAATAGAGGATAACTTCTCATGACATCTTCTTTCCTCAACTCCGCAATATGGGGGGTCGAGTGCTTTTTGATTGCTTTTATTTTTTATTTATCGTTTTAACTTTTAAAAATCTAATTATAAAATATATTATTTGTTCTCGTTGTAATATTATTTTGACTTTTGTTGAATTTTTATTATTTTATGGTTTTGCTTTTCAATATTATTTCAATTTTTTCTCCATGTTCTAATTGATATTTAATATCCTTTTTCGTAATATTATTTTCTCAATTTTTCTTATATTTTTTTCCACGCAACAACTGTCTTTTGTCGGATTTTGTTTATCTTTGGTTCTGCATTTTTATTTTTAATTTTTTCTTCTAATTTGTTTAAGTATTTTATTATTCTCTCAATTTTGTGACATCTTTTTCTACATATTTTTTTGTGTTTGTCGGAATTTCGTTAATTTTTTTTGGTGTTGCAATTTCATTTGTTTTTTCGTTGCTGTTGGCAACGCGTGCAAACTTTTTCCTACCCCTTGGTCCCACTGAGGACATGGTGTTGAGTTGGAACTGAATGGCACTCCGAGGACTTCGTAAATCACAAACAAACGGTACCGTTAGTGCCCAGAAGGGAAAAACCTGTCAACAAACATGACCCTTCTTCCTTCGCTTGGGTTCGTTAGAGGCCACCATCTGAGACGAGGGCATTTTTACTTTCTCCACATACGTAGCATAAAGCATTGTTTTCATGAACAAATTTGACTTCGAGATTTCAGCGGAAATACACGTTTTGGGGTCCCTAAAAACACGCCATTTAATGATGTCTGTCTGTGATAGTGGGCGCTCTAACATGAAAACTGTTAGTCGTATCAACACCAAACTCAATATATAGACCTTTTGTTGGTGTCGTTAGAGTTGATCAGTTTTTGGAGTAAATCGGTTAACCGGAAGTCGAGTATTATCCTTCCAAGCGAATTTCCGTTTTTGAAATATTTCTCTATTAATGTGATATTTAAGTATATACAATTACTTATAAAAGTAACAAAAAATTTAATTTTGTACGATTATTATTTGAAAAAACTGATTGTTTAGGAGTTATTCTTGAATAATGGTTAACCGGAAGTTGTTTATCCAGAAATGGAAGGTTTTTCATACTTATCTCTGTCAAAATGCAATTTAGGTATATACATTTACATACGAAAGTTATAGATAATGTATTTTACTACAACTTTTGTATGAAACATTTTTCTGTAACTTTCATTGTTTTGGAGTTATTTATATATATTACCGGCATAGGCTTCTATTTTCAATAAATACGGAGAAAGTCATGTGTTGGCCACAACAGATTTTTTTATGCTAACATGACAGTCTATCCGTATGTAGAAGACAGTCGTTTGGAAAAAGTACCTGTTACTTAGTTGCATGCGGTTAAAATTATCCCTGATTACGTAGAATGTCAACGTAAAAGCTTTTTTGAAAAATACAGGGATGCAGATTACTACATAGTGTCCTGTCAATGATGAATGTGATTAAGTTTTAATGATCGCAGGCCCATTTCAACTTAAGACACGTCTTTTATTTCAGCTTACATCAATGGGATGATGGATCCGCGTAGTATTTTGCTCGGAAAACTTCTCTTTGCTTACTGATTAAATTAATTCAGTTATCAATTAAGCTCCTGAGGCGTCATCTCGGTCTCCCACAACGAATATTTGATGAGCTTTAAAAACCCGGAGCGAAATGATCATTTGCGTAACATGAAAACAGGAATTGGCTCTATGTCGTGAAACGGAATTGAAAATTACGCTGGTGTAAGCGAGACGTGCAATAAGTGAAAATAAACAGTTACGCTAGGAATAAAATGAACTTTGAGGAAACACATAGATTTTGCGCGCCCTTTATATTGCAATTTAAGGGTAAAAATATCGGATGATCAAATATCTCTCTTGTTCCAGCATTTAAGTGTTGTTTAAATACTGATATACGCTCTATGCGAGGACAAAAGTCAGTTATGTCGAACAGACTATGTTGTTTAAGAATAACTCTGGCTTTTACGAATCCCTTTTGAAGTTTGAGTGGAGATAATCTTTAGAAATAGTATTGCTGTTACCTAGCTACGAAGACACGTAGCAACGATTGTTGATTAAGGACGTAAAAGAATCAAAAAAATAATCAGTTATATAGAAGAGTGTTTGTAGTTAAAGATTCAATCTGGCTTTTATTTACATCTTCTGTAAACTAAGCGAAATACAGTTACGAAGAAGAGGTTACATAAGATAAGATCGGGGCTACTACACGGGGTTCGAACCCAGATCGCTCAGATAGTTTTCCATAAAGAACACAAGTAAAATTCATTTTCATCGCATGCAGGGTTTATTTCTTTCGCGAAATTAAATTAGAAGGTATAGCCGCATTTTAACGAGACAAACACCAAAAGAAAGAAAATCGAATGAAGATTCTTATTTCATTTGTGGAATCTTACTTTCGATTCGAATTTGCGAGAATATCAGTGAAATATACGAAATTTTTGTAAAATTGGAGGTTGTAAACAACTCATCCCCCTGACGACCGATCCCATTGTTGAATCCGATGTGTTATCCCGTAAAAATACACGAGCGAAAGGGACCCACTCATAGCTTTCTTCCTCGTAATTTTATCGCACAATGAAACTATAAAGAAAACTATAACGTTTTTTTATCTTTGCTTTGATCTGTATAAGAAGAGAGAAAAATTTTTCTAAGAGTCAATCAAAGAGTGCCGAATTATTGCTTGGAAATATTTATTTTGGAGATTTGGTTTGATTGATGTTGCCCTTTGATGAAAGCAGTCATTGGTGGTCAACTTTCAAATTGCACTTTGCCACTATACTCCCTATACATGTGACTTCTGAAGGAATTAACATTTTTGATAAGTTTGCAGCATCCCGCATGGGTTTCAACTCCAATATTCACAAATATCACGAAGGACTTTGAAGAGATAATTGTTCGTGGCATGTCCGAAAAATTAATCTACACCTGACGCTTGAATTTAAATACTTCGTAAGAATGAAATTTAAAATAATGATTCTTGTTAGCTAAAAGGCTAGGGTAAGATTGACGGCAATGGTAAGACTTATTTAATTTTCTATGAATTAAACAAAAATGGTTGAATTAGCTCAAAAGTGAACTGCATGCTTATTTGCAGCGGATAGATATTTCTACACACCGCAGAGTAATAACTATTGAGGGGACGTAATAACCACAGCTAAAATGCTGCAATTAATTGAAAGCACTCATTAGAGATAAATCATTTATAAACGGCACAACTACAATAACACACATATATAGTTTACTATATAAAGTCATCTATAGATAACATTCTAGAATTAAACGATAGTAAAAAAATCTGAAGTGGCCAGCACATGACTTTCTCCATATATAAGATGTAAATATTTATATACGATAGTATTTTCGAACTCTATATTCCATCTAAACTTGGAGGATGAGTAATTAATTTATATATTATTATCTTTTACGTCACAAACATTATAAATAATGTTTTTCGGGACATTTTCGATGAAAAACGATGAAATGGCAACTCGCCCATAGAGACCAGAGCGCCCACAAAGTACATAATCAGCAACTTCCGGTTTATCAGTATTTCATGAATAACTCCTACACAATTAGTGATACAAAAATATGTTTCATACAAAAAATATAGTAAATTATATTTTTTAAAACCTTTATAAATAATAGTATATACCTAAATATCATATTTATGGAGATATTTTGAAAACCGGAAATGAGCTTTGAAGAATGAAGCTCGACTTCCGGTTAACCGATTTACTCCAAAAACTAATAAACTCTAAAAAAACTAACCAAAGTACTTTATATGAAATTTGGTGTTGATATAATGAATGGTTTTTAAGTTAGAGCGCCCACAAAGTACATAACGGCTACTTCCGGTTTATCGGTATTTCACGAATAACTCCTAAACAATCAGTGATACAAAAATATGTTAAATACAAAAGTTATAGTATATCACATTATATAAAACTTTTATGAGTAATACAATATACGTATATATCATATTTATGGAGATATTTTGAAAACCGGAAATGAGCTTTAATGAATGAAGCTCGACTTCCGGTCAGCCGATTTACTCCAAAAACTAATAAACTCTGACAGCACACACCACAGTGCTATGTATGAAGTTTGGTATTGATACGACCAATAGTTTTTATACAGCATAATGAAAAACTACTTTTCAATGCAACATACTCGATATGCGAAGGCAGTGATTTCGTCAAAATCGGTGGGAGTACGAACAGTAGGAGCTGTTTCCAATGGCCAGCTCAAGAAGAAGCCCTTGCTTCTAAGAAAAATCCATTCGCATAGACATGAACATCATCCAAGTCCCGAATCCGCGAATCTAATGATTGCTCAGCGGGGGTTAGAGAAGGCCCTTACTTTAAAAATCTTCTGTTTGTTGTATTTAACGCGCCAGCCGGAATTTCCCAATAAAACTTATTGTACCAAGCAAACCAGTTTTTCCAGTAAAACTTATTGTATTTTTACAAATCTTTTTACTTTCTTCATATACGAAGTATAGAGAAAGTATTGTTTTCGTGAAAAAATTCGACTTCGAGATTTCAACGGAAATACATGTTTTGGGGTCCCTAGAACACGTCATTTTCGGAATGATGTCTGTGTGTGAGTGATTGTGGGCGCTCTAACGTGAAAACTATTGGTCGTATCAATACCAAACTTCATATATAGCAGTTCAGTGGGTGTTGTCAGAGTTGAGTAGTTTTTGGAGTAAATCGGTCAGCGGAAGTCGAGCTTTATTCTTCGAAGCAAATTTCCGTTTTTGCAGAAATCTCCATTAATATGATATTTAGGTATATCCTATTATTTTTAAAAGTTTTAGAAAGTGTAATTTTCTATAACTTTTGTATTTAACATTTTTTTGTGTCACTTATTGTTTAGGAGTTATTAATGAAATACTGATAAACCGGAAGTTGCTGATCATGTACATTGCGGGCGCTCTGGGCTCTATGGGCGAAAAGTAAATTTCATCGTTTTTCATCGAACATGTCCCGAAAAACATTATTTATAATGTTTGTGACGTAAAAGATAATAATATATAAATTAATCACTCATCTTCAAAGTTTAGATGGAATATAGAGTTCGAAAATACTGTCGTAGATAAATATTTACATCTTGTATATGGAGAAAGTCATGTGCTGGCCACTTCAGATTTTTTTACAGTGTACTGACGGTGTGCAGTTGGAAGGCACCCCTCTATCCTCAAAGAGTTTCACGGCGTTTAATTCTTTATAGCATCATTTCACGTAGGCACTGTTTTTCTCCGCCCTGTTATAAGATAAGGTATAATGTTTCTGTTTAAATGGTTGAATATTTCGAATTAAAGGGCGAAAACTTGTAGCTGTAGGTCCATCTATTAGCCAGTGACTGTGGGCAAAGTGTGTCCCCACTCGAGGGCATCTCTAAGGGAGTAATTGCATTTTTGGTGGTAAACTTAATTTTGATTCCGTCATCTTTGACGGGACTATTCACTGTTACAATAATAGGATATACTAGCATAATAGTACCATCAAATCAATTGTGCTTATCGCTATGTTATACTCATTTATTATATTGCTTAGATACCTCAGAATTGAAACTTCTTGTTCATTGAAATGTCTTAAATCGAATGAACTATAAATGTTTACGTAAAAACCTCACGGAACAATAATATTTACATAACAAAGCGTGATTTCCAAAGCAGTGCATTTTGATGCAACCACACCTTCAGGATTAGATTTCCACGTTTTTCACAAACCCCATTTTCAAAATTCCAAACATTTTCGAATAAAAAGGAATTCAAGTAACGAAACAGCGGCGTAATCACTCGAAGTGAGCTCCGTGACGTAAAATCTCACGGAAAACTTATCATTTCCGAATATAAATTACTCTTTCAAACATTAAATTCTATTTATTTTCATTCATTTTTCAACATCCTTCTGGTAAAGCACGATTCCCGGTGCGGTATGCAGCTTTGTAGCTTCTAACTTTCTTTTCTAAACTGTCTCAATTCAAGTAAACACTCGGAAAAATGAAATAACGAAGTTGCCTCATATATGTCAATGTAAGAACAAGCCATCTTTCAGCCTGTGGCAGGGGGTGCCTTAACTCTTTTATACCCAAACGGTTGCTTTCGCGTATACTTCGCGGAAAAAATGAATTTTTGAAATCGATTCGTTCCAGCATCTATTTCCCTAATCTATCTCGTAGTATCAGAACATATACCAGGGTTATATCTATTAAGAACGTAATGTCTCTGAATTTATTTAATAAATTTATCCTTTGAATTCTGTTATGATTCTCTGTATCATCTGAGTGACACACTCTGTTTTATCGCAGCAATTCTTTGCCTTTCGTTGTACTTTTTCTAAATCCCGAATACGACATTATACTCAAAAGGTGAGGCCTAACTAACGCTAAGTAACATCGCTCGCGAACTTTATCTCCTATTCTCTTAACGAAGTTTTTTAATTGCTTTTCCACATATATTTCGGATGTGGGCACTTCATGATAGGTTATTCGTGAGATTATATATTAATCACCTTAGTGTATATATTTATATATCCGCTGTTAGTAAGTTCCGTAAGAAATACACGGGAGAAATTTTCATATCTTAATTTCGTGCACTTCCCGACATAGGATTGGATTATAAATTATATGGGAGTCTTTTAAAAGTTCAATTGAGCATTGCGTATTCATTTTTGTCTGTCCAGAGTATCCTTGGTTCGACTCTGGACGACTCGAATCGTCTCTCTCATAAGAAATGCACGTAAAGTTCGTTTTGATCGATTGCAGACGTTTTTTCTTTCGCGGAATTAAATCAGAAATAATGGTCGTACAAAATGGAGATTAGTACCAAAAGAAAGGAAATTGAACGAAGATTCTTATTTTGGTCGTGGAATATCGTAATCGAGTAGAAATTTCGAGAATTCGGACAAAAAAAACGGAAAATTCGTATTCGTATGTGGGCATAAACAACTCCCTAACGACGAAGTTGATTGTTAAACTCTCGTACGAATATAAGGGAAAGATTCGTTTTGATCGATTGCAGACATTTTTTCTTTCGCTATTTTAAATAAGAAATAATGCTCGTACGAAATCGAGATTAGTACCAAAAGAAAAGAAATTGAATGAAGATTCTTATTTCGGTCGTGGAATATCGTATTCGAGTCGAAATTGAGAGAATTCAGACGAAAAAGAAGAAATATTCGTGTCATTTCGTGGGCGTAAACTCCCTAACGACGACGGTGATTGTTGAACTATCGTAAGAATATATGGGAAAGATCGGCTCATGGGAATTCATATTGGAGTCTATTCTAGATGGATACGTGCCGAATGACCTAACCCATGGAAGAATTCTTAACAAAACCAAGAAGTTGGAACGCGATTTCAACCGTACGCGGAATGCCGACCGCGGGCGCGGAAGAACCGCGTTTTTCCAAGTCCGTCCGTCCATTTTCCCAGATTACAGCCTCCTCACCATTTGCGGGGCAATTCCCGTCGACTCCGCCCCCCAAAGGAACGCTATCTCCACGGGAAATCCTCCGCATTTGCATACCAATCATCCCTTTCTCCACAAGGGCTTAAAAAGAATAAGGAAAATGGCCTCCAATTCGTTTAATGATACATTCTGGGAATTCGGAGATATTTTCGATACGGGGCAGTGTAATGCCCTCAAGGGGGAGCTCGGTTTGGTCTCCCCCCGCCTTCAGCTGCCTAGCAACGCTCACACGAGATAACAACCGTGTTCCTCCGACGTATTATTTCATCCGAAACGTTATGACCTCTTAAAAAGAATCAAAACTCACGGAATTCGAAGAAAATCCGCATCGAATCCGTAACCATTTTGACGGATTTATCCGTCCTTCTTTTTAAAATCTTCAGAAACGACTTCCCAAGTGGAAAGTTCGAGTTTTCTGGACTTTCTGACAAGAATAACTCCTCAGATCGATTTCAAGAATGGTTTCTTTTAATAACAATAATAATTATCGTTTGTAACTATCACTACAATCGTCAAATGCGCAATAAATATAAAGTAGACCCTGATAAGCACAGACTGCTTGTCAGCAGTATTCTAATTGTAAAAAAAACTTTGATGCATATATAAGATAATCAACATTACATTATGATAACAATGGTAACGATACATATATACGATGATCAACAATACATTATGATAAAAATGGTAACGATACATATATACGATGATCAACAATACATTATGATAACAATGGTAACGATACATATATACGATGATCAACAATACATTATAATAACAATGATAACGATACATACATACGATGATCAACAATACATTATGATAACAATGGTAACGATACATATACACGATGATCAACAATACATTATGATAACAATGGTAACGATACATATATACGATTATAAACAATACATTATGATAACAATGGTGACGATACATATATACGATGATCAACAATACATTATAATAACAATGATAACGATACATACATACGATGATCAACAATACATTATGATAAAAATAGTAACATTCATTGGTCATGTTTAACAAATATTTAGACGTGTGAATGTGTGTTTTATATGATTATAACATTTTAATTGCGCATTGTCATTTTAAAACCAACATACACGTAAACGGGTATTGGCAACAAAATAACATCGATACACTCACGAATATTATATATGAAATCCACATCTACATTATTATATTAGAAATGATTTGATATAAGAATATTATTAAGTAAATACGCGATTATTGGATAAGACGGAATTATTAAGATGGAATAATCTAATTTATAACATAACATCTTATTATGTATAATTCCTTCTCCGGATTCATTCATATATTCATATAGATAGATAGATAGATAGGATACTAATTCACAGGATAAATCACAAGCGTCATAGAATTGACATTTTTACGACGTATTGGCCATAACCTGTAACCGCCAGAAAAATTTCGATTTTGAACCTCAGTGCCGTGAGTTCGATTCCAGTGGGCCCCAAAGTCCCGATTTTTTCAATTTAAATGCATTGCTTTGATATTCGGGAATAAAAAAAAAAAATTTCCGGATAGGTAGAGAATCAAAACTCTAGAAGCCTATATATATGGTCATAATCCTTCGAAATTAATGACTATTACAGAAACTTTCCTAAGAAACTTTCCGGAATATATCGGTTAATATTGGTATACAATCGCACTTCATTTGTCTCGGATACTCCTATTGCAGTAGCAGTAACAACCGCAATTGATAATACGTTGAGTAACTTTGTTGAGCTGCATTGTTAAGTGTTTACATTGTGGAAATTGTAACCCGTGGAAACGAAATTTGCTCCGATCCTTCAACAATCAAAAAATCCCCGTTCATCTTACAAAGGAGACTTCGGATGAAAGTCGAGGATCGCGATGAGAAATTTTAATCTGAAAGTGGACGGATAAAAGTGTCGTGCGTTCCTTCCACATAGGCATTCCGGGTTCGATAGAAAATGTCACTTATAAAAGTTCAGCCTGCGTGTGTTTGTGGCCACAAAACTCGATAAATACTCGGTCGATTGACTTGAAATTTCAACACGACGTTGTATTCAAATACGAGAGTGTTTCTATCGTAAAAAAATGTTGACATTTCGTCCTCGGTTCGATCCCAGACGAGTCTATTGTAAGTTCTATTTTTCGTAATTACGAAGGTCAGGGGTACAATTATAAAGGTCTAAAATGGTAAACATAGAAACAAAATGAGGCTAAATATGATAAAAGTAATAGTAAATTGTTTTTATACGATTTTGACCCTATTTACCGTAACCTTAGCTACTAAATGAGATGGTATTCGCTTTTGTATTGTGTGTACTCGTGGTTTTATTTATCTCGAAGTATTAAGGTTGAAACAACGTAACTATAGTAACAGAATGTTGGCATTTCGTCCTCGGTTCGATCCCAGACGAGTCAAAGCATTTCCATGAGAAATGCACGTAGAGTTCAATTTTGCAATTGCAGGCTTTATTTCTTTTGCAAAATTAAATTAGAAAGAATGGTCGTACGAAGTTGAGACAAGCGCCAAAAGATGGAAAAAAGAATGAAGAATCTTATTTTGGTCGTGGATTATTGTTTTCGAATTGAATTATCGAGATTTTACGCAAAATACACGATTTTTTGTGATATTTTGAGGGTGTAAACAACCGGTCCCCCTGACGACAAATTGTTGAATCCGAGTTCCTGCTTTTTGGCCTATTTAGAGTTAAGAAGAAGAGAGACGCTGTTGATTCCGTTCGCATTTAGGTGAATAATCAATCGTTATAAGTGATTAAATGATCAGTTTCCGAAAAACGAAACGCGAGTTAATTTTATGTTGAAAGTTGAATTCAATTCATTTCTTCCGTATTTCGTTTCACATCTGACCGAGCCACAGCTAAGCGAGGCCGAGTTTAGCTAGTAACACATTAAATAAAACAACATACAATATATTTTATAAACGATATCGCATTTCGTATCATACAATATAACGATATGCGATACAAATGTTTCAATTTAAGCTTCGTGCGTATATCCACAACCTGGATTTTCCTAGCGGTAACGTAGTTCACTATCTCTCTTCATTTTTCTCAGAATTTCGTATTCGAGTAGCAGCAATTACCGCGAATTACATTGTTGAGTGTTTACATTGTGGATAGGACATTGTTGGTAGGCGTCGGTCGCTTTGCACTGCGCTGATTGAGGAAACAAAACGGAATTGTGGAATTGTAAGGAACTCTCCGTTGGTTTGTTTGCGGCTCATCCAAATAATTCCTATAACGCAAGAATTCTATTTACTTCAATGCGATATTTCATGCACTTCCCGACATTGTACGGGATTATAAATTATATGGTAGTCGTTAAAGGTCCAGTGAAGTATTACGTGTTGATATGTCTGTCCAGAGTATCCTTGCTTCGACTCTGGACGACTGGAATCGTCTCTCTCATAAGAAATGCACGTTAAGTTCGTTTTGATCGATTGCAGACATTTTTTCTTTCGCGGAATTAAACCAGAAATAATGGTCGTACGAAATAGAGACAAACACTAAAAGAAAGGAAATTGAACAAAGATTCTTATTTTGGCCGTGGAATATCGTATTGGAGTCGAAATTGAGAGAATTCAGACAAAAAAGACGAAAAATTCGTGTAAATTTGTGGGAATAAACAATTCCCTAGCAACAAAGGTGATTGTTGGACTCAACTCTCATAAGAAGAAGTAATTGGGAAAGGTAATTAGAAATGTAAGTGGAAAAAGATTCATTATTTGGAAATAGTAGTCGAAACAAGCACCAAAAGAAGGAATATTACATATAGATTCTTATTGCATATTATTACGGTCGTGGAATATTGTTTAAGTATCGAAATTTCAAGGATTTTGACAAAATACGCATAAATTTTAACTATTTTTTGATGAAATCAATCAAAGAAGCTTAAACTTTTTCCCTGTCTTCTCTCTAGGCAATTAAATATATTGAAATTTTCTTAATTCCGTCTTCGCAATGAACATGGTGTCCCAAAAAGTGGTGATGACTCATGGGTAACTTGAAGCATCCCAGTTAGCGTGTCTGCTTCGTTTTACAAAACCATGACTTCGAGAACAGTTATGGTAATGGCACCATAAATGATTAAAACAGATGATTCATTTTTACTTTCTCCCTATAGTACGAAGTACAGAGAAAGTATTGTATTTGCAATCAAATTCGACCTCCAGATTTCGACGGAAATATATGTTTTGGGGCCCATAGAGCTTGTTTTCGCTATTTTCCCGAACATGTCTGTCTGTGTATCTGTGGTAATAAAGTTTGTGTGCGCTCTATCTTAAAAAGTAATTATCCGATCATTTCCAAAATTCATATTTAATATTTTCCTAACGATGCCAAGAATTGATTAGTTTTTGGTGAATATCGCTTAACCGGAAGTTACGGTTTATCCGGAACTAAACTTTGTTTCTTAAATATCTCTGTCAGAATACAATGTAATACAATTACAAACAAAAGTTGTAGATAATGTACTTTACTACAACTTTCGTATTAAACATTTTTTCATAACACTGATTGTTTAGGAGTTATTCTTGAATAATTGTTAACCGGAAGTTGTTGTTTATCCAGAAATGGAGGTTTTTCAAACATATCTCTGTCAGAATGCAATATAGGTATATACAATAACATACAAAAGTTATAGATAATGTATTTTACTACAACTTTTGTCTGAAACATTGTCCTGTAACACTCATTGTTTTGGAGTTATTCATATATTACCGGCATTGGCTTCCGTTTTCAATAAATTTGGAGAAAGTCATGTGTCGGCCACATCAGATTTTTGTATATATCTCACAAATTAAAGAATGTAGGGATTTAAGTCTTTGCCCGTTTATTTAGATATGAATTCTTCATCCTGCAAGCTGATTCCGGTGTGAATATTCTTTCTGGTTTGGGAGAAATTGGGCATTTTAAGTTTTATGTACGGGAAATCAATTTCGTGCCTTACCTTTCCCGCCGCGTCTTCACTTTCTTGGACATATATCACAAACTCAAACTTCTATGAATTAATCATTTTCATGGATATGTAGTTCTAATTTCTGCATCTTAAGGGCTGATTTTTGTCATTTACGGATAATTTAAGTAGTTATATTTCCTGTAACGTCTGCTGATCTTATCTTATCTATATATATATATAAAATAGAGTGTGTGTTTGTGTGTGTGTGTTCGCTTAAAACTCGAGAACCGAGAGTCGTAAAACTTTTAAATTTTCTACATTATTAAAAGTCGACCCCGCGCAGAGTATAGGCTACGTTTTATTGCCCTAAAGTCCACGGTTCGAACCCAGACGGATCAAAACCTTTCCATAAGAAATACACGTAGAGGTAATTTTTTCGTTGCAGGGTTAATTTCTTTTGCAAAATTAAATTAGAAGTAATGGTCCTAGAAAGACGAATCAAGCACCAAAAGAAGGAAAATTGAATAAAGATTTTTATTTTGGTCGTGGAATATAGTTTACCATTCGAAATTGCGAGAATTTGGATAAATTACGTGTATATTTTTTCGAAATTTTGAGGTCTTAAACAACCCATCCCCATGACGACCAAGGCGATTGTTGAGTCCCCAGCTCATGTATTTATCCATAAGAACACATATAGAAAATATGCCCTCTTCAAATTAATGCTAAGAATAAGTGATAGATTATATGAAGAGGGAGATATTTAAGGAGATATTAGTAACTGCAGCTATGAACGATATACTGTGAAGAATCGAGCGTACAAACATACGGATACCAGTATTCAAGAAAGATTTTCGAATTTTCTGGAAGCGTCTGTAGCAACCAAGTTTTATTTATATCAGCGTAATTGTTTACTGATTATTTCGTGGGATAAACGGGTTTAAAGTAGTTTTTTAGATGAAATTGCTTTCTCTTAAACTATACAACTGAATGCGTAAAAAAAACTTACTATCGAGGTACCAGTCAGCTACATAATACTCTTACTTTATGCAAATAATATTCATCGGTGGTTTTAGAGCGATATATAATATGTTTGTCGTGTTTAATCATCGTTTCCGATATCCATTTACGCATTTCTGAAAATGTCTCCTTAGATAAGGTGCTGCTCATCCTAATGTGATCTTGTATGCATGTTCCAGCTGATCTCGAAAACCAGACGTCGCACAATGTTCAAACTTTAAACGTCTTTAAAAGTCTTCCCGGCGATGAACAAGTGGTACTTTTAATTTGCCTAAAGCCCATGGTTCGAACCCAGACGAGTAAAAGAGTTTGCGTAAGAAATACACGTAAAGTTCATTTTTTTCGTTGCATGGTTAATTTCGTTTGCAAAACTAAATTAGAAAGATCAGTCGTAGGAAGTCGAAACTAGCATCAAAAGAAGGGAAATAGGATAAAGATTTTTATTTTGGTCGTTGAATATCGTTTGCGATTCGAAATTGCGAGAAATTTGGTAAAATATACGAAAATTTGGTCATACTTCGATGTCGTAAACAACCCATCCCCCTTGACGACATGGTTTTTGTATGTATGTCTCACAAACAATAACTATTAGAGATTCAAGCTTTGCATGGTTTTACGCCGTGCCATTTTTATTTCATTCTTAAATTGCTTTTTTATGTAACATTATTTCTTCTTTTAATGCTGCTCGTTTGTTTAATATATCTACATTGTGTAGCTTTCCAAATGTTGATTTTGTTAACGTTTGTTCGTTGTCGTGTTGTGTTGATAGTTATTTATTTATCGCTTTGGTGAGGAAATAAAAGGATTGGAGAGGAAATGCGATGAGGATACGGAAAAAATAAAGTGTTTTTCGGAAAGACTTTAAGATAAATCACCTCGCGACGTCGCAATGGCTATGAAGATGTATTTTCTGCACATAACAAGCTGATTTTGGTTTGAATGTCCAAAATTTCGATCTTTATGTTGTCTGTAATGTCCGCTATTTTTTTTTGATACATCTCTCGCAGGATTTCTACTAATTTAATTTCCATTCATTATTTCCATTCATTATCGGATATCGTGGATTAGTAGCTGTAAATTCTGAGTATCAAAAAAGCTAATTTCAGTTCGTAAATTCGTTTTGGTTTGGAAGAAATTCGGCGTTTTTAAGTTTCGCGCGCTGAAAATTCGCCGCTACGTCATCACATTTTTTGAAGTATCTCACTGAAGTATAAGTTTTAGAGATTTCATTTTTTGCCTGTTTGTGTAGATGTAATTTCTGCATGTTACGGGCTAATCTTGGTGTGAAAATCCGTCCCGTTTTAGAAGAAATTTGGCTTTTTAAGTTTTACATGAGAAATATTAAAGTCCTTCAATTTCCCGAATCACAAGCACGTTTTTGGATATATCTCGCAAACTAAAGCTTTTAGGGATTTCATGTTTTGCATAATCATATTCAATTTATTTTTACAACTTATAAGATGATTTTGGTTTTATTGTCCTGTCTGGGTTAGGAGAAATTCTGTGTTTTAAGTTTCATTCACGGGAGATGTCGATACTTAAAAATTTTCCGTAACTATGGCACATTTTTTAATATAACTCAAAAAATATCAGTTTTAGAGACTTCATTCTTTGCATGTCTATGAAGATAAAGATTCTGCATCTTATAACTTAATGCTGGTTTGAATGACCCGTCTGGGTTAGGAGAATTCGCTGTTATAATATTTACGTACGGGGAATTTCGATACTTAAAATTTCCCGTAGCTATGACACATTTTTAATTATAACTCATAAACTGTAACTTTTAGAGACATCATTTTTTGCATGTGTATAAAAATTAAAATTCTGCATCTAATAAATTGATGCTGGTTTGAATGACCCTTCTGGGTTAGGAGAATTCGCTGTTTTAATTTTTACGTACGGAGAATTTCTATACTTAAAAATTTCCCGTAACTTTGGCACATTTTTTAATATAACTCACAAACTATAACCTTTAGAAACTTCATACTTTGCATGTTTTTAGAGATCAAAATTGTGCATACTCCAAGTTCATTGTGGTTTGAGAGTCTCTTCTGGTTTAGATGTAATTCGATGTTTAAATTTCAACGTACGGAAAAACTCTTCCTGTCGCCAAATGCGTGTGCGGCGGTACATTTCCGTATTTATCTTCCAAAGCAGGTTTTGCATAGATTGTGTATTTTGCATGCTCATGCAAAATTTATATCTGCATTTTCCAAGCCAATCTTGGATTTGATATCTGTCCCGAGTCGGAAGATATTCAAGTTTCTGCATTTCACCCACGGAGCTGTTTCTGAATTTCATATTGATCGTTAAGTTACGGCTTCTGCTCAGACTTCCTTCTCTATAAACATTAGTCATGTATCACACGTACTTGCTATTAAACTTGAAATTGATTCGAAGATAAAGAATGTTTCGAGTATTCATTGGAAGAAGAACCATTAAGCTAATCTGCTTAGAAATTCCTTCTTCTAGTATCGCAGACATTATCACTGAATAGGAATCAGATGAGAGAACATATTTATGGCTTTGATGAAGAAGAGGGAGTTTTATGTAAAACTGTAGACAGGTAGAGAATCAAAACTATAGGAGCCTAAATATATGGTCATGATCTATGGAAAACATTAATGACTTTCACGGAAAAATTCCTGGGTTCGATGCTAGGACGATGCAAAAATCTGCCCTTTAAATGCATAGAGGTAGTTTTTCATTATTGTTTTCAAGCACTTATCGAAATGATAGGAAGTTCGTGCTTTGCTAGAAGATGAATATTAAGACTCTGTTTAAGAAAAAAAATTGTATGAGACCATGCTCCTCCTGGGTTCGATGCCAGAACACATTACAATTTCTCTCATAAGGAATATAAGGGAAAAGTAGGACGTCGTTTGAGGCAGTTGCACCCAATGTTTCTCCTTGAATTTTCTCACATAGTTTGAGGTCTTCTGCCATAGAGGATCATCCAGTTTTTCATGTAGTATAATCATTGTAATGCATATTCATTTGTTAATAACTTTGACTTTTCTTTTGTTTTCACAGCGATGGCTGGGCGACAGCTGGACCAGCCGGCCGAAACCGTGTCGAGTACCGAAGTTACGCGGTCCCTCAAGTCCCCACGAGGGCCAGAAGCAGGATTTGTTACAGGGACCAGAGGGTGAAGTCGAAGGATTAACTTCCGGTAGATACTCGTCCTCTGAAGGCCTCAGGGCGGTAGGGCGACCCCTGCTTCTGTCCTTAGGAATCACATGCGTTAGCTTAGCTTCTGCGAGTGTAGCAAGGGAGGGTTAGTTAGGGACAGGGGAGGACGAGCCATCCGAGGCCCAGTAGCACGGCTGTGCGAAGGTAACCGAAGGTGGCTATCGCCTCCCCGAAGGAGGACACCCCATCCTCTTAGTAACAGCATCCCTTGCTAAGATACTTCGTCTTTAGTTCATCGGTTAACTTCCCTTTCGCGTGCGTTGGAGTGCTTCGCGGGCAATAGAAAGAGTGCGCTGTGGTCAGCATCTTCAGCGGATGCTGGAAGTTGATGTCTGTAACTGGTGAGTACCTGTTTATAGAAGGGAGGTAGTGTAGCTCTGCCTAGTGGCGGAATGGAAAACGCTGTTGGGTTGGGTTGGGTAGGGTTGTATAAAATATCATGTTTTTTTAAATAAGTATTAGCTTTGCGTAACATATCCTATGAAAAAGTCTGATGTGGCCAGCACATGACTTTCTCCACATATATAAGATGTAAATATTTATCTGCGACAGTAATTTCGAACTCTATATTCAATCTAAACTTGGAAGATGAGTGATTAATTTATATCCTATTATCTTTGACGCCAAAATTATTATGAATAATGATTTTCGGGACAAGATCGATGAAAAACGATTAATTTGGCCTTTCGCCCATAGAGCCCAGAGCGCCCACAAAGTACATAATCAGCAACTTCCGGTTTATCAGTATTTCAGGAATAACACCTACACAATCAGAGATACAAAAATATTTTTCAAACAAAAGTTATAGTAAATTATATTTTCTTAAACTTTTATAAAAAATAGTATATACCTGAATATCATATTTATGGAGATATTTTGAAAACCGGAAATGAGCTTTGAAGAATGAAGCTCGACTTCCAGTTAACCGATTTATTCCAAAAACTAATCAACTCTAACGACATCAACCAAAGTTCTATATATGAAATTTGGTGCTGATATAATGAATGGTTCTCATGTTAGAGCGCCCACAAAGTACATAACAGCTACTTCCGGTTTATCGGTATTTCACGAATAACTCCTAATCAACCGGTGATACAAAAATATGTTAAATGCAAAAGTTATAGTAAATAACATTATCTAAAACTTTTATAAGCAATACAATACACGTATATATCATATTTACGGAGATATTTTGAAAACCGGAAATGAGCTTTAATGAATGAAGCTCGACTTCCGGTCAACCGATTTACTCCAAACACTAATCAACTCTGACAGCACACACCACAGTACTATATATGAATTTTGGTATTGATACGACCAATAGTTTTCACGATAGAGCGCCCACAAGCACAGACACACATACACACACACACACACACAGACATCATTCCGAAAATGGTCAAAACGTGTTCTAGGGACCCCAAAACATGTATTTCCGTTGAAATCTCGAAGTCGATTTTTTCATGAAAACAATACTTTCTCTATACTACGTATACGGAGAAAGTAAAAAGTAAGTTATTGGGAAATTCCTCCACTTCCACACTATTATAATTGATATATCACCATGGACCCGTTCCCGCGGCCAGTCGTCCTACACCCCCCTAGAGGGACGGGAAGTGGTATAGGAAGTATGACCAGTAAGACCTGGGTTCGATGCCGGGCGTTAAATATAGTTCCCATTTAAAACATATTGTTTCAATTACGATGTATAAATGATTGTATTTCTTGATGATGATAAATTCATTCTTACTCAAAATGAATACATACATATTCTACAATAGAATCACAGCGTTGTAGCGTATGGAACTCTTTAGCAGTGTGATGCAGTTCGCATAGTCCCTCTGTCAGCAAAACCACGTTTATGGATCTTTAATCTCTAAACCATGGCACCGATTTGAACCAAATTTCGCTCTCCTACTCTTTGCAAAATAGAGAATAAGACGGTGAAGGTTTTTTTTGATTAACAGTACCGGCTTCGACTCCAGGACGGTCGGAAAAGCTTCCATAAGAAATGCACGTAAAAGTTTTTTTTACCCTTTGCAAGCTTCATTTCATTTGCAAATTTAAATAGGAAATTATGGTCATACGAAGTCGAGACGAGCACCAAAAGAAAGAAAATTAAATGAAGATTCTTATAATGGTCGTGAAATATTGTTTTGGATTCTGAATTACGGGAAACAGGGCAAAATAAACGAAAATTTCGTAAAATATCATAAAATATCGTCCTGGTAAACAACTCAGTCTCCCCTGGCGACCAAGGCGATTGTTGAATCCGAGCTCATGCATTGAAAATTAGAATCGCTTTCCTTCTGAATATAATGGAAAATTTCTTCGCAATTGTTTAACTAGATACAAATACATATATATGGGAGTGATTATCATTTATGATGATAAAATTGGCTCCGTTTCTGAATATGGAAATGGCTGTAGGAATAAACTGGACTAAATTCTGGTTTCTTTTGCCGCCTTCTTTTCGTTTTGAACTACGTAATATCATTGGCATACCAAATATATCGAATTTAAGTTTTGAGCTTTCTTTATAATTGCTTGGATAAGTAAAAAAAACATAATTTTATGACATACGTACTACATTAGCATACAGTTATTTCCAAGCTGTAATTACAATGAAAGATGTAACGTAATATCAATGGCTTTTCTTGTAAAAAACATGGAAAATGCTTGTGAAATGCATTTAATAAATTGACGTACATTTTCCTCACGATTATATTAAATAGATAATTCTATATGCACAATAGACTATTACATAAGATATTTCAAACAAATTGGAATCACATTTTAGGTCCTTCCCGGTATGATATCGACTTCAAACTTTGCATTCAATATGTTTTATTCCTACCAGGTTTTTCATTATTTTTTTTTGATGCACTTATCGAAATGATAGGAAGTTCTCGCTTTGCTAGAAGATTTATATTAAGACTCGGCTTAAGAAAAAAAATAAGCGAAGGCCATACTGTTCCTGGGTTCGATTCCAGAGCACATTAACATTTCTCACATAAGGAATATAAGGGAAAAGTAGGACGTCGTTTGAGGCAGTTGCAGCCAATATTTCTGCTTGAATTTTCACACATAGTTCGAGATGGTGATCTTCTGTTGTGCTGCATAGTAAGTTCACCGGTAAGACCCGGGTTCGATGCCAAACGATTAAATTGCAGCGAATATTAAGAATAATTTCAATCCTTTTTTTCTTTTGAAAACCGTCCCGATATGATGCCGACATGAAATTAGTGTTGTCGATCTGCTTGCAGTATGCAAGCAACATTTTACTCGTATGAATATATTCACATCTTCCGAATGATCCTGGGTTCGACACCAGGCGTCTCCACTATTTGGAATCTACGGCGGGAACTCCAAATAATTTACTTTTAATTTATCGGGAAGGTTGGGATTCCACGACCAGCCATGTGAACAGAGGTAATGAGTGCTTCGTAAACACTGTTGATCTTTCATCTTATGGACATTGGTTCGACGCCAGGCCACCATCTGCATTACACCGTTCAATTCGACGAGAATAAGGAAATTAGTTTGAAGTCATTTCATCATTCATCGTCTTGAAATATTTTGAGAAACGGTCACTATTATCCCAAAGCCAATAATTCAATGTAGTCTCCTCTTAAAGAAGTCCCGGGTTCGACACCGGGCCACTTGGACACAGAACTGACCTTTACGTAGAGATATTTGGGGTCCAATATCCTAAATTTACAAACTAAATAGAACTTTGCAAAGTATTAGTACTTTAAACGCATGCGTAAGTTTCATTCGCGTAAATATATTCACAAAATTGTGGTGTATTATCGAAAATCAAAATTTCGAGTCGGCTATAAGGTCGTTGCTATGGTAACGTGTTTACCCAAAACAATTTTAGGCAAATTGAAACATTTTAAGGGTCTCCCATAAACGGGCCTGAAGTTTTATTTTTCTATTCAAAAACGTAGATATTCATTTATTTTCAAACGTAAAAACAAAGCAAATTTTTGTCTTCAAGTACAACAATGATAAGTTAAAAATGTTAATTAACAGTATTAATTAATTATATCCGTCATGCATCATTTACGCCTCCTGAATTCGCGGTGAATTTATCTTTTTTTGCAAAATATGGATCTTAATTGTTGACCAGTTCATTTAAAAATGGGACAACAATGGGCTACAATATAGGTAAAATGTATGTTGCGTACGCATTATTGCTCGTTGATTGTTATAATTAAAATAATGCAGTGACAAAAATGGACAACAATTGAGAGCAATGTGGCGTATTTTTCTGTTTATCTCATAAGTTTATGGCGATGCGATATGAATTGCAATTCTACTTTCATTAATCTACTTCATCTTGTCTAAGTTCTCATTTATAAATTTCTCAAAACCATACAAATACAAAGTATTCCAAATAATATAATATGGTATATTTGCTTTCTCCCTGTACGTAGTATAAAGTATTGTATTCGCAAAAAATTCGACCTCCACATTTCGACGGAAATAAATGTTTTGGGGCCCATAGAGCACGTTTTCGCTATTTCCCGAACATGTCTGTCTGTGTGTCTGTCTGTGGTTAAAAAGTTTGTGTGCGCTCTATCTTAAAAAGTAATTATCCGATCATTTCCAAAATTCATATTTAGTATTTTCCCAACAATGCAAAGGTGTGAAAGTCATGTGGCCACAGCAGATTATTTATTTATTGGCTTTTACTTACTGAAGGTTGCACATTCTTTTATGTCTTGACATTGATTCCTTGTCATTGATTGTGTCTCACACTTTAATTCTCTTCCTGATTTGCAATTGCCACTTCGTTTATGCCTGTCTAATTAATATCTCTGTTATTATTACTTCAGCTTACATTCTTAGCTTAGGAACGGGCGGGTGGGCTTCATAATTTGATTGTTTCGTTGGCTTTAGCGTCACCATGGCGGCTTTCTAAAGATTGCAATCTGTTTTTCAATTTACGTCTCAAAATGTCGAACATATGGGCTGACATTTATTTCTTAAAACGCTGCAAGAGCCGTGGTGTTAACCCAAAATTCACGAATATTTTCCCCGACACTAAATCCTGCTAATTGACAAGAGAGACCTCAGCATTACTAAAATGGACAACATTTTAGAAATAAAATCTCCTTATGGCAGACTTCGTAATTTAGAACTTCGTGCTTATGATTTACATTTAAAAATAACACGTAATTTAAGTAACGTTGGTTCCACCTTTGGGATGGAACGTAGTAACAAAAGAAAAATCAAATTTTGACGGCTTAAGGTATATAGTTGTGACTCTTGCTTATGTCACCATAGCAACGACTTTTTTTATCGACTTGGAATTTTGAATTTCGAAAAAAGTTGTTCATTATAGACTCAGGTATTGTTGTGACTCTTGCTTATGTCACCATAGCAACTACTTTTTTACTCGACTTGGAATTTTGAATTTCGAAAAAAGTTGTTCATTATAGACTCAGGTATTGTTGTGACTCTTGCTTGTGTCACCATAGCAACGACTTTTTAATCGACTTGGAATTTTGAATTTCGAAAAAAGTTGTTCGTTATAGACTATGTGTATATATATCGTCGTTAAGGTATCACCAGGTCAGCGCATCTTCAATTCGGCATAAAACCCTTCTAAATTGCGACCAATTCAACTGCCCCTTTCTTTCAGTATTTCCAACCCCTTTTTTCTCCTCCCCTACGAAGACCGCATCCGAAGACATTACAATTACTCCGACCTTTTTCAACATCTTCCAAAAGGTATAATTCTGCGATCCGCCATTACGCCTTCCGACCCAAAGGACGTCCACCAATCAGGGCCCTTACTTCCAAAGCACCCGATTTGGTTGGTCGAATGCCTCCCCTTTTCCATAACCTATTATCATGCCCTCTTTCGGGAGGAAACAAAAAAAAGGTCTCTTTGAATTCATTTAATATTCCGCGCCTAATGTCCCCGCAGCACGCGATCTGCCTGACCGCACGGAAAGCGTTCCTCTTCTGTTTTTTTTCCATTCCGGTTCTCTTTCCGGGCTAGCGAGCGTAACAACTGCTCGGAGATGACCTCTTAAAGACTACCTTTGTATATATTCACATACGTTTCGTGAATAGCTTACCTTTTACAATGATCACCGATGTGTATATATTTATGTATCCGATGTTAGTTACTCCCGTAACAAATACAGGGGAGAAATTTTCTAAAGTTAATTTCATGCACTTTCCGACACAGGATAGGGTTATAAACTTTTGGGAGTTATTAAAAGTTCAATGGAGTATTACGTATTGATATTTGTCTGTCCAAAGTATCCTTGGTTCGACTCTGGACGACTCGAATCGTCTCTCTCATAAGAAATGCACGTAAAGTTCGTTTTGATCGATTGCAGACATTTTTTCTTTCGCGGAATTAAATCAGAAATATTGGTCGTACGAAATCGAGATTAGTACCAAAAGAAATGAAATTGAACAAAGATTCTTATTTCGGTCGTGGAATATCGTATTAGAGTCGAAATTGAGAGAAAAAAGACAAAAAAGACGAAAAATTCGTGTGATTTTGTAGGCATAAACAATTCCCTAGCAACAAAGGTGATTGTTGGACTCAACTCTCATAAGAAGAAGTAATTGGGAAAGATAATTAGAAATGTAAGTGGAAAAAGGTTCATCAGTTAGAAATAATAGTCGAAACAAGCACCAAAAGAAGGAAAATTAAATAAAGATTCTTTTTGCATATTATTACGGTCGTGGAATATTGTTCATATACATTATTATAGTAGTAGTTATAGACATTTTTTCTTTCGAAGAATTAAATTAGAAAGAATGGTCGTACGAAATCGAGATTAGTACCAAAAGAAAGGAAATTGAACGAAGATTCTTATTTCGGTCGTGAAATATGCTTTCGGAATAAAATTTACGAGAATTATGACAAAATAAACGAAAGTTTTGTGAAATTTCTTCGCGGTAATCAACCCGTCCCCATTGACAACCAAGGTGATTGTTGAATCAAGCGGTTTCTCATTTGGAGTTTTTGAACTCGTATTAAAATAATGATAATTTTGGGTAATCAAGAATGATTTCAACCATTTCACTGTGTAAGATCTCCTTGGATTCAACGAAGCATGTTTATTTCAATTAGGGGAGTTTAAGCATCTCAAAATAAGATCGTCATGCTTGGGGACGCTTGTCTTCTGATATATGAAAATGAAATGATGTTCGTGACGTCGTTTAAAACTAGAAAACGGCACGACCGATTTGAATGATTTTTCTTTTGTTTTGTTCGCCTCGGTACGGAGGTGGGTTAGGGAAAAAGAAAATTAGGAAAAACCCAAATGGAATCGCGAAAAAAATCGAAAATAATTTCCATAAGAAATACACGTGGAGGTCATTTTTCTCGCTGCAGGCTTTATTTCATTTGAAGATTTAAATTAGAAATAACAGTCGCACAAAGTCGAACCAAGCACCGAAAGAAGGGGAATAGAATAAAGATTCTTATTTTGGTCGTGAAATATCGTTTACGAATCTCGTTTAGGAGAATTTTGATAAAATGCGCGAATATTTCATCGAAATTTCGAGGTTGTAAACAACCCCTTGGCAACGAAGGCGATTGTTGATTCCAAGTTCGTGTATTTATCCATTAAAATGCATTAAGAATATAAGTTGAAATTAATCCTGATAATAACTTTATGAAGAAGAAAAATTGCATGAGATTTTAACATTTGCTGCACAATATCCTGTGAAGAATCGCACGGAAAAAAGTACGAACATTTAAATTTTCTACAATTTTGTTTTATCGTCAGTAGCGACCAAGTTTTATCTATAGCAACGTAATTGTTTACCGAATTTTTAGTTTTAAAACGGTTTTACTCTCTACTCGAGGACTTAGCGTGATGATTTCAATATTGTAAACTTCTGAAGGTAAGTTCGATATATATATATAAAAAAATACGAGAAATAAATAGATACACTGCATAGAATTAGGTGGTACGCACCTCACAGCGTCATCTAGTTAATCTATGTTAATTATGAGGTATTCTTTTTCTAATAATTTGACGATCTCATCTTTTTAGTCTGTTTTTTTTTTAGCCCATACATTAGTATATTTAAAGTGTCTAAAGCTTACGATAGAAGTCCATCTAGCGGTCATCAAGTCAATCTAAAAGTTGTCCACTTTTCGTAAATATTTTCGAAAAAAAAACATTGAAAACATCTTGGCTTTGTATTCATTGTGAATAGTAAATGATTGCAGCGAACAAGTGCAAAATAGTACGTTCATACTTTGACCTCTTTTATCGATTGAACATTGATTGCTTTGCAGATATTTCTTGATTCTTTAAGGCTTTTATGAATTACATTTAACGGTTACGAAGGGCTAGTTTAAGAGATGTGTATTCCTAGAGGCGATTGTAAAATTGTATTATATTGATTGGAATAATTCTTATTTAAATGGTTTTATGAAAACGTAGACTAAGTAGGTGAATGGTCAACAATTAGACCTTAATTTTGCAAAAAACGATGATTTTACTGCCAATATTGGAGGCGTAAAAACTTGCTTCGTGTTTATGTTTGAAAAAAATTCAAATTTTCCTTTTTTCAAAAAGAAAGGTCGAACGTAATTTAAATTTAGAATCTCGATACGATTAAAAGTTTTTTTGGGTAAATGCGTGACCATAGCAACGACTTTTTATCTAATTTTTTAATTTCGAAAAAAACGTTTTTCGGGACATGCCCTACTGTACGTACAATACTTGAGTTCAAGCTCGAGTCTCGACTTATAGTCGTGCAGTGCAAAGGATAATTCCTTCTTTATAAATAACAACGTGACCTGCGGTGAGGTGAATTAACTGATTTATAAAGACGAAGGACTGCAGGAGGAAATCATCGGCGATGCGAAATATCGTGAATGAAACCGATTTACCAGTATCGCCTTTACTTTCTGGTGAGAAATCTTAATTTTGGGTCCGAGTGTGCTCGTTTTTGGCTTCCAATTGTCGGTACCTCTTCATTTAGATGCTTTACGAGTAAAATATTGCTTGCACACTGCATATGAATTGCATTTATAATCTTCATTCGCATGCCAAGTTTCGAGTTTCAATGTTACCAGGAAGGGGTTAAAAAAAATCCTTAAAATCGTATCAATTTCTAATTTGTGTATGTGCCTGGTGTGGAACCCAGGACCTATTGGCAGATGCAAGTAGATATTATAGCTTGATAGGACCTGATCATATTTAATGCAAAGTTTGAAGTCCGTATCATATCAGGAAGGTCCTCAAATAAGACACCATTATCCCCAAATGCATATTAAAACGTAAATATCTCCCTGAGATCGAACCAAGGACGATCCAGGAATCATATAAAAGAGTGTTTGAAATGTATTACCATCTATATATGAATGAATAGGTATATCCGGAGTAACGTCTATATATAATAGATGTACATATATATACGGACAAGACATCTAACTTCCCTCATCAGTGGTAATATGTACCTTTCCTGACTGTAAATACGTACCTGCAATTGCTGGTTACCTTCTTACCGTAAATTTCTCCTTATCCATGTAATATATCGTCCTCTTCAATCATCAGCTTTTAGAGTCCTCGAGTATTTTTCCGGGATAACACATCGGATTCAACAATGGGATCGGTCGTCAGGGGGATGAGTTGTTTACAACCTCCAATTTTCACAAAATGTTCGTATATTTCACTGATATTCTCGCAAATTGAAATCGAAAGTACGATTCCACAAATAAAATAAGAATCTTCATTTGTTTTTCTTTCTTTTGGTGTTTGTCTCGTCAACGTGCGACTATTCCTTCTAATTTAATTTCGCGAAAGAAATAAACCCTGCAAGCGATGAAAATGAATTTTACTTGTGTTCTTTATGGAAAACTGTCTGAGCTTTCTTGGTTCGAACCCCGTGTAGTAGCCCCGATCTTATCTTATGTAATCTCTTCTTCGTAACTATATTTCGCGTAGTTTATAAAAGATGTAAACAAAAGCTAGATTGATTCTTTAACTACAAACACTCTTCTATATAACTGATTATTTTTTTGATTCTATTACGTCCTTAATCAACAATCGTTGCTACGTGTCTTCGTATCTAGGTAACAGCAATACTATTTCTATAGATTATCTCCTCTCAAACTTCAAAAGGGATTCGTAAAAGCCAGAGTTATTCTTAAACAACATAGTCTGTTCGACATAACTGACTTTTGTCCTCGCATGGAGCGTATATCAATATTTAAACAACACTTAAATGCTGGCACAAGAGGGATATTTGATCATTCGATGTTTTTACTCTTAAATTGCAATATGAAGTGCGCGCAAAATCTATGTGTTTCCTCAAAGTTCATTTTATCCCTCGCGTAACTGTTTTATTTTCACTTATTGCACGTCTCGCGTACTCCAGCGTAATTTTGGGAATTATTTAGCGACAATAAACCGTAAAACATTGCGGAATCGCTCGTTTGTAAATTAATCAAAGATCTGCATTCAATTCAGCCATTTTTTTGGTTCGTTGTCAAGGAGAACGTCGTAGATTATACTTGAGTTCACTTACCGTGTACATTTTTGCAAATATCACATTGAAACGACCCCGGATTGCATTGTTGCGGAAGTCTAATTACTCAGCGGCTCCTAACAATGGTCCGTGCATAGTAACACTCACGAAGGGCATTGTTGCTGATTTCACCTAGCAACGAGAAGGAAGAAGTGATTTTTTCCATCTCCGGAAAGTGATCCCAACTCGGAAAAACTTTTGTGGTTTCGATAATCATCAGCCACACAGATTTGAGTTTCAAATGGCCTTTCCTTTAAAACTGGAAATTTCCGACTTGCTATGTTTCGAATTTTAAGTGTGGCGCCGAGAAGTTAACTCAATAAAAGTTATGCTGCAAATAGCAGATAAACGGAGAAAGTTATTAAGATAGACTATAGGAAATTTTTACTTTCTCCCTATACGAAGTATTGTATTCGTAAAAAAATTCGACCTCCAGATTTCGACGGAAATAGATGTTTTGGGGCCCATAGAGCTCGTTTTCGCTATTTTCCCGAACATGTCTGTCTGTGTGTCTGTCTGTCTGTGGTAAAAAAGGTTGTGGGCGCTCTATCTTAAAAAGTAATTATTCGATCATTTCCAAAATTCATATTTAGCATTTTCCTAACAATGCCAAGAGTTGATTAGTTTTTGGTGAATATCACTTAACCGGAAGTTGCGGTTTATCCGGAATAATATTTTGTTTCTTAAATATCTCTGTCAGAATGCAATTAAAGTATATACAATTATATACAAAAGTAATAGATAATGTACTATACTACAACTTTTGTATGAAACATTTTTTTTAACACTGATTGTTTAGGTGTTATTCTTGAATAATGTTTAACCGGAAGTTGTTGTTTATCCAGAAATGGAAGGTTTTCATACATATCTCTGTCAGAATGCAGTATAAGTATATACAATTGCATACAAAAGTTATAGATAATGTATTTTACTACAACTTTTGTTTGAAACATTTTCCTGTAACACTCATTGTTTAGGAGTTATTTATATATTACCGGCATAGGCTTCTGTTTTCAATAAATACGGAGAATGTCATGTGTTGGTCACATCAGATATTTTTCGCTTATGTTAGTCATTAAAAATCTTGCATATAACGCTCTCTGGTGCAATGTACCTTACATTTTGCATATTTTTCCACTTATATTTTAAAAGATACACATAAAATGTAGAGTAATTCTCATACAGCCTACGTTCTTCTGACACAAAACTCACTGTCATCGATTAGATAAGCTGTTATCGGTGAGAGAGCGATGTTATTATACCTTGGTCCTTCTGGAATATGCGGCAAGTATACGGCGGATGGAACGTGTACTCGAGAAAGTATAAAGCGGTTCGTTTTGTTAAGAAATGCTACGATAAAATGGGACGGAAATACTATAGAAAACGCGACAGAAGCAAAATTCGTCCGTCCCCTGCCTATATCAGTAACTATTTAACGTAAAGCTTTGGGAAAAGCTTCATTGTACATACTTTTAATATTATGAAAACTCCACGAAAGCTTTTCTCGTCTCTATAAAGGGTTCGAACCCAGGAATGCACGTTAAGTGACTCTTACAGATTAAAATGGAAGTAATGGTCGTATAAAGTCAAGAAAAGCACCAAACGAAGGGAAATTAGACAAAGAATCTTATTACTGTCGTAAAAAACACTTTTTGGATCGAAATTACGAGAAATAGGGCAAAATTAACGAAATCTTTGTTAAATTTCGCCGTGGTAAACAACCTGTCCCCATGACAACCAAGTTGATTGTTGAAACAGATACATTCGTTTTCCCACGAGAATACACGAGGATTTAAAGTCCATACCGAATTGATGGTAGGGATTAAAGTCGGAATTCATGAAGAGGAGGCAATTTACTGTGTTTTTAGCGAATTTGAACTATGATATTCATGTTAGCAGGAACAAAATTAATGCCATTTTGCAGTTTATCAAACCGATTTACAAAAGAACAGTTATGCGTTCATTTTTGGTGATGACTGAGAAATATTACGTCGAGGAGGATTTTATGGATACAGAATTTGCACGCAAACTTGATTTTATAGCTTTAAAACTGCGGTTTTATATAACTCTCACCAATTCCGTAGTGTTCGTAGACATCCGTAATGTAATTTTCGGAATTTCGCTGATATTCTCAGCTTAAAAGTCCGTCCTGATCAGTATTTATTAAAAAAATAGGGTATTAATTTGTTATATACGAAGTCATATTTATTCAAATGTGTAATAATATTAAAATAACGGGGGAGTTTACTAATAATAGATTAAAAAAGTGTTTTAGACTTAAAGATTTGTCTCTTACCTTAATCGGAAATCATACGTTAATACGTTTACAATAAATACTATGTTATCTTATGATTTTAAATTCAGCCTGCGTATGTCTGTGGCCGCAAAACTCGAAAACCACTCGGTCGATTGACTTGAAATTTTAACGCAACGTTGCATTCATATACGAGAGTGTTTCTATCGTAAAAAATGTTTGCATTTCGTTCTCGGTTCGATCCCCCAGACGAGTCAAATGACTTTCATAAGAAATGCACGTAGAGTTCGTTTTTTCCGCTGCAGGCTTCGTTTATTTTGCGAAATTAAATTAGAATGAATGGTCGTGCAGAGTCGAGACGAGCACCAAAAGAAGGGAAAATGAATGAGGAATCTTATTTTGGTCGTGGATTATTGTTTTCGAATTGAATTATCGAGTTTTTACACGAAAAACATGAAATATTTGTGAAATTTCGAGGGTGTAAACAACCGGTCCCCCTGACGACAAATGCCATTGTTGAATCCGAGTTCCAGCATTTTGGCCAATTAGAGTTAAGAAGAAGAGAAAAGCTGTTGATTCCGTTCGCATTTATGTGAATAATCAATCGTTGGAAGCGATTTCAATGATCTATTTTCGAAAAACGAAACGTGAGTTTATTTGATACCGAATGTTGTATTCATTAGTTTTGTTTATGATTTAATAATCTGTTTTCGAAAATGAAAGTATTGGTTAATTTGTAGTAATTGATGCATTCAATTTGATTAATTTCTTTCGTTATTTTCCAGTCGATCGTCGTCTGTTTTTTTCGCGGGCAATAGTTTAGCGTAGTTAAGAAGAGTTGCTGTCGTAAAGAGAAAAGTTGTCGATTTCGGTCATATTTATGTGCATAAAAAATAACTTTTTTAAAATTCTAATTCTAATCGAAAGTTAGATTCCACGAATGAAATAAGAATGTTTATTTAATTTTCTTAGTCAGAGAGTTACTTGTTTTAATCTACTGTACTCTAGATGGAGTTAGTCAGTGATTAGGATCTGATTAATGCAATAATTGTGGGATTTCAACAATCACGGGGTTTAACAATTATTAGTTTTAACAATGAGCATTTGTGACGGTTATGCTCTGTCTTAGAAGGATGTGTCCCGCCACGGATTCAGCCTCTCTGTACCTAAGAGTCACACACTAAAAAAAATAATAAAAACAACCTTCATCGACGCCTTCAGGGCAGCCATTGCGATGAAAACTACGAAAAAAAATAATAAAAAAATAACACGCTTCGGTGGCGCCTCGGGCGGCCATTGCGAGAAACGCTTAAAAGAAAAAAAAAGCGAATCGGAATGATTCTTCGGAACAGGGATATCCGAGGGAATATAATGGTTTCCAATTTTGTAGTATTTCCAGATTTTTATCTATAATTGAGGCGCCGATTACAGTCGGAGGGTTTTAATGTATTCCGATTGCGCGGAGGAAAGCAGTCATTTGTTTGATAAGTGCGGAGGGCGTCCAATGGGAAGAAGAAGGACTCTTTTTAAGGGGAATGGCGCTTATGGGGGAATTATCACTCGTGTATGGGGTTTGAGAACAACTCTTGCTTTTATACGAGTATAATTTAAATTGTAAGAGGGATAAACCGTACGATTCGAATTGCTCTTATACGCAAGGTGATGTTTAACCCTTCCTCGACGGTGCGGGGTACTTGGGGACCCCAAAAGAGCTAAATTCGATAGAAAAGTTCAATTTTTCACCACACATGTTTCTCATTCCATGTATTAGTGCATCAATGTTTCTTTTATATTATGAAATTGAAAGAAGTTCGTTTCACAGACTCGTTTCCAAAGTATCTTTAGTTTTCGAATGGGGTACCTAAGTACCCCGCACAGCCACTTTCGCTTGGATTGCTATACGCAATGTCGTGTGATTGTGGCAATTCAGTCGCCCTTTCAATTGATTTATTATTTATCGCATTAACAGTAATTATATCACATTATCATCTCATTTAAAGGGATGTTTTCGGGTGTGCCTGACGTCATATAATAGCCATCAACTCCAACGCTACCTTCTTAAAAAGATTAACCATAATGAAAAATTGTTTGCCACGTATCTTAAAAACTTTCTCAATGCATCAGCTATTTACCACGTAAATTTTGTTGGGTTGTCTTTGCGGCATCATACCTAAAATTTGATTCGAAACATAGTAAGTCGATGATTCCCAGTTCTAACAAACAGGTCAAAGACTCTTTAAACCTTAAACAGGAGTCATTATTGTGTTTAATTATCGAAAAAAGAAAACGTTTTACTATTTAACGTGGCTGTGGCACTCTTCCTTGGTAAGTTAAAATACCCCCTTCCCTCATTACTTGCTTTAATCAACAACAATACCCTTCGAGAGTACTACAATGTACGGACGATTGTTGTGAGTCGCGGCGTAACCAAGCTATCGCAACAATGCAGCTCACGATCGTTTCAATTCCATCGCAGTCATTGCCGACTAATATTTGTTGTGAAGGCCTTGCCCAAATTTGTATATCCAACTAGAGTTAGGTTGATAAAAAATGGGAAAAATTATTGTGTGCTAGAAGTGCCAGCAGTTGCCGCGTTTGATTGCATTGTTGAGTTACATTGTTAAGTGTTTACATTGTAGGAAGGTCATTGTTAGGTGAACGTCTACCGCTTCAATATTGCACGCTGTTTGGGGAAATAAAACAGAAAAGTGTAATTCTAAGAACTTTCCGTTGGTTTTTAATCGGTAGGGAAGGATTCCATTAGAAACGCACATAAAGTTCGTTTTAATACACTGCAGGGATTTCTTCTTTTGCAAATTTAAATAGTAAAGAATGGTCGTACGAAGTCGAAACAAGTACCAAAAGAAAGGAAATTGAATAGAGATTCTTATTTTGGTCGTGGAATATCGTTTTCGAATCTAAACTACGAGATATAGGGCAAAATAAACAAATTTACGTAAAATTTGGTCGTGGTAAACAACTTAGTTCCCCTGGCGACCAAGGCGATTGTTGAATCCGAGCTCTTGCGATTTCTCATTAGAATACACGGGGATTTTAAAATCATATTAAATTATGATGGTTATTTCTAATTATGATTCATATCAACCTCTTTCCTCATCTCTGGGAAGGTCCGGGGTCGAACCCAGGACTCCATAACCCGTTTCCATAAGAAATGCCTCGCAGATTTTGCTACTTTTACGGAATTGTATTACAAAATGCCTTTTTGTTCGATCGCGTAACAAATAGTTGGTATTAAATATAATTTTTAGCGATTTTAAGATGATTTGAAATTATGATAGCATCCCAAGTTTTCCGAAAACCATTTCCAGTTGTGGAGAAATGATTTCTACTCTATGGGATGTCTATATTCTTCTTCTTCAGTGGAACTGTCCAAAGACAGGTATCAACTGTATCTCCAACCCTCTCTTTCCTCTCCCAGCATCTTTGAATAGCTCCATTCATGTCGGACAGCGTCATCCCTCTTTTACCGCTAATCTTCCCTTCAATAGCATTTCTCTGCAAACAGTAAACTTAATACATACACATGCCTTTTTCATTTTCGCGATGTTTTTCATTTAACATCTTCCTTCTCCAATCCTTGTAAACACCTCTTCATTTCTCACTCTTAAAAATACTTCCCGGAGAGGTAGATAAAAAAAACTCTAGGAGCCTATAGATATGGTCATAATCTATCGAAAACATTAATGACTTCTACAGAAAATATCCTGGGTTCGATGCTAGGACGATGCAAAAATCTGCCATTCAAAATACATTGAGGTAGTTTTTCATTATTTCTTTTGATGCACTTATCGAAATAATAGGAAGCTCTTGCTCTGCTACAAGATGTATATTAAGACTCGGTTTAAGAAAAAAAATTAGATAAGACGATGCTGTTCCTGAGTTCGATGCCAGAGCACATTACAATTTCTCACTACTATTATATATAGACGTTTCTCCGGATATACCTAGATATACACTCACTCACTGGGGATCAAAATTCTAACCATGTTCCACAAGTGCCACTGACGACGTGGTGGCCACTACGTGTAAACTCCATAAAAAAGGCGATTTTGAACCTCAGTGTCGTGGGTTCGATTCCAGAAGGCCCCAAAGTCACGATTTTCTCCATAAGAATACATGGTGGGGATTTTCGAAAATTTTTTTGAGGCACTTCCCGGAAAAGGAGAGAGTTAAAATTCGAGGTATCGCTGGAAACCGTTGGTATCCTACGAAAACCATTAAGACATCATCGAGGTTTATCCTTGGTTCGACGCTAGGTCAGGGCAAATATTCTCCCGTTTAATTTACATTGCGATATTTAAGATTTTTTAAAAATCACTTCCCGATCAGATGGAAACGTGAAACTCGGCATGTGGATAGAGATCGTGAATATATTGTATAATCAAATTTTATCAATTCGCTAATGGTCTTTGGTTCGATTCCAGAGACCCATTTACATTACCCAATGCATTTCAGATGGGGATAATGGAGTCTTATTTCAGGACCTTCCCGGTATGATATGGACTTCAAACTTTGCGTTAAATAAGAGCAGTACTCACCTTTAACCCTCCCGAATTTCCTTTCCTGGTTCTTATTTCTTCCGTGCAGCTTCCGTTTGAGGTGATTATACTTCCCAAGTACCTTTAAGCATCCAACTTCCTTCTATTAGAATATTAACTTCTCCGGGCTCATTGTCGTAACTTTTGTTTTGCCTGCATTTACTTTCATCCACGTCCTATTCTTCCCATCATCCCTTGCAGCTCCGCTGTAACTGCCTCGTCATCTGCATATTTAATGGTGCAAATATTTTCTCCACCAATTATCGCATCCCTTGTCTTTTCCAATGTCTAGATATACTACCATATAACATACTAATAATACACTAGCGGAAGTGCCCGTTTTATCCTCTAATAGGAATATAGAAGTAGATCGAATTCAAGTCGTCGGTCAATGCCACGAGTAAATACCCTTTAATTATACACAACTTATATCCCATTCTATTCTATACGGGATAACACATCGGATTCAACAATGGGATCGGTCGTCAGGGGGATGAGTTGTTTACGAGCTCAAAAAATCGGAAATTTTTCGCGTATTTTGTCAATATTCTCGTAATTTAGATTCGAAAACAATATTCCACGACTATAATAAAAATCTTTATTCAATTTCCTGTCTTTTGGTGCTTGCCTCGACTCTTTAAGACCATTCCTTCTAATTTAATTCTTCAAAAGAAACAAAGCCTGCATCTGATAAAAGTGAAATTTGCACGTATTTCTTATGGAAAACTATCACAGCGATCCTAGTTCGAACCCAGACTAAGTACCGAATTAAATTAAGACGGTACTTCCCTCCTGAACCCAGAGAACACGTGTGCAAAGTTTGAGACAAATCGGGCAAACGGTGTGGCCTCCAATCCAAGACAAACAAATCCACTGAATTTCTGCTTTATATACATATGTCATCGGTTGTTCATTTTTGCATATCCTCTATCAATTTTTCTTCTTTTTATAACTCTTTCAACTTTCATCATCAAATTTAGATATCTATGCTTCGCAGGTCTTTCCCCTTCTACTGAGCGTTTTCCTGCTGTGGAAATTTTCCCTAAGCTCTTAACTCTTACGTATTTTTTAATCCGCATAGTATAGTTTTCTTCTTTTGCAATTTCCATTGATTTCTCGTACGACGAAGACTTCCTTGTCTCAATCTCTCCCCAATTAACTCCTTTTATCATTATTATTTCGCTTTGGCCGAATGAAATCCAAACGGAAGTTGGTAGAATACCTCTATTCTATTTCATTTCTGTTAGATTCATGTGATATTACGAACTAAAACTAAGTTTTAGTGTTACTCAGAAAAACAACAGGACAAACTTAAAATTTATTGCAAAACACACGCAACAAAACAACTCTCATTACTCACCTATAAGGTGATTCCGGGTGAGACGCCCCAGTCGCGGTATTTTTAAGGAAAACCACAAGATTGCTCTACTGACGGTGTGCAGTTGGAAGGCACCCCTCTATCTCCACAGAGTTTCACGGCGTTTAATTCTTTTTACGCAGTTTTATAGCATCATTTCAGGTAGACATTGTTTTTCTCCGCCTTTTTATAAGATAGGGTATAATGTTTCCGGTTTCTGTTTAAACGGTTGAATATTTCGTAAACTTGTAGCTGTAGGTTCATCTAATATGCAGCGACTGTGGGCAAAGTTTCTCTCCCGTAATGAAAGACTCGGGATAGATGCCCCATCTTCAGGTGTGCCCTATTAGTATCAATCTAACTTTAAAGTGGTACTGATTAAGGCTTTTTTTCAAGTAAACATTTGTTTTCAACATTTTAATTTCAATTCAAATTTAAATCCACGGTCGAATGCATTTTTTGCACCATCAAAAGATGGTTTTTGTGTTTAGTGAGCACCAGGGTGGTGCGTTTTGCCTCTCTTTCCTGATCTAAGTGTAATACCCGGCGAAAGTGGCCCACCCACATTCAAATTGCAAATATGAATTATATTTTCGATATCAAACAATATCTTCTGCGAGGATTTTTGCCTCGAAATTTCGACAAAAACGTCGAAATAGTCATAAATTTGTTTTCGGCTGAATCGACAATACTTTTGCGTAAAATGATGAAAGTGATGTGAAAAAAGCTGACGACCAAGCCTCAATGTGCTATTTATATGCCTCTAGAGGTGCCTCCAAAAATATTTGCGAATGAAACTTTTAAATAGGATTTAAAGTTAAAAAAATGTTTAGTTATATTTCAATTTCAAGTAAAATTCAACAATATGTGTGTGATTGTGGGCGCTCTAACATGAAAACTAATTGTCGTATCAACACCAAACTTCAAATATAGTATTTTGGTAGGTGCCGTTATAGTTGATTAGTTTTTGGAGTAAATCTGTTGACCGGAAGTCGAGCTTTATTCTTCGAAGCAAATTTCCGTTTTTGCAAAATATCTCCATAAATATGATATTTAGGTATATATTACCTTTATAGAAATTTTAGAAATTGTTATTTACTATAACTTTTGTATTTAACATATTTCTGTATAACTGATTGTATAGGAGTTATTCATGAAATACTGATAAACCGGAAGTTGCTGATTATCTACTTTGTGGGAGCTCTAACATGAAAACTATTTGGCGGATCAACACCATATTTCATATGTAGTATTTTGGTTGGTGTCGTTAGAGTTGATTAGTTTTTGTAGTTAATAGATTAACCGGAAGTCGAGCTTTAATTTTCGAAGCCAGTTTCCGTTTTTGCAAACTGCTTCCTTAAATATGATATTTAGGTATATACTATTATTTATAAATGTTTTAGAAAATGTAATTTACTATAACTTTTGAATGAAACATATCTTAGTATAACTGATTGTTTAGGAGTTATTTATGAAATACTGATAAACCGGAAGTTGCTGTACTTTGTGGGCCATTTCATCGTTTTATATTGTCTTGTATATACCATTATTAATAAAAATTAGGAAATGTAATTTACTATAACTTTTGTATGGAACATATTTTTGTATCACTGGTTGTATAGGAGTTATTCGTGAAATACTGATCAACCGGAAGTTGCTGATTATGTACTTTGTGGGCGCTGTGGGCGAAAGGCCATTTCATCGTTTTTCATCGATCATGTCCTGATGTTTGTGACGTCAAAGATAATAATATATAAATTAATCACTCATCTTCCAAGTTTAAATGGAATATAGAGTTCGAAATTACTGTCGTAGATAAATATTTACATCTTATATATGGAGAAAGTCATGTGTTGGCCACATCAGATTTTTTCTTGAAAGAACAGGTTTTAATGAATGATTTTATATGAAAGGCGTTCCGAAGCTTAATGGCAGTTAACTACAAAGGATTCGTGCATCATCTCCGTCCAATGATTTGGAATGACTAAATTGTGTTTATGTATTGCAATAGTGAATAGCTTCTATTCGGGGGGGGGCTGCTTTAACCAGCTAACCAGAGGTTATGGTCAAAGTTAACCCTTCTTTTGTATAGTACTAATAATAAAGAGCAAGTTTCCACAAAAACACACTTTTTTAAATCTCGAATCGACCCCTCTCGGACACGCGACGTCCTATGAGTAGCCGTTTCCTGCCCCAAACGACAGATGTCGCCAAAAAAACAATTGAAACGCCAATTTCCATGTGCGCACAACCTGTGATTACGCTTTCCTTAACAAAGTGAAGACGCGTGTGAATTTCGTGAACGCCATTTTAAGGAAAAGATGACGTCTCTTCTTGAAAAAGGGGAACGCGGATTTTTTTGGACTCGTCACGCTATGTCGTCAGTCATCTGTTTCTTTTTTGATTCCTCTTTTTGTATAATGTCCATTAATGATGGACAACTGTCTTAAAACTTAACAGTCATATGTGTTTTACCTTTAGGTAGGTCTTTGCACAATCAAAAAATCCGATGTGGCCAACACATGACTTTCTCCGTATTTATTGAAAACATAAGCCTATGCCGGTAATATATAAATAACTCCAAAACAATGAGTGTTACAGGAAAATGTTTAATACAAAATATGTAGTAAAAAACATTATCTATAACTTTGGTACATAATTGTATATACCTACATTGCATTCTGACGGAGATATGTATGAAAAACTTCCATTTCTGGATAAACAGCAACTTCCGGTTAACCATTATTGAAGAATAACTCCTAAACAATCAGTGTTACGAAAAAATGTTTCGAACAAAAGTTGTAGTAAAGTACATTATCTATAACTTTTGTGTGTAAATGTATATACCTACATTGCATTCTGACAGAGATATTTAAGAAACGAAATTTTGTTCCGGATAAACCGTAACTTCCGGTTAAGCGATATTCACCAAAAACCTAATCAACTCTTGGCATTGTTAGGAAAATACTAAATATGAATTTTGAAAATGATCGGATAGTGGCTGCGGGGCGGTCAACCCTTTGGTGCGTGGCAGGCCGATGAAGTGTCAAGCCTTCCGATGGAAGACCAGCAGGAGATGGGTCAATCCTTTCCATGGCAGACCGTCAGGAGAGAGACAGCCGCGTCTTAATCGTGGCCCTTAAATACCAGTCCTGATATTTGCTGATGGGAAAAGAGGTGCTGAGGGCTCCTTGCTGGGGGTCCAAAGGACAATACGACTCATCCGACCACGTGAACCACGTTTCACATGATCGCAAGGCCTCCAAAGAACATCAATTAAAGCCCTCTCCTCCCCAACCATCTCTAACACCTCCGTGTTTGTCTTCTACCCAACCAACTTTTTCCATTCTACGCCACACCCGCATCTCGAAGGCCTTCAAACGTCTTCCTTTCTTAAAGTCCACGTTTCGCACCCTTAGAGCAACACACTCCAGACCAGGGATTCCACCATTCTTTCCCTGATTCCTTTGTCAATACGTACCTTAGTAAACATCAACGACCTCAGCAACCACATTGAAGGCAATGTTAGGATATTCGCAGACGACACAGTCATTTACAGGGAAATAGTTCAGAGGATAGATTAACCCTTTCGAACGACTTAGAATTATGAAATTATGATTGGCAATTAGAGCTTAATGCAGAAAAGTGTTCGGTAGTTAACTTCTTCGAAAGAAAATCTGTAATGAATGATTACAGCATCCGTGGGGTAAACCTAATGACAGTAGAATCGGTATCTTGGAGTAACTCTGGACGAATAATCTAAAATGGAGTGCCCACCTCCGAAATATATACTTGAAAAGCAATTTAAAAACTTCGTTAAGAGAATAGGAGATAAAGTTCGCGAGCGATGTTCATTAGCGTTAGTTAGGCCTCACCTTTTGAGTGTAATGTCGTATTCGGGATTTAGAAAAAGTACAACGAAAGGCAAAGAATTGCTGCGATAAAACAGAGTGTGTCACTCAGATGATACAGGGAATCATAACAGAATTCAAAGGATAAATTTATTGAATAAGTTCAGAGAAATTACGTTCTTAATAGATATAACCCTGTTATATGTCCTGATACTACGAGATAGATTAGGGAAATAGATGCTGGAACGAATCGATTTCAAAAATTCATTTTTTCCGCGAAGTATACGCGAAAGCAACCGTTTGGGAAAATAGAATCAGGGTGCCTGCACCCCCTGCCACACGCCGAAAGGTGGCTTGCAGGGTTCTTACATTGACATACGTCATTAATTCCCTTCGCTTCACAAAGGCTTTCTTGTCCTATTCTTTCAAAAACCTCATCTTTGCGTCTTCCACCCCAAGAGAATCACTAAATTGATCCAGATTACAGTACACATTGCGTGCATAAATAAAATCATACTTTAAAGGAATATTCCAATTTATAAGTTATAAAAATAACAACCCCTAGCAACGCTCCTAAGCTATGCATTTCGCCAACCGTATTTCCTTTATCAATTAGTTCCCTTCGCTTCATGAATTCTTCCTTGGCCAATTCTTTAATAAACCTCATCTTTACGTCCCAAGAGAGAGTACTTCCCAAGTAAGAGAACTGTCCCATACACCCTATCTTAGCTTTCTCTTTCCCTTATTGAATTACTTTAGTTTTACATACGTATATTTTCATCTCTAATTCCTTCATCGTTAACAGCACTTACTAGTGTTTGCAAGCCCTTTACGGAATCACAATATCGTCTGCATACAGACTTCCCCACCGAACTTCACTCCCTTCTCTATTTCTTCCCTTCTTTCGCCATTTCCTCTGCATATATGTATTTTGCGTTGTTTCTCTGTCCGTCCGCAAATATACATTTTACGATCTTTTAAACCACTCCACCGATTTGAACAAAATTTCGCACACTTAAGCTACGAATAATATAGAACAAGGCTGTGAAGGTTCCGTTCTGTTAGTAGTCCTGGGTTCGACTCCAGAACCTACGCTTCAACAAGAAATACACGTAAAATTCGTTTTCATATCTTGCAGTCTTTTCTTCTTTTGCTAATTTAAATAGGAAATAGTGGTCGTAGGAAGTCGAGACGAGTACCAAAAGAAAGAAAATTGAATGAAGATTCTTATTTTGGTCGTGTTATATGATTTGAGGATCTAAATAACGAGAAATTTGGTAAAATAGACTAAAATTACGTGAAATTTCGTCGTAGTAAACAACCAGTCCCCCTGGCGACCAAGCCTATTGTTGAATCCGAGCTCATGCGTTTTCCTATGATAATACACGAGGTGGAATTCAAAACCATATAGAATTAAATTATAACATGTTTAATTATATATAAAGAAGTGTTAAAATTGATATAATCAGACAAGTAATATAAATACGTTCTCAATCGCAACAAATTCCATCTTCAACTGATTTATCTTGCTTATTTACACTAATTCCTGCTGTAAATATGCACATTGAAGCATTCGTAAATGCATTAATCCAGAATTTAGATCCTGATGCTGTGAAAATCAGGAATGGCCCACAAAATACGGCAACGCATTCATCAACGGTCTCAAATGAATCGCATTATCTGTGAGCACATTTTATACCGAATTTTATATTGAGGTTGTTAACCAATTGTTTATTTCTCTTAATCTTTTCAAAGTCCCCTCTTTTATCTATTTATTCACAGAATTATTTCTAGTAATGGTGGAAATATTTCCGTTTATATTTTCATACAATTCCGAGGTGTAGACGATGCTATAGTGACACCTGGTCTTTCTAATCGTACCCGGGTTCGACTCCAGGGCTATGCAAACACTCTATGTAGAGAACTACTAGGAAAGCTTCTCGATTGAATGTTGACCTTAAATCCTACGTGTAGTTTTAGATTTTCAGTTTACCTAACGCTCGTTAAAGCTGGTAATCCCTACCCTTCCTGACTGTAAATACGTACCTGCAATTGCTGGTTACCTTCTCACAGAAACTCTATCCTTAACCATGTAATATATCGTCCTCTTTAATCATCATCTTTATGGGCCTCGAGTATATTTACGGGATAACACATCGGATTCAACAATGGGATCGGTCGTCAGGGAGATGAGTTGTTTATAGTCTCGAATTTTCACAAAATGTTCGTATATTTCACCGATATTCTCGCAAATTCTAATCGAAAGTAAGATTCCAAGACCAAAATAAGAATATTTGTTCAATTTTCTTTCTTTCGGTGTTTGTCTCGTTATCGTGCAAACATTCCTTCTGATTTAATTTTGCGAAAGAAATAAACCCTGCATGCGATGAAAATGAATTTTAAGTATATTCTTTATGGAAAACTATCTGAACGATCTGGGTTCGAACCTCGTAAAATTATGGAATAAAAAATAAGTAATTCATTAATAGATTAATTTATTACTCGAACTGTTTTGTTAATTATTCATTAATTAATATTAAATAGTAATTCATTAATATTATTCATTCAAAAATTAAATAAATTCGATTCATAAATATTAATTAATTAATTATTAATTCATGAATAGATTAATTTATTACTCGAACTATTTCGTAACTTATTCATTAATTAGGTAACTAGGGAATTTACACGTTTCGCGCCATTAAAGTAAAAAAACCATACGAACCCAATTTGGGTTTCTCCATTTTTTTTCTGATTCCTTCGTCAATTAGTTATCATTCGATAAAACGTTGTTACAATGGTCACGTGTCTAAACGTACACTTTCATTTTTTTTTCAAACATAAACACTAAGCAAATTTTTGTTTTAAAGTACAAAAATGTAAAGTTTAAAATATTAATGAACGGTATATAAAAACTATATCTATCGTGGAACATTTACGCCTCCGGAATAAGCAATCTTGTTCCTCAACAGAGAAAGACGTGCCGTGGCGGACATTGTGTGCCTTGGAAACATTGTAACAGGCCGCGCCGACTCTGGTAAACTCGTTTCGCTTGTGAGCCTCAATGTACCACTGAGACGCATGTATGTGAAGCAATGGCCAGAATAATGCGACAAACTTAAGTTCAACCCCTGATATTGATATCTTTTATGACTCGTCTTTTAAGCGGAAAATTTACTCAAATCTTTTCACTTTCTCCATATACGAAGTATAGAAAAAGTATTGTTTTCATGAAAATGATCGACTTCGAGATTTCAACGGAAATACACGTTTTGGGGTCCCTAGAACACGTTTTGACCATTTTCGGAATGATGTCTGTGTATATGTGTGTGTGTGTATGTTTGTGTGTCTGTGATTGTGGGCGCTCTAACGTAAAAACTATTAGTCGTATCAATACCAAACTTCATATATAGCACTGGCGTGTGTGCTGTCAGAGTTGATTAGTCTTTGGAGTAAATCGGTTGACCGGAAGTCGAGCTTTATTCTTCGAAGCAAATTTCCGTTTTTTCATAATATCTCCATAAATATGATATTTAGGTATACACTATTATATATAAAAGTTTTAGAAAATGTAATTTACTATAACTTTTGCATGGAACATATTTTTGTATCACTGATTTTTTAGGAGTTATTCCTGAAATACTGATAAACCGGAAGTAGCTGATTATGTACTTCGTGGGCGCTCTAACTTGAAAACTATTAGTCGTATCAACACCGAATTTCATACATGGGTCATTCCATGCCAAGTGGTCTGATTTCAGAGAAGTGCCCCGCTCGACCATCACGGATTTCGATGAAATTTTGTATGAACATTTGCACATATCTCTTATGAACATTTGTAAAGTTTTACTTTCGCCGATGGAATACTTGCTGAGATATAGCAGTTTATTTGACCCCGTGTCGCTGCCTTCTTCAATATGACTGTGCGTTTTCAGCAACTTTGAGGCATAGTATCTCAGAGAATATTTTTATGAAGTAAACAATCTTTGGCTATCTTGAACAACTTTTTGCGCTCTATTAAACAAAATGATAATAATAACTGTAAGAGCGACCTCCTTGCAGAAAATTCTGTGCAAAATTGGCCCAAAAAATTGCGGATCGAAAAAAAATTAAAACTTTGGCTTTTTATATTTCAAGAAGAAATGATATAATCTACGTGAAACTTTGCGCATGATAACATATCAATACATAGTTTATACATATAAAATTTCATTATCCTAGTACTTTCCATTATTTTAAAAATTGAGCAAACATTTGACAGTTTTTGTAAAAAAGCCAAAAATAGGCTATTTTTACCCCGCTTTTACAAAAAAAGACCCTCTGGAATTTATTTTGAATCATTTTTATTAAATAGAGAATGATTTAAACCCTCTAAAAAAGTATATCTAGTTTTTCATCTCGAGCATATAAGGCCCTAGAAACAGGGACAACTATGAGGATGACATTTGTAAAAACGAGAAAAATAGGTTATTTTCTGTCCGCTCTTAGAAAAGAAAGACCTTTTCGATACTCTCGTAAATTATTTTCATTTGAAAGAGCATGTTTCAAACCTCTTAAAAAAGTACACTTGGTTTTTCATCGCGAGCTCGTACAGCCCTAAAAAATTAACAAAGTTGAGAACGTTGCTATGGTGGCGCCACATGTCTTCTGTTGTTTATCGTCCTGGTTATTTTATGTAGACATTTTTAGTATATTGCGTTGGTCCATGACTGGTACTAGTAGTGACATCGTCACTACCAGTTCAGGCATTTGAACCAGTAACCCCATCGCCCCAGGGTCACGCCCGATAGGCGTGCAAAATCAGCCGTGCTGCTTTCTCCGTACGTTCTAATACCACAAATGTTTTCACTGTAAGTGCTATCGACCAACTTTTTGGTGCCAATGTCAATACTTGAACTTTAATCGATCTATCGGATATTTTAATTTTTGTTTGAATTTCTTTTATTAGATCAGAATGACGAGCATTCCTCAACATCACACTGACTAGTTTGTCTTATATCTTCAGCTGGTATTCCAGCAGCTAACGTTATTTTGTTTGCGTTATTAACGGAGTAGATCCCAAATCAGTTAAACTTCGATTAACCGTAGCCGAAATTTCCATATCGCAATTTTCTGAAGACGAAGAGTCATTAGTGTTTTGGACCATAGAAATGTACTTGGCTTTACACTTGGAACACATTTTTTTACCAGGCTTCACTGCTTGCAAATCATTAGACAAGGCTAGATTGACTTTCAGCAGCCAATTTTTAGGTGTATGTTATTTTTTGTTAAATGGGTTGCAGCATGACTTTTGCTTAATTTAATACATTTTTAAATACTTTGATTTGTGATGGAAACAGATTTGATCGTACTCTGTGTTCCCATCGCAGAAAAATGAGCACTTATTCGTGCAACGATAAATTGTGCACATATTGCAGCCCAATTTTATTGGAATAAAATAAACCATGATGGAAAATAGACAAAAGTTTTTCCCTAACAACGCAGAAGGGCAAGGTGGGATTTTTATCTGACTCTTCGACATCCATTTATAATTAGTAAAATCGCAATATTTAGTGCAATAATGCATATTCTGGAGAAAGAAGTAATAAAGATATGATGGAATACGATAAATACAGCAGCTCAGTTCAAAACGTGGCCATGCGAGATTGCTATGTCAATAAAATACTTACTGAACTCTAAGCAGCTGTCAATTTTCTAGAGGAACCTAAAGTGGAGTATGGATGAAATCTGAAGGATCCAAGAAATGAAAATAAGGCAAAACTCACAATTGAAAAAAACTCGAAGTAACACACAACAGAATGGCCACATAGCCACGACTTAACCCAAGTCTCAAATAAAGATTATTTACCCATGTTTCAACAGAAACTTTGTTATAATTTGTTACTTTAGTAAATTAACTAACTTCTAAGTTAATTAACTTTACTAATTATTCTCCCATTCTGTCCATTGTTAACCCTCTTCCTCCTCCCCCTAACACCGCTCCCCCTATCAACAGTAGCTAATCTGATTGGTGCCTTGGTTTTTTATTCTTTGTATATATATATGCACTCCTGAATAACTCTTATGCTTGATAATGGACTAACGTCCGAAACCGGTCGCAGATATTAAAAACTATAGAAGTGGAATTTTGTTAAGTTATTCCCACCCATTTACTAGGATGGAGTTTCATTAAGTTAAAGCTGACCAGATTGATTTAATTTGTAACTTTTTTGTCCATAATGTCTCGCCGGCACAATATTTTGTCTTAATAACACCAGATAGATACCCACATAAGGATTTACAACCTCATCGAAGAAAACAAATTGCAGGCTTGGGATCCTCAACCAAGAAACCCACCCGTGGCTGGTATTGCATGGCTATCGGGCGTAACCCTGGGGCGATGGGGTTACTGGTTCAAATGCCTGAACTGGTAGTGACGATGTCACTACTAGTACCAGTCATGGACCAACGCAATATACTAAAAATGTCTACATAAAATAACCAGGACGATAAACAACAGAAGACATGTGGCGCCACCATAGCAACGTTCTCAACTTTGTTAATTTTTTAGGGCTGTACGAGCTCGCGATGAAAAACCAAGTGTACTTTTTTAAGAGGTTTGAAACATGCTCTTTCAAATGAAAATAATTTACGAGAGTATCGAAAAGGTCTTTCTTTTCTAAGAGCGGACAGAAAATAACCTATTTTTCTCGTTTTTACAAATGTCATCCTCATAGTTGTCCCTGTTTCTAGGGCCTTATATGCTCGAGATGAAAAACTAGATATACTTTTTTAGAGGGTTTAAATCATTCTCTATTTAATAAAAATGATTCAAAATAAATTCCAGAGGGTCTTTTTTTGTAAAAGCGGGGTAAAAATAGCCTATTTTTGGCTTTTTTACAAAAACTGTCAAATGTTTGCTCAATTTTTAAAATAATGGAAAGTACTAGGATAATGAAATTTTATATGTATAAACTATGTATTGATATGTTATCATGCGCAAAGTTTCACGTAGATTATATCATTTCTTCTTGAAATATAAAAAGCCAAAGTTTTAATTTTTTTTCGATCCGCAATTTTTTGGGCCAATTTTGCACAGAATTTTCTGCAAGGAGGTCGCTCTTACAGTTATTATTATCATTTTGTTTAATAGAGCGCAAAAAGTTGTTCAAGATAGCCAAAGATTGTTTACTTCATAAAAATATTCTCTGAGATACTATGCCTCAAAGTTGCTGAAAACGCACAGTCATATTGAAGAAGGCAGCGACACGGGGTCAAATAAACTGCTATATCTCAGCAAGTATTCCATCGGCGAAAGTAAAACTTTACAAATGTTCATAAGAGATATGTGCAAATGTTCATACAAAATTTCATCGAAATCCGTGATGGTCGAGCGGGGCACTTCTCTGAAATCAGACCACTTGGCATGGAATGGCCCACATAGCACCTTGGTTGGTTTCGTTAGAGTTGATTAGCTTTTCGAGTATATCGGTCAAGCGGAAGTCGAGCTTTTTTAAATTAATTTTTAATTTCTTGTGATGTGTATATTTTTAAGTATGTTTTATTTATATTGTATACGAGTAAAATGTAGCTTGCATACTGCAAGCAGATCGACAACACTAATTTGATATCGGCATCATATCGGGACGGACATCAAAAGAAAAAAAGGGTTGGAAATATTCTTAAAATTCGCTGCAATTTAATCGTCTGGCATCGAACCCGGGTGTTACTGATGATACTTACTATGTAGCACAACAGAGGATCACCAATTCTAATTATGTATAAAAATTCAAGCAGAAATATTGGCTGCAACTGCCTCAAACGACGTCCTACTTTTCCCATATATTCCTTATGAGAGAAATTTTAATGTGCTCTGGCATCGAACCCAGGAACAGCATGGTCTTATCTAATTTTTTTCATAAAGCAAATCTTAATATACATCTTCTATGTAAGCAAGAACTTCCTATCATATCGATAAATGCATAAAATAATTATGAAAAGTTACCCCAATGTATTATATATGGGGAATATATTTACCGCCCGGCATCGAACCCGGGTCTTTCTGGCGATAATTTACTATGCAGCACAACAGAAAATCACCATCTCTAACTACATATGCAAATTCAAGCAGAAATATTGCTTGCAACTCCCTCAAACGACGTCCTACTTTTCCCTTATATTCCTTATGAGAGAAAAGTTATTGTGCTCTGGCATCGAACCCAGGAATACTACGGTCAAACAAAAATGTTTTTCTGAAACAAATTCTTACCATACATCTTCCAGCTAAGCACAAACTTCCTATCATTTTGATAAGTGCATCAAAAAAAATAATGAAAAACTACTCCCATGTATTTTAAAGGGCAGATATTTGCATCTTCCTAGCATCGAACCCAGGATATTTTCCGTGAAAGTCATTCATGTTTTCAATAGATCATGACCATATATAAAGGCTCAAAAGGCTAAAAAACATTGTTATACTTGAAAACAAAAATTTGCTTTGCATTTATGTTTAAAAAAATGAAAATCTATGTTTTTGACAAAAAAATATCAAACTTTCGACCCGTCGCGGGAGACCAAAATATTTAACAATAAGACTAAGAATGTTATGAGCAAATACGTGACCATAGCAACGACTATTTATAACGACTTGAAATTTTGAATTTCGAAAAAAGTTTTTTCGTGCTACGCCCTACTGCATAATCATGAAATTTAAGTTTATGCTAAATCCTTTCCGAAATATTGGATGAATTTTGCTTTTTCGTTTAAAAAATATATTTTTTCTTTACTCTTTAAATGTAGTCCTATAAAGTCATCAATTTTCTTCGCTTCGTGGATTCCCTTGTCTTTTACGAATCTTTGCGTCTTCCAAAGAAATATGACTACCCACATTAGCTTACGATCATGAAAATGAAACAAATAGTCCTTTTTATGTATTTTAAGGAGAAATTATTCATTCACCCGAAGCTAAATGTTTTCTAACTGTTCCATTTCTGTCTTTTGCAGCCGGAAGATGCTCTGACTGCGTTGGATTCGAGAGAACAGCGCCGAATTGGTGAGTCCAATATCTTATTCATAATGCCGTAGTTCTCGTAACTTCGATTCGAAAATTATTGCTGTAAAATGTCGTCTTTCTTCCCAATGCATTTCTCATTAGCCTATCTTTCCCTTATATATTCTTACGATATCTCAACAATCACCTTCGTCGTCAAGGACTTGTTTACGCCCACGAAATCACACGAAATCTCCGTCTTTTTTGTCTTTTTTCTCAAAATTTCGACTCGAATACGATATTCCAGGACCGAAATAAGAATCTTCATTCAATTTCCTTTCTTTTGGTACTAATCCCGATTTCGTACGACCATTATTTCTGATTTAATTCTTCAAAATAAAAAATGTCTGCAATCGATCAAAACGAACTTTACGTGCATTTCTTACATAGAGCATTTGCCCCGACCTAGCGTCGAACCAAGGATAATCTTCGAAGATGTCTTTGCGGTTTTCGTTAGCGACGCACGACTTCCAGCGATCTTATGAATTTGAACTCTCTAATTTGCAGGAAGGTGCCTCAAAAAATTACGAATATCCCCGAAATGCATTATTAAAAACGTTTATTTCTGATTTCGAGTAACTTTTTCGTCTTTTAACTCGATATTCTCGCAATTCCTAATCCAAAATGATATACGACTGCATGAAAACCAGCGAATTACTTTCTAATGAGTCTGATTTCCAAGGTATTTCTGAAAGGGAAAAATCCATTGGCTTGACTTCAACAATGGCACTGGTCGTCAGGGTGACCGGGTGTTTCAAGTCACGAAATTTTCGAATATTTTCGTTTGTCTCACGTAAAATCTCTAAACTTCATTTCGGAAACAATGATACACGACAGAAATTTAAAAAAAGTATTCAAATTCCCTTGTTTTGCCCTTGTCTCGAATTTGTACGACAAATATTTCTGATTTAAAATTGCAGGAGAAGAAAAACCCGCAAGACATGATACTTGACGTTGATTTCTTATGGAATCCGTGGTCGTCAATGGAGACTGGTCGTTCACTACGACGAAACGATAAGAAACTTTCGTTTATTATGCTCCATTTCTCGTCATTCCGAATTTAAGCGATATGTCACCAACGAATAGAGTATATTTAATCAATTTCCTTTTTTTGTGCGCTTGTCTCCATTTCGAAAGACTATTATTTCCAATTTGAATTCGCGAAAGAAAAATAGACGAATCTAAAAAAAAACGAAATATACTACACAATAAATATTGTTTGGAGACATTTGTATGCTAATATGTTATGTTTTTTTACTTTATCCGTACACGTAGTACAGAGAGAGTATTTTTTTCATGAAAAATTGATGATTTCGACGGAAATGCATGTTTTGGGGTCCATAGCACACGTCATTTTCGGAATTATGTCTGTGTGTATGTGTGTGTGATTGTGGGAGCTCTAACGTAAAAAATATAGGTCGTATCAATACCAAACTTCATATATAGCACTGTTGTGGGTGCTGTCAGAGTTGATTAGTTTTTGGAGTAAATCGGTTGACCGGAAGTCGAGCTTTATTCTTCGAAACAAATTTCCGTTTTTGCAAAATATCTCCATAAATATGATATTTATGTATATACTATTATTTATAAAAGTTTTAGAAAATGTAATTTACTATAACTTTTGTATTTAACATATTTCTGTATAACTGATTGTATAGGAGTTATTCGTGAAATACTGATAAACCGGAAGTTGCTGATTATCTACTTTGTGGGAGCTCTAATATGGAAACCTTTAGTCGTATCAACACCATATTTCATATGTAGTACTTTGGTTGGTGTCGTTAGAGTTGATTAGTTTTTGGAGTTAATAGATTAACCGGAAGTCGAGCTTTACCTTTCGAAGCCAGTTTCCGTTTTTGCAAACTGCTTCCTTAAATATGATATTTAGGTATATACTATTATGTATAAATGTTTTAGAAAATGTAATTTACTATAACTTTTGGATGGAACATATGTTAGTCTAACTGATTGTTTAGGAGTTATTTATGAAATACTGATAAACCGGAAGTTGCTGTACTTAGTGGGCCATTTCATCGTTTTCCATCGAAAATGTCCCGAAAAACATTATTTATAATGTTTATGACGTAAAAGATAATATGATATGAATTAATCACTTATCTTCCAAGTTTAGATGGAATATAGAGTTCGAAAATACTGTCGTAGATAAATATTTACATCTTCTATATGGAGAAAGTCATGTGCTGGCCACATCAGATTTTTTATTCTAGTATGTGTCTAATTTATCCAAGCAATTAAAAAAAAATATGAACCTGAATTTCGACATGTTCGGTGAACCTTTTTGATTCTAATTAAACCACGTTAGTTTTGATTTGTTCTGTTAAAATTTACGTTATTTAGAATCGAAAGGAACATTTTATTACGATGTGTTGTACACAGTTCACTTGTATGTATTTATCTAGTTTGATAATAATAGGAGAAAATTGGGTGTATTTAGAAGGAAAGATGTCCTTACTTTGTTTAGTTATTTAATGATTACGCAATTCTATTTGATAAAACGCCTGAGCTCGGATTCAACAATGGCGTTTGTCGTCACGGGGACCGGTTGTTTATACTCTCAAAATTTCACAAATATCTCGTGTATTTCGCGTAAAATCTCGATAATTAAATTCGATAAACAATAAAACACGACCATAGTAAGATTCTTCATTCATTTCCCCTTCTTTTGGTGCTTGTCTCGACTCTTTAAGACCATTCTTTCTAATTTAATTTCGCAAAAGAAATAAAGCCTGCAGCGGAAAAAACGAATTTTACGTGCATTTCTTATGGAAGTTGTTTGACTCGTCTGGGGGTTCGAACCGAGGACGAAATGTCAACATTTTTCACGATAGAAACATTCTTGTGCATGAATGCAACGTTACGTTGAAATTTCAAGTCAATCGACCGTCTATTTTTCGAGTTTTTGCGGACACAAACAACCGAAGACCGAATTTTTATGTATAACACATTCCACGACAAAAATAAGATTAAAATAAACTGGAAATATAATATTTACGGGAGTAAAAATAAATAGAATTCTTTCGTAGGCTTTCGAGTGTTTAAATATGCGAAAGCATGAGTTGAAAAACATCGTAATTTATAGAGTGTGAAGAAAAAATATAACTTTTAATTAATATAGATTTAAAAATGTCTTATTATCAAACTAGTAAATAAGCATCATTTAAATATAAATGTCTCATGGATTCCATGAAGGTTTTATAAATCAAAATGGTTGAAATAACTCGTATAATCAGCAAAATTTACGATAAATTAATATGGAGTTGAATTCCATTCTAATGAGCTCGGATTCAACAATCGCCTTGGTCGCCATGGGGACAAGTTTGTTTACTACCAATAAATTTTACATAATAATCGCCTATTTTGCCCTATTTCTCTTAATTTAGATCCTAAAAGCATACAACGTGACCAAAATAAGAATCTCCATTCAATTTCCTTTCTTTTGGTACATTTTTCGACTTCCTACGACCAATATTTCCTATTTAAAATCGCAAAACAAGAAAAGCCTGCTATGTATGAAAACAAATTTTACTCATTTCTTACGGAAGCAGGGCGTTCTCGGGTCGAACCCCGAGCTGTTAAGAGAATGAAACCTTCATAACCTTATTCTTAACTCCACAAAGGTTAATTATGGGAAATTTGGTGGAATTCGGGGCAATGGTTTTCAGAGGGGAAGATCTAAACGTAGATATATACACAGAGTGCGTATGCTATATGCACAAAATTCCAATGAATCCTTCTTAGATTGGCGACCTCAACTGCACTTCTGCGGACCTCTTAGAGCCTGTCACAAACTCCCAATGGGAGAAGAAACAGAATCGTATCGCCTTTCAACATCCGCTCAGGTGAGAGCCGTCTTTTGTTATTCCTTTCGGGCGCTCCATCGGGTGGAATAAGCACCTTGAATGGGATACGGATGGGTGAACACGACCTCTCTTTCCGGCGGAGGATGTTTCGGAGGGAGAAATGGAGCAGAAGTAATTGCCTCAGGGACTCGGTTGAGGCGTCGATGGATAGGAAATTGAATGAGGTTTAATATAAGTATGAATAGTTGCGAATATTATGGGGTTATAGTGCAACAAATGGGTAAATTGTTACGGAGAGTCGGATATAAATATTAGCTTAAGACAGGGTAATAGATTTTTCTAACGAAGAAATAAAGTAGAATTAATTGCTTCACAAACATAAGTAAGGCATCGTTAGAAAGGGAATTAAATAAGGTTTAATATAAGTATGAATAATTTCAAATATTGCGATGTTATAGTGCAAAATATGGGAAAATTGTGTGGAAAAGTCGGAAAAAATATTACTTCGACTGGGTTTGATAGATTTTTCAAATAAATAAATTAATTAAACGTATTTGCTTCATAAACGTAAGTGAGGCATCAATGGAAAGAAAAGTTTACAAGCTTTCATATCAGTATGAATAATTGTCAATTTTCCGCATTTATATCACAATAAATGGGTAAATTGCGTCGTCGAGTCGGAAACAATAGTTACCTTAAGACAGCATTACAGATTTTATGCACAGAAGAAATAATGTGGAAGTAATTGCTTCGTAAACATAAGTGAGGCATCCTTAGATAGGGAATTAAGTAATGCTTAATTTAAGCATGGATAATTGCAAATAATTGCGGTATTATAGTGCAAAGAATGGGCAAATTTTTTGGGACGGTCGGAAAAAAATATTAACTCGAGAAGGCGTAGTAAATTTTTCAAATCTTTTATGTTTTTTAAAATCGTAATTACGTGGGTGTGTTTGTCTTGGATTGGAGGCCACACCGTTCGTCCGATTTGCTTCCAACTTTATACACGTGTCCTCTGCGACCTGGAAGGAATCACTGTCGCCTTTTTGTTCCACCATTTCACGCGGTTCGAACACAGATCGCTCTGATAGATATCCCTAAAGAACACACATAAAACTCATCTTTATCGCATGCAGGCTTTATTTCTTTCGCGAAATTAAATTAGAAGGAATAGCCGCATTTTAACGAGACAAACACCAAAAGAAAGAAAATTGAATGGAGTATCTTATTTCATTCGTGGAATCTTACTTTTGATTAGAATTTGCGAGAATATCGGTGAAAAATACGAAGAATTTTTTGAAAATTCTAAGTTGTAAACAACTCATCTCCCTGACGACCGATCCCATTGTTGAATCCGATGTGTTATCCCGTAAATATACTCGAGGCCCATACAGTTGATGATTACAGAGGACGATATATTACATGGATAAGGAGAAATTTACTCTGTAAGAAGGTAACCAGCAATTGCAGGTACGTAATCACAGTCAGGAGATTAATAGCTCATGGATGAGGGAAGTTAGATGTTTTGCTAATGAATGGACTAATATTTTTAACCTTCTCCGCGCCTAGTAAAGAAATGTAGTTAAAGTATGTGCTTCATTTACTTAGGTGAGGCATCGATAGAGAGAGAATTTAACGTGCTTCCATATCAGTACAAATAATTGCAAATATTGCGTAGAAAAATTTTACATAAAGACAGCGTAATAGTTTTTTCGAATAAAGAAATAAAGTATAAGCAATTGCCTCGCGAACTTCAAAGGGGCATCGATGGATAGGGAATTGCACGAGGTTTATTATCAGAATAAATTATTGCAAATATTGCTGTGTTATAGTGCAAAATATGGGTAAATTTTTACGGAGAGTCGGAAATAAATATCGCCTCGAGAAGGTGTAATTGATTTCTCAAATAAAGAAATAAAGTGGAAGTATTTGCTTCGTGAAGGCATCGATAGAGAGAGAATTTAACGAGCTTAAACATTAATGAAAATAATTGCAACTATAGCGATATTATAATGCAATGGATGTGTGAATTGTGTTTTTAAATCAGAAAAATCGACTTCACTTAGCGTAATATATTTTCCAAATTCATGAATGGAGCAGAAGTAATTGCCTCAGGAACTCGGTTGGGGCATCGATGGATGGGGAATTTAATAAGGTTCAATATAAGTATGAATAATTGCAAATATTGCGACGTTAAAGTGCAAAACATGAGTAAAATGTGTGGTAGAATCGTAAAAAAAGTTTAGATTAAGACAGTGTAATAGAGTTTTCAAATAAAGAAATAAAAGCAGAAGTATTTGCTTCTTAAATTTAAGTGAGGCATCAACAGAAAGAGAATTTAACGAGCTTCGATATCAGTAAAAATGATAGCAGATATTGTGGTATTCTAGTGCAAAATATGGGTAAATTTTTATGGAGAGTTGGAAGTAAATTTTACCTCGTGAAGGCGTAATACATTTTTCAAGTAAAGAAATAAATTAATAGTGTTTGCTCCATAAAATTAAGTTAGGAATAGGTACAAAGATAACCTTAGAAGCTTACAGATCAGTATATAAAATATCGCAGCTATTTCTATAATATAGTTCAAAACACGGGTGAATTGTGTTGGAAAATTCAGAAAAAAATGGGTTAATCAAGAATGAGTAATATATATTTTTCAATTACAGAGATTAAGTAGATTTATTAGTCTCAGAAACGCGAAGAAGATATCATTGAATAGGAAATCTTACGAGGTTTAATATCGGTGCAAATATCGCGATATTATTATGCAAACAATGTGTAAATTGTAACGTCAAGTCTGCGAAATGTGCTCTCCCTTATCGTGAGCGATATTAAATCGAAGTAATTGCTACAATAAGTTGTAAAAGGCTTCGTTAGAAAGGGAATTGAAAAAGATTTAATGACAGCGTGGATAATTGCAACTATTGCCATAATATAGTGCGAAGATAGGAGATAAATGTGCCATAATTGATTGTTATGGCTAAGTTATATGTTTTCTGTAATAGTCAATCATGTTGATTGATTATGATATTGTTGTAAGCACTATTGTATTAGTCCGTACAATGGATATGAGTTAACTTGTATTGCGATAAAAAAGATATATAAAAAAATATGGGAACTGTGACCGCTAGCCGGAAATAAGGGACTTCACTTAGCGTTAGATATATTTCAATCTCAGCAATGGATTGCAAATAATAGCTTCAAGAAGTTTAATAATCCGATGTGGCCAACACATGACTTTCTCCGTATTTATTGAAAACAGAAGCCTATGCCGGTAATATATAAACAACTCCAAAACAATGAGTGTTACAGGAAAATGTTTCATACAAAAGTTGTAGTAAAGTACATTATCTATAATTTTTGTATGTAATTGTATATGCCTACATTGCATTCTGTCAGAGATATTTAAGAAACAAACTTTTGTTCCGGATAGACCGCAACTTCCGGTTAAGCGGTATTCACCAAAAACAAATCAACTCTTGGCATTGTTAGGAAAATACTAAATATGAATTTTGGAAATGATCGGATAATTACTTTTTAAGATAGAGCGCCCACAAACTTTTTTAACCACTGACACACAGACATGTTAAGGGAAAATAGCGAAAACGAGCTCTATGGGCCCCAAAACATATATTTCCGTCGAAATCTGGAGGTCGAATTTTTTGCGAATACAATACTTTCTCTATACTACGTACTATAGGGAGAAAGGTAAAAGATATTGATAGAAAGTTAGTTTAATGAGTTTTAATGCTGCCCAAATAAGTGCAGTTTTTGCGATAATTTTTCGAAAGGAAGGGGGAAATTTGTAACTGCTGCTCAGCGCAGCAAGACGTCAAGCCTAAGGGAATTTTCGCGTAGAAATAAAGCGAAGGCTTCAGGAAATGACTTAATACTTCCGTAGAAAGTGGGCTTGATCATTCTCAATATCGATATGATTTAGGTAAATTTGTATACCATATTTTTCGGGCAAAAAAGGGAAAATATTGTGGTCGAGTCAGAAATGGTATGACGACCTTATTCATTTTCTAAACTCACTATTCAAACAAAATTAATTACATCGTATAAATAGGACTATTAGCAGACGTTTTATAAAGTTCAAAATCGGTCAAACTTTTGCGATATCATAATGAAAACAATTGGGCAATTTTATTCGGGCAATTGATAAAATTAGCATTAGAGAATCAAGAAATAGAAGAAATTAACTCAGGAAGAAACAGTTGGAAAGGAGATTAAATGAGGTTTAATATCAGTGCAAATAACTGCAAATATTGCTGTGTTATAGAGATAAAAATGGGTTAATTATGTTAGTTTGCCGGAAAAAATGGAACTTCGGACAGCGTAATAGATTTTTGAAGTGAAGTATTTGCCTCGTAAACTTGAGGGAGGCACCGATGGATGTAGAATATAGTGAGGGATTTATTTCAGCTAATGCAAGTGTTCCGTTATCTATTATATATAGACGTTTCTCCGGATATACCTCACTCACTCACTCATTCATAGGGGATCAAAATTCTAACCATCTTCCACAAGTGCGACTGATTTGAAATTTTTACGACGTACAGGCCATAACGTGTGAAAGTCAGTAGGAAAGCGATTTTGTACCTCAGTGTCATGGGTTCGATTCCAGAAGGCCCCAAAGTCACGATTTTCTCCATAAAGATACATTGTGGGGATTTTCCAAAAATTTTTTTGAGTCACTTCCCGCCGTAGTAGAGAGTTGAAATTCGAGGTATCGCTGGAAACCGTGTGTATCCGACGAAAACCATTAAGACATCATCGAAGATTATCCTTGGTTCGACGCTAGGTCAGGGCAAATATTCTCCCATTTAATTTACATTGCGATTTTTAAGATTTTTTTAAATCACTTCCCGATAAGATAGAAAATTGAAACTCGGCACGTGGATAGAGATCATGAATATATTATATAACCGAATTTTAACAATTCGCTATTGGTCCTTGGTTCGATCCCAGAGGGCCATTTACATTCCTCAATGCATTTCTTATGGAGATAACGGAAACAAATTTTATGTACTTCCCTGCATGATATCGACTTCAAACTTATGATATTATATTAGTATGATATTAGGTGAAGTTGTAACAAGTCATTCTGTGCATTCACAGATGCCAATATGTCCTGGGTTCGACACCAGGCGTCTCTAAAATTAGTAACTGTAACGATTTTTAAGAATTTATTTTAACCCGTTCCCGATAATATAGAAACTTAAGACTTGGCATATAAATAAAGATCATATATACATTTCAATTACGTGTTTTAGATTTCATTGATCGTCCTTGGTTCGATCCCAGAAAGCCATTTTTATTTTTAATAAAAAGTTTTATTTCAGGACTTTCCCGGTTTGATATGGACTTCAAACTTTGCATTTAATAAGATCAGGTCCTAACACGTTATAATGTCTATTCGCATCTGCCAATAGGTCCTGGGTTCGACACCAGGCGTCTACAAGAACTAGAAATTGCTACGATTTATAAGATTTTTTTAAAACCCCTACACGAAATAACATTGAAACTCGAATTTTGACGTGTGAATAAAGATTATAAATACATTTCATTTGATTGCAACGTTTACTCATACATTTGGGCGTATCACGAAAATCGTTATAAGAAATTCAAAATTTCAATTGGATAAAAAGATGTTGCCTTGCTCACATATTTACCCAAACATATTTCCAGTCGGATTTAAACATATTTATGTCTCTCGCAATGGGACAATAAGTTTGATTTTTCTTTTCAAAAACGAAGATTTTCATTTTTTTAAATACAAAGCAAATTTTTGTGCTTCTTAAATTAGACAATCGCCATTTTTCGCTGTTATATTTCTAAATCCGTATCCGATTTTATAAATGGGAATCTTTGCTTAATACTCCGCCGTGCAATTGCCACGTTTTGAACCAAATTTAGGAAGATTAAATCTAATTAAATGATTAAGGAGCGTGTTTTAGCGAAACAAATTGGAGATATTTCCAGTGAAAAGATAAGCAACACGGATTATGATAATAAATGAATTCTATATACGAAATTTGTTTCTCTAATAATTCGGGAAAACAAAGTTAAGGACCCTTTGATTTCATTTCGCAAGTTGAGCATATAAATTAGGAAGGCGATTGAAATACAGGTGACTTCTTTTCGTTTTAGCGAAGTAAAATTCTTTGCATCTACATCTACATTGTTCTGAATTGTTAAGCAGTAAGGCAAAGAGCAAAGTGGATACAAATCTACATCTACATTAATACCCTACAGGCCGCCTTTCTGCGTGTGGCAGGGGATGCAAACACCAGTTGAATCTAAACTACTTCCTTATTCGGTTATTGTATCGTTCGCGGAAAGAATGAATTTTTAAAACGATTCGTCCTAGCATCTATTTCTCTTAACTTCATTATCGGATTGGTAGCAGGGGGGATACCGATCGTATCTTCTGATAATGTAGTTTCCCTGAATTTATCAACCAATCGCAGCTTCCGATCTCCTTTCTTTCAAGGATAATTCCCAACCTACTTACTTCCCAACCTTTGATGTGTTCATGGAAGTTAATAAGACACTGAGAGTAGCAATTAGTTGATGGCTGCTTAAACTTCATTTTGTCATTGGAAAACAAAGGACGATAGCATTAAAACAAATATGTTTCGCCTTCTATCATTTAGTCTAGTCATCTTGCGCAATTTACCGTCAAAGACGAAACGAAATTCGTCGTAAACAGGAGTAATTGTTACTGCAGATGAAATCCGATGAACATATCTACGAATTCCTAAAAGTTAGTCGTTTTAACGCTCTCTGGTTATCGATAACGTACGTCGCAGTCATTGACGCAGCATTAAAAGCAGTTTTACGACATTATTCATCCTTTTAGTTCATTAACTTGTTTATCGTCCGTAAAAAACTGTAGTCCATCGAGTTTAAATAGGTATAGCTTCCAGTAGAGTACACCGATATTAACCCTTCCTTGACTGTAACCGAAAACTTCCAAAAACAGCGGTGCGGGGTACTCGGCTACCCCAACGCTTTCTTCGCGAATATTACGTTGTTTTTTTTTGTTTTCCTTTTACTTAACCTTTCAATTATGTTTAGAAATACAGTACTGATTATTTTGTTGTGATTATCTTTCATTTTTTTGGAGGTAGCGTTAGAGTTGATGGCTATAATATTACGTCAGGCACACCCGAAAACATCCCTTTAAATGAGATGATGATGTGATATAATTACTGTTAATGCAATAAATAATGAATCAATTAATAATCCGTAACAAAGGGTGTTTGAATTGCCACAATCACACGACATTGCGTATAGCAGTCCAAGCGAAAGTGGCTGTTCGGGGTGCTTTGGTACCCCATTCGAAAACTAAAGATATTTCTGAAACGAGTCTGCCAAACGAATTTCTTTCAATTTCATAACATAAAAGAAACATTGATGCACGAATATATGCAATGAGAAACATGTGTGGTGAAAAATAAAACTTTTCTATTGAATTTAGCCATTTTGGGGTCCTCCAGTACCCCGCACCGTTTAGGAAGGAGGTTTGGAATGAAAATTAACGTAGAACGCAGCGTAAAACCATAGATTAAGGAACTCCTTACTCTATGGTAGAAAGCAACGTAATACGCAACGCAGAACGCAGCGTAAAACGTAACGTACTACGCAACGCAGAACGCAACGTACTACGCAACGCAGAACGGAGCGTAAATCGTAACGAACTACGCAACGTAATACGCAACGCAGAACGGAGTGTAAATCGTAACGAACTACGCAACGTAATACGCAACGCAGAACGCAACGTAAAACGTTCCGTAAAATGCAACGTGTATAAACGGTATTTCAAGTTCAATCACAGTCAATATTTTTTAAACAAAATTTAAAATTAAATTCGGTGATTTTTGGAGGGGAAATCCACTGGTTTAGTAATAATGATGACATATCCCCCGTTGAAAATCGTGGGGCACTTCAGCTAGTTTATAATATCAGTGAAACATCACCTGGGATCCATCAAAGCATTCAAACGGATTGAAACGTCATATCGAAACCCGTTGAGTTGCTCCGTGGGAAGATGAAAGAGTTCCGAGGCGGTGTGGAGTTACAGGAAGCGGTGCATTGTGGGTAGGGGCCATTCATCCTAAAAAGAGCACCTTCTTCGAGATGAATGGGTGTCCATTTGAAAGCGTTGGGTGCCCGGTTGGCGGGCAATCTTATAAGGGTTAATTCTGTGCTTTCTTAGATCGGGTTTTTTTATTCCTTGAGAGAATATACTCGTAACTAAGTGTAAGGGGAATCCTCTCCCACCTGGCGGCCCCTGGTTCGAGATTATATCTATGCTAGCAGAAGTGCCCGTCGAATCTCAGAGGGGCAATATAGAAATAGGTCGAATTCAAGTACTCGGTCATGTAAAGAGTAAATACCCTTTAATTATACACAACTTATATCCCATTCTGTTCTATACAGGAAAATGCGTGGATTCAACAATGGGATCGGTCGTCAGGGGGATGAGTTGTTTACAATATCAAAAAATTGGGATATTTAACGCGTTTTTTGTCGAAAATCTCGTAATTTCGACTCGGAAATAAAATTTCACGTAATCTGTATTCTATAGAAAGCTGTATTAATTTTAAAATATACCGCAGTAATTCGATTTCCAAATTTTCCAATGATATCCTTATTCTACCCGTTCGATCAGATGAATAATATGTGATCGTGTTGGAGTTGAGTCCAACAATCACCTTCGTCGTTAGGTAGTTGTTTATGCCCATGAAATGACACGAATTTTTCGTCTTTTTTGTCTTTTTTCTCTCAATTTTGACTCGAATACGATATTCCACGACCGAAATAAGAATTTTTATTCAATTTACTTTCTTTTAGTGTTCGTCTCGATTTCGTACGACCATTATTTCTGGTTTAATTCCGCAAAAGAAAAAATGTCTGCAATCGATCAAAACGAACTTTACGTGCATTTCTTATGAGAGAGACGATCCGAGTCGTCCAGAGTCGAACCAAGGACACATAACCGGTGCCTAGATCTGCCAAGTGGTGACGTAATTGACTCGTAATGATTAGATTGATGGTTCGCTACAAGTCCAATAACATTTTCCTTAACTATTTCACTTCATTTTTCGAAGATAATCGTTTTGCGCCAGCAGATAGAGAAAGATCGATAACATTTTAGTTCCAAATCGCGTTTATCCGAACAAACTCTTCCGAATTCACACGCCGAATACCACCGGAACCCATTACTTATTTGCTCGTGACTCCTCTTTAATAAACTCCTGTTCTTTCCCGCTGCCAAATAAGGCGGACTTTTTCTGCAATAACGCAAAATAGCTTTGTTATACAGCATTTAAAAACTTCCAGTTTTCAATCATACTTTGCAAAAGCATACTTTGGGGCCTTTTTAACACGTCAACACAATTTTATCGGTCAAAAACACGCTCATTCACAACCACATCAATAGCATTCTACGTTTTACGGTCATATTTCGCGGTATTGACGCAATTCGGGGTGTTTAATTTCGGGACTTCGGTTCATCCGGAATTTTCGTTATCCGGCCGCCGTCCCGGTCATTTCCGATGAACGGGAGTTTACTGTATATTGTTGACAAATTCATAAGGTTTTTAAATTGGCCACCAAAGAGTTATTCAAGTAATCTTTTTTTTAAATCATCCTCAAAGATGTTGAGAAAATTCAAGACGTAAAATTACTTTTTGAAAATTGTAAAGTTTGATTCTGACCGAATGGAAGCAGCTGCGACGACAAATGACTCTGCGTTGATTAAAGCAACTGTTCAGTAAATTTAGAGATCTCTATTATTTACGTTAGCTACGACCGAAATAATCCATGACTCGAAAACGAAGAAGACACCCAAAATGATTTGATTAGTCCTAAAACAGCTCTGGGCTTCCAATTATAAATACTTTTTGGGACATCCAGCAAAAACATAAACGCTCAACATCCTATCTGAAAAATCTGATGTGGCCAGCACATGACTTTCTCCATATACATAAGATGTAAATATTTATTTACGGCAGTAATTTCGAACTCTATATTCCATCTAAACTTGGAATTTGAGTTATTAATATTATATATTATTATCTTTTACGTCACAAACATTATAAATAATGTTTTTCGGGACATGTTCGATGAAAAAAGATGAATTTGGCCTTTCGCCCATAGAGCCCACAAAGTACATGATCAGCAACTTCCGGTTTATCAGTATTTCACGAATAACTCCTACACAATCAGTGATAAAAAAATATGTTTCATACAAAAGTTATAGTAAATTACATAATCTAAAACTTTTATAAATAATAGTATATACCTGAATATCACATTTATGGAGATATTTTGCAAAAACGGAAATGAGCTTTGATGAATAAAGCTCAACGTCCGGTCAAGCGATTTACGCCAAAAACTAATCAACTCTAACGACACCAACCAAAGTGCTATATATGAAATTTGGTGTTGATCCGACAAATAGTTTTCATGTTAGAGCGCCCACAAAGTACATAATCAGCAACTTCCGTTTTATCAGTATTTCATGAAATATCTCGCAAAATATCGTAATCGAGTCGAATTTGAGAGAATTAAGACAAAAATGACGTTATTTGGTGTGATATTGTGTAGACAATTCCCTAACAACCAAAGTTGATTGTTGGAGTCTCCATAGGAATATTAATGGTAAAGATAGGCTCATATGAAATGCATTGGAAGGAACTCTAGTACGATTAAATAGCATCCCAATCTAATTTAATTAATGAGGAAATATTTGGAAAATTTGAAAATCGAATTGCTGGCATTTATTTTAGAATTAATACAGTTTTCTGTAAATGGTTTTAGTTTACCCTTTGCCAATTAAATTTCCGAAAATGTGTGATATTCTTCTGAGTAATTTCTAAGCAATCATGCTACTACAATGGGGTGTAACGTAAAAACTATTGGTCGTATCAATACCAAAATTCATATATAGTACTGTGGTGTGTGCTGTCAGAGTTGATTAGTTTTTGGAGTAAATCCGTTAACCGGAAGTCGAGCTTTATTCATTAAAGCTCATTTCCGGTTTTCAAAATATCTGCATAAATATGATATATAGGTATATTAAATTACTCATAAAAGTTTTAGATAATAATATTTACTATAACTTTTGTATTAAACATATTTTTGTATCACCGGTTGATTAGGAGTTATTCGAGAAATACTGATAAAACGGAAGTAGCTGTTATGTACTTTGTGGGCGCTCTAACATGAAAATAATTCATTGTATCAACACCAAATTTCATATATAACACTGTGGTGTGTGTTGTCAGAGTTGATTAGTTTTTGGAGTAAATCGGTTAACCGGAAGTCGAGCTTCATTCTTCAAAGCTCATTTCCGGTTTTCAAAATATCTCCATAAATATGACATTTAGGTATATACTATTATTCATAAATGTTTTAGAAAATAAAATTTACTATAACTTTTGTATGAAACATATTTTCGTATCACTGATTGTTTAGGAGTTATTCATGAAATACTGATAAACCGGAAGTTGCTGATTATGTACCTTGTGGGCGCTCTGGGCTCTAATGGCGAAAGGCCAAATTCATCGTTTTTCATCATTCATGTCCCGAAAAACATTATTTATAATTTTTATGACGTAAAAGATAATAATATATAAATTAATCACTCATCTTCCAAGTTTAGATTGAATATGGAGTTCGAAATTACTGTCGTAGATAAATATTTACATCTTATGTATGGAGAAAGTCATGTGCTGGCCACATCAGATTTTTTAAATTGTGGTGCGTCAACATCTACGGTCATTCGGCACCATTTGCTGGTATAAATCAGGTCATACCTCCATTTTACTGTGGTCTGTGGCTGAAATTTGAGCTCCATTAATTCTTTGTTTTATATGTTTTTAAAGTTTATTTAACCCTGCAAAATGAAGGAGATATTTGGTACTTTTTCCACAAAAATTATTTAACCCTTCCTTGACAGGGCCCTGAAAACTTCGAAAACAGCGGTGTGGGGTACTCAGGTACCCCAACGCTTTCTTCGCGAATATTACGTCCTTTTTTGGTTTTTCTTTTACTTGACCTTTCAATTATGTTTAGATATACAGTACTGATTATTTTATTGAGATTATCTTTTATTTTTCTTTGAGGTAGCGTTAGAGTTGATGGCTATAATATGACGTCAGGCACACCCGAAAACATCCCTTTAAATGAGATGATGATGTGATATAATTACTGTTAATGCGATAAATAATGAATCAATTGAAAGGGTGACTGAATTGCCACAATCACACGACGTTGCGTATAGCAATCCAAGCGAAAGTGGCTGTGCGGGGTACTTAGGTACCCCATTCCAAAAACTAAAGGTATTTCGGAAATAAGTCTGTAAAACGAATTTCTTTTGATTTCATAATATAAAAGAAACATCGATGCACGAATACATGGAATGAGAAACATGTGTGGTTGAAAATAAAACCTTTCTATCGAATTTAGCTATTCTGGGGTCCTCCAGTACCCCGCACCGTCGAGGAAGGGGAAATGGGTTCACTATCGTCTCCTAGCACTGCAGCTAAGTCCGATCCCAACGAGCTTTGGATGGTACGATATTTATCGCAGTTCGATATGATACGTTCGATAGTAACTGGGCTGTATCGCAGCATCTTCTCTTGCGATAGAAGGTGCGAGTGTGCTACTGTGCCCTAGTCTAGTGACCGCCACTTCCTCTCCTCGGCTGCCTCTTATTGACCTTATTATTGATCTTATTATCTCGCGAAAGGGTTTGATGGAACGCAACCTGCTGTTTTTAGAGATTTCTCCAAGTTTTCGTCCATAGCTCTTTCCTGAAATAGCTTTCCGGAGATTGGCCGTCGAAAGTAACCTGCACAGAGTCCGGTATAGAGATACCCAAAGCCTCCTTTGCGGCTGTATCCGCTCTTTTGTTCCCCGAAATTCCTACGTGTCCTGGAACCCATCAAAATTTGATATCAATATCAATTGTTGCATAGCGATGTAAGAGTATATATCCTGGACGACTCGAATCGTCTCTCTCATAAGAAATGCACGCAAAGTTCGTTTTGATCGATTGCCGACGTTTTTTCTTTCGCGGAATCAAACCAGAAATAATGGTCGTACGAAATCGAGATGAACACCAAAAGATAGGAAATTGAATGAAGATTCTTATTTCGGTCGTGGAATATCGCATTCGAGCCGAAATTTAGAGAATTCAGGCAAAAAAGACGAAATATTCGTGTGATTCCGTGGGCGTAAACAACTCCCTAACGACGAAGGTGATTGTTGGACTCTCGTACGAATATAAATGGGTAAGATAGGCTCATAAGAATTGTATTTGGAAGAAGAGACGACATTTTAAAGGCAATAAAACCATGAGTAAACATGGGAAATTGAAATTAAGGTATTTTGTTTTACGAATAATGTAAATTTGACTTTATGAATTCAATTGCTAGTTATCAATGCTTCCCATAAACATGGAAATTGGTGGATTATTCAACCACTCTAAACCATTTCCCTCTGCGACCAATACTTCGCGAGTTCTACGCAAAGAGGCATCTGCATTGCCGCCGTTTCCGATGGGTTTCCCGAAATAACTTCCTAAAAAGGTAACTTACTTATATACAAATACCAAAAAAAGTTTCAGACAAGTCAATTATCCACAACTTTTGCCCGAAAGATTCTTCTCTATGGCCAATATTTATGAGAAAGATTTCATGCACGCAGCATGCGATGTCTTCCTTAGTTTTTCGTGAATATCTTACTATACAAGATACATAGAAATGTTTACAGAAGTTCAATAAAAGGTGGTCGCTCTTAAACTTTTAGAAAAGCTTTTTCAAATGTTCCCACGTTTGTCTGCGTCTCCACAGCATATATTTGTTCATTGAAATTTCCATTATCACTTCTTCAATATTTATTTTAAGTGGGCTTACATTCTAAATTTATTCTTATAGATAAACTCAGGAGCTCAAGAAGTCCTTAGATCGTCAATGGGTTGTTCACTATCTCGAAATTTTAACAAAATCTTCGTGATTTGATCAACATCGTTACCATTTCAATTGTTATTCAATGACCAACATTAGAATCAATCAATTTAACGATTTCTTCAGGGGGTTGACTCCTCTTCAAGCGACTAATCTAATACTCTTCTAATATCTAATTAAATCATCATCGCAAACCAATTCACAAAAGATGACCTGCCAAAGGGTTTTGTCTGCAGAATATACTCAACTTTATTTGCATTTCTTGCTGTCGCAATGTTCTCGAGGATAGAATTTGGTGAATGTTTATGATATGATCGATGTTGTTCTTTTCTTCATGTCTAATTACCAACAACTTTCATACGAAGGGCAGTGTCGTTGTTATTTTTGGTATACATCAACGACCTCAGCAATCGCATTGAAGGCAATGTTAGGATATTCGCAGACGACACAGTCGTTTACAGGGAAATAGTTAGTTCAGAGGATAGATTAACCCTTTCGAACGACTTAGAATTATGAAATTATGATTGGCAATTAGAGCTTAACTTAGAAAAGTGTTCGGTAGTTAACTTCTTCGAAAGAAAATCTGTAATGAATGATTTCAGCCTCCGTGGGGTAAACCCTAATGACAGTAGAATCGGTATTTTAGAGTAATTCTGGACGAATAATCTATCATGGAGTGCACACATCCGAAATATATGTGGAAAAGCACTTAAGAAACTCGGCTTCGTTAAAAGAATAGTCGGTAGGAGCGAAGAAAAGGTTCGCGAGCGATGTTACTTAGCGTTAGTTAGGCCTCACCTTTTGAGTGTAATGTCGTATTCGGGATTTAGAAAAAGTACAACGAAAGGCAAAGAATTGCTGCGATAAAACAGAGTGTGTCACTCAGATGATACAGGGAATCATAACAGAATTCAAAGGATAAATTTATTAAATAAGTTCAGAGAAATTACGTTCTTAATAGATATAACCCTGTTATATGTTCTGATAGATAGATTAGGGAAAAAGATGCTGGAACGAATCGATTTCAAAAATTAATTTTTTCTGCGAAGTATACGCGAAAGCAACCGTTTAGGAAAATAGAGTCAGGGTGCCTGCACCCCCTGCCACACGCCGGGAGGCGGCTTGTTCTTACATAGACATATTATTTTTTGTGAAAAAGCTATACATTGCAGACACTTAGAGTATCTGTGCAAATTAAGAACGAGCCGGTGTTCCTTTGATTCCGAGTAAAGCTAATCGTCGGTGTATACAGGGGTTAGGAACTCTGCTGATGCTCCTCGTCTGTGGTGCAGGAGTGACGAGCCATCAACCATGACGAGTCAATTACGTCATTATCCAGGCTGTTTATTGAACCACAAAGTTTAAACTGATACATCTACAGTATAATTTTGAACACTATTTCCTCTCGAACCCGGGCCTTCTGTGGAAGTAACCCATGAGACTTATTTCACTGTCTGCTTTCAATTAAGGTCTCATAGCGGTTCTTGACATCGTCCCCTCCTTAGTAACGACACTTCTTATTTTGTTTATCTTCTTGACAACCATCAACATCAATTTGTATTTACTAACAAGCAGTTTTTTCAACCAATTTGTTTTGCGTCCTGAATGCGTCGCACCAACTCCTATTAGCGGTTGCAAATGCGTCATTGTTTATAAGATTTCACCAATTTACCCTCTCTCTTTGCTTCTTACCTTTTTGTTTGTCCTAATTTGAGTATTTTTCTCTTTGCTACCAATTCATCAGCCGTTGTTTCTTTCCCTTTCCACTCACTGACGAATTATCAACAAACCCCCGTGCATTTTTGAATAAATCTCAACTTCCGGTCAACTGATTTACTCTAAAAACTAATCAACTATAACAACACCAACCAAAGTGCCACATACGAAATTTGGTGTTGATACGACTAATAGTTTTCACGTTAGAGCGCCCACAAAGTACATAACAGCTACTTCCGGTTTATCAGTATTTTACGAATAAATCCTAAACAATCAGTCATACAAAAATATGTTAAATACAAAAGTTATAGTAAGTTAAATTTTCTAAAACTTTTATAAATAATAGTATATACCTAAATATCATATTTACGGAGATATTTTGCAAAAACGGAAATTTGCTTCGAAGAATAAAGCTCGACTTCCGGTTAACCGATTTACTCCAAAAACTTATTAACTCTGAAGACATCCACTACAGTGCTATATACGAAGCTTGGTATTGATCCAATAAATAGTTTTCATGTTAGAGCGCCCACAATGTACATAAACAGCAACTTCCGGTTTATCAGTATTTCACGAATAACTCCTATACAACCAGTGATACAAAAATATGTTAAATACAAAAGTTATAGTAAATTACATTTTATAAAACTTTTATACATAAAAGTGTATATCTAAATATCATATTTATGGAGATATTTTGCAAAAACGGAAATTTGCTTTGAAGAATAAAGCTCAACTTCCGGTCAAGCGATTAACTCCAAAAACTAAACTAATCAACTCTGACAGCACCTAATACTATATATATCGTTTGGTATTGATACGACTAATCGTTTTCACGTTAGAGCGCCCACAAGCACACACACACACACACACACACAGACATCATTCCGAAAATGACGTGTTCTAGGGACCCCAAAACATGCATTTCCGTTGAAATCTCGAAGTCGATTTTTTCATGAAAACAATACTTTCTCTATAATATGGAGGAAGTAAAAATTAACTCTTTTGAACTGCTTAGGGCAAAACTCACCCCAGTAAAAGACCAGCGGGCGTCTGAAACATCCCAGTTTAAACTCGTTTTAGTAAGCAAGCCATAGTCTATATGTATGTCTTAAACAGTAGCCAGAACATCTGAGGAATATGGAGTCATAAAAATGAATCTTTGAACAGAAATGAAAACTAGGATACTAAAATTGTGACCGATTAAATTTTCACTAAGTTCCTTCTGGACATCTTGGGGTCTAATCTAAGTTGGTAAAATCTCCCGTGAAATTTAATTTCGGAAGCAAATGTTTCTATCGAAGAATGCGTAACCACCGCTGCGTACATCGGATCCCAATAAACTTATTTGTCTTAAAAGGAAATAGCTGAACGATTTTAAGAAACGAAAAATGTAATTGTATCTATATGCACGGGGTATAACATAAACTAAATTTAAACTAAATTAATTAGCTCACTCAAAACTTAAATAATTAATTAATTCGTTCACTAAACTAAACTTTAATAAATTTAACAATAATTTTATGAAAATGTATATTTGTTGCACCTCGTTTTTCAGTGCAATGTCTAGATGAATATTAATAACAAATCCAACATAAATATGATTTTTCGTTCACTTAAATTGGTTATTTCTTCCAAGTTTAATGAATATTTATAACTATGAATTTTATTATGAATAAATAGTTATTAAAAATTGTTTTTGGTTTATTTCTAGATAAATATTAATACCAATTCCATTATAAATATGATTTGTTGTTAACATACTATGTTTATTTCTTGCGAGCATAATTTATGCTAAAATGGTTTTTAAAATGCATTAATTCTTATTTCATTTCTCTTTGCAGGTAAGTTTGTCTCTCCATCAATCCTTCCACTAGAGATAAGACACAGTGAGTACATTATGTAAGGAAACATTTATATATATATATATATATATATATTTATGGTGTCCGTAGAAGCAGTGATAATCGTAAGGGATAGAGCACCTCCTCTTGGGCTAATCACTCCTCTTTTTAGGGTGTCCATATTTTATTCCTTTTCGAGTTACGATTTCTTATCCGTATTTTTCGAAATAACGTGACTTTCAACACATTTTTCGTCATGTCAACTTAGATATTGAAGATACAGGGTTAATTGTTTTCTGTGGAATAACTGAATAGTTGCTTTAATCACCGCAGAAACTTTTGTAGTCACAGCTGCTTCCATTCTGTCAGAATTAAGCTTCACAATAAAATAGAAAACCGTGACGTCATGAATTTGATGAAAATCTTCGAGGCCACTTTAAAAAAAAAAACGCCGAAAAATATTTTGGGTGACTTAATTCAAAAACCTGCCGAATTCATCAAATATATACCACGAAAATTTAATTGAGCTATCTTTTCGGCAACATTATTAAAATTGGATTTAAACCTATTACCGTATTTTTCGCAGTATGAGACGTACTTTTTCTTCCCCAAAACTGATAATTGGGGGAAATGTTGGTGCGTTGATGGATAGAAAGTATTTTTGTTACTTTTACTGTTTACTGACTGTTAATGCGAGTAAAGATTGTTGTTAATATGTTACATGGTTGGCATAAAATTGTTCTTAAACTGCTGTTATCTTTATACAGTTGATATAAAGTATTTTACTACGGCATTAGGTTCCGAATTGTTTTTTCTAGATTTTCCTCCTTTAAATTAAAAAAACTTATTTCTTATCGGCATTAATTAGGCGCTCTTATGGCGGTAAGAAACAATCCCCCTTCCTCGTTACTAGGCGAAGTCGACAACAATATTCCTCGTGAGTATTACAAATTAGGGAACATTGTTGGAAGTAACTAAGCTTTCCCAACAATGCATCCCAAGAACGTTTCAATTAATACAGTCTTTTAACTGCTTTTATTCGTTGCTATACTGATACTGAGAATAAGTTTAAGAAAATCTTAAATAACATTAGGCAAAAAGACTTATATTGATTGTTATATTTGCTATTTAAAAATGAATTGTTGTTTTGTCATATTATGAATTTAGCTGTTCTTACATAGAGTTGTTAGGTAATAATAGTTAGGTAGAAATACCACTTCCCCCTCGTTCGTTCCCTAGGCGAAGTCCATAACAATATCCCTCGAGAGTATTACAATGTAGGGACCATTATTGGGAGCCGCGGCGTAACCAAGCTATCACAACAATGCATGTTGTTGACTTCGCCTGGTTACCAGACTACCCGAGTGTTCTCTCTGAAATGTTTTCGAATGAACTTGATAAACATTTCCAACAAAAGCAGTCATGAATGTATAACTTTGAGATCCTCACGAAGTAGCATTAATATCCGATCTTGAGATGGTAGAGCAGCAACGTTTGTGAAGGGAGATTCCAGATTTGGCTGTGATAGAATCCCTCGGATGGAACTCTCTTGGTGATGGAAGACTTCTTCTCTATGCGTGGGGTGTTAAAAATGGCGGGAAGTTCGTAATTTCGCGTTTTCTATCGGTTTGATTCGAGCAATTGCTTCGTTGTTGTGTTGCAAACTTGTCTGAAAAGTTGCTTTACTCTTCCGAATCTGATATTTAGTCTATTGTCAGGTGTCAGAAAAGGGTCAAATGTGTTTTGGTAGGATTGGGGACTTCGAAAATGGGACAGAGAACTTGTATTGCCATAGTAACGGAATGAAGTGAAACTATTATGAATATATTATATATAATTCCATCATAAAATAAATAAATAAATACATTTTTACAGCGTATAGGCCCAGGGAAAAGGTGACTTTGAGCCTCAGTGTCATGGGATCGATGCCAGAAGGCCCCAAAATCCCGATTTTTCCCATTTGAATGCATTGCTTTGATTTTCCGGAATTTTTTAAAAATACTTAACGGATAGGTAGAGAATCTAAACTCAAGGAGCTTACAGATATAGTCATGATTTATCGAAAACATTAACGACTTTTACGGAAAATGTCCTGGGTTCGATGCTAGGACGATGCAAAAATTTCCCATTTATAATACATTGGGGTAGTTTTTCATTATTTCTTTTGATGCACTTATCGAAATGATAGGAAGTTCTTGCTTTGCTAGAAGATGTATATTAAGACTCGGTTTAAGAAAAAATTTAGATAAGACCGTACTGCTCCTGGGTTCGATCCCAGGCCACATTACAATTTCTCACGTAAGGTATATATGTGAAAAGTAGGACGTTGTTTGAGGCAGTTGCAGCCAATATTTCTGCTCGAATTTTAACACATAGTTAGAGATGGTGAATTGCAATTGTGCTGCATAGTAAGTATGACCAGGAAGACCCGGGTTCGATGCGAGACGATTAAATTGCAGCGAATTTTGAGAATATTTTAAATCCTTTTTTTTTTGAATACCCTCTCCATAAGATGACTTGGAATTAGTGTTTTCGATATGCTTGCAGTATGCAAGCGACATTTTACTCTTATTAAATACTGTTTATTCGAATAGTCAGGTTAGAGCAATAATTGTCTTAAGAGTGGTCTAAACATTTGTAGGATTAGATTAGATTTCATAAACGGCCATAAAACGGCCTCTTTCTCTTGGATACATACATTTTGTAGTATACGTTAAGAAAGGTAGAGCATAAAACATATCTAACCTATCCATAAATCAGAAAATAAAGTAATACATAGGAATCCATCCATTTTATGCGATAAGTAAAAGAATACAGCATGAATCATTGCGATATTGATAAAATATAACAGTGTATACGCATTTATATTTAAAAACATTTCAATTAACACAAAAACATGAAAACAAACAATAATTACTGTCCATGAAGATATCGAGGAATTAAGTACACTTAATTTGTTGCAGTTTTTGTAAGCAGACTTTATTTGAATGACATCTTGCGAAATATACGCGAAGAGAAAACTTTGTATCCCTTTTTTGAGCAAATTGCACTCACGGAGGGGGTTGAGATTTTGCATGGTTAATGCCTATATACAGGAGGATTGGCGGAAGCTAATATCTTTGTCCAGAGAATCCTTGGTTCGACTCTGGACCAGTATAATCGTCTCTCGCGTAAGAAATGCACGTAAAGTTCGTTTTGATCGATTGCAGACATTTTTTCTTTTAAAGAATTAAATTAGAAATAATAGTCGTGCGAAATCGAGATTAGTACCAAAAGAAAGGAAATTTAACAAAGATTCTTATTTTGGTCGTGGAATATCGCATTCGAGTCTAAATTGGGAGAAAAAAGACAAAATGAACGAACATTTCGTGAAATTTCTTCGTACTGAACAAACCAGTCGCCCTGACAACCAAGGCGATTGTTGAATCCGATCTCATGCGTTTCCTCATTAAAATACACGAGGAAGTCCAAACTGAATTAACGGTACATTCGCATTCACATGTCAACCCCGAAATCAGCCAGCGGTGCATGGCAGGGGGTCTCATTTCAGAATTTATAAAAAGCGTGCAATTTATAATAATGGTATATGCTAACTATTATAATTTTATCGGTACCTTTTCCAAATTTTGAAACAAATGAAGATATTTGAACAGAACTGTCCATCAAGAATACTTCATGTTCCATAAGTATATGATTGTATTTTATCGTTATCTATCCTCAGTTATTACGTGGACGAATTTTTATAATGCAGACCTTTGGCGCGTGAGAAATATAGAACTACGTGATATTTTTCGATTTTTTTATGCCCTTAAAAAAAGAGGTAGATAAACGAAACTTAGCGCAGTGTAAGTATATTTTATCCGCTACAAGTACATATTTTTTTCATCCACATCTTTCCTCAGTTAGAATTTATACCCACTTTATTGTAGTCACAACCTTCACCCATAACAAATGCAGTGAAGCAAAACTTTCCCAATTTTTTTGAACGACTTAAACAAGATTTAGATGAACAAAAATCTCAGTAACGTAAGCACAGCTCATCCGCTATCTATAAATATGTTTTTAATTTCAATCCTACCTTGTCTGTTTTAGAATTTAGACCCATTTTTGTGTAGTCACAACTTTCACTCATAACGAATTCACAGCGAGAAAACTTTCCCAATTTTCTGAAAAAGTTGGAAAAGAGTTAGATGAACAAAAGTCTCAGTAATGTAAGCATACTTCTTCTGCTACACATCCTCCCCATCCATCCTCGCTTCATACGCCTTTATGTGTACAGCCCACCTTGTGGGGTTGCAGCCACCCCATTGTCCTCCGCATTGGTTCCGTTCACTCCATCTGAAGGGGGCGTGGCCAAGCAATTCGGGAGGCGGTCCACAAACACCTTTTGCCCACTCCACCACCGACGGTGTGTTTGCACTGCCACCTGAGGGGAGGATAAGGAAGCAACGGGACAATGGCTAAGGAAATAACGTTCCCTTTTTTGGACCTTGCGACTGTTTTATTATTAGGAATCATTCGTAGTCTGAATTGCGTCGATGAAGTATCCCTCGAGCGGATATATATTTATTATAATCATGCAAAATTTACTCGAATATAAGAAATAGGCGTAAATTTCATTTTTCAACTTTTGCAGCTTTTTTTTCTTTTGTGGATTTAAATAGGAAGTAATGGTCCAGCAAAGTCGAGATGAGTACCAGAAGAAAGGGAATTGAACGCAGATTCTTATTTCGGTCCTTTTTTAAATCGAAATTACGAGAACCAGGGCAAAATAACCGAAACTTTTGTAAAATATCCTCGTAGTAAACAAACCAGTCCCCATGGCGACCAAGGCGATGGTTGAATTCACGTTAAATTCGTTTTTGTGCCGTGCAGACTTTGTTTATACGAGTAAACGTTGCTTTTTATTCTGCAAGTGTATTGATGGTACAGATTGTAAGTCGATATCTTATCGAGAAGGTACTCAAAAGAAAAATAAATGGGATTTAAGATATTCTTAAGATACAGTCGAACCTCGATAACTCGAATACTTCGATAACTCGAACCTCGATAACTCGAATACTCCGATAACTCGAAGAAAACTTCCGGCCCTTGAGAAAACCTCGATTAGTCGAACAAAAAACAGTACATAACTCGAATTTTTTCCTGACGACGTTTTGGGCGTAAAAAAAAGTCGAATTTTCGGTAGCCCGACCTCTATAACTCGAATTTTCCAAGAACGTATTTTACAAAAGACAGCGTGTAAACTGTATTTTGTGACAAAAATTTACTCTTTTTATTTAATCTTGATTTTATAAGTGTTGCTGATTACCAAAGTTTGTGCAGTGATTAATTCCGTATTCCGATGGATGTGCAACTTTTAAATTGTTATGAAAATTTGAATTTACCCAAAGAAAAAGCTTCTAAAATGATCCTAATACCAGCTGTCTCTTTTATTTCCCCGGATTTATCACTTTTAAGCAAGTACTGCAAAAAAGTCACTAGATTTTGTTGTCTTAATCGAAAATGAAATTTTAATGCTGTGGTAATCATAAAAAAACCTCGATAAGTCGAATTCTAGGTTACAGAACCTCGATAAGTCGAAACCTCGGTAACTCGAACTTTGTAGCCCTTGAGATTCGAGTTATCGAGGTTCGACTGTATAAAGACTGAAGAGCGTGTTTCCCTAAGATTCTGTAATCCCTGTCCTCCTTGGATGCAGCTGAAAATGTTTTCGAAACCGGATCATAAATAATTTGAGATTCCCGCCGTACGTTTTTAAATAGTAGAGACGCCTGGTGTCGAACCCAGGGCCTATTGGTAGATGTGAATGCACAATATAACTTGGTAGGACTTGAATTTGTTTAACAACAATGAATTAATAATGATAATAGGGCCATTCCATGCCAAGTGGTCTAGTGGTCCCCGCTCGACCATCACGGATTTCGATGAAATTTTGTATGGACATTCACACATATCTCTTATGAACATTTGTAAAGTTTTACTTTCGCCGATGGTATACTTGCTGAGATATAGAAGATTGTTTGACCCGTGCCGCTGCCTTCTTCAACATGACTATGAGTTTTCAGTAACTTTGAGGCGTTGTATCTCAGAGAATTGTTTTATGAAGTAAACACACTTTGGCTATCTTAAACAACTTGTTGCGCTCTATGAAACAAAGTAATAAAAATAACTGTAAGAGCGACCTCCTTGCAGAAAATTCTGTGCAAAACTGGCCCAAAAAATTGCGGATCGAAAAAAAATTAAAACTTTGGCTTTTTATATTTCAAGAAAAAATGATATAATCAACGTGAAATTTATCGAATGATAACATATCAATACATAGTTTATAAATATAGTCATGCTGCAACCCATTTAACAAAAAAAACATACAGCTAAACATGGGCTGCTGAAAGTCAATCTAGCCTTGTCTAATGATTTGCAAAAATGGGCAAAAACAAATGTGGAGCCTGGTCAAAAAATTTGTTCCAAGATATACAGCCAAATATGTTTCTATGGTCCAAAACACTACTGACTATTCGTCTTCGGAAAATTGCGATATGGATATTTCGGACACGGTAAATCGAAGTTTTACTGATTTGGGATCTACTCCGTTAAGAATTCGGAGAGTGAGTAGTAGGGATAAAGTGAACCTACGTGTAACGAAAAATTGAACGCATGCAGAAAGTAGTAACAGACGAAATAACGTTAGCCGCTGGAATATCAGCTGAAGATATAGGACAAACTAGTCAGTGTGATGTTGAGGAATACTCGTCATGCTGATCTAATAAAAGAAATTCAAACAAAAATTAAAATATCCAATAGATCAATGAAAGTTCAACTATTGACATTGGCCCCAAAGAGTTGGTCGATAGCACTTACAGCGAAAACATTTGTGGTATTAGAACGTACGGAGAAAGCAGCACGGCTGGTATTGCACGTCTATCGGGCGTGACCCCTGCGGGCCATGACTGGTACTGGTAGTGACGATGTCACTACCAGTACCAGTCATGGACCAACGCAATATACTTAAAATGTCTACATAAAATAACCAGGACGATAAACAACAGAAGGCATGTGGCGCCACCATAGCAACGTTCTCAACTTTGTTAATTTTTTTAGGGCTGTACGTGCTCGCGATGAAAAACCAAGTGTACTTTTTTAAGAGGTTTGAAACATGCTCTTTCAAATGAAAATCATTTACAAGAGTATCGAAAAGGTCTTTCTTTTCTAAGAGCGGGCAGAAAATAACCTATTTTTGCCGTTTTTACAAATGTCATCCTCATAGTTGTCCCTATTTCTAGGGCCTTATTTGCTCGAGATGAAAAACTAGATATACTTTTTTAGAGGGTTGAAACCATTCTCTATTTAATAAAAATTTTTCAAAAGAAATTCCAGTGGGTCTTTTTTGTAAAAGCGGGGTAAAAATAGCCTATTTTTGGATTTTTTACAAAAATTGTCAAATGTTGACTCAATTTTTAAAATAATGGAAAGTACTAGGAATATGAAATTTTATATTTATAAACTATGTATTGATATGTCATCATTCGATAAATTTCACGTTGATTATATCATTTTTTCTTGAAATATAAAAAGCCAAAGTTTTAATTTTTTTTCGATCCGCAATTTTTTGGGCCAGTTTTGCACAGAATTTTCTGCAAGGAGGTCGCTCTTACAGTTATTTTTATTACTTTGTTTCATAGAGCGCAACAAGTTGTTTAAGATAGCCAAAGTGTGTTTACTTCATAAAACAATTCTCTGAGATACAACGCCTCAAAGTTACTGAAAACTCATAGTCATGTTGAAGAAGGCAGCGACACGGGTCAAACAATCTTCTATATCTCAGCAAGTATACCATCGGCGAAAGTAAAACTTTACAAATGTTCATAAGAGATATGTGTGAATGTCCATACAAAATTTCATCGAAATCCGTGATGGTCGAGCGGGGCACTTCTCTGAAATCAGACCACTTGGCATGGAATGACCCAATAATAAGAATATTCTACGACCAAAACAAGATTCTTCATTCAATATTCTTTCTTTTAGTACTTATATCGTTTTAGTGCATTCATTGTTTATAATTTTATTCTCGTAATTAATTACGAAGGTATAACTTGTTAACTTGGTTGCTACGGCAACGCTACGTTTGTTTTATTGTTGATTTTTTCGCATTGTTGCTGAAACGATATCACGTTTGTTTGCATTCGTTATCTAGAAATCGTCTGGAAGGATACATTTTCATGTTTATATTGACAACGAAAAACCTTATAAAATTAGATTATTTTTTCCCGAAGCGCTGTATTAAACCATCCACAGTATAAAAAGTTAGATTATTTTTTAAATAAGCCGCTAAGATTGTATTTTACCGAAGTTTTACTGATGATTACCTTTACGGTTATATGTCGGCCTTTTTCGCAGTACGATTTTTATCATCTTTCCCTTTATATTTGTACGAGAGTTCAACAATCACCTTTGGTTGTTAGGGAGTTGTTTATGCCCACGAAATTGAACCAATTTCTCGCCTTTTTCGGCTGAATTCTCTCGATTTCGACTCTAATACGATAATCCACGACCAAAATAAGAATCTTTGTTCAATTTCCTTTCTTTTGGTGTTCATCTCGATTTCGTACGACCATTATTTCTGATTTAATTCCGCGAAAGAAAAAATGTCTGCAGATTACGATGTACTCTATTTCATATCTGTATGTTTACTAGTTTTTAAGATAGAGGGTGCTGAATACTAGCACTGGATAGAAAAAAGTGAAATCCCTGCGAATCCCTGGGATATTAAAACTACCTCTAGGACTCGAACCAAGGATATTGTGAATACCACACTCGCATCAGATATAAAGGAAAGTATATTGATCATAATGTATTCCATATCATATTTCTTTGTTTAGTAGTTTCGAAGATAGAGGGTGTTGAAATCTAGCCTGGGTTGACAGTAGTGAAGTCTGTACAAATCGTGTAAAACTGTTTCTAGGGCTCGAACCCGGTACGTGTTAGATACCAAAATCGTATCAAATATACATAAAAGAGCACTGATTATAATGCACTCTATTTTATATTTGTAAGTTTAGTGGTTCAGAAGATAGAGGGTGCTGAAATACGGCACTGGGATGACAGAAATGAAGTCTGCAAAAAAAACTGGAGCAACTGAAACGGGTTTTAGGGTTCGAACCCGGTATATGTTAGATACCAAGATCGTATCAGATGTACACAAAAGAATACTGATTACAATGTCCTCTATTTCATATCTGTGAGTTTTACGGTTCGGAAGATAGAGGGTGCTGAAATAGACCTTTCCTCGCCGAGCATTCCTCGGTCTAACCAAAGGTGTTTGAGCAAAGAATCAATCACCTAAGATGATTTGAAAGGTAACTATGAAACCAGTCGCTGACAAAAGAGGCGTGAGGCCCTTCCCATTGTGTGCGCCCAGGGTCCTTTTCGACCCTTTTTAGCGGCCCCTTTAAAAGGGTCTTGTCCGACAAGGTGTTAAAAGGGATTCGACCTGAGTCGAGGGAAAGCTTAGCTAATGCGATTCTAAAAGAATCACTCAGCGCCCTCAGCGTAAAGTGAGCGGAACATAAGCAGAGTTGACCCATATCCAAGCGGACATTGCTCGTGTTTTACGACGCAGAAAAATGAATTTCTTCTCCTTGGAAACGAACGAAATTTTACGAAAACTTTTTTTACGGGAAAAAGGTAACTTGGAACTATGTTACCGAGGTAACGGGTGGTCGTTACCTTGGTTACGGAGATTCTTTCGTTACTGTGGTAACGCTCGTGATTGAGCAGGATATACATAAAATACGAAAATTTTGAAAGAAAGCATTTTTAAATTTCGTAAATAATATAAATTACTGCGTAAAAATAAATGTAAATTAAGAAAATATTAAACAGATAAATATCTTAATACAAAAATCAATAAAATATAAAAATAAATAGCTATGCAATGAATAAATATAAATAAATAAATGTGATTATAAATATAAACAATAAATAAATATAGCATAAATAAATATATACATTGTGGTATAAATAACTCCGTGTACATCTCGCTTATTCCCTACTATTTTCCTCACTTTAGGTGGAAATTTGCCGTAAAATAAGCGTTCGCCATTTTGTTGTATAAATAATGCAAATATTCAACTGTGAACATTCAAACCCAGTGTTATGAAGCATGAAGATTAGGTTTATAATACTGCACCGTTTTTTACCCGATAATTTTGCTCATTTTGGTTCAGGATTGGCTTGAAGTTGAAGAAGTTTGCGAAAAATCGAAGACCGGCATTTTTCGTGAAATTTGGTCAACTTTGACCCCCTGTAGAGTTGTAGCGCGTGGGAACCAACGCAAATGATTTGGCAGTTATATGCAGAATTTATTTATGAATGGCCATGCGAAGTTTCAAAGTCCGTACTAAAAAAAAGGCTTTTTTACTTTTGGCCAGCTTTTTTCGATTCTAGCCCACTGTGCGACGTCACGAACACCATCTCATTTTTAATATATATATATATATATATATAAGATGAGGTGCAGAAAGACGGTTCACTGATTTTTCAAGCCTAATTTGTCATCCATCTTACTTTGTCCATTTTTTTCAACAACATCGTAGTACAAATAAGAAAAACATCGCTTGAAATCTATAAAAAAGACGAATTTTTCGCGAGATATCTCTGCTATATCTTTAATGTTTGATCAATTTGGGAGTGCAAACATGAAAAAGCACTTTTCACTTCAACTTGCAATTGCTTGCTCACCTCTGCCCATACACTTGCTCATTCACTTGTTCATTCACTTGCATTTGCTCTTGAACTTGCAAGTTTTAAGAGCATAATCTTAGCACACTCAATGTATTCTTAGCGGACTCAACGCATCCCAAGCGCACACAACGTATTCTTAGCGCACTCGACTTATCCAAAGCATACTTATGCACACCCAACACATCCTAAGAATACTCAACATAAATTGTAAGCGCTCTCAACGTATTCTAAGCGGACTTAACATGTCCTAAGCGCAGTCAAGATATATTTTAAGCGCACTCAACGTATCCTAAGAGCTCTCAACGTATTCTAAGCGGACTTAACATGTCCTAAGCGCTCTCAACGTATTCTAAGCGGACTTAACATGTCCTAAGCGCTCTCAACGTATTCTAAGCGGACTTAACATGTCCTAAGCGCTCTCAACGTATTCTAAGCGGACTTAACATGTCCTAAGCGCTCTCAACGTATTCTAAGCGGACTTTACATGTCCTAAGCGCTCTCAACGTATTCTAAGCGGACTTAACATGTCCTAAGCGCTCTCAACGTATTCTAAGCGGACTTAACATGTCCTAAGCGCTCTCAACGTATTCTAAGCGGACTTAACATGTCCTAAGCGCACTCAACATATATTCGCGTACTCGCGTCTGGGTCGACCCATTTCAAATTTTAAAATTATAAATATCTTTTTATTAGCGCTTTTTTACTTCTTTTTTCTCGTATTAACTGAGTTTTAGAATGTTCTGAACCAGTCATGCATTTTCGCCGGAAATGGAAGTTTAATTATTTAAACAAATTTCTCTTAGCGGTAGTGCCAGGTAGATGAAAAACCATTTACGTAAAATATTGCATTTCTGACCTTCTTTTTCCGCCTTAATTTTTACTTTCTCCCTAAAGTACGTACTATAGAGCAAGTATTGCATTCGCAAAAAAATTCGACCTCCAGATTTCGACGGAAATATATGTTTTGGGGCCCATAGAGCACGTTTTAGCTATTTTCCCGAACATGTCTGTCTGTGCGTCTGTGTGTGTGTGTCTGTCTGTCTGTATTTGGTAAAAAAGTTAGTTTTTGATGAATATCGCTAAACCGGAAGTTGCGGTTTATCCAGAACATAATTTTGTTTCTTAAATTTCTCTGTAAAAATTCATTATAGGTATATACATTTACACACAAAAGTTGTAGATAATGTACTTTACTACAACTTTTGTATGAAACATTTTTTCGTAACACTGATTGTTTAGGAGTTATTCTTGAATAATGTTTAATCGGAAGTTGTTGTTTATCCAGAAATGGAAGTTTTTCATACTTATCTCTGTCAGAATGCAATTTAGGTATATACAATCTATATATATATAAAAATGAATGTGTGTCTGTCTGTCTGTCTGTCTGTACTCGATAGATTCAAAAACCATAGATCCAATCGTCGTGAAAATTTGGGAAATTATTACGTATATCCCCGGGAAGGTTTTTGTAAATTTTTATTTTAATCGGAGAACTCAGTTCGACTCCAGAAGGAAAAACAGTTTCCATAAGAAATACATCTAAACTTCGATTTTATCACTTGCATGCTTCCTTTCTTTCGCAAAATTAAATTAGAAATAACCAACGTATGGATTTAGAAGTACCACCAGAAGAAGGGAAATTGAATAAAGTTTCTTATTATGGTCATGAAATATAGTTTACGATCGGAAATTACGAGACTTAGAGATAATTAGATGATAATTTTGATGAATTTTGAGGCTATAAATAAACTATTTCTCAGTTACGACGAATGCGATTGTTGAATTTTCTCATAAGAACACATTGAGAATTTACTCCCGTATTCAAATGATGTTTGTTTATAGCAACGTAAATATTTACGTATATTATCGTGGAGTAAACGGTTTTTGATATTTAATGAAAATTATATTTTGATAAATTCAAGAGATTGTATGTACTGCACAACTTGGTGAGTTGATGACGTTACCGACTTTGATTACAAATGTCATCTATTTTCAACATTTCAATTTATTTTATGTCTTTGACGAGACTGAATTTCATTTTTACGTCTTCTTCAGTTGAATATGTGTTCTCTTTGAGATTTGCGAGATGCGAAGTGTAGAGTAGCACATAATTTAGCATATCTTACTCCGAACTGATAAGGTACTGTGATAATATATTTTCTTATAAACTGAATGAAAGTAATTTAGATAGTATATATGATTTCATTATAATAGCCTTGCAACGCGAATAGCTGCCTGCCATACAAATTGCGAATGGATTTTCTACGGGAAAAATAGAAGTACGATACATAAATTGATCCCATTTGGGCAGAATTTATATTTTTTCAATTATTGTTTAAATATTACTAATTATATTAAAATTTAAAATATTTTAAATACATAAATTGTATTTCTTATAAGATTTCAAAAAATTAATTTAAATTACAAAAAAGAACATTAATGCATTTGACGTTCGATTTTTCGCCAGCAAATTCTAATAAATACAAAAATGCAGTCAAAAACTTTTGCAATTATTAATACGAGAATAAATTATTAATACGCGAATAAATAAAAATATTATTAATTTCCAGCTGAAGAAAATAATTGGAAATACGTTTTATTTAACCCTACAATTATGCCGCCAACGCGAAGTGCTATTGGTCTATCTACAAATCAAGCAAAAAGGAGAAGAGAAGAACGATCATTAGAAACGAGTGAACAGAGGCAAGCAAGGCAAGAAAGAGATCACACTTCTCTAAACACTACAACGTGTGAACGGGTACAGCTAGTTATATATAAAAGTTATAGATAATGTATTTTAGTACAGCTTTTGTACGAATCATTTTCCTGTAGCACTCATTGTTTTGGAGTTATTTATTTATTACCGGCATAGGCTTATGTTTTCAATAAATACGGAGAAAATCATGAATTGGCCACGTCAGATTTTTAGAGATGTTATATAAATTCGAAGAAATTTGTTATGCGAAAATAATGATTATGGCTTGAAAACGAAAAAAACCCGAAATTTTTCATTGGCAATGTTTCGTATTTTTTTTTAGCATAAAACCCTTAATGTTGCGTCGGATCACATTCGCCGTCATACTCACGAGTTGCATTGTCTGGCCTCAGTATCGGTGTCATTATTTGCGACTATTTAAAATCCTTCGTTTGCACGTATTATAGTGACCTCAAGATGGTGATTGATTTTCGCCCATCACCACATAGGGGTTCATCTTGTTGCCATAGTTACGTTGAAAAACGTTAAATTCAAGTCAAGACTGTTAATCAAAATGCTTACGACTTTTGTCTATTGAGGCTCATTTGGTAGCCACACTTATATCGATTTTGTTATTTATACAACGTTATTACCTAAAACAGAAGGAAATCTACAATATCGAACAATTTAATTCGTCTTTCAGCGACTACCAGCTAATTCAGTTGCTAAGGTAAAAAACATAATTTATAATGTTTGTGACGTAAAAGATAATAATATATATATTAATCACTCATCTTCCAAGTTTAGATTGAATATAGAGTTCGAAAATACTGTCGTAGATAAATATTTACATAAATCTTATATATGGAGAAAGTCATGTTATGGCCACATCAGATTTTTAAATGTATAAGATTAGAATTTCGTTAGATCATGGTAAGCATTTCAGGGGGATTATCTGATTTTCAGTAGTTAATTCTTCGTCCACCATCTTTAGCACACGATAGCATATCGGAATATGTTTAAGAGAGCCGAAAAAACTAACCCAAACATCACGGTGAACTGGTCCCCATGAGAATGGCTTTCATCCCGATAATAATTTACTCTTTCCAACCGCTTGTAACTGTAAAGGGGGAGCCACTTTGTCATCCGACGATTGATAAATTGGCCCCGTTCCGTGGCGACCATTGTCGTCTCCCCAACAATGAGATGAGATTCCCCCTCCTGACTGCTGACGGGAAGTTTGACTCGCCATTGTTGGCATTGTTGGGAAGACAAATTGGATCTGATGTTTGGGACGTAAGCGGGTCATCTTTATGGGAATTGTTACGCGGAGCGACAATGGGTTTCCACGGACGACGGTTGTCTTCGTGTGTTGGTTTATATTCTTCCCGATAGAGCTCAGCCCTAAGCGTGGTTGTGTTTGCTCATGACTGTTTAACACCGCTATCTCGATCGCTACCTTGGCTTCACAGCCGAAGATGTTGGTCACCCTGCTTTTTTATAGTTTTATAAACTAATTCGTGATCCCAAAGAGTTTCAACGAATCACGTGAAACAAATCTGTGCTCAAAATATCTCTTTATTTATTTATACTGCAAACGCATAACTCTCTGTTTAGAGATCCGGTTTGACGGTTGGCTGCCCTGCTTCATAAGCTGCTTAAATTAATTCTAATTGCTCAAGAAAGGTAACTGAATTTAAATTTGAGAGAAAAGTTTGATATTTATTTGAGAAAACAATTGGAACAACATTTTATAATGATAAAACCTAATAAGTTGGTAATCCTGCTAAGAAGTGGTTTTATTTTTTATTCGAAAACCCCAGGTTGGAATTTTTCACGACATAATCCGATAATTTCTTCCGCTGTCGTATTCGCTGGAGGTTTTTCCCGAGGCGCGAACGAGTGGTTTTGTATGCTTTCCGTCAGATGGCATAGCAATCTTGGCGTAACGTGATTCACTTTTATCAACAATTCGGACCTTCTACCACTTATTCCGAAAATAAGTTTGTCATTGGTCTAGTTTGAGTAAGAAAAGTATTGCAGAGTATAAAACTCTGCGGATTTAGGACGTCGGTCCACGTTTTGTTTAATTAATTAAACTTTAAACAAATTATGAGAAAAATCGTTTTATCAGCACTTGCAAAAAGTTCAGATTTTGATGTTCTGCAAAATTCACGTCTTTGCGACTAAGAAAAGTATTTAATTACGAATTTTAAACGTATGGTCTGTTTTTGAAACGACCCCGAGGTGATAAAAGAACAACGATTTGAGTAGCATCGAATTCATTATTTATCGAATCGATTAAAGCGGCATCGAATTCATGATTGGTTCGCTAATTTCAAATTCGCTGAGAACGATTTTTCGCATCAAGGTCTTCGATTGTTGGAAATCCCGTTTCCGTAGCAACGGTATTGTTGTTTAATTATTGCGCGATTGTTGCGTCATTGTTATAATCTAATGGAAAAATAAACTCGAAAGCACGTCAGTTTCAACTTAAATCCTGTTTCCATAGGAAAAGTATTGTTGTTTCATTGTTGTGCGATTGTCGCTGCATTGTTATAATCTAATGGAAAAAATAAACACAAAAAAACGTCAATTTCAACTTAAATCGGCAATCATTTTTCGTTTTTTCTCAGAATTACCAATCGACAAATAGCAAATGCCTGAATCGTCTGCAACTACTGCAATTGATGCTGCTTTGTACTTCACAATTACGTACACTTTAGAACGAGGCAATACAAATGCAATTTAGTCGAACAATACGGCATTACCTTACTAATACCTCCTGTGCATATTCTACATTATCTCGATACCATACACTCCCCTGTCTTCGTGTGCGCTTTTTAATTCATTTTGAAGTATGTACGTATTTACTATCTATTAATTATATATGAATTAAAGTTTCTTTATTATGCATTTAATTTTTAGTGCGATTAATTCCTTCTTATTTAATTTCGAAAAAGAAATGGCGCGAAAAAAAAGGGTTTTACGTGTATTCTTCATGGAATACAATCCGAGCGATCTGTGTTCGAACCCCGTGAAATTGTGGAATAAAAAAGGCGGTAGTGATCTTACTCCACTGCATTGGGGGTATTTTTGAATTTGAGAGTCCGTACCTAAACCAAAAATTGCAAATATTTCGAAAAAAACTAAAATCTCGACATTGATATAATATAAAACGAGTAAAATGCTGCTTTCATACTGCAAGCAAACATAGTCATGCAAAGTGTCGACTGTCTGTCTTCAGTACTCCGGAAGAATTATGAAAATTCAACCAATATGTTCTAAATGCGAGATATATTTACCGTCCGGCATCGAACCCGGGTCTTCCTGGTAAACTTACTATGCAGCACAACAGAAGGTCACCGTCTCTAACTATGTGTGAAAAATCAAGTAGAAATATTGGCTGCAACTCCCTCAAACGACGTCCTACTTTTCCCTTGTATTCTTTATATGTGAGAAATTGTAATGTGCTCTGGCATCAAACCCAGGAACAGCATGGTCTTATATAATTTTATATCTTAAACGGAGTCTTAATATACATCTACTAGCTAAGCAAAAACTTCCTATCATTTCGATAAGTACATAAAAAAAATAATGAAAAACTACCTCAATGTATTTTAAATGGCAGATATTTGCATCGTCCTAACATCAAATCAAGGATATTTTCCTTGAATGTCATTAATGTTTTTTTTAGATTATTACTATATCTGTAGGCTCCTTGAGTTTAGATTCTCTACCTATCCGGGAAGTATTTTTTAGAAATTTCCGAAAATCAATGCGATGCATTTAAACGGGAAAAATCGTGACTTTGGGGCCTTCTGGGATCGAACCCATGTTGAGAATGATCGAAGTCTCACTTTTCCTGGGGGTTTCACTTTAGGGCCTATACGCTGTAAAAATTTCAAGTCAATGACGCTTGTGGTTTAGCCTGTGAATTAGTATCCTATCTATCTATATGAATGAATCCGGAGAAGGAATTATATATGATAGATACTAGCTAAACCCCCCGCCACGCTTCGCTGTGGCTCAGCCAGATATGAAATGAAGGTATTCTAGGGAACGTAGATTCACCGAGAAAACACGTCATTCATTGCCCTGGTCTTCTTCTTCTAGATTCAACTCGTATAAAGCGTGTTATAGAAAACAGACGACGATCAACTGGAAGATAACGAAATAAACGAATTAAATGCAACGATCGGAATAAAAGTAACTCACACTTTAATATTCGAAAACAGATTCTTAAATCATAAACAAAACTAATGAATACAACATTCAGTATCAAATTAACTCGCATTTCGTTTTTCGAAAATAGATCATTGAAATCGCTTCTAACGATTGATTATTCACATAAATGCGAACGGAATCAACAGCGTTTCTCTTCTTCTTAACTCTAAATAGGCCAATACGCAGGATTCAACAATGGCATTTGTCTTCAGGGGGACCGGTTGTTTACACCATCGAAATTTCACAAATATCTCGCGTATTTCGCATAAAATCTCGATAATTCAATTCGAAAACAATAATCCACGACCAAAATAAGATTTTTCATTCATTTTCCCTTCTTTTGGTGCTCGTCTCGACTCTTTAAGACCATTCTTTCTAATTTATTTTCGCAAAAGAAACGTAGCCTGCAGCGGCAAAAACGAACTCTACGTGCGTTTCTTACGGGAATGCTTTGACTCGTCTAGGATCGAACCGAGGACTTAATCTCAGCATTTTTCACAATAGAAACACTCTCGTATTTGAATGCAACGTTGTGTTTAAATTTCAAGTCAATCGACCGAGTGGTTTTCGAGTTTTGCGGCCCCAAACACACGCAGGCTGATTTTTTTATATATAAGATGAATCCACTAATTGAATCACCAATCTATTTATCAACTTTATCTCATCTTATTGTTATAAGCATTTGCGTATTAATGCAATTGGCTATATCCGGTTACTCAAAAGTTTGTTCATTCCTTCATTCTTTCGTCTGACGATGACTTTAATCATCGGCCAATCGATTTGAAAGTACATCGATTAATCCGTCGCAATTTGAAGCTTAAGAGGAACTAAGATGCTATCTGGAATCGAACACACGGTCATCAAGCAACGGAAATAATCAATTTAGTCTATTTTTGTGACTTAATTAAAAATTCCAATTGCATGATTGCATCGCTGAAGATCTCCAATGAATTTCACCTTTCTAAATTCGCAGACGCGTTTGGAGACGAACCCGGGACTTTTACGCGACAGACAGAACGAGCATTCCAGAATTTCAGCTCTCTGTATCGCTGGACCAATTCTGGGGATGATATATCGATTTGAAACGACGAAAATTCGAAATTTAATTCTGATCTACAGACCAAGGTAGAGCGTATTGCCACTTTTCACCTTCTCCATATACGAAGTATAGAGAAAGTATTGTTTTCATGAAAAAATTCGACTTTGAGATTTCAACGGAAATACATGTTTTGGGGTCCCTAGAACACGTCATTTTCGGAATGATGTATCTGTGTGTATGTGTGTGTGTGTGATTGTGGGAGCTCTAACGTGAAAACTATTCGTCGTATTAACACCAAAACTCATATATAGCATTATATTAGGTGCTGTCAGAGTTGATTAGTCTTTGGAGTTAATCGGTTAACCGGAAGTTGAGCTTTAATCTTCGAAGCAAATTTCCATTTTTGCAAATTATCTCCGTAAATATTATATTTAGGTATATACTATTAAATATAAAAGTTTTAGAAAATGTAATTTACTATAACTTTTGTATTTAACATATTTTTGTATGACTGATTGTTTAGGATTTATTCGTGAAATACTGAGAAACCGGAAGTAGCTGATTATGTACTTTGTGGGCGCTCTAACATGAAAACCATTCGTTGTATCAACACTAAATTTTATATATAGTATTTTGGTTGGTGTCGTTAGAGTTGATTAGTTTTTGGAGTACATCGGTTAACCGGAAGTCGAACTTTATTCTTCGAAGCCAATTTCCGTATTTGCAAAATATCTCCATAAATATGATATTTAGGTATATACTATTATTTACTAACGTTTTACAAAATAAAATTTACTGTAACTTTTGTATTTAACATATTATTGTATCACTGATTGTTTAGGAGTTATTAGTGAAATACTGATAAACCGGAAGTTGCTGTTTATGTACTTTGTGGACGAAAGGCCAATTTCATCGTTTTTCATCGAACATGTCCCGAAAAACATTATTTATAATTTTTGTGATGTAAAAGATAATAATATTTATATTAATCACTTATCTTCCAAGTTTAGATTGAATATAGAGTTCGAAATTACTTTCGTAGATAAATATTTACGTCTTACAAAGTCATGTGCTGGCAAAAATCAGATTTTTTTCTGATCGAAATGTAATTCCCGGCAAAATTGGACCTCCCGCATAGTTGCGAATATAATTTTTTTAAATTTAATAGTTCAGTTTATACATTTAGGCAATTTAAGAGGAAACAGCCAATTTCATAAGGTTTTTTAATTTTTATATATATGATTAATGTGTGGATTTCGTTCGCTTTTGGTGGAATTTCTGTGTTCGACTCTACCAAGGGTTTTGTGTTTTCTTCGCGAAAAATTCGCAAATTCCCGTTTTTATCCGTGTAATGTTGGCTATGTCTTGGAATCAGAACATCGGAAAATATTCGTTCGTTTGCAAAAGTGTAAATGTTCTGCGCTTAATTTAGGCGCTGTTCATTTGTTTTGAAGCCTTTCGTCGTTGTTTTACGTATACAATTGCACTTTCGTGTCCTCACCATGGAAATTTTGACACACATCTCAGAAAACATGTGCAAACATTTACGAATTATTTGACAATGAGACGCGCCCTTCCGCAAAAAAATATATATAAAATATTTGCATTGATTCAATAAGATAGAATAGGCCATTTTTCTTTTTGACATTTTTCATTTATTATATTTAATCATTATTTACTGATTTGTAGATAAGATTATAACATAAAGAAAATAACATAATATAAATGTTAAAAACGACATATAAACAATTTTATATTTAATAAATATTATTATCTATAATATAAAATAGTGTGTGTGTATGTTCGCTAGAAACTCGAGAACCGAGAGTCGCAAAACTTTGAAATTTTCTGCATTATTAAAAGTCGACCCCGCGCAGAGTATAGGCTACTTTTAATTTCCCTAACGTCCACTGTTCGAACCCAGACGGGATACATGCGAATAAATTTGCAGAAAAATTAGCAAAATTTCAAAGATGTTATTAAAAGTACTAATTGTTCCTTAAACTATATTATGATGACCATTTGTAAAACAATAATATTGATTAAAAGGTGCTAAAGATATTTGCGAATAATTTTGCACAAAAATTAGCAAAATTTCCAAGACGATATTAAAAAAACTAATTATTCTATGAAATTTATTATTATTACCAATTGTAAAACAATAATATTGGTTAAAAAGTTCTAAAGATATTTGCGAATAAATTAGCAGAAAAATTTGCAAAATTTCCAATATGATGATATAAGTATTAATTGTTTTTCAAAATGTATTATTATTACCTTTTATTAAACAATAATATCGATTGAAAAGTGCGATTAAGGTTGCAAATATTTTGCGGATTTATTTGCAAACATTTTCAAGGTGGTGATAAAAGCGAAAATAGTTCTTAAAACGTAATTATCATCGATACTGATTAAATATTAATACCGATTAAGAAGTGCCAAAAATATTGGCGAATAAATTTGCAATAATTTGCACGAAGATGACGATAATACAAACACTTGTTTAGTGATGATTTGAAAGAGTGCTTGTCCCTGAATTGGGCGTAGTGAAATTAGAATGGATAATTGAGATTTCCCAGTGTACGGAAAATGTGTAAGCACGATTCAACAATCGACTAGGTCGTCAAGGGGACTGGTTGTTTACTTCGACTAAATTTGATAAAATTTTCGTTTATTTCGCCCTAGTTCTCGTAATTTAGACTCGAATACGATATTCTACGACCACAATAAGAATCTTTGTTCAATTTCCTTTCTTTTGGTACTAATTTCGACTCCGTACGACCATTATTTCATATTTAAATTAGCAAAATAAGAAAAGCCTGCAAAGCATGACAACGAAATTTACGTGTATTTTTTTAATGGAATCGTTTCCAACCGTCCTGGACTCGAGCCCGGGTACTCCCACTGCGTGAAAACTTCACAGACTTATGTTAGTAGTAGCTGAAGTGCCCGTTGATTCTCAACGGGGAAATTTTAATAGATAAATACTTTTGTCACAGACTTGATCGTAACACATGCCTCGTAAATGTTGGTAGATAGGAAATTCCAGGCTAAAATTATCTCCAAACCAATAAACAAAGTAAATAAAGTCATAAAAAAGTCCGCAAAGTCACCTAAATATTAGAACTCGTATCCTTTGAATGAAAAACTGCTTCGATGAAGACAACAATCGTCTAAAGTTTATAAAAAAATTAATTTTAAGATCACATTGGGATAATTTAAGGAGACATTTTCAGAAATGCATAAATGGATAACGGAAACAATGAACAAACACAATGGAAATGTATTTTATATTGCTCTGAAGAAAATTACGAATATTCTTTGCAGTCGTCAAGGGAACGGGTTGTTTACGACCTCAAAATTTCGATAAAATATTCACGTATTTGATCAAACTTTCGATTTAATTTCGAAGTAATATAAAATTCAAAAATAACATAAATGCATTTGCAAATAATACGTAAAAATTTAAATCCGCGAAATATTTACTCCCATTCCGTTCAAAATCGCCATTGAAACATCGCAAACACTCTTTAGCCCCTCGTTTTCGTAAAACGTCCGTTAAAATTTTTCCCGCCCTAAAATTCAACGTCGTCGCCAAACAAACGAACATCGCAAAACGCATTTCGAGCAAAATAAAGGGATCCCTTCCCGGAAATGAAGGCTCAATAGGCGTCATCGCTTTAATCAAATTAATTCCCCGCATATCTCGCGCTCCGACGAACTCATTCGGCACGCGCTATTCAACTTTTTTTTTATTCTCGTTAAATCGAACTTTAGCGGCAAACAAAGGCGTTGATAGGGGGGCGACGGTGGCGACGCCCCCTGGCTCGTGCGGCGGATCTCGGAACTAACCTGCCACGTCGGACAATGGGATAAGTAAAGGTGTTTTTTTAGTGAAAAGAAGGGGATTTTCTTTGTTTGCAACGTTGCTGGGGGTCCGTTTCGTTTCGAGGGGGAAGCGCACTGGGAAATTGGAGGAATATGTTTGATTATGGGGCTTGGAAATCCTAATTGTACCGCCACATGCAAAGCTTTCTGATCGAGGCAATCTGATGTGCGAAACGAGTGCGAATTCATTTTTTGCTACAATAGTGACATTTACAGAGCTGTTGTTTTTTTATCCTGTAGATTAAAGTTCAATCTTATAGCTCATGTAATCTTAACTCTCTACGCTGTCAGAATCAGGTGATAAAAATTCTTAAATATTCGAGTTTTTCAGGATTTTTTCTACCAGTTGACTTCCTGGATGTCTGTTAAAAATGTTATTTTTTCATTCAACTGGAGGTATTTATAGCTTATATTTTTTTTGCATATAGTATAAAGCTTAATCTAATTGTGTGCTAAATTCCAGCCCTCTTCGCCGCTAAAATAAGAAAATAAAAAATTAAAAAATTCGAGTTTTTCGGACACTTTTCTACAGACCGTATCTTAAAAAAAGTATTTTATTTAATTAACCATTTAATTAACAGAGCTCTCGCTTTGTTAACATATATAATGAAGATTATACTCAAAATAAACTAAATATCAACTTTCTAGGCTTTTAAAATCAGTAGGAATAAATTCATGAACATTCGGAATTTTTTAGACATTTTTCTGCGTTTTAATTCCTTAAACGTATATAAAAAATGTTTTATCTAAACCACTGTGCTGTTAACGGCGCTCCCGATTTTCTCTCGTACACATCAAAGCTCGATTTTAGTTTGTACTGAATATCAGCTCTCGGCTTTTCTTGAATTCGAAGATGAAAATATTTGAACTTTCGATTTTTTCGAACATTTTTCTAAGCGTTGATTCCTTGAAATGTTTTTTATACAACTGTGCGGTGAACAGAGCTATTGAATTTTTGGAATACAGAATATGGGATAAACATTCCGTTTACTAAATATGATATCTCTACAATGACAGACTCAGGAGATAAGAAATTTTAAATATTCAAGATTTTCAGACATTTTTCTGTATGTCAACTCCTTATGTGAAAATGTTTCTTCTTCATTAACCGTCATATACACAGAACTCTCGATTTTATTTCGTATAGATCAGAGTCACGTCATGAAGGTAACGAAATATTAACTCGCAGCACTTCTCCAATTTTCGGATAACATTGTTTAAACATTAGGGTTTTTTCACACGTAAAGGGATACATAATCAAGACGAGCTCGCGGTCAACATCTACATCTACATAGATACCCTACAAGCCGCCTTTCGGTGTGTGGCAGGGGGTGTAAACACCAATTGAATCTAAACTACTTCCTTATTCGGTTATTATCACGTATTGTTCGCGGAAAGAATGAATTTTTAACTCGTCCTAGCATCCATTTCTCTTAACTTCATTATCGGATCGGTAGCAGGTGGGTTGCATGATACAGATTGTATCTTCCGAAAATGTAGTTTCCCTGAATTTATCAACCAATCGCAGCTTCCAATCTCCCTTCTTTCAAGGATTCCCAACCTACGTCTGAGAGCATTTTCGTGCTTTTTTATCGTAGCATTTCTTAACAAAACGAACCACTTTACACTTTCTCGAGTACACGTTCCATCCGCCGGATCCCATATATACTACGAATCTGAAAACATTTTTTTTTGAACAACTGTAGCGTTTACAGAGCTCTTAAGTATTCATCGAATAGAAAGTAGTTTAATCTAGTAGTATCTATCTATTATATATAGACGCTTCTCCGGATTCATTCATATATATAGCCAGATAGATAGGATACTAATTCACAGGCTTAACCTTAAGCGTCATTGACTTGACATTTTTACAGCGTATAGGCCATAACGTGAAACCCCTAGGAAAAGAGCGACTTTGAACCTCAGTGTCATGGGTTCGATTCCAGAGGGCCACAAAGTCCCGATTTTTTCTATTTAATAAAATTGCTTTGATTTTCGGGAATTTTTAAAAAATACTTCCCGGACAGGTAGAGAATTAAAACTCAAGGAGCCTATATATGTAGTCATGATCTATCATAAACATTAATGACTTTTATAGAAAATATCCTAGGTTCGATGCTAGGACGATGCAAAAATCTCTCATTTAAAATACATTTTGGTAGTTTTTCATTTTTTTTTTGCTATTATCGAAATTATAGGAAGTTCTTGTTCAGATGGAAGATGTTTATTAAGACACGGTTTAAAAAAAATATTACATAAGACGGAACTATTCATGGGTTTGATGCCAGAGAGCATAAAATTTCTCACGTAAGGAATGTATGTGAAAATTAGGACGTCGTTTGAGGCAGTTGCAGCCAATATTTCTGCTTGAGTTTTCACACATAGTTAGAGGTGGTGATTTTCTATTGTGCTGCATAGTAAATTCACTAGGAAGACCCGGGTTCGACGCCGGGCGGTAACTATATCTCGCATTTAGAACATATTGGTTGAATTTTCGTAATTCCTACGTAGTCTTGAAGACAGACAGTCGACACTTTGCATTTTACGTAGCAGTATTTTACTCGTTCTAAATATCAGCCCTCAGAACTTTTCGAATTTGAAGAAAAAAACGTTTGAGCATTGAGTCTCTTTTCTAAGCGTCGATTCCCTAAGCGTAAAATGACTCATTCTTTAGATATCTATGAGGTTTCCACAACTCTTGACATTTCCTCGTATAGATCAAAGTTGTAAACATTTTTTCTTTTGCGGAATTAAATCAGAAATAATGGTCGTACGAAATCGAGACGAACACCAAAAGAAAGGAAGTTGAACGAAGATTCTTATTTCGGTCGTGGAATATCTTTTTAGAGTCGAAATTGAGAGAATTCAGACAAAAAAGACGAGAAATTCGTGTGATTTCGTGGGCATAAACAACTCCCTAGCGACGAAGGTGATTGTTGAACTTTCATACGAATATACGGGAAAGATAGGCTAATAAGAAATGTATAGGATAGCCGAAATCTTTTATCCATTTTCCATAAATTGATAATATAATTAATTAATCCTAGCTCATACTGGCTGAAGTGCCCGTTGATTCTCAACGTGGAATGTAGAAGCAGATTAAACATATTTTTCCGCTTTGCTTCTATACTATACTTCAAAGAGTGTTAAAGAACTCCTCTGGGCAGATACCAGAGTACCACTTCTTCACCCACAACAGTCCCCGGTTCGTTCCCAGACGATGAAAAGCAATCCAATTAGAAATGCAAAGTTTGTGCTTTGCAGACTTTTTTCTTTTGTAGAATTAAATCGGAAATAATGGTTGTACGAAGTGGAGACTAGTAACAAAAGAAAGAAAATTAAACGTAGAATCTTATTATGGTCGTGCATTAATGTTTTGGATTATAAATTACGAGATCTATGGAAAAACAAGCGAAATTTACGCAAAATTTTGTCTCGATAAACAACCAGGTTCCCTTGGTGACGAATAGAATTTAGTTGTGACAAATAGAGTGTCTGTTCGCTAAAAACTCGAGAACCGAGAGTCGCACAACTTTGAAATTTTCTACATTATTAAAAGTCGACCCCGCGCAGAGTATAGGCTACTTTTTATTTCCCTAAAGTCCTCGGTTCGAACCCAGACGGGTCAAAACGTTTCCATAAGAAATACACGTAGAGGTAATTTGTTTCGTCGCAGGGTTAATTTCTTTTGCAAAATTAAATCAGAAATAATGGTCCTAGAAAGTCGAATTAAGCACCAAAAGAAGGAGAATGGAATAAAAATTCTTATTTTGGTCGTGGAAAATCGTTTTCCATTCGAAATCGCGAGAATTTTGATAAAATACGTGAATGTTTTATCCAAATTCCGAGGTTGTAAACAACCCATTCCCTTCACGATCGAGGCGATTGTTGATTCTAGCTCATACGAAGTAGAGACAAGTACCAAAAGAAAGACAATCGAACGAAGAATCTTATTATTGCCGTGTATTATTGTTTTGGATTATTAATTACGGTAACTATGGCAAAGCAAGCGAAAATGAGGCGTCATCAGTAATGCTCTTTTTTATGTCCAATTAGACTGTGGAGCAGAAATGTGAACTATCATTTCGATCAGTGAATTGACATCTTCTAACCGATTCAATTTTGTTTTTCGCAGCTTGAAGATGGAAAGTCTGCATTGGATTTGGGTTGCAACAGATCGGTGAGTCGATTGATTCGGTTATTCCTTTAGAATCACTGCCTCATAGTGTAATAATTGTAATGGAAGTCATGTTTTGTTCGAATAAGAAGCAGGTCTCCAAGGTTACCCTTTGGTTGGATAGGACGTTTAGGCGTCCCAAGAAGCAGTGCTAATCGGAAGGGTTCCTCTTGGTCCACCCGCACCTTGTAGGCTGTCCGCTTTCCGTTCCTATTCGAGTTACGATTTGTTTTTCGTATTAAAAAAAACGTGACTTTGAAGACATTTTTCCCCATGGCGACTTAAATAATCAAGATACAGAGTTAATTTTTTTCTTTATAATAACTGAGTATTTGCTCTAACCGAAGTAAAAACATTTGTCGTCACAGCTGCTTCCATTCCGTCGGAATAAAATTTGAAATTTCGAAAACTGTGACCTCACGAATTTGATCAAACTCTTTGAGGCCAATTTTAAAAAAAGTGACGAAAAATGTGTGACTTGACTACCTTAAAAACTTGCCCAATTCATCAGCTATTTGCAACGTCAATCTTACTGAGATATCTTTACTGCAACGTACTTAAAATTGGATTTGAAACATAGAAAGTCGTGGATTCTCACTGTTTCTACGGACGAGTCAAAACCTCATTGAAACCCAAATTGGTGTTATATTAATGAGTCCAATTATCCAAATTAGAAAACGTATTTCTTATCGGCATTAATTAGGCGCTCTTATGGCGGTAAGAAACAATACCACTTCCCTCTCGTTACTAGGCGAAGTCGACAACAATATCCCTCGCGAGTATTACAATGTATGAACCATTGTTGGGAGCCACGGCGTAACTAAGCATTCCCAACAATGCATCCCGCGAACATTGCAATTAATGCACTCATCTACCTGTTAGGGACTATTGTTGAAAGTAACTGAGCATTCCCAACAATGCATCCCTCGAACATTGCAATTAATGCACTCATTTACCTGTTAGGGACTATTGTTGAAAGTAACCAAGCATTCCCCAACAATGCATCAATCGATCCTTTCAATTCCAACGCAGTCATTTTTGATGAATTGTTTCCCAGCCTATCTGCGTTTGAGGCACTTCTTAATATCACTACTTTTTGGGACTCTTATTATACATTTCGCATCTTCGATAGGTTCATTCATGTTTGCACCATTCAAATGTGCGCCTCTCACTTCACTTGTATTCCCAATGCACATTCGCTTACATTTCTTTCCATGAGTCGTTAATTCAGTCCGTCAATTCGCTATTCTTGCGAAGATACGTATTTTATTTCAAATTTTTCTTGCTGTCCAATTTCATATACACTCTATGTTTTTTTGATTATTTTATTCATTCTCAACCTTATTTAATCCTAATTTAATCATTTTCAACAATGTATCTAATCGTTTTACTATTCTTGAAATATTCTTACGTGTTTTATCTTTTTTTATGCTGCTGTTCTCGAAATTTAGAATTAGTGTCATTTGTGAACATGTTTTATTTGATTTGAATCGATAGTGAATCTGTATTTTTCCCCCGTCTATTTTGCGTGGTTTTCTTTTCACACTTCCCCTTTCCTGTGAGTGTTTTCCTGCAGTTTCGTCCTGAGCCCTCAGCTTAGGTTTTTTTAAATCCACATATTACTTTTCTTCTTTAGCAAACCATCTCTTTCCTTCTGTTTCTCATCTGACGATTGGTTAGGCGTAAGAAGAGACTTCCTAGTCTCAATATCGCTCTAATAAGGTACTTTTATTGTTATTTCGACTATGGGATTTCCTTATAAAGATAGCGGTTGGGTTACGGATTTGGTTGACCCTTCATTTCGACCCCTTCCAACGCAGTGCAGGCAGAATAGGTTCAACATATCCTTTTTGGTTTAATCAAGTTGAAAATTGGTGGAGATGTTCTTTGGAAAGCCAAAAGCAAAATCCCATTGGGCAACATGCCGAAATAGATAGATAGATAGATAGATAGATAAAGGTCTTTATTGTCGGGCGAAATTGAGACTGATTAGTCCCATCTTACATTTAACCCGTTGCAAAAAAGTGGATAAATAATGAAATAAAAAGACAATGATAATCATAATAATAAAAAAGAAATTAAAAAAATAAACATTTGGCGAGTCAAAACAAAAAAACAAATTTGTTAAAGAAGTTCAAATGAGCATAAAGAGAAAAGAAAATATATACAAGTATGTGCATATATATATATATATACATATATCGATACAGGTAAATACAGTCGATATAAAAAGGAATATAACGTTTGAAGAAGAGTAGGGGTGAGAGTGTGCGAGAACGATAAGGATATGTGGAATAAAAGGAAAAAAAAGAAAAGGAGAAAAAAAGATGTTCAGTGAAGGGAAAAGTTAATCTGCTAAAGTTTATCTGAGTCAGTGGAGGTTTGATTAAGAAAAAGGAATTGGTAGTAGCGATTCTTGAATGCCAATAGCGAAGGAGAGTTTTGAATATGTGTGGGGAGAGAGTTCCAGAGCCTGCATGCGGAGACATGAAAGGAATTATGGTAAATTTCGGTTCGGTGTTTTGGTATCTGAAGAAGCTGGTTATTTCTAGTCGGAAGACAATGTATGCTGTGCATTGTTTGAAAAAGACCAGATAGATACTGAGGCAGGTTATTAATTCTTATGGAGAAGAGCTGAGTGAGAAGGTGAAGATTTCGTCTTGACTGGAGCTTGAGCCATCCAAGTTGGTAGTAGTATTTAGAAACATGGTCTTTTTTTCTGAGATCACAGATGAATCTAATACAGGAATTCTGCGCTAATTGTAGTTTGTGTGCAAGTTCTTCAGAGAGGTCGTTGAATACAGCATCACAATAATCGAAGTGAGGAAAAATAAGAGAGGAGATCAGCTGCTTTCTGAGTTGAAAGGAAAGAAATGTTTTCAGTTGCACGAGTGAATACAGAGATCCATAGACTGTTTTGCAGATCTTATTAACTTGATCTGCCCAAGAGAGATTTTCGTTGATAACCACTCCGAGATTAATGAGTGATTTGACGAGAGGGACAAGTTGGTCACCTATTTTTATCGGAAGTAGGTTTTTATTGTTTAGGCCATGGAGGAGATTTTTATGTCCTATTATGATGGAGTTACTTTTGGTTGGATTGATCTTTAATTGGTTAATGTTGCTCCAGTTGAAGAGCTGAGCAATATCAGAGTTCATCTTAAAGATAGCATTATTTAGAGTCGGAATTGATGAGTGGTAATATAGCTGAAGATCGTCGGCATACAAGTGGTATTTGCAATAGGCTATGGTAGAGGAGATGTCGTTGATGTATATGGTAAATAATAGAGGGCCAAGGGTAGAGCCTTGAGGGATGCCTTTGTATGTTTGAGCCCAATCAGATGACATGTTATTGTAAGTTACCTTCTGATAGCGGTCTTCTAGGTAGGAGGGGAACCATTGTAGGGACATCGGCGAGAAATTTAGCAACCGGAGCTTACTTATCAATATATCTCTGTCAATGGAATCGAATGCCTTGCTGAAATCGAGGAGAGTCATAATTGTGACTTCGGTGTGGTCCATTGCGTGACGTATATCGTCGGTAATCTTTAATAAAGCAGTGCTTGTATTATGTGATTTCCGGAATCCAGACTGGAAGGAATCGTACAAGTTATTAGCTGATAAATAGGTAGTAATTTGTTCGTGAATAATTTTCTCAAAGGATTTAGAAATGGCAGGGAGAAGGCTGATTGGTCTAAATTGGGGGGAGTCGTCTGAGGAGGAGGATCTCTTTATTATAGGACGAATTATTGCCAATTTCCATTGGGATGGGAAAATCCCTTGAAGAAGAGAAAAGTTAAATATGTGAGTGATGACAGGGAGTGTATAAATGGCTAATTTTAGTATTATGGAGATAGGAATGCCATCGGCTCCTTGGGACTGAGATTTTATTTTGCGGAGAGACCGGAGGACCTGTAGTTGTGTGACAGGAGTAAAATTGAAGTAATGGCGAGTATTTTTAGAGGTAGAAATGGCTAAGTGACTAAGACTATCAATATAGAGCTTTTTAGCGGATTTGTTACAGCTTGACTTGGGGACTATGAATTCTTGGTTAACCTTATTCAGGGAGATATCGGGTGGTAAAAACGATTTTCTAGGCTTGCCGATCCCTAAGTTTTTAAGATTATGCCAGAGAGAAGACTGAGAGCAACCTCCTGTTGATATTCGGTGCATGTATCTGATCTTAGAGTTTCTAATGAGTTGTTTTGTTCGATTTCGTAGATTTTTGTAGCGGTTGAATGTGTCAGAGTTTTTGAATTTTTTGAAATGTCTGAAGGCAGCGTCTCGTATCGCCATCGCGTCCTTGATTTCGTCATTCATCCACGGAGATTTGGGTTTTGAAATGCGAATGGTTTTGAGAGGAGCATGAATGTCTAGTAGATGGATAATAAAATTATTGAAAATTTGTACTTTCTCGTTGATGTCACTGATACACTCTATTGAATCCCATGGAATGATAGCGGCATCTGCTAAAAGATGATCATTGCAGATTGCCTTCAAATTACGGTGAGTTAAGAATTTAGGAGAGTGTTTTGGGCATTTAATAGAATAAGCCACATATAGTAAGTCGTGCGCTGATATTCCTGAAGCAGATAGTTGGCCATAAGTCACTACTTTTTCGCTGTTGGTTGTTAGTAAAGCATCGATCCATGTTGAGGAGTTAAGGGTATGATGCGTGGGATTTAGAGGAAGGATACTGAGTCCAAGAGTATGAAAAGTGCTTTTGAGAAATAAAGCGTCACGATTCATAGAGGAAAAATTAGCATTGAAATCGCCAGTTAAGATGACATGCTGATAGTTATGTAAGTGAGTCGATAGTGTGATTTCTATGTCGTTCAAATTGCCGACTTTAGGGGGTCTATAGATTATGCCAAGTAGGATTTTCTGTGTTTTTAAAGTAACCTCGACCAGAAGATATTCTGGCTTTCTACTGTATTTCGGTATGCTGTGGGCAATAGTTTTTGAAGAAAGGTCATTTTTAATGTATAATGCAACGCCGCCACCACGTTTCCCAATGCGATCATTACGAACGAGTTTGTAACCAGCTATTTCAACTGCAGTTGACGGCACGTTAGGTTGTAGCCATGTTTCACTTATAGCAATGGCATGTACATTTGTATTTAGGACAAGAGAGCGGATCTCATCGAGGTGCGCGTGGATGCTTTGGGCATTAAGATAGATAACCTGAAAGCACCGAGGGTGGAGGGACAATTTAGTTGAAAGAGAGAAATTCGAGTTCTTAGAGTTGTTGGAAAAACAGTTCGCGGAAGGAGGAGAAAGTGTTTGCTGAGGAAAGAACTCATTAGCAAACGGATTGAGCGAGGAAACAACAGGATCAGCGGGGGCGCAAGCTATGGATTGGTTGTCGTGAGGACTGAGAGAAGAATGAAGAGAGCCTGAAAGGAATGACCCGGAAGAGGTTGAGCAAGGGTTTTGAGAGGGTAAGATGGAGGAAGTACCTGCAGTGTAGATGGGAGCCTCAGGGTTAAGAATGCTATTGAAGCTATGAGGAAAAATATTTTGGCGAGTCCTGTTCTGGGAATCATGCTGGTGTGCCTGCGATGTAAACTATGAAATATGTAAACAAAAGTCGCCATCTTGGATTTTCGACCTTGCATCATCTTGAACGGTACATCTCCGTATCTAATGGTGATAAAGACACACGGTTTGCTTTAAACAACTTATTAAGGTATAAGCTAGACCCATGGCACTTTAAATTGAAAGAAAAATGAGTAAATATAAAGCTACACACGAAAAACAACTCGTCTTAGGGTAGCTTTAACGGAAAAATCAGAGTTAAATGTCGATTTTGACCTTTTATTATCATTTAATCAATAAAACACATCAAAAGGCTTCAGAATGTTTTATTATAATCTCCGTAGTCCAAAAATTGCAGCTTCTACGAAGCGCCAAACACGCTCGCACGCTCAGTAGACGACCTCGAACGCGGAGCGCCTATGTGCGAGTATCCAGCAAAACACCGATTATAATGCCGGAAAGTATTTATTTATTCCTATATTTCTTCTGTTATACTAGCTGAAGCGCCCGTTGATTCTATAAGGGGAATATAGAAGTAGATTAAATGCATGTAGTCGGTCGTGCAATGCGTAAATTCCCTTTAGAATACAGTCTAACATCCCATTCTATTCTTTACAGGAAAATTCATGAGCTCGGCTCAGCAATCGCATTGATCGTCAGGAGGATTGGCTGTTTACAAACAATTTTGGAAAATCAACGCGTATTTTGTCGAAATATCGATTCGGAAACAATATTCCACGATCAAAATAAGAGCATTCATTTAATTTCCGTTCTTTTGCTTCTTTTCTCGAATCTGCACGACTATTTTTCTGTTTTAATTCTTCTAAAGAAATATAGCTACCGATTAAAGTGAAGATTAGATTTATTCTTTATGGAAACCCATCTGAGCGATCTTGGTTCGAACCCTGCAAAATTATCGAATGAAATTGAGACAGTACGTCCTTCCTAGACCCAGAAAACACGTACGCAAAGTTTGTCGCGAATCTGGCAGACGGTTTGAACTAAAATCGAAGATACAAAACATACAAACAAACGTACAAACCCACAGAATTTCTGCTTTATATCATACAAGACATCTAACTTCCCTCATCCATGAGCAGGTAATCTCCTGACTGTAATTACGTACCTGCAATTGATGGTTACCTTCTTACAGAAAATTTATCCTTATCCACGTAATATATCGTCCTCTTTAATCGTCAGCTTCTAAAGTCCTCGAGTATTTTTACGGGATAACAGATCGGATTCAACAATGGGATCGGTCGTCAGGGGGATGAGCTGTTTACAACATCGAATTTTCACTAAATTTTCGTACATTTCACCAATGTTCTCGCAAATTGAAATCGAAAACAGTATTCCACGACCAAAATAAGAATCTTTATTCGATTTCCTTTCTTTCAGTGTTTGTCTCGACTGTGTAAGACAATTCCTTCTAATTTAATTCTTCAAAAGAAACAAAGCCTGCAACCGATGAAAGTGAAGCTTACGCGTATCCCTTATGGAAATATGTCCAAGATTCTAAGCCAAATTCCCCGAGTATACAACTTGCAATCGTCTCCTGGCAATACCGAGTTCTACAGTTAGTTCTCTGATACGAGACTTAAATATCTTTTATATTTTTTTATATTTTTTAAAGTCCCTCCTCAACGCCTATATTAATACCGTTATGAACTAACTCGAGCGTAAAATTCACACTGAATCACCATCAAGCGCGAGAAAATTAATAATGCCTCATTCGGACCAACCTCCACCTGGCAAAAACAAAGGAAGAATAAAAAAAACAAAACCGAAAATATAAACAACGGAATAGGAAGGCGACATAGCAGCGCCGCCGCGAGCGGTCGACGGCGGGGATCGGAACTAACTAAAACAATCGACTGCCGAAAAGATGGCGAATCTTTTCAGCGTTCTTATAGCGATTTAGCTCACGCTCCGATGAACCCCTTCGCGATCTCTTTAATCGAATCAGGCCAAAAAGGCTCGTGTTTGGCAAACACTGATTTATCCCGGGAGGTGTCGGGGTGGTTTCAACCCCATTATCGTCGTTTGTTTTGTTTCCTTGAAAGAAGAGTGACCTGCGGTGCAATATGGAGTCGGCGAAGCGGAATGCGATGCGCTTTTGTTTTCCCTTGGTTTTCATGACGATGGGGGGCGCTAGGAGAAGGGGAGAAGGGTCCATTGTTGAGGCGATCTTCTTTTATGAGTTGGGGAGACCGGGGAAAGGGTTAGAAAAGCGGAAAAGGGTTGTTTAGAAGGGGAAGGACTTCTTTCAGGATATTTCGCGAACTTTTTTACGTTTTCCAAAGAGTGGTGCTTTAGCGAGACTCTGGAGGTTAACCCAATGGGCCGGAGGCTAAAATGAAGATGAAAATTAAGGCAAAATAGAGGAAGAAAATTGAAATATTGCTAAAATTATCCGTTTTCGTTGCTTTTTTTCGATCATATCTCAAAATGACGAAAATTAAGGCAAAACAGAGGAAGAAAATTGAAATTTCGCTAAAATTATCCGTTTTCGTTGCTTTTCTCGATCATATCTCGATGAAATGACGAAAATTAAGGAAAAATAGGGGAAAAAATTAAAAATTCGTTCTAATTACTGAGTAATAGTTGACGGTAATATTATCTGCAAAAATAATAAATATTTAATACTAAATAATAAATATTCGCCAGAAAAAGTGCGATTTTGAACCTCAGTGTCATGGGTTCGATTCCAGGGGGCCCCTAAGTCCCGATTTTTCCCATTTAAATGCATTGCTTTGATTTTTAGGAATTTTTAAAAAATACTTCCCGGATAGGTAGAGAATTGAAACTCAAGGAGCCTATATACATGGTCATGATCTATCGAAAACATAAATGAGTTTTACGGAAAATATCCTGGGGTCGATGCTAGGACGATGCAAAAATCTCTCATTTAAAATACATTGAGGTAGTTTTTCATTATTTATTTTGATGCACTTATCTAAATGATAGGAAGTTCATGTTTATATGGAAAATGTATATTAACACTCAAATTAAGACAACAAATTAGATAAGACCGTACTGTTCCTGGGTTCGATACCAGAGCACATTAAAATTTCTCACATAAAGAATATATGTGACAAGTAGGACTTTATTTGAGGAAGTTGCAGCTATTAATCCTGCTTTAATTCTCACACATAGTTAGAGATGGGGAAATTCTGTTGTGCTGCATAGGAAGTATCTCCAGGAAGGCCCGGGTTCGATGCCGGACGGTAAACAGTTAAAACATATTGATTGAGTTTTCATAATTCTTTCGAAGTCTTTACCGTAGAGACAGACAGTTGACACTTTGCGTGTGTATATGATAAATTTATTATTTCTTAAAATTTAGCTTGCAGTATGCGAAAAGCATTTAACTCGTTTAAAACACAATTAAATTGAAAATATGATGAATTAATACGAATGTTTGATACATACCGTCTCATCCCATGTATAAATCTATATAATTAGTAATGCTGCCTATTTTCTCAATTGCAAGGAATCGGTTAGTGATATCAGTCTATTATACACCATTAATACGAGTGAAAGGTCGAATTCAATTTGATAATTTACCGATCATAAGCTTCGTGTGAAAAAGAAGATGCCGCACGAAACTTTTTGAGCCTCACATATGCCCGAATAAGTTTATTATCGACCTCGCGGGTGTCCCAAAAACCAGTCGGAAGGGATAGAGCTCCTCTTGGTCTACCAGTATCACCCCACTTTGCAGGGTGTCCTCTTATCATTCCTTTTCGAGTTACGATTTGTTTTTCGTATTAAAAATAACGTGAATTCCCAGAGTATTTTTCGTCATGGCAACGAAAACAATGTGACAAATAATGTTTCCATGTTTTTGGTAACCTATCACCTTTATAATGAAAGAAACATGTTTCTCAATCCTTGGTCGTCAAGGGGAATGGGTTTGTTTACGACAAAGAAATTTATACAAAATCTTCGTATATTTTATCAAAATTCTCGCATTTTCCAACAGTAAACGATATTCCACGGCCAAAATAAGAATCTTCATTCTATTTCCCTTCTTTTGATGCTAGTTCCGACATCCTGCGACTGTTCTTTCTAATTTAATTTTGCAAAAGAAATGAACCATGCAACGAAAAAAATGAAATTTACGTGTATTTCTTATGCAAACCGTTTTACTCGTCTGGGTTCGAACCGTGGACTTTGGGGAAATTAAAAGTACCTCTTGATCATCCCCGGGAAGAGTTTCAATTATCTTAAAAGTTTATACATTGTGCTACGAACTCAAGACGAGAGTAACTAATTGCATCCGATGATCACTAAATCGAAAACAGTCACAGAAATCTGTTGTGGCCAACACATGACTTTCTCCATATTTATTGAAAACAGAAGCATATGCCGGTAATATATAAATAACTCCAAAACAATGAGTGTTACAGGAAAATGTTTAATACAAAAGTTGTAGTAAAATACATTATCTATAACTTTGGTACATAATTGTATACACCTACATTGCATCCTGACAGAGATATGTATGAAAAACTTCCATTTCTGGATAAACAACAACTTCCGGTTAACCATTATTGAAGAATAACTCCTAAACAATAAGTGCTACGAAAAAAATTTCATAAAAAAGTTGTAGTAAAATATATTATCTATAACTTTTGGTTTTAATTATATATACCTAAATTGCATTCTGAGAGAGATATTTAAGAAATAAAAATTTGCTCCGGATAAACCGCAACTTCCGGTTCAGCGATATTCACCAAAAACTAACCAACTCTTGGGATTGTTAGGAAAATACTAAATATGAATTTTGGAAATGATCGGATAATCACTTTTTAAGATAGAGCGCACACAAACATTTTAACCACAGACAGACATGTTCGGGAAAATAGCGACAACGTGCTCTATGGGCCCCAAAACATATATTTCCGTCGAAATCTGGAGGTCGAATTTTTTTGCAAATGCATAACTTTCTCTATACTACGTAAAGGGAGAAAGCAAAAATACGTTGAGGTTATATTTTAAGGCGGTTGCACAGTGAATATAATTGAGAAAGTCTCGTGTTAAAGGGATTTATTGGAACTTAATACCGACTTTATGGTGACGCGAACTTCCTGCACGAATATTACGAAACGACGGCTTTTTTAGACATCGGTATTCTTAGCGAAGGCAATTAATTACTCATAACTAGAGAAGAATCTAGAAATTATAATCAGGTATTCCGTAGAACATACCGCGCAATGGAGATCCTGGTGTGATAATCTCGATTAAGTCAATTTTTTTGTTTTTAAGAAATTGATAATTTCACGAATAGAAACATGTGCCTTTATAATGCAAGCAACTCGTATTTAGAAGGAATACATGCGTATTATGTGTAAATATTTATCTACGACAGTAATTTCGAACTCTATATTCAATCTAAACTTGGAAAATGAGTGATTAATTTATATATTATTATCTTTTACGTCACAAACATTATAGATAATGTTTTTCGGCACATGTTCGATGAAAAATGATGAAATTGGCCTTTCACCCACAGCGCCCACAAAGTACATAATCAGCAACTTCCGGTTTATCAGTATTTCACGAATAACTCCTACACAATCAGTTATACAAAAATATGTTTCATGCAAAAGTTATAGTAAATTAAATTTTCTAAAACTTTTATAAATATTAGTATATACCTAAATATCATATTTATGGGGATATTTGCAAAACCGGAAATTTGCTTCGAAGAATAAAGCTGGACTTCCGGTCAACCGATTTACTCCAAAACCTAACCAACTCTAAAGACATCCACTACAGTGCTATATACGAAGCTTGGTTTTGATACAACAAATGGTTTTCATGTTAGAGCGCCCACAATGTACATAATCAGCTACTTCCGGTTTATCAGTATTTCACGAATAACTCCTAAACAATCAGTGATACAAAAATATGTTAAATACTAAAGTTATAGTAAATCACATTATCTAAAACTCTTATTAATAATAGGATATACCTAAATATCATATTTATGGAGATATTTTGTAAAAACGGAAGTTTGCTTCGAGGAATAAAGCTCGACTTCCGGTCAACCGATTTACTCCAAACACAAATCAACTCTAACGACACCAACCAAAGTGCTATATATGAAGTTTGGTATTGCTACGACTAATAGTTTTTACGTTAGAGCGCCCACAAGCAGATACACACACACACAGACATCAATTCAAAAATGACGTGTTCTAGGGACCCCAAAACGTGTATTTCCGTTGAAATCTCGAAGTCGATTTTTTTCATGAAAACAATACTTTCTCTATACTACGTATATGGAGAAAGTAAAATAACTTGACTTCCAGAACATTTTCCCCATGGAAACGAAAATAATGCGGCAAATATCGTTTCCATGTTTTTGGTAACATATCTCCAAAGTGCCTTAATAATGCAAGCAACTCATATTTAGAAGGAAATACCGTATTTCTTGTAGGGGACCCTAAGAGACGCTGTTTGCTGCTCACACTTTTCCGATGTTTCCGAAAGACCTCGGGATTCCTCTTCGGCGTCTTCAAAGGCACCATCTGATGCCAATCTCCCCTTAAAGTGACAACCGACACACTCGGGGTCGCCTTGCACCCCAGACACGTGCTACACCCCTCTGTCCTTCTTTTAAGGCGTAATTAACCAGTTGCCGATCCGGAATGACCTCTCTTAGGTTCGTTACGGAGCCCTTCCTTGGTATGCTTCACACTGTTGATGACCTTTAGCACTTCCATGCTCGCTTCCGAGAATGTAGTCAGGGTTGGTTTTCGAAAGTTAAAAATCGCCTCGGTCGCCAGGGAGATGAGTTGTTTACAACCTCAGAAAGATAGGAAATTCGACGCGTATTTTTCGTAAAATTATATTTCATGACCAAAATAAGAATCTTCATCCGATTTTCGTTCTTCTGATGCATGTCACTGCCCAACTGTTCTTTATAATACGTTATCCGTGTAATATATATCGTCCTCTTTCATCTTTATGGGCCTCGAGTATTTCTACGGGATAACACATCGGATTCAACAATGGGATCGGTCGTCAGGGGGATGAGTTGTTTGATGAGGTGTTGAGTAGAAGCCTTTGTATATGTTCATGATCTATCGAAAACATTAATGACTTTCATGGAAAATATCCTGGGTTCGATGCTAGGACGATGCAAAAATCCGCCCTTTAAAATTCCCTGAGGTAGTTTTTCATTATTTATTTTGATGCACTTATCGAATTGATACGGAGTTCTTGCTTAGATAAAAGATGTATATATAGGCTCGGTTTAAGAAACAAAATTTGATAAGACCGTACTGTTTCTGGGTTCGATGCCAGAGCACATTGAAATTTTACACATAAGGAATATAAGGGAAAAGTAGGGCGTCGTTTGAGGCAGTTGCAGCCAATATTTCTGCTTGAATTTTCACCCATAGTTAGAGATGGTGATCTCCTGTTGTGCTGCATAGTAAGTATGACCAGAAAGACCCGGGTTCGACGCCGGACGGATATATTGCAGCGAATTTTAAGAATAATATTTTCAAAACTTTTTCTACATTCGAGGACCCTCTCGATATGATGCCGACTTGAAATTTGGGTTATCGATATGCTTGCAGTATGCTAGCAACATTTTATTCGTAAATATATATAAACACAGTCAAACATAAAATAATGAATATTAAAAAACATTCTTCTTTGGTAGTAGTACAAATAAATCTATTTCTGGTCAATTTGCTTTTTTTATAAAAAAAACAGTTAAACGCGTAAAAAATATAAAAAAATCACAAGTTATTATAATTTACGTAGATTTTCATTGAATTCATTAACTGTATACAGCGGATTTATCGTCAACGGATGAGAGATACTTGATGTAATTCTAATTAAGATGCTGCGCCGGAGCTGGAAGTTTATTGAGGATTTCTCTTCACATTGAAGTGGTTAAGAGACTTTGATAGTCTACATAGAGGTACATCAAAGTTATTTTTATGCTTAGTCTGAAGACTAAGGACATCAGGGCTGGATTAGCAGTAATATCTTAAGCATGGATAAGAACCTACAGGGATCACAACTATCGTAATCAATCTACTGAATAATATACTGAATCCGCACCAAACCAGTCCGAAGTCCTCTCCCGTGGACTGTCCACCCCCGCCTTCCTCCCGTCCTAAAGACCGGCCTTTAGGGACAGTTCCTCCCCCACCCCATTCACGGGACGCAGGTGATGTCGGGAGGGTCTGCCCCTCGACCAGAAGGCCTCGATTTATGAATGGGAGGGAAGGAGCTGAGGGTGCACTCCACATGTGTTTGCTTAGGAGAGCCTTGTTAACATCCAACGTAGTTCTAGGCTCTTCTACGCTGTATCAATTTCGTGTGGACGGTAACTCAAACACAAACCATCGGCATTTCGGTCCAAAGCTGGTGAATTCCCAAATGACGAAATTCGACATTAATTTCAGTTACCATCTATATATATATAATAGATAATCGTAATTGTGTGGGTGTGTTTGTCTTGGATTTGCTTAAACTTTATACACATGTCCTCTGCGACCTGAGAGGAATCACTGCCGCCTTTTTATTCCACAATATCACGGGGTTCGAACCCAGATAGCTCAGATATCATTCCATAAAGAATACACGTAAAACTCATTTTCATCGCATGCAGGGTTTGTTTCTTTCGCGAAATTAAATTAGAAGGAATAGTCGCATTTTAACGAGACAAACACCAAAAGAAAGAAAATCAAACGAAGATTCTTATTTAGGTCGTGAAATCTTACTTTCGATTCTAATTTGCGAGAATATTGGTGAAATGTACGAATAGTTTGTGAAAATTCGAGGTTGTAAACAAGTCATCCCCCTGACGACCGATCCCATTGTTGAATCCGATGTGTTATCCCGTAAAAATACTCGAGGACTTTAAAAGCTGACGATTAAAGAGGACGATATATTACATGGATATAGAGAAATTTACGGTAAGAGAGTAACCAGCTATTGCAGGCACGTAATTACAGTCAGGAAGGGTAGAGATTACCACCGATTAGGAAAGTTAGATGTCTTGTCATTTATAATAAAATATAAATAATACTGATACGATGTTGGATTGTTCCTCAGAAATGCGTTAATTTGAATGCATTTTAACTCTGACAATACATAAATGTATTTACCTTATTTCTTTGGCGCATTTATTTTTAACTTATCATTCCGAGCTATTTGTTTAAACAGAAATATTCAATGCAGTGGAATTTATCAGGGAAATTTCGATTACTTTAAGAATTTTAAGCACTTATTTTCATGTGGTATGACAATCAAACCTTATATCTATTTTTAGATTTATAAATTCGTTGTTTAAATATATTCTAGCTTTCTATTGACACTTTATAACCTCAGCACGCATTTTCCATTGACACAAATAGTTTTTTTAACTGTTATAAAATAGCATTTGTTTATTTGGTTGCTAAAAATCACATTACTATACACAGGTTACGATTGATTTTGACTGTAAAAATTTCCACCTTTCTAAAGAACGAAAACGTTAATAATTTTAAAGTTTATTCACATAGCGAAATTTTACAAACTTATATTGTAGAAGGTGATATTATTTTTAAAAAAGTTAGATTTCAAAATCGTCTTTCTTTCCAATACATTTCTTATGAGCCTATCTTTCCTGTATATTCGTATAAGAATTCAACAATCACCTTCGTTGTTAGGGAGTTGTTTAGGCCCACAAAATCACACAAAGTTTTCGTTGTTTTTGCCTGATTTCTCTCGATTTCGACTTGAATACGATATCCCACGACCAAAATAAGAATCTTTGTTCAATTTCCTTTCTTTTGGTACTAATCTCGATTTCGTACGACCATTATTTCAGATTTAATTCCGCAAAAGAAAAAACGTCTGCAATCGATCAAAACGAAGTTTACTTGTATATCATACGTTTGCTAGAGTCGAACTGGGTACCGTTAGATAATGAAATGTTAGCCTTTAATCATAACTGGGAATACAATATAAAAATGTGAATGCACAATGGGAATTTATAATATCTATATAATCCTGGCTATAGTTACGGTAGACCTTAGAAGCTATAGTTGAAGTAAAATAGCATCTTTATAGTAAAACACGGCTGCTATACGAATGCGGTAGCTTTGCATGTAGTACGGTCACCATAGAGACAAGGTTATGATCCTGTGAAAGAATTCCAACCTCCATTTGCGGAACCTTTTAAAAAAAGGGGACAGACTGCGAGCGTTGAGGACCAATTTGTCTTCTGTTCCTCTCGTAGGGACTTCCAGAAAAAATAGAGCAAAAAACTTCGGCCTTTTCCGAAATTAGGAAGTGTGACAGATGAGGAATGAAGAGTTTTTTTAGTGGACGCCCCCTTCTTGAACCTTGTTCCGGACAGCATCTTGCTACTAATAGCCTGAAGCTAACGTGTCAATCAGTGTTTGATTGATTCGTACATTTTTATAACTTTTTCGTATTTAGGTATTTCATACGCTAATCACCTTTGTGTATCTATTATATATAGATGCTTCTCCGGTTTCATTCATGTATATATATAGATAGATAGATAGGATACTAATTCACAGGCTAAACCACTAGCATCATTGAGTTGAAATTTTTACCACGTAATGGCCATAACGTGTAGCCGCCAGAAAAATTGCGATTTTGAACCTCAGTGTCATGGGTTCGATTCCAGAGGGACCCAAAGTCCCGATTTTTCCCGTTTAAAGCTTTGCTTCGATTTTCGGGAATTATTTAAAAATACTTCCCGAATAGGTAGAGAATCATAACTCAAGGAGCGTATGTATATGGTCAAGTTCTATCGAAAACATAAATGACTTTTACAGAAAATATCCTGGGTTCGATGCTAGGGCGAGGCAAAAATCTGTCATTTTAAACACATTGAGGTATTTTTTCATTATTTATTTTGATGCACTTATCGAAATTATAGGAAGTTCTTGCTTTGCTGCAAGATGTAAATAAAGAATCGGTTTTAGAAAAAATTTAGATAAGACCATGCTGTTCCTGGGTTCGATTCCAGAGCACATTAACATTTCTCTCTTAAGGAACATAAGGGAAAAGTAAGACGTCGTTTGAGGCAGTTGCAGCCAATATTTCTACTTGAATTTTCACACATAGTTACCGATGGTGATATTCTATTGTGCTGCATAGTAAGTATTAACGGGAAGACCCGGGTTCGATGCCGGACGAATAAATTTTAGCGAATTTTAAGAATATTTTCAATCCATTTTTTTTACTTTTGAGGACTCACTCTATATGATGCCGACTTAAAATTAGTGCAATCGATGTGCTTGTAGAATGCAAGCAACATTTTACTCGTATATGTATATATCCGACGTAAGTATCTCCCGTAAGATATAAGAGGGATAAATGTTTACGGACATCAATTTCATGCGCTTCCCGACATAGGATGGGATTATAGATTTAATGGGGGTCCTTAAAGGTCCATAAGAGTGTCACACATTTAGACATATTTGGCATTTATTTTTAAACATAAAACAAAGCAAAGTTTTTATTTAAAGTACAGAAATGTAAAGTTTAAGATGCTAATTATACAAAAGAATTATATCTGTTTGTGCAACAATTACGCCTTCGGGTTTATCAGTAAAATTATCGTTTTATTTGTAAAATTAAGGTCTTAATTGTTCACCATTTCATGCACTTCTTATTCTGCGTTTTCATTTAGAAATTTCTGTAAACCACGCAAATAAAAAGTGTAATAATTTAATATCCTTTTTTCGCATTGTAAACTAAGCATTGCTTGTTCTTGAATTAAAAAACTAGCTTCGTATTTATGATTTTAAAATAAATGAAAATCTACGTTCCTTACAAAAAAATGAAACTCCCACTGCGGGAAACCTAAATATTTTTCAATCCAATTAAAATTTTTTCGGATAAATGTGTGACTTCTTATCCACTTGAAATTGTGAATTACGAAAAACATTTTTTCGTGACAAACCGGAAGTGCTCATGATCATTATGACTGCTATTACTAAATAATTTAGCGTATGATTCATAATTTATTGTGTGATATTATCATTTTTATTGCTCTGAATGAGAAATGCGTCAATATTTTAAAATACCGGTTAATTTTCAACGGAAAAATGCAGTATAAATCAAGTAAACTTCAATTTCACGTAAAGAATTATAAACATCGGTGTTGCTATGAACAAATCTTGGTTGCTACGTACGTAGTCAAGGGTTGTTTACAATATCAGATTTTCTCAAAATTTTCGTGTTTTCACTTCCAAATTCTCACTGATTCGAATCGAAAGCAATATCCGACGACCAAAATAAGAATCTTCATTCCATTTCCTTTATTTTGGCGCTGGTTTCAGTTACGGACGACCGTTCTTTCTAATTTAATTCTGCCAAAGAAAAGAAGCCTACAGGCGCTAAAGTATGCTTCCCATGTATTTCTTATGGAAACTCTTTGGCCGTCTGGAGTCGAACCGGGTACACTTGGGTGAATCAAAAGTGGTCTATCATCTGCGCAGTGGAGACTTTTAATATCGTACGAATTTTGAAATATTGGAAATGGTTAGCTTTAGAGTTATAGCGTGAAATTGATTTTGAGCCTCGTCTAGAGTCGAACTGGGGACTCCCAAATATCGTCATAATCTGTTGGATAGTTTGTGCTTTTCGGACGGACAGGAAAATCGATAAAAGGCGTTTTGGATTCGGAAATACGAAACTTTGTTAAATCAATTCACTTCAAGTATCACTTTTAATTTGTTAGCATTATTATACAAGCAAAATGAGGGACTTATTCGTCTTTTTTACTTTCTCCATATACGAAGTATAGAGAAAGTATTGTTTTCATGAAAAAATTCGACTTCGAGATTTCAACGGAAATACACGTTTTGGGGTCCCTAGAACACGTCATTTTCGCAATGATTTCTGTGTGTGTGTGTGAGTGTGTGTGTGTTAGTGGGCGCTCTAACATGAAAACCATTCGTTGTATCAATACCAAACTTCATATATAGCACTTCAGTGGGTGGTGTCAGAGTTGATTAGTTTTTGGAGTAAATCGGTTGACCCGAAGTCGAGCTTCATTCATTATAGCTCATTTCCGGTTTTCAAAATATCTCCATAAATATGATATATACGTATGTTGTATTACTTATAAAAGTTTTAGATAATGTAATTTACTATAACTTTTGTATTTAACATATTTTTGTATCACCGGTTGATTAGGAGTTATTCGTGAAATACCGATGAACCGGAAGTAGCCGATTATGTACTTTGTGGGCGCTCTAACTTAAAAACGATGAATTATATCAACACCAAATTTCATATATAGTACTTTATTTAGTTTTTTAAGAGTTGATTAGTTTTTGGAGTAAATCCGTTTACCGGAAGTCGAGCTGTATTCTTCAAAGCTCATTTCCGGTTTTCAAAATATCTCCATAAATATGATATTTAGGTATATACTATTATTTATAAAAGTTTTAGAAAATAAAATTTACTATATTTTTTGTTTGAAACATATTTTTGTAAAACTAATTTTTTTAGGACTTATTCATAAAATACTGATAAACCGGAAGTTTCTTATTATGTACTCTGTGGGCGCTCTGGGCGCTGTGGGCGAAAGGCCAGTTTTATCGTTTTTCATCGATCATGTCCCGTAAAACATTATTATTTATGTTTTTGGCGTCAAAGATAATATATATATATATATATATATATTAATCACTCATATTCCAAGTTTAGATGGAATATAGAGTTCGAAATTACTGCGGTAGATAAATATTTACATCTTATATATATGGAGAAAGTCATGTGCTGGCCACATCAGATTTTTAAGATATATATAGTTGAATTTCATTTTTCAAAGTTTACTAATGGTTTCATCGCCATAAAATGTCGGCTCTTCTTCCCAATACATATCTTATGAGCCTATCTTTCTCTTATTTTCGTACGAGAGTTCAACAATCACCTTCGTCGTTAGGGAGTTGTTTATGCCCACAAAATAACACGAATTTTCCGTTTTTTTGTCTTTTTTCTCAAAATGTAGACTCGAATACGATATTCCACGACCGAAATAAGAATCTTCCTTCAATTTCCTTTCTTTTGGTGTTCATCTCGATTTCGTACGACCATTATTTCTGATTTAATTCCGCGAAAGAAAAAATATCTGCAATCGATCAAAACGAACTTTACGCGTATTTCTTATGCGGGAGACGATTTCAGTCGTCCAGAGTCGAACCAAGGATACTTTAGAGGAACGAATATCAATACGTAGTACTCCACTGGACCTTTAACGACTCCCATATCTATTATATATAGATGCTTCTCCGGATTCATTCATGTATCCATATATATATACGAGTAAAATGTAGCTTGCATACTGCAAGCAGATCGGCAATACTAATTTCATATCGGCATCATATCGGGAATGTCCTCAAAAGAAAAAAAGGATTGATATTTTTCTTAAAATTCGCTGAAATTTCATTGTCTGGCATCGAACCCGGATCTTACTGGTGAAATTACTATGTAGCACAATAGAAGATCACCATCTCTAACTATGTGTGAAAATTCAAGCAGAAATATTGGCTACAACTGCCTCAAAAGACGCTCTAATGTTCACGAATGTAAATGGCTCTCGGGACTCGAACCAAGGACGATCTTGGAAATTAAAAAAATGTTTCTGAAAGTTAATAATGATTCCAATCCATATGCCAAATTTCAAGTTTCTATATTATTGGGAAAGGTTTCAAAATAATTCCTAAAAATCGGATCAACTTCTGATTGCAGAGACACCTGGTGTCGAACCCAGGACACATTGATGGCTATGAATGCATTGTTTGATTTTTTAAGACTGGTTCTTCTATCACGCTAAGTTTTAAGTCGATAGCATGCAGGGAAGTACCTAAAATTGGTTTCCGTTATCTCCATGAGAAATGCATTGAGAAATGTAAATGCCGCCCTGGGATCGAACCAAGGACCATCAGCGAATATGTAAAATTTGATTATGAAATATATTTATAATCTCCAACTCCATGCCGAATTTCAAGTTTTCATGCCATCGGGAAAGGGTCCAAAAAAAATCTTAAAAATCGCCACAATACATTTTAAACGGCCGATTTTTGCCTCGACCTAGCATCGAACCCAGGATATTTTCCGTAAAACTCATTTATGTTTTCGATAGATCATGACCATATATAAAGGCTCCTAGATTTTCGATTCTCTACCTATCCCGGAAGTATTTTTTAAAAATTCCCGAAAATCAAAGCAATGCATTTAAACGGGAAAAATCGAGAATTTGGGGCCCTCTGGAATCGAACCCATGACACTGAGTTGCAAAATCGCAATTTTTCTGGCGGTTACACTCTATGGCCAATATGTAGTAAAAATTTCTAGTCAACCACGCTTGTGGTTTGGCCTGTGAGTTTGTATCCTCTCTATATATCTATTATATATAGATGCTTCTCCGGATTCATTCATATATATACCTATACGAGTAAAATGTAGCTTGCATACTGCAAGCAGATGGACATCACTAATTTCATGTCGGCATCATATCGGGAAGGCCGTCAAAAGAAAAAAAATTGATTGAAAATATTCTGATTATTCGCTGCAATTTATTCGTCCGTCATCGAACCCGGGTCTTCCAGGTGATACTTACTACGCTGCACAATAGAAAATCACCATCTCTAACTATCTGTGAAAATTCAAGCAAAAATATTATCTGCAACTGCATCAAACGACGTCCTACTTTTCCCTTATATTTCTTATGAGAGAAATGTTAATGCAGTCTGGCATCGAACCCAGGAATATTACGGTCTTCTGAAAACTTTTTTCTGAAACCAGTTTCAACCATACATCTTCCAGCCAAGCAAGAACTTCCTATCATTTCGATAAGTGCATCAAAAAAATAATGAAATACTAACCCTATGTATTTTAAACGGGAGACATATTTACCGCCCGGCATCGAACCCGGGTCTTTCTGGTGAAACTTCCTATGCAACATAATAGAAGATATTATTCTTTAACTATGTGCGAAAATTCAAGCAGAAATATTGGCTGCAACTGCCTCAATCGAAGTCTTACTTTTCCCTTATATTCCTTATGAGAGAAATGTTAATGTGCTCTGGATTCGAACCCAGGAATAGTACGGTCTTATCTTAATTTTTTTCTTAAACCAATTGTTACCTTACACTTTCCGGCTAAGCACGAACTTCCTATTATTTCGAGAAATGCATCAAAAAAAATAATGAAAAACAGCTCCCATGTATTTTAAAGAGCAGATCTTTGCATCGTCCTAGCATCGAACCCAGGATATTTTTTGTGAAAGTCATTGATGTTTTCAAAAGTCCAAGACCATAAATATAGGCTCCTTGAGTTTTATTTCTCTACCTATCCGGAAAGTATTTTTTAAAAATTCCCGAAAATCACGGCAATGCATTTAAACGGGAAAAAGCGGGACTTTGGGGCCCTCTGGAATCAAACCCATGACACTGAGGATCAAAGTCGCTTTTTTCCTGGGGGTTTCACGTTATGGCCAATATGTCATAAAAATTTCAAGTCAATGACGCTTGTGGTTTAGCCTGTGAATTTGTATCCTATCTATATAGCTATATATATGAATGAATCCGGAGAAGCATCTATATATAATAGATAGATAGATAGGATACAAATTCACAGCCTAAACTACAAGCGTCATTGATCTGAAATTTTTATGACATATTGGCCATAAAGTGAAACCCCCAGGAAAAAAGAGACTTTGATCCTCAGTGTCATAGGTTCGATTCCAGAGGGCCCCAAAGTCCCGATTTTCCCCATAAGATTACATGGCGGGGATTTTCGAAAATTTTTTTGAGGCACTTCCCGGAAAAGCAGAGAGTTGAAACTCGAGGGACCGCTAAATGTCGTGCATAGCCAACGAAAATCGGAAAGACATCTTCGAATATTGTCCTTGGTTCGATGCTAGGCCGGGGCAAAAATCGGCCGTTTAAAATGCGTTGCGGCGATTTTTAAGATTTTTTTTGGATCCTTTCCCGATAACATGGATTATTGAAACTCGGCACGTCGATAGATATCATGAATTTATTTCATAATCGAATTTTACATATTAGCTTATGGTCCTTGGTTCGATCCCAGAGGACCATTTGCACTTCCCAATGCTTTTCTTACGGAGATAACGGAAACAAATTTTAGGTACTTCCCGGCACGATATCAACTTCAAACTTTGCATGTACAAAGATCAAGTCCAGACAAATCAAACAGTGCATTCACAGCTATCAAAGAGTCCTGGGTTCGACACCAGGTGTCTCTGCAATCAGAAGTTAATCCGATTTTTAGGAATTATTTTGAAACCTTTGCCAATAATATAGAAACTTCAAATTCGGCATATAGATAGAGATCATAAATAACTTTCAGAAACATTTTTTAGATTTCCAAGATTGTCCTTGGTTCGAATCCAGAGAGCCATTTAAATTCGTAAAAATTAGAACGTCTTTTGAGGCAGTTGTAGCCCATATTTCTGCTTGAATTTTCACACATCGTTAGAGATGGTGATGTTCTATTGTGCTGCATAGTAAGTTCACAGTAAAGACCCGGGTTCGATGCCGGACGATGGAATTTAGGCAAATTTTAAGAAAAATTTCAATCTTTTTTTTTCTTTTGATGGCCGTCCGGATATGATGCCGACATGAAAATAGTGTTGTCGATCTGCTTGCAGTATGCAAGCAACATTTTACTCGTATATATATACGAGTAAAATGTAGCTTGCATACTGCAAGCAGATCGACAACACTAATTTCATATCGGCATCATATCGGGACGGTCCTCAAAAGAAAAAAAAAAAGGCTTGAAAATATTCTGATTACTCGCTGCAATTTATTCGTCCGGCATCGAACCCGGGTCTTCCAGGTGATACTTACTATGCAGCACAATAGAAAATCACCATCTCTAACTATCTGTGAAAATTCAAGCTGAAATATTATCTGCAACTGCATCAAACGACGTCCTACTTTTCCCTTATATTCCTTATGAGAGAAATGTTAATGTTATCTGGCATCGAACCCAGGAATAGTACGGTCTTATGAAAATTTTTTTCTTAAACCAATTGTTACCTTACACTTTCCGGCTAAGCACGAACTTCCTATTATTTCGAGAAATGCACCAAAAAAAATAATGAAAAATCGCTCCCATGTATTTTAAAGGGCAGAACTTTGCATCGTCCTAGCATCGAACCCAGGATATTTTTTGTGAAAGTCATTGATGTTTTCAAAATTCCAAGACCATAAATATAGGCTCCTTGAATTTTATTTCTCTACGTATCCGGAAAGTATTTTTTTTTAATTCCCGAAAATCACGGCAATGCATTTAAACGGGAAAAATCGGGACTTTGGGGCCCTCTGGAATCGAACCTATGACAGTGAGGATCAAAGTCGCTTTTTTCCTGGGAGTTTCACGTTATGGCCAATACGTCATAAAAATTTCAAGTCAATGACGCTTGTGGTTTAGCCTGTGAGTTTGTATCCTATCTATATAGCTATATATATGAATGAATCCGGAGAAGCATCTATATATAATAGATGAATATACGAGTAAAATGTAGCTTGCATACTGCAAGCAGATTGGCAATACTAAATTCATATCGGCATCAAATCGGGACGGTCTTCATAAGAAAAAAAAAGGATTAAATTTTTTCTTAAAATTCACTGAAATATCATCGTCTGGCATCGAACCCAGGTCTTACTGGTAAACCTACTATGAAACACAATAGAAGATAACCATCTCTAACTATGTGTGAAAATTCAAGCGAAAATATTGGCTACAAATGCCTCAAAAGACGCTCTAATGTTCACGAATGTAAATGGCTCTCGGGACTCGAACCAAGGACTATCTCTAAAATTTCAAAAATGTTTCTGAAAGTTATTAATCATCTCAATCTATATGCCAAATTTCAAGTTTCTATATTATTGGCAAAGGTTTCAAAATTATTCCTAAAAATCGGATCAACTTCTGATTGCAGAGACACCTGGTGTCGAACCCAGGACACATTGATAGCTGTGAATGCACTGTTTGATTTGTATGGACTGTATCTTTCTATATGCAAAGTTTGAAATCGATATCATGCCGGGAAGTACCTAAAATTTGTTACCGTTATCTCCGTAAGAAATGCATTGAGGAATTTAAATGTCCCTCTGGGATCGAACCAAGGACCATCAGCGAATATGTAAAATTTTATTATGAAATATTTTTATAGTATCTAACCTCATACCGAATTTCAAGTTTCTATGCCATCGGAAAAGGGTCCAAAAAAAATCTTAAAAATCGCCACAATACATTTTAAACGGCCGATTTTTGCCTCGACCTAGCATCGAACCCAGGATATTTTCCTTAAAACTTATTTATGTTTTCGATAGATCATGACCATATATAAAGGTTCCTAGATTTTCGATTCTCTACCTATCCCGGAAGTATTTTTTAAAAATTCCCGAAAATCAAAGCAATGCATTTAAACGGGAAAAATCGAGACTTTGGGGCCCTCTGGAATCGAACCCATGACCCTGAGAATCAAAATCCCAATTTTTCTGGCGGTTACACTCTATGGCCAATATGTCGTAAAAATTTCAAGTCAATGACGCTTGTGGTTTGGCCTGTGAGTTTGTATCCTCTCTATATATATATATATGAATATATATATGGATACATGAATGAATCCGGAGAAGCATCTATATATAATAGATATATGGATACATGAATGTATCCGGAGAAGCATCTATCTATTATATATAGATGCTTCTCCGGATTCATTCATGTATCCATATATCTATTATATATAGATGCTTCTCCGGATTCATTCATGGATATACCTATATAGATAGATAGATAGATAGATAGATAGATAGATAGATAGGATACTAATTCACAGCCTAAACCACAAGCGTCCTTGACTTGAAATTTTTACGACGTATTGGCCATAACGTGCAACCGCCAGAAAAATTGCGATTTTGATCCTCAGGGTCATGGGTTCGATTCCAGAGGGCCCCAAAGTCGCGATTTTTTCCGTAAGAATACATGGCGGGGATTTTCGAAAATTTTTTTGAGGCACTTCCCGGAGAGAGAAAGAGTTGAAACTCCAGGGATCGCTAGAAGCCGTGCGTATCCAACGAAAATCAGAAAGACATTTTAGAATATAGTCCATCGTTCGATGCTAGGTCGGGGCAAAAATCGGCCGTTTAAAATGCATTGCGGCGATTTTGAAGAATTTTTTTGGATCCTTTCCCGATAACATGGATATTCGAAACTCGGCACGTGGATAGATATCATGAATATATTTCATAATCAAATTTTACATGTTCGCTGATTGTCCTTGGTTCGATGCCAGAGGGCCATTTGCACTTCTCAATGCATTTCTTACGGAGATAACGGAAACAAAATTTAGGTACTTTCCGGCAGGCTATCGACTTCAAACTTTGCATGATACTAGAGCAAGTTTTTACAAATCTAACTGTTCATTCACAGCTTACAATACGTCCTGGGTTCGACACCAGGTGTCTCTGAAATCAGAAGTTGATCCGATTTTTAGGAATTATTTTGAAACCTTTCCAGATAATATAGAAACTTGAAATTTGGCATATAGATTGAGATCAATAATAACATTCAGAAACATTTTTTAAATTTCCAAGATCGTCCTTGGTTCGAGTCCCGAGAGCCATTTACATTCGTGAACATTAGCGCGTCTTTTGAGGCAGTTGTAGCCAATATTTCTGCTTGAATTTTCACACATAGTTAGAGATGGAGAACTCCTATAGTGTTTTATAGTAGGTTTTCCAGTAAGACCCGGGTTCGATTCCAGACAATCAAATTTCAGCGAATTTTAAGAAAAAATTAAATCCTTTTTTTTTTTCTTTTGAGGACCATCCCGATATGATGCCGATATGAATTTAGTATTGCCGATCTGCTTGCAGTATGCAAGCTACATTTTACTCGTATATATATATATATATACGAGTAAAATGTAGCTTGCATACTGCAAGCAGATCGGCAATACTAATTTCAGATCGGCATCACATCGGGACGGTCCTCATAAGAAAAAAAAAAGGATTTAATTTTTTCTTAAAATTCGCTGAAATTTCATCGTCTGGAATCGAACCCGGGTCTAACTGGAAAACCTACTATGAAACACAATAGAAGATCACTAACTCTAACTATGTGTGAAAATTCAAGCAGAAATATTGGCTACAACTGCCTCAAAAGACGCTCTAATGTTCACGAATGTAAATGGCTCTCGGGACTCGAACCAAGGACGATCTTGGAAATTTAAAAAATGTATCTGAAAGTTATTATTGATCTCAATCTATATGCCAAATTTCAAGTTTCTATATTATTAGGAAAGGTTTCAAAATAATTCCTAAAAATCGGATCAACTTCTGATTGCAGAGACACCTGGTGTCGAACCCAGGACACATTGATAGCTATGAATGCATAGTTTGATTTGTTAAGACTGGTTCTTCTATCATTCTAAGTTTTAAGTCGATAGCATCCCGGAAAGTACCTAAAATTTGTTTCCGTTATCCCCATAAGAAATGCATTGTGTAGTGCAAATGGCCCTCTGGGATCGAACCAAGGACCATAAGCGAATACAAAAAATTTTATTATGAAATAGATTTATGATTTCTAATCCCATGCCGAATTTCAAGTTTCTATGCCATTGGGAAGGGGTCCGAAAAAAATCTTAAAATTCGACACAATGCATTTTAAACGGCCGATTTTTGCCCCAACCTAGCATCGAACCCAGGATATTTTCCGTTAAACTCATTTATGTTTTCGATAGATGATGACCATATATATAGGCTCCTTGAGTTTCGATTCTCTACCTATCCGGAAACTATTTTTTTTTAATTCCCGAAAATCAAAGCAATGCATTTAAACGGGAAAAATCGGACTTTGGGGCCCTCTGGAATCGAACCCATGACACTGAGGTTCAAAATCGCAATTTTTCTGGAGGTTATACGTTATGGCCAATATGTCGTAAAAATTTCAAGCCATTGACGCTAGTGGTTTAGCCTGTGAGTTTGTATCCTCTCTCTATATATATATATCTATTATACGAGTAAAATGTTGCTTGCATACTGCAAGCAGATCGGCAACACTATTTTCATGTCGGCATCATATCCGGACGGCCATCAAAAGAAAAAAAAAGATTAAAATTTTTCTTAAAATTTGCCTAAATTCCATCGTCTGGCATCGAACCCGGGTCTTTACTGTGAACTTACTATGCAGCACAATAGAACATCACCATCTCTAACGATGTGTGAAAATTCAAGCAGAAATATGGGCTACAACTGCCTCAAAAGACGTTCTAATTTTCACGAATTTAAATGGCTCTCTGGATTCGAACCAAGGACGATCTTGGAAATCTAAAAAATGTTTCTGAAAGTTATTTATGATCTCTATCTATATGCCGAATTTCAAGTTTCTATATAATTGGGAAATGGTTCCAAAAAATTCTTAAAAATCGGATCATTTACTGATTGTAGAGACGCCTGGTGGTAAAAACAGGAAACATTGGTAGCTGTGAATTCACAGTTTGATTAGTAATAACTTGATCTTATCTTATGCAAAGTTTCAAGTAGATATAATATCGGGAAGCACATAAAATGTGTTTCCGTAATCTCCATAAGAAATGCATTGAGGAATGTAAATGGCCCTCTGGAATCGAACCAAGGACCATAAGGGAATATGTAAAATTTGATTATGAAATATAATTATGATATCTAACGCCATGCCGAATTTCAAGTTTCTATGCCATCGGAAAAGAGTTCAAAAAAAATCTTAAAAATCGCCGCAATGCATTTTAAACGGCCGATTTTTGCCCCGACCTAGCATCGAACCAAGGATAATGTTCGTAGATGTCTTTATGGTTTCCTTTTGATATGCACAGCATCTAGCGATCCCTCGAGTTTCAACTCTCTCCTTTTCTGGGAAGTGCCTCAAAAAAATTTTCGAAAATCCCCGCCATGTAATCTTATGGGGAAAATCGCGACTTTGGGGCCTTCTGGAATCGAACCCATGACACCGAGGTTCAAAGTCAGCTTTTTCCTGGAGGTTACACGTTATGGCCAATACGTCGTAAAAATTTCAAGGCATTGGCACTTGTGGAACATGGTTAGAATTTTGATCCCCTATGAATGTATATATATCTATTATATATAGACGCTTCTCCGGATATACCTATATATATATACGAGTAAAATGTAGCTTGCATACTGCAAGCAGATCGGCATAATAATTTCATATCGGCATCATTTTTGGACGGTCCTCAAAAGAAAAAATATGAGGATTGAAAATATTCTTAAAATTCGCTGCAATTTCATCGTCTGGTAACGAACCCGGGTCATACTGGTGAAATTACTATGCAGCAGTATAGAAGATCATCATCTCTGACTGTGTGTAAAAATTCAGGCAGAAATGTTGGCTAGAACTCCCTCAAAAGACTTTCTACTTTTCACGAATTTGAATGGCTCTCTGGATTCGAACCACGATCGATTATGGAAATCTTAAATATGTTTTAGAAACTTATTTATGATCTCTATCTATAAGCCGAATTTCAAGTTTCTATATTATTTGGAAAGGTTTCAAAATAATTTCTAAAAATCGGATCAACTTCTGATTGCAGAGACACCTGGTGTCGAACCCAGGACATATTGTAAACTGTGAATGCACAGTTTGATTTGTAAGTACCTGCTCTTGCATAATGGAAAGTTTGAAGTCAATAGCATGCCGGGAAGTACCTAAATTTTGTTTCCGTTATCTCCATAAGAAATGCATTGTAAGATGTAAATGGCCCTCTGGGATCGAACCAAGGACCATCAGCGAAGTGCTAAAATTTGATTATAATATATATTTAGGATATATATCCACGTGCCAAGTTTCAAGTTTCCAAGTCATCTGGAAGTAATTTAAAAAAATCTCAAAAATCGCAATGTAAATTAAACGGAAGAATATTTGCCCCTACCTAGCATCGAACCAAGGATAATCTTCGTAGATGTCTTTATGGTTTCCATTAGATATGCACGGCGTCTAGCGATCCGTCGAGTTTCAACCCTCTCCTTTTCCGGGAAGTGCCTCAAAAAAGTTTTCGAAAATCCCCGCCATGTATTCTTATGGGGAAAATCGCGACTTTGGGGCCTTCTGGAATCGAACCCATGACACCGAGGTTCAAAGTCGGCTTTTTCCTGGAGGTTACACGTTATGGCCATAACGTCGTAAAAATTTCAAGTCGGTGGCACTTGTGGAACATGGTTAGAATTTTGATCCCCTATATATCTATTATATATAGATGCTTCTCCGGATTCATTCATATATCATACGAGTAAAATGTTGCTTGCATACTGCAAGCAGATCGGCAATATTGATTTCATATCGGCATCATATCGGGACGGTGCTCAAAAGACAAAGAAAAGGATTGAAAATATTCTTAAAATTCGCTGCAATTTCATCGTCTGGCATCGAACCCGGACCTTCCTGGTGAACTTACTATGCACTATAATAGAAGATCTCCATGCCTAACTATGTGTGAAAATTCAAGCAGAAATATTGGCTGCAACAGCCTGAAACGACGTCCTACTTTTCACGAATGTAAATGGCTCTCTGGATTCGAACCAAGGACTATCTATGAAATCTAAAATTTGTTCATGAAATGCATATATGATCTCTATTTATATCCCGAATTTCAAGTTTTTATGTTATCGGCAAAGGTTTCAAATTAATTCCTAAAAAATCGGATCAACTTCTGATTGCAGAGACACCTGGTGTCGAACCCATGACTTATTGTAAGCTAAGAATGCACAGTTTGATCTGTAAAGACTTGCTCTTGTATCATGCAAAGTTTGACGTCGATAGCATTCCGGAAAGTACCTAAATTTTGTTTCCGTTATCTCCATAAGAAATGCATTGTAAGATGTAAATGGCCCTCTGGGATCGAACCAAGGACCATCAGCGAATATGTAAAATTCGATTAAGATATGTTTTTATGGTGTCTAACCTCATACCGAATTTCAAGTTTCTATGCCATCGGAAAAGGATCCAAAAAAAATCTTAAAAATCGCCACAGTGCATTTTAAACGGCAGATTTTTGCCCCGACCTAGCATCGAACCAAGGATAATATTCGTAGATGTCTTTATGGTTTCCTTTAGATATGCGCGGCATCTAGCGATCCCTCGAGTTTCAACTCTCTCCTTTTCCGGGAAGTGCCTCAAAAAAATTTTCGAAAATCCCCGCCATGTAATCTTATGGGGAAAATCGCGACTTTGGGGCCTTCTGGAATCGAACCAATGGCACCGAGGTTCAATGTCGGATTTTTCCTGGAGGTTACACGTTATGGCCAATATGTCGTAAAAATTTCAAGTCGGTGGCACTTGTGGAACATGCTTAGACTTTTGATCCCCAGTGTATATCTATTATATATAGATGCTTCTCCGGATTCATTCATACATCATATATATATATATATATATATATATATATATAGAGAGGATACAAACTCACAGGCTAAACCACTAGCGTCAACGGCTTGAAATTTTTACAACATATTGGCCATAAGGTATAACCTCCAGAAAAATTGCGATTTTAAACCTCAGTGTCATGGGTTCGATTTCAGAGGGCCCCAAAGTCCCGATTTTTCCCGTTTAAATGCATTGCTTTGATTTTCGGGAATTTTTAAAAAATACTTCCCGGATAGGTAGAGAATCGAAACTCTAGGAGCCTTTATATATGGTTATGATCTATCGATAACATAAATGAGTTTTACGGAAAATATCTTGGGTTCGATGCTAGGTCGGGGCAAAACTCGGCCGTTTAAAATGCATTGTGGCGATTTTTAAAATTTTTTTCGGACCCGTTTCCGAATGCATGGAAACTTGAAATTTGGCATGGGGATAGAAATCATAAATACATTTCATAATCAAATTTTACATATTCGCTGATGGTCCTTGGTTCGATCCCAGAGGGCCATTTGCACTCCACAATGCATTTCTTATGGGGATAACGGAAACACATTTTAGGTACTTCCCGGTATGATATCGACTTCAAACTTTGTATGAAATTAGATCAAGTCCTAGCAAGTCATTTTGTGCATTAACAGCTTCCAATACGTCCAGGGTTCGACACCAGGCGTCTCTACAATCAGTCACTGATCCGATTTTTAAGAATTATTTTGAACCCCTTCCCAATAATATTAATACTTGAAATTCGGCATATATATAGAACTTATAGATACATTTCGAAAACATATTTAATATTACCTAGATCGTCCTTGGTTCGAATCCAGAAAGCTATTAACATTCGTGAAAAGTAGGTCTTCGTTTGAGACAGTTGCAGCCAATATTTCTGCCTGAATATTCACACGTATCTTCTGATGTGCTGCATAGAAATTTCACCAAAAAGACCCGGGTTCGATGCCAGACGATTAAATTGAAGCGAATTTTAAGCATATTTTCAATCCTTTTTTTCCTTTCCGGGACCGTCCCGATATGATGCCGTTATGAAATTAGTGTTGTCGATCTGCTTGCAGTATGCAAGCTACATTTTACTCGTATATATATATAAGTATATCCGGAGAAGCGTCTATATATAATAGATATTCATATATATATATAATAGAGAGGATACAAAGTCACAGGCTAAACCACTAGCGTCAATGGCTTGAAATTTTTACGACATATTGGCCATAACGTATAACCTCCAGAAAAATTGCGATTTTGAACCTCAGTGTCATGGGTTCGATTCCAGAGGGCCCCAAAGTCGCGATTTTCCCCATAGGATTACATGGCGGGGATTTTCGAAAATTTTTTTGAGGCACTTCCCGGAAAAGCAGAGAGTTGAAACTCGAGGGACCGCTAAATGCCGTGCATAGCCAACGAAAATCGGAAAGACATCTTCGAATATTGTCCTTGGTTCGATGCTAGGCCGGGGCAAAAATCGGCCGTTTAAAATGCATTGCGACGATTTTTAAGATTTTTTTTGGATCCTTTCCCGATAACATGGATTATTGAAACTCGGCACGTCGATAGATATCATGAATTTATTTCATAATCGAATTTTACATATTAGCTTATGGTCCTTGGTTCGATCCCAGAGGACCATTTGCACTTCCCAATGCTTTTCTTACGGAGATAACGGAAACAAATTTTAGGTACTTCCCGGCACGATATCAACTTCAAACTTTGCATGTACAAAGATCAAGTCCATACAAATCAAACAGTGCATTCACAGCTATCAAAGTGTCCTGGGTTCGACACCAGGTGTCTCTGCAATCAGAAGTTAATCCGATTTTTAGGAATTATTTTGAAACCTTTGCCAATAATATAGAAACTTCAAGTTCGGCATATAGATAGAGATCATAAATAACTTTCAGAAACATTTTTTGATTTCCATGATCGTCCTTGGTTCGAATCCAGAGAGCCATTTAAATTCGTAAAAATTAGAACGTCTTTTGAGGCAGTTGTAGCCCATATTTCTGCTTGAATTTTCACACATCGTTAGAGATGGTGATGTTCTATTGTGCTGCATAGTAAGTTCACAGTAAAGACCCGGGTTCGATGCCGGAAGATGGAATTTAGGCAAATTTTAAGAAAAATGTCAATCTTTTTTTTTTCTTTTGATGGCCGTCCGGATATGATGCCGACATGAAAATAGTGTTGTCGATCTGCTTGCAGTATGCAAGCAACATTTTACTCGTATATCTATTATATATAGATGCTTCTCCGGATTCATTCATATATATAGCTATATAGATAGGATACAAATTCACAGGCTAAACCACAAGCGTCATTGACTTGAAATTTTTATGACATATTGGCCATAACGTGAAACCCCCAGGAAAAAAGTGACTTTGATCCTCAGTGTCATAGGTTCGATTCCAGAGGGCCCCAAAGTCCCGATTTTTCCCGTTTAAATGCATTGCCGTGATTTTCGGGAATTTTTAAAAAATACTTTCCGGATAGGTAGAGAAATAAAACTCAAGGAGCCTATATTTATGGTCTTGGACTTTTGAAAACACCAATGACTTTCACAAAAAATATCCTGGGTTCGATGCTAGGACGATGCAAAAATCTGCCCTTTAAAATACATGGGAGCGGTTTTTCATTATTTTTTTCGTGCATCTATCGAAATAATAGGAAGTTCGTGCTTAGCCGGAAAGTGTAAGGTAACAATTGGTTTAAGAAAAAAATTAAGATAAGACCGTACTATTCCTGGGTTCGAATCCAGAGCACATTAACATTTCTCTCATAAGGAATATAAGGGAAAAGTAAGACTTCGATTGAGGCAGTTGCAGCCAATATTTCTGCTTGAATTTTCGCACATAGTTAAAGAATAATATCTTCTATTATCTTGCATAGGAAGTTTCACCAGAAAGACCCGGGTTCGATGCCGGGCGGTAAATATGTCTCCCGTTTAAAATACATAGGGTTAGTATTTCATTATTTTTTTGATGCACTTATCGAAATCATAGGAAGTTCGTGCTTGGCTGGAAGATGTATGGTTAAAACTGGTTTAAGAAAACAGTTTTCAGAAGACCGAAATATTCCTGGGTTCGATGCCAGACCACATTAACATTTCTCTCATAAGAAATAGAAGGGAAAAGTAGGACGTCGTTTGATGCAGTTGCAGATAATATTTCAGCTTGAATTTTCACAGATAGATAGAGTAGGTGATTTTCTATTATGCTGCATAGTAAGTATCACCAGGAAGACCCGGGTTCGATGCCAGACGAATAAATTGCAGCGAGTAATCAGAATATTTTCAATCCATTTTTTTTCTTTTGAGGGCCTTCCCCATATGATGCCGACATGAAATTAGTGTTGTCGATCTGCTTGCAGTATGCAAGCTACATTTTACTCGTATATATATAGGTACGAGTAAAATGTAGCTTGCATACTGCAAGCAGATCGACAACACTAATTTCATGTCGGCATCATATCGGGAAGGCCGTAAAAAGAAAAAAAAATGGATTGAAAATATTCTGATTATTCGATGCAATGTATTCGTCCGGCATCGAACCCGGGTCTTCCTGGTGATACTTACTATGCAGCACAATAGAAGATCACCATCTCTAACTATCTGTGAAAGTTCAAGCAGAAATATTATCTGCAACTGCCTCAAACGACGTCCTACTTTTCCCTTATTTTTCTTATGAGAGAAATGTTAATGTGCTCTGGCATCGAACCCAGGAATAGTTCGGTCTTCTGAAAACTGTTTTCTTAAACCAGTTATAACCATACATCTTCCAGCCAAGCACGAACTTCCTATCATTTTGATAAGTGCATCAAGAAAATAATGAAATACTAACCCTATGTATTTTAAACGGGAGACATATTTACCGCCCGGCATCGAACCCGGGTCTTTCTGGTAAAACTTCCTATGCAACATTATAGAAGATATTAATCTTTAACTATGTGCGAAAATTCAAGCAGATATATTGGCTGCAACTGCCTCAATCGAAGTCTTACTTTTCCCTTACATTCCTTATGAGAGAAATGTTAATGTGCTCTGGCATCGAACCCAGGAATAGCACGGTCTTACGAAAATTTTTTTCTTAAACCAATTCTTACCTTACACTTTTCGGCTAAGCACTAACTTCCTATTATTTCGAGAAGTGCATCAAAAAAAATAATGAAAAAAAGGTCCCATGTATTTTAAAGGGCAGATTTTTGCATCGACCTAGCATCGAACCCAAGATATTTTTTGTGAAAGTCATTGATGTTTTCGAAAGTCCAAGACCATAAGTGTAGGCACCTTGAGTTTTATTTCTCTACCTATCCGGAAAGTATTTTTTTTTTATTCCCGAAAATCACGGCAATGCATTTAAACGGGAAAAATCGGGACTTTGGGGCCCTCTGGAATCGAACCTATGACACTGAAGATCAAAGTCGCTTTTTTCCTGGGGGTTTCACGTTATGGCCAATACGTCATAAAAATTTCAAGGCAATGACGCTTGTAGTTTAGCCTGTGAATTTGTATCCTATCTATATAGCTATATAGCTATATGGCTATATAGCTATATGGCTATATATATGAATGAATCCGGAGAAGCATCTATATATAATAGATATCCGGAGAAACGTCTATATATAATAGATATATATATATAGAGAGGATACAAACTCACAGGCCAAACCACAAGCGTCATTGACTTGAAATTTTTTCGACATATTGGCCATAACGTGTAACCACCAGAAAAATTGCGATTTTGAACCTCAGTGTCATGGGTTCGATTCCAGAGGGCCCCAAAGTCCCGATTTTTCCCGTTTAAATGCATTGCTTTGATTTTCGGGAATTTTTAAAAAATACTTGCCGGATAGGTAGGGACTTAAAACTCAAGGAGCCGATATATATGGTCATGATCTATCGAAAACATAAATGAGTTTTACTGAATATATCCTGGGTTCGATGCTAGGTCGAGGCAAAAATCGGCCGTTTAGAATGTATTGTGGCGATTTTTAAGATTTTTTTTGGACCCTTTCCCGATGGTATGGAAAGTTGAAATTCGGCAAGGGTTTAGATATCATAAATATATTTCATAATAGAATTTTACATATTCGCTGAGGGTCCTTGGTTCGATCCCAGTGGGCCATTTGTACTCCACAATGCATTTCTTATGGGGATAACGGAAACACATTTTAGGTACTTCCCGGCATGATATCGACTTCAAACTTTGTATGAAATAAGATAAAGTCTTAATAAGTCATACTGTCCACTCGCAGCTACCAATATTTCCTGGGTTCGACACCAGGCGTCACTACAATCAGTAAATTATCCGATTTTTAAGAATGAATTGAAACCCCTTCCCAATAATCTTAAAACATGTAATTAGGCATATAGATAGAGAACATAGAGACATTATAAAAACATGTTTTAGATTTCGTAGATCGTCCTTGGTTCGAATCCAGAGAGCCATTTAAATTATTGAAAAGTAGGACGTCGTTTGAGGCAGTTGGAGCCAATATTTCTGCTTGAATTTTCACACATAGTAAGAAATGGCGATTTCCTATTGTGCTGCATAGTAGGTTCACCAGGAAGGCCTAGGTTCGATGCCAGAGGATTAAATTGCAGCGAATTTTTAGAATATTTTCAATCCCTTTTTTTTTCTTTTGAGGGCCGTCCCGATATGATGCCGACATGAAATTAGTGTTGTCGATCTGCTTGCAGTATGCAAGCTACATTTTACTCGTAATTTATAATCCTCTCCTATGTCGGGAAATGCATGAAATTAACGTCCAAAAACTCAACCATCTTAATCATTGCAATCAATTTACCAGTACCCCGATTGCTTAAGTTTGAGTTTAGCTCAAGTGAGCCGCATTGCAACCGCGGATTTATTCAAACCACGTTCCGTCCGCATTATTTCGAACAATTTCGGAAATCGGTCTTCCTTTGTCAGAATCCAAGATGGCCGCCGGGCGCAACCGGGAAAAAAATTGGGAATGAATTGATGGGAAAACGTGCTTCCTTTATTTTCGATTGATTCGCGAATTTCTGGAAAAGGGGAAACAAAATGCAGTTTGAATGGGAAGCGATTAGATTTGCATGACAAAGGGTGGATTTGGGGGTGAAACGGGGCCTTGGATAAATGGTCCATTTAGTAGGATTCGGATGGAGATGAAAGAATTACGTGATATTGCGATTTCGCCTTACGTTTTGGCGCATATCTCCCAAACCATCAACGTTAGCGAAGAAAGTTTAGAACAAAAGTATTAGACAATTGTATTATCTACAACTTTTGTATACATTTGTATATACCTAAGTCAGTTTTTACGGAAAAAAATCCGGAAAAAACGATTTCACCGCTGGAAAGAATTCCGTGAAATTGCGATTTCGCGATGGATTTTGGCAAATATTTCCCAAACTAACCTCGTTAGCGAAAAAGGTTGGATACAAAAGTTGTAGACAATTGTATTATCTACAACTTTTGTACACATTTGTATATACCTAAGTCGGTTTTTACGGAAGATATGCCGGAAAAACTGTTTTCACAGCTGGAGATAATTTCCTGAAATTGGGATTCCGTCATACGTTTTGGCAAATATCTCCCAAACCATCCGCGTTAGCGAAAAAAATTAAGCACAAAAGTTGTAGACAATTGTATTATCTACAACTTTTGTATACATTTGTATATACCTAAGTCGGTTTTTACGTAAGATATGCCGGAAAAACTGTTTTCACAGCTGGAAATAATTCCGTGAAATTGGGATTCCGCCATACGTTTTGGCAAATATCTCCAGAACCACTCACGTTAGAGAAAACAGTTAAGTACAAAGGTTGTAGACAATTGTATTATCTACAACTTTTGTACACATTTGAATATACCTAAGTCGGTTATTACGGAAGATATGCCGGTAAAATCGTTTTTGAAGTTGTATAAACCCGCTTTTTCAATTATACGGCGAGTTTTAAATTCAGCATAAAATTAAATTATCACACGACATTTAAAATATGTTTATAATTTAAGTTTTATTATGTTTACAATGAAACGTATTGAGTTCCATGCTAGATTTATAAACGTAAGAGGTTATTGGGAAAATTTCGAAAGATGTAACCATAGTAACGAAAAATAGTCGGAAGAAAATATTTTGACGCTATTAGTATCCAAATATAATTAGTAGATAATTAATATGAGATAAGTAAATGAATAAGTCGGTTTTTTAGAACGGTACGCCGGAAAAACCCATTTCTGGATCGTCTAAACCGGAATTTTCAATTATCCGGGATCTTCCCTCACAGCGAGCTGGTAATCTACCCTTGCTGACTGTAATTACGTGCCTGCAATTGCTGATTACCTCCTTACGGAAAATTCCTCGTTATCCATGTAATATATCGTCCTCTTTAATCGTTAGCTTTATGGGCCTCGAGTATTTTTACGGGATTACACATCGGATTCAACAATGGGATCGGTCGTCAGGGGGATGAGTTGTTGAGAACTTAGAATTTTCACTATATTTTCGTATATTTTACCGATATTCTCGCAAATACTAATCGAAAGTAAGATTCCACGAATTAAATAAGAATCTTCGTTCAATTTCCTTTCTTTCGGTGTTTGTCTCGTTAACGTGCGACTATTCCTTCTAATTTAATTTCGCGAAAGAAACAAACCCTGCATGCGATGAAAACGAGTTTTACGTGTGTTCTTTATGGTAAACTATCTGAGCGACCTGGGTTCGAACCCCGTGAAATTTTGGGAATAAAAAGGCGACGGGGATTCCTCTCAGGTCGCACAGGTCACGTGTATAAAGTTTGTAGCAAATCGGAGGAACGGTGTGGCTTCCAATCCAAGACAAACACACCCACGTAATTCCGATTATATATATATGTAGATAAATATGTTCACGATTACAATAGAACCTATTTTATATGATGGATTAACGTGCATGCTTAAAAATTCAGTGTAGACGTAGTTAACCATCAGAAAGTTATGCAATTGTAAAATTTGCTTCTAATTAAAGTAATTCTTCTTTAGTTAGATTTATCTATATCCGAAGTTTGTAAACTGAAAATTTAATGTTTTTTCGACTGTTTTAGGGCAGAATGCTAAACGAATATGAGTATATATTAGCAATTTAGCTGTATCTTGCCGAATTCTTCTGAACGAGCACAAGTTTGACTAGTAATTGTTGATATTTATGCAAAATATCGCCAAATAACTAAAAGTGTACGATTTTTCGAAGGTTTTCCGGTAGAGGGCAGCGCAATAGTGAAAATCTATTCAGCAAATCGTCTAGAATTAGTAAATAGTTTCAATAACCTAAAACACCAATATTTTGGTGCGTTGGGATATAAGTAGAAGGAACCCATTCTTGCAAATATATCGCAAAACGTTAAGAAATGGTTAAAAGTAGTTTTGGGTAGAATATGCATAAAACGTAACTGTTTACATCTAATTATGGCAAATTTGTGCGTGGAAGTGACCTTTGTGTTTAATTAATGCCTGTAAAAACGAATTTCGCAATCTCATGAAGCGGTATTTGCAATTATCCGGTTTTCAATTCGGCATCGACGTAGCTTATCAAAGGATAGTCATAAGAGTGAAGTTTGTTCATGATTGCAGTAAAAAAAAGGGTAATATGCAGGATTCATCAAGTTCCCTTAGTGAATAGCAAGTTGCTTACAACGGTTGAATCAATATATAAATGTATACAAACCGATGATTATTATATAGCTGCATGAAATACCTCTAATGCACACAAAAAAGGGACGATTCCGAGAAAATTGCTATATTATATTATTTATAAAAATGTATATTTGAATTTCAATTTCTAAAGCGTAGTATTAGTTTTATTGACGTAAAATGTCGTCTCTTCTTTCTTATGTAATTTCTTATGGGACTGTCTTTCCCTTATATTCGTACGAAAGTACAACAATCACCTTCGTCGTTAGGGAATTGTTTATGTCCACGAAATTGAACCAATTTCTCGTCTTTTTTGTCTAAATTCTCAAAATTTAGACTCGAATACGATATTCCACGACCGAAATAAGAAACTTTGATCAATTTCCTTTCTTTTGATGCTCATCTCGATTTCGTACGACCATTATTTCTGATTTAATTCTTCAAAAGAAAAAATGTCTGCAATCGATCAAAACGAACTTACGTGCATTTCTTATGAGAGAGACGATTCGAGTCGTCCAGATTCGAACCCAGGATACTTTAGAGGAACGAATATCAATACGTAGTACTCCACTGGACCTTTAACGACTTCCATATAATTTATGATCCAATCCTATGTCGGGAAGTGCATGAAATTAATGTTTGAAAATATCTCCCATGTATTTCTTACTTGAGTTACTGTAATCGGATAAATAAATACATATATACACATACAAAGGTGATTAGTACATAGTTACATAAAATACCCCCTAATTTACACAATAAAGCGACGATTCTCTCCCCTTTTCCGAGGGAAAGCCTCAATTTTATTTTTCGACCCCAATTTCGCTCGAAGATGACACCGCGTAATTTTCACTTCCTCCCCTCGCCGCACGGTGGCAGCACGCGCCACCCCTTTTGATCTCCCCCTAACCTTCCGGATTCATCAAAGGGTTCACTGGATTAAAGGCCTTTTTCAATGAATAGGCCCATAATGGGGCGCTGATTAGCCCCACGCGTTAGACGGCGTCGCGTTTGATCTCGTCAATTTGCATTTATACTCGTATCGACGCCTTAATCAGCGGCTGTTTGTCGAGCAGCGCCGTCTGGGGGAGACGGCGGAACTATGTTTGTTTACCTTTCTCTAGGAATGGGGGAATTGGCTTGTTTAAGGTTTGAAAAAAGCGTTGCCAAGGCCTAAATAAAGCCCTGTACAGCATCACGAAAGACTTTTTTTCGAAATTCAAAATTTCAGGTCGATAAAGAGTTGTTACTATGGTGACATGTTTACCCAAAAAATTTCAATAAACAACAATATTCCACAATCAACATTAGAATATTCATTTAATTTCCGTTCTTTTGCTTCTTGTCTCGACTCCGCACGACTATTTTTCTATTTTAATTCTTCAAAAGAAATATAGCTACCGATTAAAGTGAAGATTAGATTTATTCTTAATGGACACCCATCTGAGCGATCTTGGTTCGAACCCAGCAAAATTATCGAATAAAATTGAATAAGTAAGTCCTTCCTGGACCCAGAAAACACGTACGCAAAGTTTGACGCGAATCTGGCAAACGGTTTGTACTAAAATCGAAGACACTCAATCTCCTGACAGTAATTACGTACCTGCAATTGCTGGTTACCTTCTTACAGAAAATTTCTCGTTATCCATGTAATATATCGTCCTCTTCAATCATCAGCTTTATGGGGCTAAAGCCCTCGAGTATTTTTACGGGATAAAACATGAGCTCGGATTCAACAATGGGATCGGTCGTCAAGGGGATGAGTTGTTTATAGTCTCGAATTTTCACGAAAGTTTTGTATATTTTACCAATATTCTCGCAAATTCTAATCGAAAGTAAGATTCCACGACCAAAATAAGAATCTTCATTTGATTTTCTTTCTTTTGGTGTTCGTTTCGACTCTGTACGACTATTCCTTCTAATTTAATTCTTCAAAATAAATAAAACCTGCAACCGATAAAAGTGAAGCTTACGTGTATTCCTTATGAAAATCTATCTGAGCGATCTTGGTTCGAACCCAGCTAAATTGTTGAATAAAAATGCGACAGTACTTCCTTCCTGACGTCAGAGGACACGCATGCAAAGTTTGAGACAAATCGGGCAAACGGTGTGGACTCCAATCCAAGACAAACAAACACACAGAATTTCTGCTTTAAATATATAGATTTCGATGAAATTCGAAAGAAATTACAAATTTTGAAATGGCACAAAGATTAATCAGTTTAAATTTCTTCAAAATGATGATAAACAACACAGAAAACTGTTAATCACGCAAAACATTAGCAAACAGAAATAATTCTTCATTTTTAATCGTCATGGAATTATCCATTGTAACAATTTACCCTTAGCAAATCCTGTGGGGTCGATTTCACCCCAGGCGGTGTATGTCTTCAGTAAGACAGAAACTAATGAATTCAACCGAATTTTAGCGTTGTAAAGGTGTTCGCCATGTCATGAATATCCGAGAATTTTGCAAATTTTAAGCAATAAAAAGTAAGCAATTTAAGCAGTGTTACCAATTTTGCCAAGATAAATGTTAATAATTGTCTGATAAGTTCTTGAATTATTTTTAAGCACCCGTACATAAATCAATTTAAAGTCCTACGTGAATAATGAATCACGCCACATCACGCATCCCAACTGAGAAAAATGATTTCCGGAACATAATGTATTTTAAATGGGAGATTTTTGCATCGTCCTAGCATCGAACCCAGGACATTTTCCGTAAAAGTCTTTAATGTTTTCGATAGATCATATTCATATCTGTAGGCTCCTTGAGTTTTGATTCTCTAACGCATCTCTAAATGTTTAAAATGGTAACGCTAAATATTTCACTAATGCTCACTGAGTAAATCTGCGTTAGAAATTTGAGTATTTTATCCGATTTAAGAGATGTTTCGTATTTATTTATTTATTTCTTTAATATATCGTTACGAATTTGTTAGATTAACAGGTGGCAAAGTAAAGGGGAACCATGAAAATGATTTTAATCCTTCCTCGACGGTGCGGGGTACTTGAGGACCCCAAAATAGCTAAATTCGATAGAAAAGTTTTATTTTCAACCACACATGTTTCTCATTCCATGTATTCGTGCATTAATGTTTCTTTTATTTTATGAAATTGAAAGAAATCCGTTTCACAGACTCATTCCCAAAATACCTTTAGTTTTTGGAATGGGGTATTAAAGTACCCCGCACAGCCACTTTCGCTAGGATTGCTATACGCAATGTTGTGTGATTGTGGCAATTCAGTCATCCTTTCAACTGATTCATTATTTATTGCATTAACAGTAATTATATCACAGTATCATCTCGTTTAAAGGGATGTTTTTGGGTGTGCCTGACGTCATATAAAAGTCATCAACTCTAACGCTACCTCAAAAAAAAAATAGAAGATAATCTCAACAAAATAATCAATAATGTATTTCTAAACACAATTATCACTAGGAGGACGGGAGTTTCGCCCTACCTAGAAGGACGGCGGCGGTCATTTTGACCGCCTACTTTAAAAATTCGTAATTAAATACTTTTATAAGTCGCAAAGACGTATATTTTGCAGAACTTCAAAATATGACCTTTGTGCAAGTGGTGATAAGATGCTTTACCTCATAATTTGTTTAAATTTTAATTAATTAAACAAAACGCGGACCGATGTCCTAAATCTGCAGAGTTTTATACTCTGCAATATTTTTCTTACTCAACTAGACCACTGAGACTCATATTTTCGGAATAAGTGGTAGAAGGTCCGAATTGTTGATAAAAGTCAGTCGCGTTACGCCAAGATTGCTATGCCATCTGACGGAAAGCATACAAAACCACTCGTTCGCGCCTCGGGAAAAACCTCCAGCGAATACGACAGCGGAAGAATTTTTCGAAATATGTCGTTAAAAATTCCAACCTGTCCAAGCAAAATCGTTTTATAACATTTACAAATGGATAAAACCACTTCTGAGCAGGGTTACCCAAAGACGTGAGAAAAAGCATCTATTAACGAACCCGTGGACGCTTCTAAAACAAATAAAGTAACAGTATACATTGAAGTACAATTGATAAATAATTCACGTTATTACATTATATAAATATTACTTCATATTTTAAGAGTAATGGAATGGAACTTGTTCCCTGAAGATGCCTTCAAGCCCTCTAAACAATTAAAGATTTCAATCTTAAGATATTATAAAAACGTATGGAGTTTTGGGATATTGTTGTCGAAATATTGTTGAATGAACACTATGCTTTTGTTAAAAACGTGACCTTATCTTGATGTTATTTAGGATTTTTGAGAAAATAATATAAGTGTAAAAGGATTTGTCAATGAATGATTGTTGGACATTTTTTATTTTCTCCATATACGAAGTATAGAGAAAGTATTGTTTTCATGAATAAAATCGACTTTGAGATTTTAACGGAAATACATGTTTTGGGGTCCCTAGAACAAGTAATTTTCGGAATGATGTCTGTGTGTTTGTGTTTGTTTTTGTGGGCGCTCTAAAGTAAAAACTATTAGTCGTATTAATACCAAACTTCATATATAGCACTTTGGTTGGTGTCGTTAGAGTTGATTAGTTTTTGGCGTAAATCGGTGAACCGGAAGTCGAGCATCATTCATCAAAGCTCATTTCCGTGTTTGCAAACTATCTCCATAAATATGATATTTAGGTATATACTTTTATTTGGAAAAGTTTTAGAAAATGTAATTTACTATAACTTTTGTATGAAACATATTTTTGTATCACTGATTGTTTAGGAGTTATTTGTGAAATACTGATAAACCGGAAGTTGCAGTTGGCGCTGTGGGCGAAAGGCCAATTTCATCGTTTTTCATCGAGCATGTCCCGAAAAACATTATTTATAATGTTTGTGACGTCAAAGATAATAATATATAAATTAATCACTCATCTTCCAAGTTTAGATTGAATATAGAGTTCAAAAATACTGTCGTAGATAAATATTTGCATCTTATAAATGGAGAAAGTCATGTGCTGGCCACTTCAGATTCTTTGCGTATGTAATGATTTCTGGTTATTATGTCAGACGAATTGTTATGAATTATACATTGAGGTGCAGTTATGTATGGAATGGCAATGATGTTGCCTAGGGACCCTTGTCCAACTACAAAGTATGTAGGTAGTTATAGTGATAATAAATAGCCTAGTACAGATACAATACAGCACAAGACATAGCACATGATAGATGGAGTTAACAGAATACATTTAAACGAACAGTTCAAGTAATATAAGCTTTTAGTGGAGTCTATTTATTTATCCAACCTTGCATATGGTCGGGTCTTGAATACTTGACAACAATAGTCGAGACAACAATGATTAATGAATTGATTATCTTTATGAACTATAACTAAATTGATAAGCAGAAATCAGTTGTATAAACAATGGTTGAGACAACAATGATGCGCGGTGAAGACATTGTTGAGCGAGCGTAGGGGAATAGCATTGTTACGAAGCATTGTTGTGGGCATGCGGTCGTCGTTATTAGCGCAAATTAAAGCTAATAATGTGGTTATTTAGGAAATATGATTGAGTGCTTTTCACGACATTTGCCAAAACACCTGACCAAAATGAGAATTCTGTACCATTTGGAAAATATGGTCAATTTTCGAAGAGCTCTTTCTCCTAAAGTTATTAACGTATGGGGTTTAATTTACTCTAAAATTGTAGGAAAGTCTATCTTCTTTTAAAAATGCCATGCAACATATTCTGTTAATCGCATATTTTGGAAGATATCGAACGAAAACTAACAAAAGTACACAGGTTTCACTTTTTTTTGGGTGGCTTGGATTTCGAAGCTGAGAAATCAGTGACATACTCTTTGAAAAGGTCCTAAGAACATAAAAAAATCTGACGTGGCCAACACATGGCTATCTCCATATTTATTAGAAACAGAAGCCTATGCCGGTAATATATAAATAACTCCTAAACAATGAGTGTTACAGGAAAATGTTTCATACAAAAGTTATAGTGAAATACATTATCTACAACTTTTGTATGTATTTGTATATACCTACATTGCATTCTGACAGAGATATGTACGAAAAACTTCCATTTCTGGATAAACAACATCCGGTTAACCATTATTCAAGAATAACTCCTAAACAATCAGTGTTACGGAAAAATGTATAGCACAAAAGTTGTAGTAAAGTACATTATCTACAACTTTTGTGTGTAAATGTATATACCTATATTGCATTTTTACAGAGATATTTAAGAAAGGAAATTTATTTCCGGATAAACCGCAACTTCCGGTTAAGCGGTATTCATCAAAAACTTATCAACTCTTGGCATTGTTATGAAAATACTAAATATGAATTTTGGAAATGATCGGATGATTACTTTTTAAGATAGAGCGCCCACAAACTTTATTAACCACAGACACACAGACATGTCCGGGAAAATAGCGAAAACGAGCTCTATGGGCCCCAAAACATCTATTTCCGTCGAAATCTTTTGCATCGTTCCGAGTTAAAACTTCTCCTGGCATATTTCTTCCATTCCTCTTATATGAGGGTATTTCGCCTAATCAGTTTTCTTTTTAGTGAAAGATCGTCCGATGGAATCAGGAATATTCGCCGCATAAAGTCCGATCACAGCAGTTGACATCGCTGCGTCTTCATTCAGATAGATAAGGAAATTCCGTTTTCGACGCAGGAAAGACGTTTCAATGTTTTCCAATTCGGCTGTTTTTGTTTATGCGAATCCTAATTGAGGAAAATATTAGTAAACATTCACAAATTTCGATCATTTTCGTTGAAGTGGTAAATACAGAATGTCCCATTTAAACGTATAAAAATACAAATTGTAAATACTCGCGAAGTAATTTAGATATTCATTAGCGGTCTGCTTCTAAATATAACTCAAAATGTTTGCTATAAGATGGCGTACATTGCCAAATGACGCAGGAAGAAATGGTCTAATTAAATTAAACGAAAAAGATTGCCGAATTTAGTCGATATGGGCTTTATTTTCATTTTTTTAAACTATTAGATGATAACAATGCAGCAATAATGGTACAACAATGAAACAACAATAGTATGGGTTACTATGGAAACAGAATTCCCAACAATCGAAGAACCTGATACGAAAATAATTCCAAGCAAATCTCTAATCAGCGAACCAATCACGAAGCAAGCGGCGTAATCATTAATTAAGCGGGTTCTAAATTTAGTTCGAAATAATTTTAAAAAATATGATTGTATGCATGAGCAGGCAATAATTTAATATTTTAACTATAGGAGTCAAGTCCTTGAATTTCAATTATTTGCCGATATCACAGAAAACAATCGCAAATGTTTAACAGAATTGACAAAAATTGAATCATTCCTATATTTATGTTGCCAATTGGTTTTGCTCTTCTTGGTACATCTTCTTTCTATTGCTGTTCGTTGTGGAGACAATCATTTTTCCGTTGAGAATCAACTAGTAAATTATAAAATGAACATAAAATGTTATTGGCGTCGCTACACACATCTTGGCGCCTCTTCCACACCGCTTGGACTACGCTAGGTTTCGCTTGCACTTGGATGGCGTCGCTTTCACGCATCTTGTCGTCGCTACACACATCTTGCCGTATCTTCCACACCGCTTGTCCTCTCTTGCACTTCGCTAGGTTTTGCTTGGACTTGGATGGCGTCGCTTTCACGGATCTTGGAGTCGCTACACACATCTCGGAGCCTCTTCCACACCGCTTAGCGTCACTTGGACTTCGCTAGGTTTTGCTTGGATTGGATGGCGTCGCTTAAACGCATCTTGGCGACGCTACACACATCTTGGCGACGCTACACACATCTTGGCGCCTCTTCCACACCGCTTGGACTACGCTAGGTTTCGCTTGCACTTGGATGGCGTCGCTTTCACGCATCTTGTCGTCGCTACACACATCTTGCCGTATCTTCCACACCGCTTGTCCTCTCTTGCACTTCGCTAGGTTTTGCTTGGACTTGGATGGCGTCGCTTTCACGGATCTTGGAGTCGCTACACACATCTCGGAGCCTCTTCCACACCGCTTAGCGTCACTTGGACTTCGCTAGGTTTTGCTTGGATTGGATGGCGTCGCTTAAACGCATCTTGGCGACGCTACACACATCTTGGCGACGCTACACACATCTTGGCGCCTCTTCCACACCGCTTGGACTACGCTAGGTTTCGCTTGCACTTGGATGGCGTCGCTTTCACGCATCTTGTCGTCGCTACACACATCTTGCCGTATCTTCCACACCGCTTGTCCTCTCTTGCACTTCGCTAGGTTTTGCTTGGACTTGGATGGCGTCGCTTTCACGGATCTTGGAGTCGCTACACACATCTCGGAGCCTCTTCCACACCGCTTAGCGTCACTTGGACTTCGCTAGGTTTTGCTTGGATTGGATGGCGTCGCTTAAACGCATCTTGGCGACGCTACACACATCTTGGCGACGCTACACACATCTTGGCGCCTCTTCCACACCGCTTGGACTACGCTAGGTTTCGCTTGCACTTGGATGGCGTCGCTTTCACGCATCTTGTCGTCGCTACACACATCTTGCCGTATCTTCCACACCGCTTGTCCTCTCTTGCACTTCGCTAGGTTTTGCTTGGACTTGGATGGCGTCGCTTTCACGGATCTTGGAGTCGCTACACACATCTCGGAGCCTCTTCCACACCGCTTAGCGTCACTTGGACTTCGCTAGGTTTTGCTTGGATTGGATGGCGTCGCTTAAACGCATCTTGGCGACGCTACACACATCTTGGCGACGCTACACACATCTTGGCGCCTCTTCCACACCGCTTGGACTACGCTAGGTTTCGCTTGCACTTGGATGGCGTCGCTTTCACGCATCTTGTCGTCGCTACACACATCTTGCCGTATCTTCCACACCGCTTGTCCTCTCTTGCACTTCGCTAGGTTTTGCTTGGACTTGGATGGCGTCGCTTTCACGGATCTTGGAGTCGCTACACACATCTCGGAGCCTCTTCCACACCGCTTAGCGTCACTTGGACTTCGCTAGGTTTTGCTTGGATTGGATGGCGTCGCTTAAACGCATCTTGGCGACGCTACACACATCTTGGCGACGCTACACACATCTTGGCGCCTCTTCCACACCGCTTGGACTACGCTAGGTTTCGCTTGCACTTGGATGGCGTCGCTTTCACGCATCTTGTCGTCGCTACACACATCTTGCCGTATCTTCCACACCGCTTGTCCTCTCTTGCACTTCGCTAGGTTTTGCTTGGACTTGGATGGCGTCGCTTTCACGGATCTTGGAGTCGCTACACACATCTCGGAGCCTCTTCCACACCGCTTAGCGTCACTTGGACTTCGCTAGGTTTTGCTTGGATTGGATGGCGTCGCTTAAACGCATCTTGGCGACGCTACACACATCTTGGCGACGCTACACACATCTTGGCGCCTCTTCCACACCGCTTGGACTACGCTAGGTTTCGCTTGCACTTGGATGGCGTCGCTTTCACGCATCTTGTCGTCGCTACACACATCTTGCCGTATCTTCCACACCGCTTGTCCTCTCTTGCACTTCGCTAGGTTTTGCTTGGACTTGGATGGCGTCGCTTTCACGGATCTTGGAGTCGCTACACACATCTCGGAGCCTCTTCCACACCGCTTAGCGTCACTTGGACTTCGCTAGGTTTTGCTTGGATTGGATGGCGTCGCTTAAACGCATCTTGGCGACGCTACACACATCTTGGCGACGCTACACACATCTTGGCGCCTCTTCCACACCGCTTGGACTACGCTAGGTTTCGCTTGCACTTGGATGGCGTCGCTTTCACGCATCTTGTCGTCGCTACACACATCTTGCCGTATCTTCCACACCGCTTGTCCTCTCTTGCACTTCGCTAGGTTTTGCTTGGACTTGGATGGCGTCGCTTTCACGGATCTTGGAGTCGCTACACACATCTCGGAGCCTCTTCCACACCGCTTAGCGTCACTTGGACTTCGCTAGGTTTTGCTTGGATTGGATGGCGTCGCTTAAACGCATCTTGGCGACGCTACACACATCTTGGCGACGCTACACACATCTTGGCGCCTCTTCCACACCGCTTGGACTACGCTAGGTTTCGCTTGGACTTAGATGGCGTCGCTTTCACGGATCTTGGAGTCGCTACACACATCTCGGAGCCTCTTCCACACCGCTTAGCGTCACTTGGACTTCGCTAGGTTTTGCTTGGATTGGATGGATTGGATTGGACGCATCTTGGCGACGCTACACACATCTTGGCGACTCTTTTACACCGCTTGGCATCGCGTGGACTTCTCTAGGTTTCACTTGGACTTAGATAGCGTCACTTTCACGCATCTTGGCGTCGCTACACACATCTTGGCGCCTCTTCCATATCACATGGCCTCCCTTCGACTTCGATAGGTTTCGCTTGGACTTAGATAGCGTCACTTTCACGCATCTTGGCGACGCTACACACATCTTGGCGCCTCTTCCGCACCGCTTGGCATCGCTTTGACTTCGCTAGGCGTCGCTTTCACGCATATTGACTTCGCTTCTACGCCTCTTGACTTAGCTTCTACGCATATTGACTTCGCTTCTACGCATCTTGACTTCGCTTCTACGCATCTTGACTTCGCTTCTACGCATCTTGACTTCGCTTCTACGCATCTTGACTTCACTTCTACGCATCTTGGCGTCGCTTCTACGCATCTTGGCGTCGCTTCTACGCATCTTGACTTCGCTTCTACGCATCTTGACTTCGCTTCTACGCATCTTGGCGTCGCTTCTACGCATCTTGACTTCGCTTCTACGCATCTTGACTTCGCTTCTACGCATCTTGGCGTGGCTTCTACGCATCTTGACTTCGCTTCTACGCATCTTGGCGTCGCTTCTACGCATCTTGACTTCGCTTCTACGCATTTTGACTTCGCTTCTACGCATCTTGGCGTCGCTTCTACGCATCTTGACTTCGCTTCTACGCATCTTGACTTCGCTTCTACGCATCTTGGCGTCGCTTCTACGCATCTTGACTTCGCTTCTACACCGCTTGGCGTCGCTTCCACACATCTTGAAAATAGAAAGTACATTATAAAATGAGTATAAAAACTTACTATATAGTAGTATACGAAAATAATGCTCCTTTAAGAGAGAAGTAAAGAATAACGCCGGACGCAATGAAAAGGGCCGAATGCGTAAATGGTTGTCAATTCGGCATATATTGGCATCGCTTAGCGAATTCGCTCGAGAAGAAGAGAGGGGGGGGGGGAATGCGTTTGTCACTCGAATCGGAAAATCTATTCACCCCTTTTTCGGGAAATTGTCCTCCATTTCAAAATGAGACCAATTTCGGACCATTCGCGGGGGGGCCCTCCTTTGATTGATCGGAAGTTAGGAGCGGAATTTCAATGAACCCACGGCGACTGTGTGTTCCTCTGATTGCGAGGACCCCCTTTTGGGTGTATAAGCGAGGCCCCGGGCGAAAAAGCACACATTGGGGGGCCCCCCCACGATCAATGTAAAAAAAACCGAATAATTTAATTTTGATTTTTCAGTCAGAATATTTATCCAATTCCCGTTCCCTTGGTGATTGTCTCTTTAAGGCCTTTGAATTTAAGTCTTCGAAAGAAACAAAGCCTGCAACCGATTAAAGTGAAATTTGCACGTATTTCTTATGGAAATCTAATTAAGCGATCTTGCTTCGAACCCGTTTGGAAAAATAACATCTTGGATTAAGATCTACTTTTACAAGCTGAAGATTCTTCTACTTTGACCCCGTTGAGGGCACTTCTGATAGCGCACAACTAAAATCTCAAGCTATTCTATTCTATACAAGAAAATGCATCGATTCAACAATCACCTTCGTTGTCAAGGGGGACTGAGTTGTTTACAAAGAAGAAATTTCACAAAACTTTCGTTGATTTCGCCGTATTTCTCGTAAATTGGACTCCAAACACATATTTCACGACCGAAATAAGAATCTTCGTTCAATTTCCTTTCTTTTGGTGCTAATCTCGATTTCGTGCGACCAGTATTTCCGATTTAAAATAGCGAAAGAAGAAAAGCCTGCAATGTAACGAAAGAAAATTTTACGAACGAAAGTAAATTCCACTACAAAAATAAGATTAAAATATAATTATAGGAAATAAGATTTGCTGGATTAGTACTGGATGCATATATTTCATAGGCTTCCGACTGTTTAAGTATACAAAAGCATGACAAGCCTAATTAGTAGAATATGAACATTAAATTAATACAATAACTTAATAGTCTTAATTTTTAGACCACCATAATTCAAATATTAATTTTTCGATGAATCCATGAGGTGCTTATGAAGTAAAATGGTGGAAATAGTTCATAATTAGAGACAATCAGCGTAATTCAATCTTCTTATTTTCCCTTATATTCGTACGACAGTTCAACAATCACCTTCGTCGCTAGGGAATTGTTTATGTCCACGAAATCACACGAATATTTCGTCTTTTTTGCCCGAAATCTCTCTATTTCGACTCGAATTCGATATTTCACGACTATAATTAAAATCTTCATTCTATTTCCTTTCTTTTGGTGCTAATTTCGATTTCGTACGACCATTCTTTCCTATTTAATTCCGCGAAAGAAAAAATGTCTACAATCGATCAAAACGAACTTTACGTGCATTTCTTATATACAATAACTATAAATTGAAATCGATACAGATTTACATGTTCCGTTGTATCCATGGAGTTCTTATGAAGCGAAATGGTTGAAACAATTCATAATTAGAGACAATCAGCGTAATTCAATACGGGCATTAAGTCTTCCGTGGGATAGTAATGAGTATGAGCTCGGATTCAACAATGCCTTTGGTCACCAGGGGGACTGGTTGTTACAGTGACTAAATTTTACGTATATTTCATTTTTTTAACCGTATTTCTCGTGATTTAGGTCTAAGAAGCGTATTACAAGACCGAAATAAGAATCTTCGTTCAATTTCCTTTCTTTTGGCGTTCATCTCGATTTCGTACGACCGTTATCTCCGATTTTATTCCGCGAAAGTAACAAAGCGTGCGAGGCACAGAGACGAGCATATTCGAGCTATTTCAGGTATTCCATTTCAATTATATCTGCGCATATTCAAGTGAATTCAAGGTTCCGTTGACGGTAGGCAACAGGAAATAGTCACACGGTGTCTAGTTTAGCAAACTATGGCATTAGTCCTTCTCTATTTAGCATAGCAATAAATTGATCTTCAACGATAATTGGCATGATTATTACGCCAATAACATTTTGATCAATTCCTACTCGTATAAATACAATTTGAAATACTAGTTTTAAAACATTACATAACGAATAAAAGACCCTTCTAAGTGTTACTGGATTTAATGGGAATTAGAACGAGTAATTCTTGTATTTACTACATGTATCCTATAATACATAAATACTTAGCCACACTTCGCAGTGAGATATGTAATATAAATACGAAACAAATGAATTGAACTGAATACAATATTAAAATTAACTCACATTTCGTTGATCGAAGATTGATCATTTAAATCGCTTCAAACGATTGATTATTCACGTCAATACGAACGGATTAACAGCGTTTCTCTTCTTCTTAACTCTAAATAGACCAAAATGCAGGAACTCGGATCCAACAATGGCATTTGTCGTCAGGGGGACCGGTTGTTTACACCATCAAAAGATCACAAAAATCTCGTGTATTTCGTGTTAAATCTCGATAATTCAATCCGAAAACAATAACACACGACCATAATAAGATTCTTCATTCAATTCCCTTTCTTTTGGTACTTGTCTCAACCTCGTACGACCATTTTTTCTAATTTAATTTCGCAAAAGAAACGAAGGCTGCAGCGGAAAAACTGAACTTTACGTGCATTTCTTATGGAAATATTTTGACTCGTCTGGGATCGAACCGAGGACGAAAGGACAACATTTTTTTCAATAGAAACACTCTCGTATTTGAATGCAACGTTGCGTTAGAATTTCAAGTCAATCGACCGAGTGGTTTTCGAGTTTTGCGGACACAAACACGCGGAGGCTGAATTTTTAAACATAGGATTGATTTATATCTCTGGTGGAATGACTGCCTCTGAGGACCAAATCGCATCGCTCCTTCCAATCATTCTGTTTCTAACGTGGAACTGTTCCGCTTTGCAAGAGCACAAGCAGTGCAGGGACAAGTGCTCAAAATCAGTGATTAAAATTTAATTGAAGGAGGTTCTCAAAAAATGCAACTGAAATTTTCGTCTTTGGAAATAATCATTTTTACTTTCTCCATATACGAAGTATAGAGAAAGTATTGTATTCATGAAAAAAATCGACTTCGAGATTTCAACGGAAATATACGTTTTGGGGTCCCTAGAACACGTCTTTTTCGGAATGATGTCTGTGTGTATGTGTGTGTGTGTGTGAGTGTGTGTGTGTGTGTGTGTGTGTGTGTGTGTGAGTGTGTGTGTGTGTGTGAGTGTGTGTGTGTGTGTGTGTGTGTGTGTGTGTGTGTGAGTGTGTGTGTGTGTGTGTGTGTGTGTGTGTGTGTGTGTGTGTGTGTGATAGTGGGCGCTCTAACGTGAAAACTATAAGTCGTATCAATACCAAACTTCACATATAGAACTGTGGTGTGAGCTGTCAGAGTTGATTAGTTTTTGGAGTAAATTGGATAACCGGAAGTCGAGCTTTATTCATCAAAGCTCATTTCCGGTTTTCAAAATGTCTCCATAAATATGATGTATACGTATATTGTATACTTTATAAAAGTTTTAGATAATGTGTTTTACTATAAATTTTGTATTTAACATATTTTTGTATCACCGGTTGATTAGGAGTTATTCGTGAAATACTGATAAACCGGAAGTAGCTGTTATGTACTTTGTGGGCGCTCTAACATAAAAACTAATTGTCGGATCAACACCAAATGTCATATATAGTATTTTGGTTGGTGTGTTTAGAGTTGATTAGTTTTTGGAGCAAATCGGTACACCGGAAGTCGAGCTTCATTCTTCAAAGCTCATTTCCGGTTCTCAAAATATCTCAATAAATATGATATTTAGGTATATACTATTATTTATAATAGTTTTAGGAAATAAAATTTGCTATAACTTTTGTTTGAAATATATTTTTGTAAAACTGATTGTTTAGGAGTTATTTATGAAATACTGATAAACCGGAAGTTGCTGATTATGTACTTTGTGGGCGCTCTGGACTCTATGGATGAAAGGCCAATTTCATCGTTTTTCATCGAACATGTCCCAAAAAACATTATTTATAATGTTTGTGACGTCAATGATAATAATATATAAATTAATCACTCACCTTCCAAGTTTAGATGGAATATAGAGTTCGAAAATACTGTCGTAGATAAATATTTACATCTTATATATGGAGAAAGTCATGTGCTGGCCACATCAGATTTTTATTCATCTACAACAGTTGTATCCCCTTCAACATATATTTAGATGGCATACACATTAATAAGATATCATACACTTGTGCTTGCACTTTTTACAATCCCGGAAACACTTCTGGAATTCGTTCTTTGGTTACCTCGTTTTAAATCTCATCTGTGCGTATTCAAGGTCTTTTTCACTTTACGGAAGGGCACAGAAAAAGCCGTACGGAGCCTAGACTGGTGAATATACAGGATGGGGCATCATCACAGTGTTGTCATGGTGCTCAGTTGTCATGGTGCTCAGTTGTCATGTTGCTCCGTTGTCATGTTGCTCAGTTGTAATGTTGCTCCGTTGTCATGTTGCTCAGTTGTCATGTTGCTCAGTTGTCATGTTGCTCCGTTGTCATGTTGCTCAGGTGTCATGGTGCTCAGTTGCCATGTTGCTCAGTTGTCATGTTGCTCCGTTGTCATGTTGCTCAGGTGTCATGGTGCTCAGTTGCCATGTTGCTCAGTTGTCATGTTGCTCCGTTGTCATGTTGCTCAGTTGTCATGTTGCTCAGTTGTCATGGTGCTCAGGTGTCATGGTGCTCAGTTGCCATGTTGCTCAGTTGTCATGTTGCTCCGTTGTCATGTTGCTCAGGTGTCATGGTGCTCAGCTGCCATGTTGCTCAGTTGTCATGTTGCTCCGTTGTCATGTTGCTCAGGTGTCATGGTGCTCAGTTGCCATGTTGCTCAGTTGTCATGTTGCTCCGTTGTCATGTTGCTCAGGTGTCATGGTGCTCAGTTGCCATGTTGCTCAGGTGTCATGTTGCTCAGTTGCCATGTTGCTCCGTTGTCATGTTGCTCAGTTGTCATGTTGCTCAGTTGCCATGTTGCTCAGGTGTCATGGTGCTCAGTTGTCATGTTGCTCCGTTGTCATGTTGCTCAATTGTAATGTTGCTCCGTTGTCATGTTGCTCAGTTGTCATGTTGCTCCGTTGTCATGTTCCTCAGTTGTCATGTTGCTCCGTTGTCATGTTGCTCAGGTGTCATGGTGCTCAGTTGCCATGGTGCTCAGTTGCCATGGTGCTCAGTTGTCATGGTGCTCAGTCGCCATGTTGCTCAGTTGTAATGTTGCTCAGTTGTCATGGTGCTCAGTTGTCATGGTGCTCAGTTGTCATGGTGCTCAGTTGCCATGGTGCTCAGTTGTCATGGTGCTCAGTCGCCATGTTGCTCAGTTGTAATGTTGCTCAGTTGTCATGGTGCTCAGTTGTAATGTTGCTCCGTTGTCATGTTGCTCAGTTGTCATGTTGCTCAGTCGCCATGTTGCTCAGTTGCCATGGTGCTCAGTTGTCATGGTGCTCAGTCGCCATGTTGCTCAGTTGTAATGTTGCTCAGTTGCCATGTTGCTCCGTTGTCATGTTGCTCAGGTGTCATGTTGCTCCGTTGTCATGTTGCTCAGTTGTCATGTTGCTCAGTTGCCATGTTGCTCAGGTGTCATGGTGCTCAGTTGTCATGTTGCTCCGTTGTCATGTTGCTCAATTGTAATGTTGCTCCGTTGTCATGTTGCTCAGGTGTCATGGTGCTCAGTTGCCATGTTGCTCAGTTGTCATGTTGCTCCGTTGTCATGTTGCTCAGGTGTCATGGTGCTCAGTTGCCATGGTGCTCAGTTGCCATGGTGCTCAGTTGTCATGGTGCTCAGTCGCCATGTTGCTCAGTTGTAATGTTGCTCAGTTGTCATGGTGCTCAGTTGTCATGGTGCTCAGTTGTCATGGTGCTCAGTTGCCATGGTGCTCAGTTGTCATGGTGCTCAGTCGCCATGTTGCTCAGTTGTAATGTTGCTCAGTTGTCATGGTGCTCAGTTGTAATGTTGCTCCGTTGTCATGTTGCTCAGTTGTCATGTTGCTCAGTCGCCATGTTGCTCAGTTGTCATGTTGCTCAGTTGTCATGGCGCTCAGTTGTCACACCTCTTCCGCTATTGAATTTGAAAGGAAATCTTGTGAAATTCACGACTTGCAGACGAGTTTAAATCCTCCAGCTTCTCCAGTACTTCAAACAACGTCCAACTTTTCACATACACTCCTTATGTGAGAAATTTTAATGTGCTCTGGCATCGAACCCAGAAACAGCATTGTCTTATATATTTTTTTTCTTAAACCGCCACTTAATATACATTTTTTATGTAAGCAATAACTTCCTATCATTTCAATAAGTGCATCAAAAAAAATAATGAAAAACTAACCCAATGTATTTTAAACGGGAGACATAATTACTGCCCGACATCGAACCCGGGTCTTTCTGATGATACTTCCTATGGAATACAATAGATAATCACCATCTTTAACTATGTTTGAAATTTCAAGCAGAAATATTGGCTGTAACTGCCTCAAATGACGTCCTACTTTTCCCTTATATTCCTTATGAGAGAAATTTTAATGGGCTCTGGCATCGAACCCAGGAACAGTACGGTATTATCTAAATTGTTCTCTTAAACCGAGTATTAATAAAGATCTACTAGCAGAGCGAGAACTTCCTATCATTTCGATAAGTGCATCAAAAAAAATAATGAAAAACTACTCCCATGTATTTTAAAGGGCAGATATTTGCATCGTCCTAGCATCGAACTCAGGATGTATTCCGTGAAAATCGTTTATGTTTTCGATAGATCATGACCATATATATATGCTACTAGAGTTTTGATTATCTATCTGGGAAGTATTTTTTAAAAATTCTGGAAAATCAAACCAATGCATTTAAATGTAAAAATCGGGACTTAGGGGCCCTCTGGAATCGAACACATGACTCTGAGGTTCAAAATCGCAATTGTTCCGGTGGTTACACGTTATGTTATACGTCGTAAAAATTTCAAGTCAATGACGCTTGTGGTTAAGCCTGTGAATTGGTATCCTATCTATATAGCTATATATATGAATGAATCCGGAGAAGCGTCTATATATAATAGAAGATATTCCCCTAGTGTTCCGTTGCACTTGAGATTCAATCTCGAACCGTGGTCCATTAGAGACAGGGCACCTCTCCCCTCGACGAAGTCATTTGTCAGCCGTTTAAACGGCCCCTCTGCGCTCCCCCTTCCGACCGAAATAAAAGCCGGGATTAATAGCGCTGTTCATTTGTTTAAGCTCCGTCACAAACAGTTTGCGAACACATTGGTGAGGATTTACTAGGAGAGTACGTTAAGTCTCTCGGTATAGCGTCGTCCAATTGAATTCTTGGGAAGATTTCTTTGGAAGAAGCAAGGTTGATGTTCCTAAAAGAATAGGCCGAGGAAATATTCGTGAATCGAAGGGAATTTGTGAGTAATTGAAGAGGTAAATGATCGGTTAAGTACTTGGGATGGCCTTGATTTATTATAAACTCTTTTTGTTAGGAATTATATACGTAAAAAGCAAAATTCATCCGTCCCCTCTCTCGTAGAGCTATAAGACAAACTGCATTGTGTTTCTACTCAGCTGAAAGCCTCACAAAAACTATTCTCATATCTATAAAGGCTTGGGTTCGAACCCAGGACTCCATAATACGTTTTCATAAGGAATACACGTAAAGTTCGTTTTTTTAACTTGCATCCTTTGTTATATTTAAAGAATTAAATTGGAAGTAATGGTCGTACGAAATCGAGATGAGTACCAAAAGAAAGGAAATTGAACAAAGATTCTTATTTCGGTCGTGGAATATCGTTTTCGAGTCGAAATTGAGAGAATTTAGACAAAAAAGACGGAAATTTAGCGTAATTTTGTGGGCGTAAACAACTCCCTAACGACGAAGGTGATTGTTGAACTCTTGTACGAATATATAAGGGAAAGACAGTCCCATAAGAAATGTATGTAATGTAGGAAGAGCCTTAATGGCATTAAAACCATTCTAGACACCATTTCACAGGCTTAGCCACAAGCGTCATTGAGTTGAAATTTTTACCACGTAATGGCCATAACGTGTAACCGCTAGAAAAATTGCGATTTTGAATCTCAGTGTCATGGGTTCGATTCCAGAGGGCCCCTAAATCCCGATTTTTCCCGTTTAAATGCATTGCTTTGATTTTCGGGAATTTTTAAAAAATACTTCCCGAATAGGTAGAGAATCAAAACCCAAGGAGCCTATATATATGGTCATGATCTATCGAAAACATAATTGAATTTTACTGAAAATATCCTGGGTTCGATGCTAGGACGATGCAAAAATCTGTCATTTAAAATACATTGAGGTAGATTTTCTTTATTTTTTTTGATGCCCATATCGAAATAATAGAGCTTTCTTGCCTATATGGAAGATGTATATTAAGACTAAGATTTGGAAAAAATTAAGATATGACCGTACTGCTCCTGGGTTCGATGCTGGGGCACATTCAAATTTCTCTCATAAGGAATATATGGGAAAAGTAGAACGACGTTTAAGGCAGTACAGCCAATATTTCTGATTGAAATTTCAAACATAGTTAGAGATGGTGATCTTCTCTTGTGCTGCGTAGTATGTTCACCAGGAAGACCCGGGTTCGATGCCAGACGATTAAGTTGCAGCGAATTTTAAGAATATTTTTAATCCTTTTTTTTTCTTTTGAGGACCGTCCCTATATGATGCCGATATGAAATTAGGGTTGTCGATCTGCTTGCAGTATGCAAGCTACATTGTACTCGTATTACATATATTTGTTAATTTGGTTTTCTATTTTTCCAGATTTTGAGGAGATTTTCCCTTCATTTCCGGAAGAGGCGCTTGTTTCGAAGAGGATTGACCACCACCAATTGGTAGTGACGCGGGGAACAGCGTTCTTCCGGATACCGAAACTATGGTAAGTACATTTCGAATTGATATCTTCAATTATACGGGTTTAGTCATTCTTGGATACACTTGGTGTCATATCGTGGGTTCCCGATGTTCTATCTTAATCGTTTCACATTATGCTATAGAAATCGAATGTGGTCTTAGCTCTCTGAGAGACCCTTAAACATTGGGAAAAAGGATTTTTCAGTTTTGGAAAGTAGAGATGATGAAAAAGTTTCAATAAAGAAACTGAAAAACGGAGGTGGGGTATCGGAATTTAAGCGGGGTGTTTATAAACCCTGTGAAGGCTGAGCGATGCCCAAAAGAAAAATCTGATGTGGCCATCACATGACTTTCTCCATACGTAAGATGGAAATATTTATCTACGACAGTATTTTTGAACTCTATATTCAATCTAAACTTGGAAGATACATACAAATACATTTTTCGTAATTTTTGTAGATAACTGTGCACAACTAAATATCAGATTAATGGCGGAATTTTGCAAATACGGAAATTTGCTTCGAATAATAAAGCTCGACTTCCGGTTAACCGATTTACTCCAAAAACTAACAAACTCTAACGACACAAACCGATATGCTATATATGAAGTTTGGTATTGATACGACTAATAGTTTTCATGTTAGAGCGCCCATAAAGTACATAATCAGCTACTTCCGGGTTATCAGTATTTCACGAATAACTCCTAAACAATCAGTGATACAAAAATATGTTCAATACAAAAGTTATAGTAAATAACAATTTCTAAATTTTTTACAAATAAAAGTATATACCTAAATATCATAATTATGGAGATATTTTGCAAAACCGGAAATTTGTTTCGATGAATAAAGCTCAACTTTCGGTTGACCGATTTACTCCAAAAACTAATCAACTCTAACAACACTCTTTGAAGTGCTATATATGAAGTTGGGTATTGATACAACGAATGGTTTTCATGTTAGAGCGCCCACAAAGTACATAATCAGCAACTTCCGGTTTATCAGTATTTCACGAATAACTCCTAAACAATCAGTCATACAAAAATATGTTTAATACAAAAGTTATAGTAAATTTTATTTTATAAAACTTTTATAAATAATAGTATACACGGAAATATAATATTTATGGAGATATTATGAAAAAACGGAAATTTGCTTCGAGGAATAAAGCTCGACTCGATTTACTCCAAAAACTAATCAACTCCGACAGCACCCACCGCAGTGCTATATATGAAGTTTGGTGTTGATACGACTAGTAGTTTTTACTTTAGAGCGCCCACAAGCACATACATACATACACACATACGTGAATCCGAGAATGACGTGTTCTAGGAACCCCAAAACGTGTATTTCCGTTGAAATCTCGAAGTCGAATTTTTCATGAAAACATTACTTTCTCTATACTACGTATATGGAGAAAGTAAAAACAGCGAAATCCGTGTACTGTTTGACGCTTATGCTCAATATCTCCTAAAGTATGCCTTCTACAGAAAAAAATATTCTAACACTTTTTAAAGAAAATAAAATTTCCTATAATTTAAGCGTAAATTCAACTCCGTACAATAAAAACTTTAAGAGGAAGAGCACTTCGAAATTGGCGATTTTTTCCAAAAAGTGAGTAATGTTCGTTCTGATAATCCGGAGAGATACTCAAACCAAGAGAAAATTATGTTTTTCGAATGAGCATTAATGAGCATATTCATTTAGATTTAATGTTGAATACAACGACCGTAGGCCATAGCAATGCTTCTTAATATACCTCTACGCTTACTTAACAATGTCAATTCGGGGTTGAACCCATCATTGTTGGCCCAACCATTGTTGCTAAAGAGCGAGGTATTCACTCAATTATTGACGCAATTGTAGCGAGTGTCAACAAATTAAAGACTTTTGCAAGAGTCTTTTTTGTGTTTCCCACAACTTAAGGTTAAATCTGTAAAGATCTGTATTTTCAGAACTTTGCAAGAAACAGCAACAATCAGAACGTTAGCAACTGTTTTCAAGAAGGGAATGATTTTCGTTTGGGGCGATCATTTCGACAAATATCGGAGGAAGTAATCATTCAAAGAGACAAACTATAGTTAAATATATAGTTATAGTTGAATCCTCTATAAGTACCGGATGTCCGGGTTAACCGTATAAAATAGTACAAACTGTAATAACTTGAGAGTTAATTGAGATATTTATTGGTGGTTTATTTGTAGAAGTATGCCAACTCAACATTTTTATAAACACAGTTAATACACCTCGATGTGTTCACCATTAGAAAGACGTCTAAATCCGTATTCTACCCTATCCGAGTGTTTTTCTGGCGTGACATTTGCAATAACCAAAAAGGAATTCGATGGCGCAGTTCCGGTAGATCACCAACTGGTGTCTGGTGCACTTGGTTCTCGATAAACACCCACGGAAAAGTCATGTCTTTGAATCGATGGACCAATCAAGCGATCTAAGAACTCATACAAATCCCTCGCAATTGCTGCATAATTGTCTACGTCTACTTAAGAACCCTGCAAGCCGCCTTTCGGCGTGTGGTAGGGGTTGACTTGACTCTATTTTCCCAATCGATTGCTTTCGCGTATCGTTTATGAATTCTTGAATCCATTTTATAACCTATTTCCCTACTCTTTCTGGCAGTATCAGAGCATGCAACACAGGGGGGTCGCATTACATCGGTTACGTCATCTGAGAACGTGATTTCTCTGAACTTGTTTCATAAATTTATCCTTTGAATTCTGTTATGATTCCCTGTATCATCTGAGTGACACACTCTGTTTTATCGCAGCAATTCTTTGCCTTTCGTTGTACTTTTTCTAAATCCCGAATACGACATTACAATCAAAAGGTGAGGCCTAACTAACGCTAAGTAACATCGCTCGCGAACTCCTACCGACTATTCTCTTAACGAAGTTTTTTAATTGCTTTTCCACATATATTATTTCGGATGTGGGCACTCCATTTTATATTATTCGTCTAGAGTTACTCCAAGATACCGATTCTACTGTCATTAGGTTTACCCCTCGGAGGCTGTAAGAATAAACATTTACCCTGTGTATTTAGCATTACTTTGATATCTCAAAACAACGTCCGTATGCCCACAATTATATTCCATTGAAAAGGTTTAAATTCTCAATACGTCTCATAAAGTCCTTTTCCGAGCTTATATCAACGTGGCCTCTCTTATCCCCAAATCCGTCGCTTAACTAAGAGAACAAAAAAGCAAATGCAAGTCGAGAAATTTGTAGCGAACAGATGACTGACGACATCGCGTGTCGGAAAAAACAGGGTTTGCTCGAAAAAGAAGTCCTCAACTGCCTCTTCCGACCACTCATCGCTTTGAAAAGTGTAAATATAGGTTGCGCATTTATTGAAATGGCGTTTCAATTGTTTCGGGAACACCTGTTAGAAGCAGGAAGCAAGTCGTGAAAGGGATCGCGTGTCGATGTGTATAGGGATTTAAGTTTTTATGAGGTCTTCACGAGGATACGTGTAACTATACTCTCTCCTTGGCAACCGAGAGGTTGTGCTAGCATTTCCGACCGGTTGTTGAATAAGGAAATCAATTTGCGATAAGAAATAGCGAAATCAAACTCTTGGGAACCAACGATTTAACGTCCATAAACAAAACAATCGATATACAAGGCAATAATTACAGCAATAAGATAGAAATATCTATTAGTATATATAATTCCTTCTCCGTATTCATTCATATAGCTATATAAATAGGATACTAATTCACAGGCTAAACCACAAGCGTCATTGACTTGAAATTTTTACGACATATTGGCCATAACGTGTTAACCGCCAGAAAAACTGCGATTTTGATCCTCAGGGTCATGGGTTCGATTCCAGAGGGCCCCAAAGTCCCGATTTTTCCCGTTTAAAAGCATTGCTTAGATTTTCGGGAGTTTATAAAAAATACCTTCCGGATAGGTAGAGAATCAAAACTCTAGGAGCCTATATATATGGTCATGATCTATCGAAAACATAAATGAGTTTTACGGAAAATATCCTGGGTTCGATGCTAGGACGATGCAAAAATCTGCCCTTTAAAATACATTGAGGTAGTTTTTCATTATTTATTTTGATGCACTTATCGAAATGATAGGAAGTTCCTGCTTAGAAAGAAGATGTATATTAAGAATCCGTTTAAGAAAAAAAATACATAATACCATGCTATTCCTGGGTTCGATGCCAGAGCACATTACAATTTCTCTCATAAGGAATATAAGGGAAAAGTAGGACGTCGTTTGAGACAGTTGCAGCCAATATTTTTGCTTGAATTTTTACACATAGTTAGAGATGGTGCTGTCGTGCTGCATAGTAACACCATGAAGACCCGGGTTCGATGCCGGACGGAGAAATTGCAGCGAATTTTAAGAATATTTTCAATACTTTTTCTACTTTTACTCGTATTATACATAATTATTAATATTAAGGAAAATTTAACTCGGTGGAGATTTTCTCCGAAATTCCGTGCGTAGGCGTGATGCGTGCTAGTTCCCGCGGTGAATTCGTGACCCCAATATCAGTATAATTTAGATCAACGCTCTACCGATACTCATAATTTCCAAATGCTAAAACGTGTTAATGTTTAAGATTTGTAAAGATATGTTTATATATATTAGACATGGAGCTTGATTTTCAGAATATATATATTCCTGATGAAACTGCTGAATCAGGCGAGGGGTTGTGGTAATCCATGATGGAAAGAATCCAAGAAATAATTGTAATTTTAGCACAAATTTTATTTTTTACAAATAATAGTAATAGATGACGACGATCGAAACCGGGCGTGTTATTGTTTTTCGTAAAAAATAAAATGGTGTTGAAGTAGAATTCATTCTTAGAGCCTTTCCATGTACTTGATGGTTCCAAATGTTGCTCTTTTTATTTAAAAACCCCTAAATTACTGATCTAGAAGAAGGCAAACATCGAAGGCATAGCTCAGTTAAGAAAACTTTAACCTAACATACAAGGAGTTCGCTATAAAAGTATAAAAATACAAAATGCAATAACTCGAGAAGTAATTGAGATATTAAATAGCGGTTTGCTTCTCCAAGTAACTCGAAATGTTTTCTATATGATGGTGTACATTGACAAATGACGTAGGAAAAAATGGTTTAAATACATTAAAACGAAAAAAAATGCCGAATTAAGTTGAAATGAGCTTTATTTTCGTATTTTTCAAACTATAAATTGATAACAATGCAGCAACAATGATACAATAACGAAACGACAATACTGGGTTAAAATGGGAACAGAATTTCCAATAAACTATAAGATGATAACAATGCAGCGAGAATGATACAACAATAAAACAACAATGGCACAATAACGAAGCAACAACACTATGGGATACTATGGAAACACAATTTCCAACAATCGAAGAACGTGATACTAAAATAATTCCAAGCGAATCTCTAATTAGCGAACCAATCACGAAGCAAGCGGCGTAATCATAAATTAAGCGGCTTCTTAATTTAGTTCGAATAATTTTTTAAAATATGATTGTATTTACGAAGAGCAGGCAATTGTCTTATACTACAGGGTACCTGGGTTAAAATCATAGAATAATACAAAATGCAATAACTCGAGAAGTAATTGAGATATTAATAAGCGTTTTGCTTCTAAATGTAACTCAGAATGTTAGTTCCTGTGTTCGCTTGAAGATGGCACACCGTTTATAAATTGTGAGGGATTTGTATGAGTTCTTAGATCGCTTGATTAGTCCATCGATTAGATACAAAGACATGACTTTTCCGTGGGTGTTTATCGAGAACCAAGTGCACCAGACACCAGTTGGTGATCTACCAGAGCTGCGCCATCGAATTCCTTTTAGTTATCGCAAATGTTACGCCTGCAAAGCATTCGGAGATAAGTTGAATACAGATTTAAGACGTCTTTCTAATGGTGCACACATCGTGGTGTATTAACTGTGTTTAAAAATACATTTAGAGTTACTTCTTGAAGCAAACCGCTAACAAATAACTTAACTTACTCTCAAGTTTTAATAATTTGTATTATCATTGGTTTTTACCAGACAGCCTGTACGTAACTCTACATCTGGTTTTGGAATTTATGTAATAGAAAGTACATATATTGTACAAAATGAATCAAGGTTTATAAATGTAATCAACCAGCTTCTATATTCCCCTTCGAGGATCAACTCCAGCTAGCGCGACATAAAACCAACCGCAACGCTCTCCAGATTAAAATTCACCCCCACGTTAAAGTGAATTAAAATTCAATCTTCGCTTCCCGAGTTTCATTTGTCACCCTTTTAGTTCCATCAGCGGCCGCCGACCCAGTGGGTGGCGCTGGATTAAAAGATGGCGGAGAGTGGATCCCGAAACGTCGTTATTCCTTCCCCTTTAACGCGATTACGATCCTCCGGAGAAGATTAAAAGTGGTTCGCGGGAGAGAGCAATCTCGTCCGATGCGGGATCCGCGTGATTTACGAGATCTGAGTGTTTTAGTCGCGGTAGATTTAGTTGGGACAATATGGCCGACTGAGTGTTATTGATGGAATTTCAACGAAAGTATTCACCGATAAAACTGATGAATAAACAGTGCTTGAAAGCACTAATGCATGCGTATATAAGTCCTTAGGACCTGGTTGTCGTTGGATCAACTCCTGAAGGCTTGATAGGTGTAGAAAACGAGATATACAACTTTGTTGTATTTATTAACAACAAGACATCTAACTTCTCTCGTCATTGAGCTGCTAATCTACATGCAGCAAATCAAAATTCGATCTCCAGATTTGGTCCAGCGATACAGAGAGCTGAAAATTCTGGAATGATAGTTCTGTCTTTCGCGTAAAAGTCCCGGATTCGTCTCCAAAAGCGTCTGCGAATTTAGAAAAGTGAAATTCATTGGAGTTTTTCAGCGATGCAATCATGCAATTGGAATTTTTAATTAAGTCACAAAAATAGACCAAATTGATTATTTTCCTTGCTTGATGACCGCGTGTTCGATTCCAGATAGCATTTTAGTTCCTCTTAAGCTTCAAATTGCGACGGATTAATAGATGTACATTCAAATCGATTGGCAGATGATTAAAGTCATCGTCAGACGAAAGAATGAAGGAATGAACAAACTTTTGAGTAACCGGATATAGCCAAATGCATTAATACGCAAATGCTTATAACAATAAGTTGAAATATAGTTGATAAATAGATTGGTGATTCAATTAGTGGATTTTTGATTCCAAGTTCGTGTATTTATCCATCAAAATGCATTAAGAATATAAGTTGAAATTAATCCTGATAATACACTTTATGAAGAAATTGCATGAGATTTTAACATTTGCTGAACAATATCCTGTGAAGAATCGCACGGGAAAAGGACGAACATTTAAATTTTATTACAATTTAGTTTAAACGTCAGTAGCAACCAAGTTTTATTTACAGCAACGTAATTGTTTACTGATGTTTAGTTTTAAAACGGTTTTACTCTCTCTCTACTCGAGGACTTAGCGTGAGGATTTCAATTTTTGTAAACTTCTGAAGATAAGTTCGACATATATAACAAAAATACGACAAATAAATATATAGATAAACCAGATAGAATTAGGTGGTACAAAGTTCACCTCGTCATCTAGTTTGTAAATAAAATAAGAGGATAATTAATGCATGAAATGGTAAACATATATATATTAGTGATTAAGAGAATAAACATTAACAGAGTAAGATTATTAGTGTGGTAGGTAAAAAGTCCTTCTGTCGTGACGTCACGTGAGGTCACGCGGCCGTGATGGGGTGAGGTCACGTGTTAAAGGATAGCATCAACCCCCGTGGACCTTCGTAGGATGCTGTTAGATCTGTCACTTCCAATGACGCAGATGACAAATTGGGTTAGTGGCAGAGGGTGCTGAAGAGCGTAACTAATCAATAAAGAGTGAACCCCCTCTATAATCCCATTGTGGGCACAAACCACAAGCCACAGCACTTGAGAAGCTTCCGGGAGCAAATGCATACAAACATACGATGGCAAAACGTATAGTCGTCGAAAGATATTGACTTGGAAGACATACGGAAGCATTTTTGTGATTGGCTTTTAATTTGAAGTCTTTTTGTCGAAATCTATTGCTTGTAAGTGTACTGTCGAAGTAATAATTAAGAGCCCATGGTCTTTGTGAATTTATGGCTACTTTAGTACACAACTTACACGAATTATTCTTACGCCAAAATAAGCATAATCTTGTTTTCTCTAAGTGAAATTTTTTCCGCCACTGCAAATTGAACGCTCAATTCACCACGAGAGAAAATATATCAACCAATGCACCCAAAAAAAATCCGATGTGGCCAACACATGACTTTCTCCGTATTTATTGAAAACAGAAGCCTATGCCGGTAATATATAAATAACTCCTAAACAATGAGTGTTACAGGAAAATGTTTAATACAAAAGTTGTAGTAAAGTACATTATCTAAAACTTTGGTACAAAATCGTATATACCTACATTGCATATTGACAGAGGTATGTATGAAAAACTTTTATTTCTGGATAAACAACTTCCGGTTAACCATTATTGAAGAATAACTCCTAAACAATCAGTGTTATGAACAAATGTTTCATACAAAAGTTGTAGCAAAGTACATTATCTACAACTTTTGTGTGTAAATGTATATACCTATATTGCATTTTTTTAGAGATATTTAAGAAACGAAATTTTGTTCCGTATAAACCGGAACTTCCGGTTAAGTGATATTCACCAAAAACTAATCAACTCTTGGCATTGTTAGGAAAATTCAAAATATGAATTTTTGAAATGATCGGATAATTACTTTTTAACCACAGACAGAAACACAGACAGACATGTTCGGGAGAATGGCCAAAACATGCTCTATGGGCCCCAAAACATCTATTTCCGTCGAAATCTGGAGGTCGAATTATTTTACGAATACAATACTTTCTCTATACTACGTACTATAGGGAGAAAGTAAAAATGTAACTTCATGCGAGTTTCGGTTTTTTTGCGATTCATAAAAGTCGATTGCGAGGAATTGGTACAGCTTACAACAATGCTATCTCTTCCAGAGTTGCACCAGAGACTGATCCCATTGTTGTGTTATCCCGTAAAAATACTCGAGGCCCATGAAGATGATGATTAAAGAGGACGGATAAGTTATTATATGGATAAGTATATTTATATCATTTTCATCGCACGCAGGGTTTATTTCTTTCGCAAAATTAAATTAGAAGGAATAGTCGCACTTCAACGAGACAAACACTAAAAGAAAGAAAATCAAACGAAGATTCTTATTTCTATCGTGGAATCTTACTTTCGATTCGAATTTGCGAGAATATCGGTGAAATATACCAATATTTAGTGAAAATTCGAGGTTGTAAACAACTCATCCCCCTGACGACCGATCCCATTGTTGAATCCGATGTGTTATCCCGTAAAAATACTCGAGGACTTTAAAAGCTGATGATTAAAGAGGACGATATATTACATGGATAACGGGAAATTCATTGTAAGAAGGTAACCAGCAATTGCAGGTACGTAATTACAGTCAGGAGATTACCATCTCATGGATGAGGGAAGTTAGATGTCTTGTCTATATATATAAAGCAGAAATTTTGTGGGTTTGTCTTGGATTGGAGTCCAAACCGTTCGCCCGATTCGCTTCAAATTTTATATACGTATTCTTTGGGATTAAGAAGCAAGTACTGTGTTAATTTAATTCGACAAGTTTGCTGGGTTCGAACCAAGATCGCTCAGATAGATTTCCTTAAGAAATGCATGTAAACTTTACTTTCATCGGTTGCTGGCTTTTTTTCTATTGAAGAATTAAATTAGAAGGAATTGTCTTAAAGAGTCGAGACAAGCACCAAAAGAAAGAAAATCAAATGAAGATTCTTATAATGGTCGTGGAATACTTTTTTCGAGTCCAAATTACGAGAATTTCGACAAAATACGCGAAATATTTCGATAAATTTGTGTTCGTAAACAACCCGTCCCCCTGACGACCAATGCGATTGTTGAATGGTGTGAATATGGATTATGGTGGCACATAAAAGGGAATCCATGTGGTCGATTGCACAATCGTAAACTTGACTTGCGTACACGAGCGGAAAGTAAGTTGTTGTCGTGCACGGCTCCCGGTGCTCACGTGACATTCACGAGAGATCACGATCCGATCCGCGAGGAGCAAATATAGAAAAGTTTGACAAATATTTATAAAACCGTTTTATACTTTAATTAATCGGGAATCATTTTTCATTGACCACCGAGGAAGACATAGCTGTTTCATTATAAGTATACCTAGCTATTAGTGCATTATTATCTATTAGTATATATGATTCCTTCCCGGGTTCATTCATATCTATTATATATAGATGCTTATCCGGATTCACTCATGATATACCCAGATACCCAGATACCCAGATAGGATACTAATTCACAGGCTAAACTACTGGCGTCATTGACTCGAAATTTTTACCACGTATTGGCCATAACGTGAAATCCCCAGGAAAAAAGCGACTTTGATCCTCAGTGTCATAGGTTCGATTCCAGAGGGGCCCAAAGTCCCGATTTTTCCCGTTTAAATGCATTACCGTGATTTTCGGGAATAAAAAAAATACTTTCCGGATAGGTAGAGAAATAAAACTCAAGGAGCCTATATATATGGTAATGATCTATCGAAATCATAAATGAGTTTTACGGAAAATATCCTAAGTTCGATGCTAGGTCGAGGCAAAAATCGGCCGTTTAAAAAGCATTGTGGCGATTTTTATGATTTGTTTTGGACCCTTTCCCGATGGCATGGATACTTGAAATTCGGCATGAGGTTGGAGATCATAAATTTATTTCATAATCAAATTTTTTGTATTCGCTGATGGTCCTTGGTTCGATCCCAGAGGGCCATTTACATTCCTCAATGCATTTCTTATGGAGAAAACGGAGACAAATTTTAGGTACTTCCCGGCATGATATCGATTTCAAACTTTGCACAAAATAAGATCAAGTCCTTTAAAATCATATTGTGCATTCACAGCGTAAATATATTTCCTGGGTTCGACACCAGGCGTCTCTTATATCAGTAGTTGATCCGATTTTTAATAATTATTTTGAGCCCTATCCCAATAATATAGAAACTTGAAATTCGGCAAATAGATAGAGATCATAATTAACTTTCATGAACATGTTTTAGATTTCCAAGATCGTCCTTGGTTCGAATCCAGAGCGCCATTTACATTCCTGAAAAGTAGAATGTCGTTTGAGGCAGTTGTAGCCAATATTTCTGCTTGAATTTTCACACAGAGTAAGAGATGGTGATTTTCTGTTGTGCTACATAGTAAGCTTACCTGGAAGACCCGGGTTCGATGCCAGACCATTAAATTGCAGCGAATTTTAAGAATATTTTCAATACCTTTTTTTTTTTTCTTTTGAGGGCCGTCCCGATATGATGCCGACATGAAATTATTGTTGTCGATCTGCTTGCAGTATGCAAGCTACATTTTACTCGTATATATATATAGATAGATTGGATACTAATTCACAGGCTGAACCACAAGCGTCATTGACTTGAAATTTTTACAGCGTATAGGCCCCAACGTAAAACCCCCAGGATAAGTGAGACATCGATCATTCTGAGCATGGGTTCGATCCCAGAGGGCCCCAGAATCCGGATTTTCCCCATTTAAATGCATTGCTCTGATTTTCGGGAATTTCTAAAAAAATACCTTCCGAATAGGTAGAGAATCAAAACTCTAGGAGCCTATACATATGGTCATAATCTATCGATAACATAAATGACTTTCACTGAAGATATCCTGGGTTCGATGCTAGGACGATGCAAATATCTGCCCTTTAAAATACATTGAGGTAGTTTTCCATTTTTTATATTGATGCACTTATCGAAATGATAGGAAGTTCCTGCTTAGACAGAAGACGTATTTTAAGACTCTGTTCAAGGAAAAATATAGATAAGACGGAACTGTTCCTGGGTTCGATGCAAGAGCACATTACAATTTCTCTCATAAGGAATACAAGGGAAAAGTAGGACGTCGTTTGAGGCAGTTGCAGCCAATATTTCTGCTTGAATTTTCACACATAATTAGAGATGGTGATCTTACTCAAAATTAAACCATTTGCTTGCCATATGAAAGCAGCATTTCATTCGTATGTAATACAAGAACTATTTCGATAAGTGCATCTAAATCAATAATGAAAACTACCTCAATGTATTTCAAATGGGGGACATATTTACCGCCTGGCTTCGAACCCGGGTCTTTCTGGCAATACTTTCTATGCAGCACCACAGAAGATCGCCATTTTTAATGTCTATGATTCGAAATTTTTACGATATACTGGCCATAACCGCCAGAAAAATATTCGATTTTGAACCTCAGTATCATGGGTTCGATGCCAGATGGCCCCACTAGTCACAATTTTCTCCATAAAGATACATTGCGGGCATTTTCGAAAACTATTTTGAGGCACTTTCTGGCAAAGCAGAGAGTTGAAATTCGAGAAATCGCTATAGATTTAAATTTAGATATATACCCCGCGAGCCGCCGGAGGCGTACGGCAGGGGGTGTAATACACCACCATCATTCATTCCTCCCTATTAGCATCTCTAATAGCCTGGGGAAAAAACGACCAAAAGTAATTATCCGTCCTTGCGATTACTTCCCTATAACGCTTTGTCGAAGCCTCTCGGAGATCGCTCTTTACTGGCACTAACATTTCACTTACTTCGTCTATAAATTCCCTGAACGAATGAACTTTTCGAATGAAGTTTCCGACGATATTCTTCTCATCTGTAGTGAATTCCAACCGAGGGACTCTATCATAACGCTGCTATCAAACCTGAAATCCAAATCTTCGCTGGACCATCTCTAAATCTGAGGCTACGTCCTCCCAAACCGCACAGCAGTATTCTAGACTCAGACGAATAAGAGAAGCTATTTCTTTGACTCTCTTTCCTCTCAACGTAGTTAATCTTTGCATTCTATTCGCTTTTCCTATCGCATCTCGAATACGATCTCTAAAAGATAAGTTATTGCTAAACGTGACTCCTAGGTATTTGTTGTCGTGCACTAACTCTAATGGATGCCCTGAGATTTGGTACTGCGCGGGAATTATGTTTGTGGAGCGCGTAAAACTCATGGCAACGCATTTATTTATGTTTAAATCCAGCTGACAATCTTTACAGCATCCTGATATTACCTCCAGGTCGTTTTTAAGTACATTATAATCGTTTTCAGACAAAATCTCTCTGTAAAAATATATTTATATAGCTATAGACCGTGCATAACCGACGTAAACCATAAAGCCATCTTCCAGGATTATCCTTGGTTCGATGCTAGGTCAGGGCAAATATTCTCGCTTTTAAAATGCATTGCGGCGATTTTTAAGATGTTTTTTAAATCACTTCCCGATAAGATGCAAGCAAGAAACTTTGCGTGTGGATAGAGATCATACATAAATTTAATAAACGTTGTTTAACGTTTCCGTGATGGTCCTTGGTTCGATCCCAGAGAGCCACTTACATTCCTCAATGCATTTCTTATGGAGATAACGGAAACGAATTTTAGGTACTTCCCGGCATGATATCGACTTCAAACTTTGTATGATATTAGATCAAGTCCTAACAAATCAAACTGTGCATTCACAGCTATCAATGTGTCCTGGGTTCGACACCAGGCGTCTCTACAATCAGTAACTGATCCGATTTTTAAGAATTTTTTTGAACCCCTTCCCAATAATATTGAAACTTGAAATTCGGCATATGGATAGAGATCATAGATACATTTTAAAAACATGTTTTAGATTTCCTTGATCGTCCTTGGTTCGATCCCAGAAAGCCATTTTCATTACCCTATGCATTTCGGATGGGGATAATGGAGTCTTATTTCAGGACCTTCCCGGTATGATATGGACTTCAAACTTTGCATTAATTAAGATTAGGTCCTAACAAGTTATTGTGCCTATTCGCATCTTCCAATAGGTACTGGGTTCAACACCAGGCGTTTACAAAAATTAGAAATTCCCACGATGTTTAAGATTTTTTCAAAATCTCCTACCCGATAACATTGAAACTTAAAACTTTGCGTTTGTGAATAAATATTATAAATAGATTTCGTATGCAAGCAACTTTTAATCGTGCAACGAATAGCAAAAACGCACTGATACACTGCGAATAGAAAAAAACCCTCAGATTTCAAGGATGTCTTATTTGCAATACGACGATTTAGCAGTTAATTATTTATTATATTAATTGGATAGCAAGGCGACGCTCCTATGACGTCATTAGATAGCTTTTTGGTACTTCTTGGGTGAGATCATTGCACATACCTCTTTCAATTAGCTTAGCGATAATGTAAATATGCTTAAGCAATGTGTTGAACCTAATGTTTGCAGAGAAGCGGTAAGTGTCCATCTACAGAGAAACTTCAGCGTAATAATCATCAATGTCGCTGCAAACAATTTCAAAAAGGAAATAATTTTAACACCCCAAAAGTAATTTCCGGTTTTGTGTTTGCAGTTTAAGTTAGAAATTCACCTACATTTCACCAAGCCTTTCTGGGATGTACTATTTTTAATTACGAAAATAGGTATTCCTACGGGAAAATTCACCATTCTAGAGCCTCCTGGAATCGAACCAATAAATAGATTAAATTCTCACTTATTCCGGGATGATCTCATGCAACAATGTACGAGGTCGGATTCAACAATGGGCTTGGTTGTCGAGCGTTGTGTACGACCCCTAAATTTCAAGAAATTTACGTTTATTTTTACTGAATTCTCGAAATTTCGACTCGAATACGATATTCCACGACCGAAATAAGAATCGTTATTCAATTTCCTTTCTTTTGGTACTAATCTCGATTTCGTACGACCATTATTTCTGATTTAATTTCGCGAAAGAAAAAATGTCTGCAATCGATCAAAACGGACTTTACGTGCATTTCTTATGCGAGAGACGATTCGAGTCGTCCGGAGTCGAACCAAGGATACTCTGGACAGACTAAATATCTATATTTAAATACTTCATTGAACCTTAACCTACTCACAAAAGTTTATAATCCTATTCTATGTCGGGAAGTGCTTGAAAATAATACTTGAAAATATCTCCTATTCATTTCTCACGGGAGTTACAGACATCGGATACATAAATATATATTCACAAAGGAGATTGTTACTAACCGAAATGCCCCTTTGATTCTCAACGGGGAAATTTACAATGATAATTACTCTTGGTACAGTCTTGATCGTAACACTTGCCTCATAATGTTTTGGTAGATAGCTTATGTCACTCTATAATTATTCCAAACTATAAATACATGAGCTGGGGACTCAACAATCGCCTCGATCGTCAGGGTGATGGGTTGTTTACAATTCGAAATTTCGATAAAATATTCACGTATTTTATCAAAATGTTCGCAATTTCGAATAGTAAACTATATTCCACGACCACAATAAGAATCTTCATTCTATTATCTTTCTTTTGGTGCTTGATTCGTCTTTCTAGGACCATTATTTCTAATTTAATTTTGCAAAAGAAATGAACCCTGCAACGAAAAAAATGATCTTACGTGTATTTCTTATGGAAACGTTTTGACTCGTCTGGGTTCGAACCATGGACTTTAGGGATATAAAATGTAGCCCATACTCTGCGCGGGGTCGACTTTTAATAACGTAGAAAATTTCAAAGTTTTGCGGCTCTCGGTTCTCGAGTTTTCAGCGAAAATACATACAAACATACACACTCTATTTTATATATCTAGATTGGGAATTGTGTTTATAATCTTTGGTTGAGTATATATATATCTATACCCCCGCGTGGTTGCCTACGGATTAGACGGATTATTTATAATGGAGTAATGGATTTATCTGCGCCGGCACTTGACCGCACTCCATTTTCCGTCTTTTGTAAGCGCATTTAAAGGGAGTGGATGTTGAAGGAGTCACGTGGTCTGACAAATGACTGCCGACAGCCGTAAATCTCTCCCTATGGGGGCCGCGAAGAGGGGGAGGATGAATGAATTGCGCCCAAATGGGGTCCAAGGGTTAAGAGGGGATCGGATTCGCTTCTCCTAGGGGAAGATATCAAGGGCCCCCCCCCCGTGTTGGGACGGTGGCGCCTCCGATGGGAGAAGCCGGCGAGATGGGGAACTAAAAATATCGCGAAATTTGTTAACTTATAATGTTATATATGATTAATATACATCTTATCTCTCGTTTAATTGTAATCGTTGGATAATATTATCACGAAAATATTTTTTTCGAAATTCAAAAATTAAAGTCGTTAAAAAGTTGTTACCATGGTCACGTGTTTACTCCAAAAAATTCGAATTGAATAATATTTTGGTCTCCCGCGACGGGCCAATAAGTTTGTTTTCTTTTCCTCAAAAACGAAAATTTTAATTTTTTAAAATACAAAGAAAATTTTTGTTTTGAAGTAAATTTAAATGCGTTTAATCACGGACGATAAATGAACTTAAAATTGAGTTAAGACGAAATTATTTTTCAGTCGTATTTATTTAATTTTCAAAGTTTTTAAGAACTAAAATATGCGAAATTATATTCACAAACTCATTTATAGCAAAAAGCATTATAGAAGGTGATATTATTTAAAAATATATAGCCGAATTTCAATCACCAAAGTTAACGAATGGTTTTATCGCCATAAAATGTCGTCTCTTCTTCCCAATACATTTCATATGAGCTTATCTTTCCTTTATATTCTTATGAGGGTTCAACAATCACCTTCGTCGTTAAGGAATTGTTTATACCCGCAAAACTACTCTAATATTTCGTCTTTTTTGTCTGATTTCTCTCGATTTCGACTTGATTACGATATTCCACGACCGAAATAAGAATCTTCGTTCAATTTCCTATCTTTTGGTACTAATCTCGATTTCGTACGACTAATATTTCGTATTTAATTCCGCGAAAGAAAAAATGTCTGCACTCGATCAAAACGAACTTTACGTGCATTTCTCATGGAGATTATTCTAAGGCGTCCTTCGCAATAGCGGAAAAACGTAAGTTAATGTGGTTTATTTGTGAAATGACCATTATTTGATACATAAAGTTAGATTGACTTATTTTAGAGCTGTTATCGGAGGGAACACCTGAAGATGAGTTTAGCGACAATTCAAAAGGTTTCTTAGGACGATTAAAAGTCTGCACAGTAGACTCTTCATTACTCGGATAGATAGAAAATATACTGATCTTTAATTATTCGGGATGATAGAAAATACACTGATCCTTATTTCGTGATTTCCTGTTAATTCTATGCATATTTACGACTATAATTCGATAACCGAATTTCCGTAGAAAATTTAAAAAGTATTGGAGCAAAAGGAGATATCAGTAAAAATTAATTTCCGATGTTATTAATAATATACCATTTTGGAGGCAAATCTGTCAGCTGAAAGGTATTGTGCGCGTAAGTTACGCACATATTTATCGGAACTGTGACTTGATATACACTTGATAAACTGTTAAAACTGTGACTTAAATCCTCCAGCTTCCTTTGTAGCTAATTTTTCTCTGGTGATAGAATCTCATAACTTATCCTGTCAACCACGTGGTCATGCAATGCCCATTCGAAATTTCAATTCATGGAACATTTTTGTATTCTTTGAGTACTCAACGCGTAAGACTGGGTTTTGCATCAGCTCTCTGCTGGTTAAACCACCTATCACTTAGTCTAAGTAATTGTGATTTGACGTCTTCATTTTTTCACCTTGGTATGTGACTTTAATACTGCAAGTTCAATTATAATATCAACTATAATCAAGAGTCCACTGTATTTTTTAATGCTGCCGAATTTTTAATGTTCGGTATGAGACGCATTCAATTGAATACTTAGCTAATACATAAATAACGAAGTCAGGCTTAATTGTAGGCCTGGCAGAAAATTTCATCTGATATAAATGATTTTTTGTTTTTTATATAAACCTTGTGGAATAAGCTGTATACATGCTTCATATTTTTTATACATTGATGGTGTTCTATTCGCAGGCGACATTTAAATTAAATACCAAAATCTGCTGATTATATAGTCAAATAACGAAAGATATTGTAATAAGCATGGGCGAGCCAATGTGGAGGATCTAATGAGTGGATATTACGTTTAATATCGCTTGCCAAATAACCGTAATTAATTTTATTCCTTCCCACGCTTTGCAACCTCTTGGAAGAAGCTTAGATCTACAACACTAAAAAACTTCAGCATATGAAAAAATCCGATGTGGCCAACACACGACTTTCTCCGTATTTATTGAAAACAGAAGCCTATGCCGGTAATATATAAATAACTCCAAAACAATGAGTGTTATTAACTTTTGTACGTATATACTATACTATATATATACTACTATAGTGGCTATTGTGTAATACTCAGGGTGGGATGGATTGATAGTTCTGGGGTATGAATCACCCCACGTGCTTATCAGGAAGATACCGAGCTATCGAGGTCTTCTGAGTGTGTTTATATGGTGGATTGATTTTTTAAAGAGTGATAAGTCAGCTTTATAGTGCAAAGTGTGGGGTGTTCTAGACCCCAAGGCGCTGGGGTGTGGTTCACCCCACGTTTTTTCGCAGTCCGTGGAGACAGTGTTATTCAGTTCTGTGTTTTTTGTTTAAGGTGTGTGTTAGTGCGATGAGGCTTCTGCTAATTGGATTCCGCCCCTAACAAGATGAACCTCACCCTGCAGAAGACCAGAGAGAAAGGCATTTGTGAGTATTCTCTGCATTCCTTTCAATTTATCAAAGAATGGGCAGCAGAAAATGGGCGTTATTAAGTTATTATATCAACATGTTATCTGATTATCTGATTTTATGTGGGACTTCTTAGGACTGAAAACTGTACAGGTGACTAGAGAATAATATGATATAAGTTTTCACTCCAATTTCACCATCTGTTTGCTTCATCTACTTTCGACATTAGGTGATTCTTGTAAGCAAGTCACTGGCATACCTTTCTGTCGTTCTTGTGTGGTCTGTGATTACGTGAATTGCACGTTAAGTTCACTTTGATAGATTGAATTGTATAGCAGATGTTTTTTCTTTTGCGGAATTAAATTAGAAATAATGGTCGTACGAAATCCAGATTAGAACCAAAAGAAAGGAAATTGAATGAAGATTCTTATTTCGGTCGTGGAATATCGTATTCGAGTCTTAATTGAGAGAAAAAAGGCAAAAAAGGCGAAAAAATTCGTTTGTTTTCGTGGACGTAAACAATTCCCTAACGACGAAGGTGATTATTGAACTGTCGTACGAATAAACGGGAAAGATAGACTCCTAGGATCGTATTTGGATTATTTTTATTTTTAGTTGCTAAATTTTTTTAATTATTGGCTCAAGAGAAATGTATGGGGAAGAAGAGGGGATAATTGATTTTAATTCCGTCTTTATTGACGCGGTAATCCATAAGCAATGCTATACTTACGTCTTTCTTCAATGGTCACTGATTTAACCAGCATTCCTTCCCTTATATCAAGACCTTTGCTGTGCCTATCTTCCATCGAGTCCTCTGGGATGCTGTGATGGCATCTCAGGACCCCCGCGCCTGCGCTACAGTGGTGCCACCTTCGATTGATCCACCCAGACACGCCCAGGTCTGTCGCAGCTCGGATTGCCAAAGGGAATGACGACTTATTCCGTCCTGTTGTCTCAATCGGTTAGATCAACAGAAATTCTCCAATACTAGAAGAAACTTTGAGATATTGATTCACACGTTGCCGCGCAATGTAGAGTAATGGTTGCTATGTGAGAATTAGATATTAACGTAGGTAAATGCTCCGTAGTTAATGTCTTCGAAAGGAAAAAAATGCGTCCAAATCACCCGTACAAAATTAATGGAATTAATATAAAGCAGTAGATTCAGTTGAATATCAACATTACTAATAACTTAAATTGGAGCTTACATATTCGTAAAATCGGTGGCGAAGCAAGTAAAGGGCTTTGTAAAGCGTCAGTAAATGCGATGAAAAGGTGAGAGAGCGATGTTATTTTACCTTGGTCCTTCTGGAATACGCGGCAAGTATACGGCGGATGGAACGTGTACTCGAGAAAGTGTAAAGCGGTTCGTTTTGTTAAGAAATGCTACGATAAAAAGGGACGAAAATGCTCTCAGACGTAGGTTGGGAATCCTTGAAAGAAAGGAGATTGGAAGCTGCGATTGGTTGATAAATTCAGGGAAACTTCGGAAGATACGATCGGTATCCCCCCTGCTACCGATCCGATAGTGAAGTTAAGAGAAATAGATGCTAGGACGAATCGCTTTAAAAATTCATTCTTTCCGCGAACGATACAATAACCGAATGAGGAAGTAGTTTAGATTCAACTGGTGTTTACACCCCCTGCCACACGCCGAAAGGCGGCTTGCAGGGTATTAATCTATTATATATAGATGCTTCTCCGGATTCATTCATATATATAGGGATATAGATAGATTCACAGGCTAAACCACAAGAGTTGAGGAGTGACATTAAAAAAATGAAAAAAATATGAAAGATATTTAAGTCTCGTATCGGAGAACTAACTGTAGAACTCGGTGTCGCCAGGAGACGATTGCAAGTTGTATATTTGCGGAATTTGGCTTAGAATCTTGGACTTATTTCCATAAGGAATACACGTAAAACTCATTTTCATCGCATGCAGGGTTTATTTCTTTCGCGAAATTAAATTAGAAGGAATAGTCGCACGTTAACGAGACAAACTCCGAAAGAAAGAAAATTGAATAAAAATTCTTATTTTGGTCGTGGAATCTTATTTTCGATTAGAATTCGCGAGAAAATTGGTAAAGTATACAAAACTTTCGTGAAAATTCGAGGCTATAAACAACTCATTCCCCCTGACGACCGATCCCATTGTTGAATCCGATGTGTTATCCCGTAAAAATACTCGAGGACTTTAAAAGCTGATGATTGAAGAGGACGATATATTAGATGGATAAGGAGAAATTTTCTGTAAGAAGGTAACCATCAATTGCAGGTACGTAATTACAGTCAGGAGATTGTGTGTCTTCGATTTTAGTACAAACCGTTTTTGTCAGATTCGCGTCAAACCTTGCGTACGTGTTTTCTGGGACCAGGAACGACGTACTGTCTCAATTTTATTCGATAATTTTGCTGGCTTCGAACCAAGATCGCTCAGATGAGTTTCCTATATATATTGGTTTGCTATATTTCCTTTGCAAGAATTAAAACAGAAAAATAGTCGTGCGGAGTCGAAACAAGAAGCAAAAGAACGGAAATTAAATGAATATTCTAATTTTGATAGTGGAATATTGTTTCCGAATCGAAATTTCGAGAATTTCGACAAAATACGCGTGAATTATCCAAAATTGTTTGTAAACAGCCAATCCTCCTCACGATCAATGCGATTGCTGAGCCGAGCTCATGAATTTTCCTGTACAGTAAGAATAGCTTGGGATTTTAGACTGTATTCTAAAGGGAATTCACGCATTGCACGACCGGCAACTTTAGAATTTAATCTACTTCTATATTCCCCAATTAAGAATCAACTGGCGCTTCAGCTAGTAATCTGTAATACTAAAATCCTTAGTCAGTGAGTGCGTACGTCACAGCTATAGGCGTCCTAACTACTGGTCTGAAGTCGACCAAATTTGTCACACGCATTCCCCAGGTCCCGAAGCTGCCCATGAGTATAAAATTCATTCATTCAGTTCTGCTGGGTTCGAACCAGGACGACCAAGATAGATTTCCATAAGGATTGCACGTAAATCTCTTTTTCATCGCAAGCAGGGTTTGTTTCATTCGCAGAATTAAATTAGTAACGGAAGTCGTACTAAGTAGAGACGAGCACCGAAAGAAAGGAAATTGAACGAAGATTCTTATTTCGGTCGTGGAATATCGCATTCGATTCGAATTTGCGAGAACAGCGATGAAATAAACGGAAAATCCGGGAAAATTTGAGGTTGTAAACAAAAAATTGCCCCTTGACGACCAAAGTGATTGTTGAATCAAAACGTGAGATTTATATAAAACTTCAGCCTGCGTGTGTTTGTGGCCGCAAAACTCGAGAACCACTCGGTCGATTGACTTGAAATTAAAACGCAACGTTGCATTCATATACGAGAGTGTTTCTATCGTAAAAAAGTTGACATTTCGTCCTCGGTTCGATCCCAGACGAGTCAAACTTATTCCGTAAGAAATGCACGTAAAGGTTATAATTTTAATAAACAGTATATAAATATTATATATGTCGTGTAAAATTTACGCCTCCGAGATTAGCAGTGAAATCATCATTAATTTGCAAAATTACGGTCTTAATTGTTGACCATTTCATTTACTTCTGGTCAACTTTTTCATCTAGAAATTTCTTAAAACCATACAAATTAAAAGTATTCCCAATAATATAATATATTTTATTCACGATCTAAACTAAACATCTTTGTTCTTGAAAACAGAATTTTTTTTATTTATGTTTTAAAAATAAATGAAAATCTACGTTTTATAGAAAGAAATCGAACTTTAGGCACGTTGCGAGAGACCTAGGCAGTTTTCGATTCGATTTAAATTTTTCGGGTAAACATGTAACCATAGCAACGACTTTTCGCGATTTTATTTACGTAATTTCGAATATCGGAAAAAAACTTTTTCGTGATACTCCCTACTGAGTATACAGTATTGTAAAATGTATCCTCTTAGCAAAATGTATAACATAACTTTTTAATAATTCTCGATTTTCTCGTAAAATTCCAAATCTTAGTTGATTTGCTGATTTCTCAGTTTGGGCAGTGCTTCAACTTCGATCTCCTGGTCATCATTGTAATGCAGGTCGGCTATGAATGGAAGGGACCCCCCCTTTCCCAATTTCCATGGAATCAATGAATAATCGATTGATACCCTTAGGGGTCAATTGAGGGTAAGGAGCCATAAACGGGATCCATCGCATGCGTCTTCCCAACCCCTATTCGATATACGAATAAATATATATGTATCGCTTCGTATGGGATGACTAGAGGCAGGAGGGTTCCTGGAAGACCATGAAAAATCATGGGAAGTATCAAAGGATACACTACCAGATTCATCGATAACATTAGAATAGCGATTTGCCTTTAAAATGTCGGCTCTTCTTCCCAATACGTTTCATTATTTCCCTTATATATTCGTACGATAGTTCAACAATCACCTTCGTTGTCAAGGAGTTGTTTATGCCCACGAAATGACACGAATTTTCCGTCTTTTTTGTCTGAATTCTATCAATTTCGACTCGAATACGATATTCCACGACCGAAATAAGAATCTTCGTTCAATTTCCTTTCTTTTGGTGCTAATCTCGACTTCGTACGGTCAGTATTTCCTATTTAATTCTTCGAAAGAAAAAATGTCTGCAATCGATCAAAACGAACTTTACGTGCATTTCTTATGAGAGAGGCGATTCGAGTCGAATTACGTTACCACCTTAAAAATGCGTATGAATGAGGCATAAAAAACATAAATAATTGCTTAATTCATTTAATAAATAGCTCGTTACAAACATAATTCTAGCGTATTGTTGGTCTAATTATTAATCCTCCCTTAAATAAATACACGAATGGACAAATCTGTAAATAATTATTTAACTGAACCAATAAAATAATTATTTCTAACATTAATACGCATTTTCTGTTAACACTTATAGTGATTGTTAATTGTTATAGTGTAGTATTTGTTTATTTTGTTGCTAGGATAATATGAAGTTGGTATACATTGTTGTCTTTAGATTTATCTAGAAGGCAAAATTTCCATGACTTTGAGAAATTCATTTTTGTTTAATTTATCATTTGAAATTTATTTACGAAGCCAAATTTCAAACCTTCATAATAGGAGGTGGTGATATTAGTGAAAATATATAGTTATATATCAATTTCCACAGTTGACTAATGTTTTTATTGCCATAAAATGTCGGCTCTTTCCCCCAATACATTTCATATGAGCCTATCTTTCCCGTATATTCGTATCAGAGTTCAACAATCACCTTCGTCGTTAGGGAACTGTTTACGCCCACGAAAACACACGATTTTTTCGTCTTTTTGCCCAAATTCTCTCAATTTAGACTCGAATACGATATTCTATGACCGAAATAAGAATCTTCATTTAATTTCCTTTCTTTTGGTGTTCGTCTCGATTTCGTACGACCATTATTTCTGATTAAATTCCGCAAAAGAAAAAATGTCTGCAATCGATCAAAACGAACTTTACGTGCATTTCTTATGAGAGAAACGATTCGAGTCGTCCAGGGTCGAACCAAGTCTCTGGCAAGGTTTTCTTTGGATCTGGGGAAATCGCGAGAAATCTCGTTGAGTCTCTTAATTCTCGGGAAATCTCGGAATTCCCGGGAAATCTCGGATTTTCTGAGAAATCTCGGAGAGTCTCGGTATTCCCGGGAAATCTCGGAATTTCCGGGAAATCTCGGTTTTTCCGAGAAATCTCGGAATTCCCGGAAAATCTCGGAATCCTCGAGAATTTTCCAAAATTTCTCTAATTCGTGAATTCTTTCATGTTTTAAGTGTGCGTCATTGTATACCATCCCCCTGTCGATACATCGTCATCCTAGTTCCGGCAGAAATAAAGCAAAGAAGTGCTAACTCTACAGACTCCGCAAGTGGGGTGTGGGACCCCTAAGATGTTCTCGGGTTTTTATTCCTTCCGGTGATCTCTTCCGGTTCATTTGCTCCGGGGGGATGCTGTACAAGATCGGAAAGCACAATGGAACGAGGGATCCTTTCCTTTTTTTTCGAGATTTCAGCTTTTTTTCGCCTGATTTATCCTCCGCCACCTACAGTACCTACCCTTCGAGCCGTTGGATAAAAGAGAGAGATTTTTATAGGTATATACGTGTACCACGAGTTTCTGCCTTCTGCTTCCACTTACAGTACAGTATTATCTGTTTAATTTGTCGATATTTCGCGATTTTATTGATATTTGTTCTTTATTACTATTGCTAATCGTCAGCAGTAATTGGCATCGTGCTGTATGTCGATGTTTGTTAATAAATAAATAAAAAAATGCACGCTGCTGAAGATGGATGGATAATTTAACACACACATACACCGAGGATCACAAAGTGTTTATACTTATTTATTCTTTCATTCATTATTACTTTTTTAGCGACTGGGTTCGAACCAAGATCGCTCAGACAGATTTCCGTAAGAAATACACGTAAACTTCACTTTTATCGGGTGCAGGCTTTATTTCTTTTGGATAATTAAATAAGAAGGAATGGTCTTAAAGAGTCGAGACGAACACCGAAAGAAAGGAAATTGAATAAAGATTCTTATTTTGGTCGTGGAATATTGTTTACGAATCGAAATTACAAGAAATTCGACAAAATACTCGTAAATTTCCAAAATTTTCGAGTTTGTAAACAACCGTTCCCCCTGACGACCGATCCCATTGTTGAATCCACGCATTTCCCTGTAGAGAATAGAATGGGATTTTAGTTGTGTATATTTAAAGGGAATTAACTCATTGGGCCGTATGCATAAAAGGAAGCAAAACCTTTTACTTCCAAAATTTCGAGCAATTGCTTCAACAATTAGGTATTTAAATTGAAGTAAAAGCTTTTACTTTTTTTCATAAGCAAATGCTTCTTCGGCTGACCTTTTGCTCATCCGAGAAGTAAAAGGTTATGCATAAAGTTTACCTTTTACTCGCAAAGAAAAGCAAATGCTTCAAATCGGATGCATCTAGTCAGTCGTAGACTCTCTGCGGCTGAGTAAAAGGTTGTGTCCGGTCATGGCAGAAATAGTGAATACTGATAGTATAGAAAACTTGATCGAGTCCACTTAATAAAGACTTAAATATTTGTTCCGTTTCGAGGAGGACAACGTAAAGTGGTTAACAGATACTTTCTTAGGGGAAGTAATCGAACATCGAGGTGGAGCACTGACTCCCTTGCATAGAATGAAATTATTTTGAAGGCATCTCTCGGAGCCGGGATTTCAAAAAGGCGTTGGCGAGGAGCTAGGAGAGGATCAAAGCACAGTATCGCGAGTTGTGTCTAGTACTCTGGACAGAGTGGTAGCACAACCTGAACACTGGTTTACATTCCCAGAAACAGACGAAGAGGTAATGGAAGCGAAGGAGCTGCGGCAGAGAAGGTTCCATTTTCTAGCTGCTATTGGGGTAGTGGACTGTACACATGTTGGCATTGAAAAACCTAGATTTCATGAGGATGAGTATGTAAATCGCATCGGTTAGGCTTTGATAAATGTTCAGGCAACTTGCAACGCTCGAGAAATGTTTACTAGCATCGATGTAAGTTGGCCTGGATCAGTTCATGATGCCCGGATGTGGAAAAATTCAAGTGTTAGAGAGACTATTTCTAAAACCAAAAATACAGTGATTATTGGTGAATACGGAATAGAACCGTGGCTGATGATACCGTATCTTATCAGTGCTCCATAATTTAGCTTTAATAAACTATTAAAAAAAGAAAGAGTATTAATAGAGTGTTGCTTTGGGCAACTGAAACGACGGTTCCCAATTTTGAAGTATGTTTGCAGGGTGAAGTTGGCAAATATTCTCAAAATTGTAGTGGCATGTGTTGTACTTCACAACATTGCCAAACATTTAAATGACAGTGACTTTAAAGTCTGGGATTAGCTTTCAATCAGAAATGTGGGAAAAGGGAGGCGGAAAGATATAAGTACTGAAGTTGATAACTAATTTATGGATTAATTTTTATAATCATTAATTCTGCTTTAAAGGAAAAAAGACGTAGGCTTAATGTAATGGAAGAGAGAGAGATTAACAAAGTGAAGGACTCTAACATTGCCAATGAACATTTTTCATAAATTCCATTCGGTGGGAATTCTTGAATTTAGTTTCGACCGCTAATAATTTACATTGTAGCCTCCATTGTTCACAACCTCAGTCTAACTTCTCCGCCCCTACTTCCGCTTTAACAATGAACTCAACTTTTAGTACTCTCATGTGATTAATTAATTTTCTATCACTTACATCTTACTTTGTAACGCCCATTGTTTCCATCTTCAGTCCTCAAGCCCTCTCAAATGCCTCCCCTCCCCCATTAATAATCCAGTTGCAAGAGTTGGGTGAATCTGGTGATACCTAACACCAGTTGTTTATGAAAATTAATAGTCGATTTACACAAAAACTATATTTCATACATATTATAGTTTTTGTGAAGGTGGATTGAAGTAGCAATTATATTAAATGCATATGTTTCGAAAATGTTGGAAATTATTAGGGATATTAACACAGTAAATTTGAATAAATTCAATCGAAGAGGCATTACCTTAGTGAAACTCCGAAATTGGATTCATATTAAATAAAAATCCAAAATTCCACAAAACAGAAACCGGACGGTCGTACATTAAAGTTTTTGTTTCGCGGAATTTTGAATTTTTATTTAATGTGATCCCGACAGTGAATTTGATTAAAATTTGTACTAAAAATACTCAAAGCTAGTGAATAGAAATATTGTGATGAGAGAACTTTCACTACAACTTCATTTAGTTCCAATGAATCTTAAGCACCCTAACTCAATTATGGGAGCACATCCTCACTACAGGATGTGATTATTATCTTCCACAAACACCACTGATATTCACAATTGAATGGAATTCAAGCCGAAAGTTGATGTATGAATATATCTGAAGTTCTCTCAAATCTTACTGTTCTAAAAACTTCGTGATGCCACCCGTATTTCCTTCCATGTTCAAAAATGTTTTCGTTTCATTTTTGAACTCGATATTTAATTTGCGAAATTTGGTATTATTATAAGACGCGCGGTAGTTTTTGGTGGTACAAAGCGAAACACGTCGGTTTGTGTTGGGTCGATAGTTATATAATAAATAGTAATATTTAAGTGATATTTATACCTAATGGTAATATTAATTAATAGTTATCGTATCCTATAGGAATTCCGGTGAGGGCAATGCAAGCGTCAAAATGATTGCTTACAAAAAAAATCTGATGTGGCCAGCACATGACTTTCTCCATATATAAAATGTAAATATTTATCTACGACAGTAATTTCGAACTCTATATTCCATCTAAACTTGGATATAACTTTATATATTATCTTTGACGCCAAAACATGATAAATAATGTTTTACGGGACATGATCGATAAAAAACGATGAAATTGGCCTTTCGCCCATAGAGCCCAGAGCGCCCACTAAGTACATAATCAGCAACTTCCGGTTTATCAGTACTTCCTGAATAACTTCTAAACAATCAGTGATACAAAAATATTTTTCAACCAAAAGTTATAGTAAATTACATTTTCTAAAACTTTTAAAAATAATAGTATATACCTAAATCTCATATTTATGGAGATATTTTGAAAACCGGAAATGAGCATTGAAGATTGAAGGTCAACTTCCGGTAAACCGATTTACTCAAAAAACTAATCAACTCTAAAAAAACTAACCAAAACTCTATATATGAAATTTGGTGTTGATATAATGAATAATTTTTAAGTTAGAGTGCCCACAAAGTACATAACAGCTACTTCCGGTTTATCGGTATTTCACGAATAACTCGTAATCAACCGGTGATATTAAAATATGTTAAATACAAAAGTTATAGTAAGTTTTATTATCTAAAACTTTTATAAGGTGTATAATATACCTATATATCATATTAATGAAGATATTTTGAACCGGAAATGAGCTTTAATGAATGAAGCTCGACTTCCGGTCAACCGATTTACTCCAAAAACTAATCAACTCTGACAGCACAAACCACAGTACTATATACTAATTTTGGTATTGATACGACAAACAGTTTTCACGTTAGAGCGCCCACTATCACACACACACACACACACACACATACACACAGACATCATTCCGAAAATGGTCAAAACGTGTTCTAGGGACCCCAAAACATGTATTTCCGTTGAAATCTCGAAGTCGAATTTTTTCATGAAAATAATACTTTCTCTATACTTCGTATATGGAGAAAGTAGAAATAGCTTGTTTTCCACCCCTTCTTTTTGCATGTTTTTTTCTTACACCACACATTCATAATCAAACTTTTATGCTTTCGAGTATGTATGATTTCTTACTGATCTCCTCAATGTAAGACGACCAGCTTTGGATTAATAAGAAGAATATTTCTCCCTTTGTATCAGATCCTCGCACCAAGGAGAACAAATAGGTATAAGCCCATATAACTTGAACGCAATTAATCGCGAACGATATTTTCCCAATTATTTCGGATAAAATGCACCGCCATGTTTCTCATAGACCATTCCTCCAATCATGAGAAATATTACCTCTTCACATGGGAGTTCTCTATCATTTTTCCACACGGTTATAATAATTTTCTTAATCATAAAGTTAATGAAAACTCATTTGCAAGCAACAGTTACCGATTTACGTTTCAATTGAACAAGTTATTGCTCTCCGTGTGGCGGCTAGAGCTGATTCCTTCGTTTCCATGAAAACGAGTCGACCTTTTACTCGTCATCTGAAGCATTTGCTTGCAAGTAAAAGCAAATTATTATGCATATTAGGAGAAGGTTTTTGCTTTTACTTCTACCTTTTGCTCAGAGCATTTGCTTTTACTTCTACCTTTTACTTTTGAGCAAATGCTTCTTTTTATTCATACGGCCCATTGCATTGACCGACACCTTGAATTTGATCCACTTCTATATTCCTATTAGAGGATAAAACGGGCACTTCTGCTAGTATATATATAAAATCGAAATTCCGTGGGTGTGTTTGTCTTGGATTGGAGGCCACACCGTTCCTCCGATTCGCTTGTAACTTTATTATAGACGTGTCCTCTGCAACCTGGAAGGAATCGCTGTCGCCTCTTTATTCCACAATTTCACGGGGTTCGAACCCAGGTCGCTCAGATAGATTTCCATATGGAATACACGTAAAACACATTTTCATCGCATGCAGGGTTTGTTTCTTACGCGAAATTAAATTAGAAGGAATGGTCGCACGTTGACGAGACAAACACCGAAAGAAAGAACATCAAACGAAGATTTTTATTTCATTCGTGGATTCTTACTTTCGATTCGAATTTGCGAGAATATCGGTGAAAAACACGAAAATTTAGTGAAAATTGGAGGTTGTAAACAACTCATCCCCCTGACGACCGATCCCATTGTTGAATCCGAGCTCATGTGTTATCCCGTAAAAAATACTCGAAGACTTTAAAAACTGATGATTAACGATATATTACATGGATAACGAGGAATTTTCTGTAAGAAGGTAACCAGGAATTACAGGTACGTAATTACAGTCGGGAAGGGTAGATAACTAGCTCACTTATGAAGTTAAATGTCTTGTCTCGTATATTTAAAGCAGAAATCTGTACGTTCCCAGATCGCAGGTGAATATTTGCCTTGGCAAGAGTCTACGCGATCAGACATTTGAGAAATTACGACTTTTAATTCCCAACTGCCTTTTTCTTGCCTCCCCTAATGCAATTCCGTCTTTCTTTTGTCCTCCTCAGTTATGACGTCATCCCTCACCTTTGCGACCTCATTCCCTTATTAACTCTTCATCTCCTCTTTTCTCTTCATCTTTGCATTTTTTAACGTAAATAACCGCTAATTTTGTCGTCCATAGCCGTTTTAGCAGCTAAACATATCGTTAGTCGTTTCGTTTAGCTGTTTTAATACCATAGTTACCATCTCTCTGTTATTAAGCGTCAGGTTCATACGCCGGTCGATACGTCATACCCCCTCTGAAATGCGCTGTCTATTTTTGGGGGATGAGGTATACCAGGATAGATGAGGAGTGAGGTATTGGTTTTCCTTTTTCGACAATGAAAAGAATTTACGAGTTATGTATGATCCTCGAGCCCATTTTGGAAGATATCCTGTGTTAGTAGAATCTAGTCGTAGTAAACAACCAGTCCCCGTGACGACCAATTTTATTGTTGAGCCTAGCTCATGCGTTTTCCCGAAGCAATTTAATACGATTTCCAGCAACTTTGAAATAGAAAAGTGACTGTACTTATTTTATTGATCTTTTTTAGTTTTCGTGTTTTTTTATTGTCTATTTACTATAATTACTGCTTCATTATTTATAGGAAATCATGGTTTTGGTCAGTGTTCGTTGATTTGAGATGTTTGTCGTCGTATTTTATAATCATCACCGTGGGGTATGCATTTATACGAGTTACAGTTCTTATCACTTGATTTTTCGAAAATATTTTTAAGCAACTTCCCCATGAGATAGAGAGCTCAAAATCACGGAGGTCCTTCAAGAGACGCTATTATATATTATCAATCATAGAAATCCCACCAAGTGTGCTTGAATTCGACGCCAGGTGGGTGCAAAATTCACCCTTTGCAATAAATTGCGGAGATTTTTAAGATTATTTTAAAATCCTTTACCGATAACATGGAAATGTGAAACTTGGCATGTGAATACAGATCATAAATACAATTAATATACGCTGTTAAATGTTTCCCTGATCGTCCTTGGTTCGAACCCAGAGAGCCGTTTACATTGCCCTATGCTTTTATATAGTGATAACAAGGTCTTCATTTTGGCCCTTCCCGGTATGATATCGACTTCAAAACTTGAAATAAATAAGTCTTATTCCCACCAGGGCGTTATATGTATATATATTTTCCAAAAATGTCCTGGGTTCGAGACCAGTTTCTCTACCTTTTGAAATGTACCGCGGTAATTTTCATTTTTTTAACGATTCATTACGAAAAAGGTGAAAATTTTACGTCCATGGGTGAGTACAGAAGAAATGGGTGCTTCCCACTTATAGTTCATTCTTACCTTATGATCATTGGTTCGACGCTGGGGCACAATTCGTATTATACCGTATATTTCAAGTGGGGAGCACAGAATTAGGTTCGGCGACCCTCCCGACGTGATATCGACTTCAAATTCGCTTCTTCAATACGCTTTCAGAATGCAAGCAACTTTTACTAGTAATAACGAACAGGTAAGACCGGTAATGCGTTACTTGGTCTTTGTCGTACTTATTAGTAAGTGTTTAGAATATCCATATATATATATATATATATATATATATATATATATATATATATATATATATATGTGAATGGATCCGGAGAAGGAATTACATATAATAGGATGATGCAAAAATCTGCCTTTTAAAATGCATTGAAGTAGTTCTTCATTATTTTTTTATGCACTTAGCGAAATGATAGGAAGTTCTCCTTCGGCTACAAGATCTATATTAAGAATAGGTTTAAGAAGTATTTCGTTGAGACCATGCTGTTCCTGGGTTCGATGCCAGAGCACATTACAATTTCTCTCGTTAGGAATATAAGGGAAAAGTAGGTCTTCGTTTGAGGCAGTTGCAGCCAATATTTCTGCATAAATTTTCACACATAGTTAGAGGTGGCAATCTTCTGTTGTGCTGCGTAGAAAGTATTACCAAATAGACCCGGGTTCGAAGCCTGGCGGTACATATATATCCCCCATTTAAAATACATTGAGGTAGTTTTTCATTATTTTTTTTGATGCACTTATCGAAATGATAGGAAGTTCTTGCTTAGACAGAAGATGTATATTAAGACTCGGTTTAAGAGAAAAATTTAGATAAGACCCTGCTGTTCCTGGGTTCGATGCCAGAGCACATTAAAATTTCTCACATAAGTATATATATGTGAAAAGTAGGACGTAGTTTGAGGCAGTTGCAGCCAATATTTCTGCTTGAGTTTTCAAACATAATTAGAGATGGTGATGTTCTGTTGTGCTGCATAGGAAGTATCACCAGGAAGACCCGGGTTCGATGCAGGACGTATAAATTGCCGCGAATTTTAAGAATAATTTCAATCCATTTTTTTCTTTTAAGGATCCTCTTGATGTGATGCCGACTTAAAATTGGTATTATCAATATGCTTGCAGAATGCAAGCTACATTTTACTCGTATTCATATAGATAGATAGATAGGATACTAATTCACAGGCTAAACCACAAGCGTCATTGACTTGAACTTTTTACAGCGTATTGAGAATATCAATTTTCATAATTCTTTCAGTCTTTTACCGTGAAGGCAGATAATTGACACTTTGCATTCATTTATCTATATCTATCAAACCATTTCGTTGCAGTATGCAAGCAGCATTATTCTCGTGTAATGGTATATCAGTAAAGTTAACTAAATAGAGATAAATAGCAAACTAGGTTAGGTGGAAAACCTAGCCTGTTTAAGGGTTTCTTAGCAACAAATGAAACAATGTCATCACATTAATGAAGCGTTTTATTGAAATATTCAAACTTTTATAAGCGATATGTATTCCTTTGTTGACAAAGTACATTCAAGGCTTTTCACAAACACACACTCGAATCCGACGCGGCATTTCCCGCCAAAAAAAAACGCAGCGTAGGCATGGCAACGGGAATTCTGGCGCCAAATTTTTATTTTTAAAATTTATAAATTCCATGACGTCACGAAAGCGCGCGCCGAAAAAATCGCGAATCGAAATCCGCGTACACAAAAAAAACAACAAATGAAATCCGTAATGGAACTAGCACATGAGAAACAATAATGTCAAATTTGGAAGGTCGGCTAGGTCTCCCTGACAACGGGCCGACTTCGCCAACAATCCCTCTATTGACTCGACGACGGATAAACAAAATGAGCAGAGGGATAAATTTACGCTAAGAATAGCTTAAGCTAAGGTTTTTACATCCTAAAAGGCGAACATTTATCTTCCACGTATGTACAGGTAGGTTTCTGCAACCATGGCAACCCGGAAGAAGGGAAGAAATTTGAATTTCCTCCCTCCTCCGTAAGATTTACAACGATTCGTTTGGGCAGAACGGACAATTCCGCCTTTTTAATCGACGGAATAGACTTTTAAACGCCTTTAAACCTAAGAAACACATCGTCTTTGACACTTTCCCACGCGGACACACATTTGCCACGTGGTATTACGCGCAGCGGCCATGTTTGTTTACATCTAAAACATTCCAAAGTTTTTCTTTGTTCGGTTCCTTCTTTGCAGCTCGTTCAAGGGACGCCGAAATGGAAATTTGAGGTCATTGAATCCTTAATTCCACTGTTTAGGTCATTTTGCGTAAGAAAATCGGGCGAATTCCATTGTTTTTTGTGATTTTTCAACTCTTTTACGCTTACGTAGAAGGTGATCGTGTGGATAGAAGCTCACGGACCCTTAGTCTTCACTTTAAAGCCTTTGTTAACACAATGTTCCCCATGAAGAATAGATATTTATCCAGTTTTACGCGTGGGAGACCCATTTCATATGCTTCTTCGCCTCTAAAGCTTTCGACTTTCCCGTTTTCACCCCCTGCCATACATCCAGAGAAGACCAGCAATGGAGGATGTCGATGTTGGAACAATTAGCTTCACTTTAAACCAACATTTTCGGCACTTTTTCCTGTGAAACGTGAATGAAATACGGTTTCTCACATCGTTCACCACTCGAACTAAGTTTACACCCGAAAGTGTGTTCGGATTACCAGTTTCATGGTCACTTTAGCACGTCTAGAAGGGGCCAAAATATGGGGAAGGAATGTTCAAGATGGCACCACTTGTCCATCCACATTGAAAGCGAACCAACACTCGGTCATTCCTCCGAATGCGCATGGCGGCCATGTTTCTTTGGGCACATTGAGCACTTCCATCTAATGGTTACCTTGTAACTTCCACACGCGGTGAAACTTTAAAAATTTCTGATTAGAAACTGTATTCCCCATCGTAAACAGTTCTTGCTGCATTTTCCTCATGGAAAACGGCTTGAATTAGCGTGTTTACTGGATGCGCCTGGCGGCCATCTTGATTTATATGGAAAACTACCTTATATCCAACTTTTCGTCACCGTAGCAAGTCCAGGGGTGGCTTAAAAGTGGAGAACGACATCTCACAAACATTCTCGTCCATAGGAAACAGTTCTTCCACTATTTTTCCTCATAGCAACGATGCAGTTAATTTTCTCATGCGATGCGCTCCGTGGCCATGTTGTTTAGATTCAAAAATCGCCCGACATCAAGGTTCTCAGCACTGTAACGGGTGCAGAGTCGGCAAATAAGGGTTAGAAAACAGCTCAGACACATTCGTCTGTGTTGAAAACAGTCGATCCACCATTTCCCCACACGAAAAACGACTCCCTCGAACTTTCGCCCGGTGCGCCCGGCAGCCATATTGGATTGCACCGAAAATTGAAGAACACGAAGCTTTTTGAGGCCAAAACAAGTCCAGAGGTGGCCAAGAAGGGTAAACAACGACTGGTTATCCTCATTTTCATTTAAAACAGTTCGCACGGTAATTTTCCCTCAATAAACAGACTTATTTGGGGTTTTTCGTGCGTTGCGCACTGCGCCATGTTGGTTTTGATGGAAAACTGACCCGATATCCAGCTTTTAATCACTGTAACAAGTCCGGAGGAGGCCGAAAACAGAGAATGACCGCCCGAAAAGATTCCTCTCCATCTGAAGTAGTCCATGGAACGTATTTCCCCATTTAAAAACCATTTCCTTCGTTTTTTCGTGGGTTGCGCTCGTCGGCCATCTTGTCTCAGCTCTGCATGTAGCAGTACGAGGGACTGTTCCCTCCGAGCCGCACTCAGTCCCTCTGCAGGTGGTGGAAGGCGTTGTTGCCAGACGTGTCCTCCCCGCCGCTCTCTGAGCAAGAGTCCCCGCTGCCCTTTCCGCCCAACTTGGCAACCCTGTGCTGTTGCTGTTGTCCCATGTTGTTGTTGTGCTGGTTGTCGTCCACCTCCTCCCCCTCCTCCATCTCGCCAACGCCCTCTCCCTACAAAATTGAGAATTAGAAAAACAGTTGACGAACGATTTCTTTTTGTGCGCATTTCTATGATTTTATTCGAATAAATGGAAAATTGATTAATTATTGACTATAAAAGGCATTTATTATTGATTTATTAGTTTCAATTACTGTTTTTTTTATTTTTTAACTATTCGTTTACATATTTTATTTATTTATTTCGATATTCCTTATGTATTTACATATTTATTTTTCCACTAAAGTGTAATTTGTTTATATTTATTTAAGTATTTATTTAAAATCGTATATTCACTACCCATGTATTTTTTAATTTATTTATTTACTCATTTGTTCATATTTTTCACTTAATAAAGAACAATTTATTCAAATATTCAATTTTTTATGATTAATTTAAGTAATGTTTCATCCCCTAATTTAAAGATTCGTTCATATATTCATAAAGTAACTCATTTTTAGTGTTACAACAATTTAATATAGTTTAAGTATATATTAACATTCGTCAATTTTGTTTCATACTTATATTTTTTATGTGTTTTTAATTATTCAATTATAATTTTTTCCTTAATTATTATTCCTATTCATATATAAACACCTCTCTTTCCCTGGCTGTCAAAACACGCATTATAAATTTCCATTTTTTTGTGATTGTAACAAATTGAGTCTTGGCGAAATGTTTTGCGTGATTGACCATGAAACACATGCTTATAAAATTACTTTAGAGAACCTACTGTTGAAGTGTTAATTGTGTCCCTCTGGACTTGTGAATTTATTGCTAGCTTAGTACACAACTTACATGAATTATTCTCACGCCAAAATAAGCATAATCTTTTTTTCTCTAAGTGAAATATTTTGCTCCACTGCGGATTGAACGCTAAATTCACCACGAGAACAAATATAAACCGAGGTACCCAAAAAAAACGACACTTTACCCGAGTTTGGGCATTTTCGCGATTCGTAAAAGTCAATTGCGAGGAAATGGCACATCTTAAGACAGTGGAATTCCATCCAGAGTTGCATCTTGGAGTTGTGATGAGTATTTTTTAAATTTCCGAGCATCTACTGCAGTTTTGTTTACCGGCATCAAAGTTTGAAATCGATCTCGTCTTAGGATCTTTCGTCAGATGAAAGAAATCAATTCTAATTAATGTTACCACTTCATTGGATATGCGGTAACTATGAAAGTAAAGTATATCACTAAGAAAGCTGTATAAAATGAGTATAGTAGATACATTGTGATAAAACATGTTATATATGACGTATTCATACTGTAACACCTTCATCTTGGATAACATGCAGACAATTGTTAAACATATTTATAAACAATACAAGAAATCATTGTGTTCGTTTTTTTGAGAATCTTTAATGATCCGAAGATCGGCAATAGTCTTACCTCTTCGTCGTCGTCGCCCCCCTCCCCCCCCGCGGCGTGCGTCTTCACGTGCTTGGCCAAATGGTCGGATCGCATGAACCGCTTGTTGCACACGGGACACGCGAACCTAAGGAGGAGCAGTCACACTTTTTCTCAATTCACACGAATACGTATCTGCATACATTAGGTCACTATATTCACGTGGTCAACCTCATATACATACACTACAAGATATCATTACCATAAGTAAATGAAGGTTTTAGTAGTATCTTATACGGAATTAATTAGGTCCAATTATTGTGAAATTTGATCCAATTATTGTGAAATTTGATCCAATTATTGTTAAATTTGATCCAATTATTGTGAAATTTGATCCAATAAATTTTGAATTTCATCCAATATAAGTTGAATCCCACCCAATACGGGTTGAATTTGATACAGTTAGGGTTGAATTTTTTAATTTAATGGTTGAATTTGACGTGGTCAACCTCATATTATATTAATACAGGCACTACAAGATAGCATTTCTATAAGTAAATGAAGGTCATATTAGGATCTTATACGGAATGAATTTGATCCAATTATTGTTGAATTTGAGCCAATTATTGTTAAATTTGATCCAATTATTGTTAAATTTGATCCAATTATTGTTAAATTTGATCTAATTACTGTTAAACTTGATCCAATTATTGTTAAACTTGATCCAATTATTGTGAAATTTGATCCAATTATTGTGGAATTTGATCTAATTATTGTTGACTTTGATCCAATAAATTTTGAATTTCATCCAATATAAGTTGAATCCCACCCAATAAGGGTTGAATTTGATACAATAAGGGTTGAATTTTATAATTTAATGGTTGAATTTTATAATTTAATGGTTGAATTTGATCCAATCACTGTAAAATTTGATCCGGTATAGGTTGTAATTAATCCAATAAATTTTTGATTTCATCCAATAAAACATGAATCCCACCCAATACGGGTTGAATTTGATCCAACTAGGATTGAATTTTATCCTTCTAATGGTTGAATTTGATCCAATTACTGTAAAATTTGGTCCAATATAAGTTGTATTTGATCCAATAAATTTTAAATTTCATCCAATATATGTTGAATCCCACCCAATACGGGTGGAATTTGATGCAATTAGGATTGAATTTGATCCAATAATGGTTGAATTTTATCCTTTAATGGTTTAATTTCATCCTATTATTGTTCAATTTGATCCAGTATAGGATATATTTGATCCAATAAAAGTTTAATCCCACCCAGTACGGGTCGAATTTGATCCAATGAGGATTGAATTTGAGCCAATAGGGGTTGAATATTATTCAATAATATTTGAATTTGATCTAATTATGGTTAAATTTGATCAAATAAGGATTCAATTTGATTCCATAAAGGCTGAATTTGATTAATTAAGGATTGAATTTCATCCTATCAATGTTGACTTTGATCCAATACGGGTTGTATTTTATCCAATAAAGCTTGAATTTGCTCCAATAAAGGATGTTTAAGTTCCAATAAAGGTTAAATTTGCTCCAATAAGGATTGAATCTGACAAAATTACATAAAATAATCTTAGATCAGGATAGTTATGGTCAAATACGATTGCTTGTTATTACTAATAAATATTAGTTTATTAGTGATGTTTTAGATACACGCTGATGTATTTCGATTACTCAATAAATACTGCAATGATCAGTTAAGCGAGCAAGTTAATTAAAGGACTTTGGTTTGGAAGTTAATTATAATTAAGTATACTAATTAAAAAAATTGGACCAAAATAAAACAACTTGATTAAAATAAAAGTGTTTAAATTAGTTAATTCGTACGACAATAATTACTTAGTTAAGTTTGAATGTCAATTACGATTAAAAATAATAAGAATAAATTTTGGACTAAGATATATCAATGCTAAATGCAAAATGAACGTGCATAAAAATCAAATATATACACACACACATAGTATACGAATTGGATGTATGGCTTTTAGTTATGGTTTGCGTTGTTTCATACTGACCTCTTTTCCCCAGTGTGCGTCCTCAGATGCCTCTGGAGCTCGTCCGACCGGGTGAACCTCTTGCCGCAGAAGAGCCAGTTGCAGACGAAGGGACGCTCTCCAGTGTGCCATCGGAGGTGAGCCTTCAAGTGGGACGTCTTCCCGTACACCTAATGGTGAGGAAATCATCTATTATATATATATACCTATGGCTGATCATTATGACTACGTTTGCTTTAGAATTTGCCTCGAAAAGGATTAGATTTGCAAATGCATCTACCTGGTTAGTAAAGGGTTTGCGAAAGGTTGAGTTTGGTCAGGTAATGGGATGAATTTGATCCAATTAATCACGTAAAAATAAGAATTTAATGCCCATTTCCGATTATATTTGCTTCTTCTTTGTGACGCCATTCGGGAAAAAAGTTGAGACTCGTTATTGCTTTAGAAAGATCTCTATGGCATCAAACCCAGAACAGCTGGGTGGATGAAATTGCACCAACATCTTAAACATACCATTCTCTATAAGTGTGCAAAGTTTCAGGCTTTTGCTCGTATTACAACGCGGGTAATTGACGAAAGTATGGGACCATGCGCACACACGATTTTCAAAAGTTAACCCTTTTTCTGACAAAGATGTACTCGAACCTAGGACAGCTGGGAAGAAGAAAACTAACCGTTTATCTGAAGCGAGTGCTCTTCTATAAGCATGCAGAGTTTCCAGCATCTACAAATTTAATCAAGGGAGATATTGACGAAAATAAGGGACCAAGCAGACACCAAACTTTCTCAAAAGTTAACCAACGGGGTGCCATTTTGTAAGCATCATGGCATCGAACCCGGAACAGCTGGGTAGATGCAACTGCACACAAATTTGAAGCACATCTTTCTCAGTAATTGCGCAAAGCGTCAACATTCTACAGCCTTTATATCGTGAGTTATTAAGGAAAGTATGTGACCATGCAACCTTATAATAGTACTGACCTTCCCACACCCTGGGATGTGGCACGAGTGAATATTCCTCCTGCGCAGGTGCAGTCCCGCCGGCCCTAGCCTTTCGGCCTCCTGGCAGTTGGGGCAGTCGCACGTGGCCCTCCCGGTGTAGCGCCTCTGCGCCCGGGGCGAACTGTTCACCTGGTTCGAGGTCAGGGTCGGCGCAGCAGAGAGGCTCTGGTTGGAGCCAGGGCCGGTCGTAGGCGTCGGGTTGGAAGGGGGCGGGATGTGGAGGGGGTAGTGGTGTAGGGGGTGGTGAGAGAGGTACTGGGGGGTGGAAGGGGGCAGGGCCGGCGGGGGAGGCGCCAGGGCCGGTGCCTGGGAAGGGTTCTGGTGGATGGTGTTGGTGTTTGTGGTTGAGGAAGGAGACTGGGCTGAAGATGAAGGTGACGACGGATGCAGCATCGCCTTGTAGGTGTCCTGGAAAAGCGGTTGAGAATATCGTTATGACGTAATTATACATTTAGGTTCACGTATACGGGAGGGTGCACCGCGAAAAATGTTTTTCCAAATTCCAAATCGATGAAAAGTTGTCTCGTTGCCAAGGAAACAATAATCCCACAATAACGCCGCAACTTACGAATCCATAAGAGAGAGAGTCTCTTTTTTTTAATTTTAAGTCGATGAAAAGTTGTTTCTATGGTCACGTGTTTACCCAAAAACATTTTGATCGAATTGAGAAATATTTAGGCCTCCCACAAAGGGCCTGAAGTTTGATTTTTCTGACAAAAATGAATATTTTCATTTTTTTTTTAAATTAAGACAATGCAAATTTTTCTTTGTCTTCAAGTACGACAATGTTTAGTTTAGAATGTTCATTAACAGTACATATATCTTCTATTATATATAGATGCTTCTCCGGATTCATTCATGTATATATATAGATAGAGAGGATACTAATTCACAGGCTAAACCACAAGCGTCATTGACTTGAAATTTTTACGACGTATTGGCCATAACGTGTAACCGCCAGAAAAATTGCGATTTTGAATCTCAGTGTCATGGGTTCGATTCCAGAGGGCTCCAAAGACCCGATTTTTCCCCTTTAAACGCGTTGCGTTGATTTTCGGTAATTAAAAAAAAATACTTTCCGCATAGGTAGAGAATCGAAACTCAAGGAGCCTATATGATCTATCGAAATTAATGACTATTTCAGAAACTTTCCTGGGTTCGATGTAGGACGATGCAAATATCTGCCCTTTAAAATACATGGGAGTAGTTATTCATTATTTTTTTGATGCACTTATCGAAATGATAGGAAGTTCTCGCTTATATGGAAGATGTATATTAAGCATAGGTTTTTGATAAAAATGAAGATATGACCATGCTCTTCCTGGGTTCGATGCCAGAGCACATTAACATTTCTCTCATAAGGAATATAAGGGAAAAGTAGGACGTCGTTTGAGGCAGTTGCAGTCAATATTTCTGCTTAAATTTTCACACAAAGTTAGAGACGGTGATTTTCTGTTGTTTTGCATAGTAATTATCATAAGGAAGACCTGGGTTCGATGCCGGACGGTTAAATTGCAGCGAATTTTAAGAATATTTTGAATAATTTTTCTACTTTTGATGACCCTCTCGATATGATGTCGACTTGATATTTGTGCCATTATCATGCTTGCAGAATGCAAGTAACATTTTACTCGTAAACATTCTATTTGTCATTGAACATTTACGCCTCCGAGATTAGCGGTTAAATCATAATTTTTTTGCAAAATTAAATTCTTAATTGTTGACCAATGGAATTTACTTTTGGTCTACTTTTTCATTTAGAAATTTCTTAAAACCACTCAAATAAAAAGAATCCCTAATAATATAATATATTTTTTCTACATTGTAAACTAAACATTGTTGTACTTGAAAACAAAAATTTGCTTTGTATTTACGTTTTAAAGAAAATTGAACTTTAGGCCCGTTGAGGGAGACCTAAATATTTCTCAATTCAATTAAAAACTTTTTTTGGGTAAAAATGTCACCATAGCAACAACTATTTATCGACTTGAAATTTTGAATTTCGAAAAAAAAAGGCTGTCGTGATACATCCTATTGTATATTCGTTGCTATGGAAACAATTATCTCGTTGCCATGGGAAGAATAAACCTCGTTGCTATGGAAACAATTAACTCGTTGCTATGGAAACAATTATCTAGTTGCAACTCCTAAGTCGCGAACCAGAAGCGACGCAGCCCCGAGAGCCTTGAGAGTCCCTCACCTGCAAGATGTGGTGATGGTGCATCGCGTGGTGGTGCGCGTGGTGCAGGTAGTCCGTGGCCGCGTGGTGGTGGTGGTGGTACCCCACAGCCGTGGGCATCTCCGTCAGCCATGAGTTGCCATGGGAATGCACGTCCCACCAGCTGAGTGGTGTCGCCGAAGAAGTGGAAGAAGCCGAAGAGGACGCCGAGATGGAGCCGCAAGACGAGGAAGAGGTGGTGATGGATGTGGCGGCGTTGGAGCCGGACCCTGAGGACATGACGGCACCACCCTCGGCCTTGTGCTGGCCCTGGAAGTGGCCACCAGTCGAGCCGTTTGACACGTTACCGGCGTTGGTGTTGCTGAAGCCCCAGGCGTCGTAGGGGCGGGTGGCGTACACCAGTTGGTGGTGGGTGTCGACCTAGAAGAGGAGATGAAGCTGGTTATAGCAAACATATGAAGGCCGCTTGGTAGTAAAAATAAGACGTAAGCTTAAGTAGAAATAGTAATATATTTATAGACGTAGGAAATCGTTAACATCGTATACGAAATGTATTCATGACCTCTAATCACGTGACGGGTTTCACAGTTTCATCCAATCATTTGAAGGGATTCGAAAGAATTCTTTGAAATTAGCTCAGCGTATTTCAAATGCATCCGATGAGTATGCTCAGTAAGCACCAATGCATTCAAATGCAATGATTTTGCACCCACATGGCGTCGAACTCACGGACATCAGGTTACATTTGTGTAATTATGGGATAACAATATCTCCTCCCCGAAATCTACGGTGATAAATTCATCAAAAAGCTTCCCTCGATGTCTTCTTTAAGAGAGCTCCATCCGATGGATTCTATCACAGCCACTGCTGTCGAATCTGAAACCTCCCAAATCTTGCTGATCTACCATCTCAAGAAATTAATCCTACTTCTTGAGGATCCCAAATCGCACAGCAATACTCGAGTAGAGGTCAGAGAAAAGCACGCCATTCCTTTTGCTTTAGATGAACATCAGAATTCTTCTGGCTAACCTTTGCATCCCATTCGCGTTTCCTATTTCGAATACTTGAAGGAAAAATCACTACTGAACGTGATTCCTACGCATTTATGATGCATCACGAGCTTCAAAGGATATCCTGAAATACTATAAGGTACGCAGGTAGCGTTATTGGACCGCCTGCAAGTCATGGCAACGCACTTCTTTACATTCAGCTCGAGCTGCCAATCACTACAACAACCCGAAATAATATTCAGATCGTTCTGCAAACAACCAGTGTCCTCTTGAGTAATAACTAACTCTGTATACGCAACAGTATCATCAGCGAATAACCTAACCCAACATCATCCACAACATCGTTAATATATATCAGGAACAAAACTGGTCCTAATACACTTCCCTGTGGAGCACCGGATGTGACGCGAACCTCATCAGATACAGTTCCGTCCCACAAACGCTATCCCTACACCAATGCAATGCTGTCACCATAAAAACTACTGGTACACTACTGAACGTGATTCCTACGCATTTATGATGCATCACGAGCTTCAAAGGATATCCTGAAATACTATAAGGTACGCAGGTAGCGTTATTGGACCGCCTGCAAGTCATGGCAACGCACTTCTTTACATTCAGCTCGAGCTGCCAATCACTACACCAACCCTAAATAATATTCAGATCGTTCTGCAAACAAACAGTGTCATCTTCAGTGATAACTAACTCTGTATACACAACAGTATCATCAGCGAGTAACCTAACCCAACATCATCCACACCATCGTTAATATATATCAGGAACAAAATCGGTCCTAGTACACTTCCCTGTGGAGCACCGGATGTGACGCAAACCTCATCAGATACAGTTCCGTCCCACAAACTCTATCCCTACACCAATGCAATGCTGTCACCATAACGACTACTTGTAACCATGGCGAACAAACGCATGGAGACACCAACCTTGAGAAGTGCAGCGGCTGCTGCCGCGGCCGCCGCGGCCTGCGGATCGTGCGGCCCGAAGTAGAGGTCTCCGCCCCCGCCGCCGCTCCCTCCGCCACCGTTCCCCGAGAGCCCCCCAGGGCCCGTGGGGCCCCCGGTTGAGGCCCCGTAGCCCTGGTGGTGCAGGTGGGGCGGCGGAGAATTGCTCTGCTTGTGTATCGCGGTGAGTTGGGAAGGCGGCGTTGCCAGGTTGGGGCTGAGTCCGACGTTGCCGCTCTTCTTCCAAGGGTGGAAGCCGCTGACGGAGGCTGCTTTGCCCACCGCGGCGTCTGCAAGGGGCGGAGGACTCTTGGATGATAGTTTGTTGCACTGGGCAGCCAGCATCGCCAAGGGAGACCCCCTGAGCCCACCGTGGTCCTGAAGAGATTAACAAGATATATTAAGTAATGGTTGAGTTATTGAAATAAAGCTCGTGGTGGTTTTATTTATATCTCGAACAAATCTATTATATATAGACGCTTCTCCGGGTATACCTAGATATATATAGGGGATCAAAATTCTAACCATGTTCCACAAGTGTCACTGACTTGAAATTTTTACGACGTACAGGCCATAACGTTTAACCAGTCGAAAAATGGCGATTTTGAACCTCGGTGTCATGGGTTCGATTCCAGAAGGCCCCAAAGTCCCGATTTTCTCCATAAGGATACATGGTGGGGATTTTCGAAAATTTTTAAATAATACTTCCCGGATAGGTAGAGAATTAAAATTGTAGGAGCTTATAGATATCGTCTAGAACTATCGAAAACATTAATGACTTCTAATGAGGAAGTCCTGGGTTCGATGCTAGGAGGATGCAAAAATCACGTATTTAAAATACATGGGGATAGTTTTTCATTATTTTTTTTGATGCACTTATCGGAATGTAAGGAAGTTCTAGCTCAGCTAGAAGATATATATTAAGAATCTGTTTAAGAAAAAAATTACGTAAGACCATGCTGTTCCTGGGTTCGATGCCAGAGCACATTAAAACTTCTCTTATAAGGTATATAAGGGAAAAGTAGGACGTCGTTTGAGGCAGTTACAGCCAATATTTCTGCCTGAATTTCACACATAGTTAGAGAAAGATGTTAAAGAGAAAATGCTTAGATAACGAAATTGTGCTTATTTTACGTAGAGCTTGCTTGTTTTGTCTGATCGAAGACAATCGAATGAGCACATTGTATGCAATGAGAAGCGCCTGTACAAGAACTTGAGGGAGTTATTAACTCGCAAGATTGTTGGCACAAAAAGTCGTGCCAATTTATTGCATGTAGTGCAAAGGATAATTCCTTCTTAATAAATCTCAGCTTGACCTGCGGTGAGGCGAATTAACTGATTTAGAAAGATAAAGAGTAGCTGGAGGAAATCATTAGCAATGCGTAGAGGTGTTTCTTTTTCGCAATAAGCGATGAAACCTGCAAATAACGCGAATTTTGGCCGATTTAGCAAAATAACGCTTATTTCGACACTTATTATAAGCATTTCTTTGATTTTGGTGATTTTCGCTTCATTTGTAAGTGAAGGAAATGTCATTTCAGTATAATTTAAATAAATGTACAATATATAATTGCATTAATTACGTATTTTTTGTCATATTTTTGATCACTCGTGACATCTTTGCTTGCGTGAATTTGATTTTAGCAATTAATTCACTAAACTTTCTTTCTATTATGGATTATCACAAAATTCCACGAAGAAATATGTTTTGTTTTTCCTAACATTTATCGTTATCAATATGCTTTTAATGAAAATATAATGTTTCCTTGATCTGTAGCTGTGAAAGCATTTTCCTTAGGTGTAAACAGCACAATTATGAATAAATTCAATTTAATATTTCGTATAATTTACAGTTAATAATATTTTCACTGCTTTTAATGTTTATGCTGAAGTGTGCCTAACATTATTCCTTTGCTTAAATGAGACTCTGTGAAAATTAGTAATACTAAATATAGGAAACAGAATAAAAACACCACAATTTGGTTTTAAAATCAACAAACTTCAGAAAAAATTAAAAGCATTTTCAAGCACCTCTAGCTATGCGAAATATTGTAAATAAAACTTTTTTTACCACTTGTGTCTTTGTGGTTAGAAACCTTACTTTTGTGTCCCAATCGATGTTAGCCCTTCTGTAATATAGTCTAGATGGTCTGTGAGGTATGCAGACGATATTGTGTGCGATTCCGTAAAGGGCTTGCAAACACTAGCAAGTGCTCTTAACGATGAAGGAATTAGGGATGAAAATATACGTACGTAAAACTAAAGTAATTCAATAAGGGAAAGAGAAAGCTAAGTAGAAATAGTATTGTAGAAGGAAAAGAAAGCCAGACAAAAGCTCTGGAAAATGTACGCCTCAATATCTCATGTATTCATTTCCTTACACGAATTATATTAATTTAGTATGCATAGTGTTGGATCGTCAGTCAAACCTTCCTTTATCCTTAAAAAATTCCACCGATTTAAACCAAATTTGGCTTACTTAGCCTTCGTATAATGCAAAATGAGGCCGCGAATACTTCATTCTATTAATATAGCCGGGTTAGACTCCAGAACGATAGGAGAGGGTTCCATAAGAAATGCACGTTAAGTTCGTTTTAATGCATCGCAGCCTTTTCTTCTTTCGTGAATTTGAATCGGAAATAATGGTCGTACGAAGTCGAAACGATTACCAGAAGAAAGTAAATTTAATGTAGATTCATACTAATGTCGTTTTATATATCTAAAGATTCTAAATTAGGAGAAAAAAAGGCAATTTAGACGAAGATTTCGTAAAATTTGCTCGTATTAAACAAAAAGTCCTCTTGGCGACCAAGGCGATTGTTGCATCCGGGCTCATTTGTTGTCTATGTAAGAATACGCGAGGAATTTAAGCCCAGATACAATTATTGTTTTTTAAATACAATCTATTTATATAAAATCGAAATTCTGATGGGGTGTTTGACTTAGATTGGAGGCAACACCGTTCGTCCGATTTGCTACATACTTTATATACGTGTCCTCTGCGACCTGGAAGGAATCGCTGTCGCCTCTTTGTTCCACAATTTCACGGGGTTCGAACCCAGGTCGCTCAGATAGTTTTCCATGAAGAACACACGTAAAACCCATTTTCATCGCATGCAGGGTTTATTTCTTTCGCGAAATTAAATTAGAAGGAATAGTCGCATTTTAACGAGACAAACACTAAAAGAAAGAAAATCGAATGGAGTATCTTATTACATTCGTGGAATCTTACTTTCGATTCGAATTTTCGAGAATATCGGTGAAATATACGAAAATTTAGTGAAAATTCGAGGTTGTAAACAACTCATCCCCCTGACGACCGATCCCATTGTTGAATCCGATGTGTTATCCCGTAAAAATACTCGAGGACTTTAGAAGCTGATGATTTAAGAGGACGATATATTACATGGATAACGAGAAATTCTTTGTAAGAAGGTAACCAGCAATTGCAGGTACGTAATGACAGTCAGGATGGGTAGACTACCACTGATGAGGGAAGTCATAGATGTCTCCTCTGTATGTATACTAAAATTTTACGTATTCAAACTGTTCGTGTCAGAAAAATCCAAATTTATTTTCAAATGCACCTTCATGTGCCTATCGAATCAAATAAGGAATTGTGTTTCCTCTGAACCCTTTCGTTCCTTCCAGGCCAAGAGTAATTTCGTATTTGAAACAAGCTCGAATCGCCTCCATTACAACCGTCGCATAACGCGATAACAACTCCTCTTGGCGATAAAAGGGAAAAACTCGTATAAATGGTAATTCTGAAAAGTCGATTGGACGCTTCGAAATGACTGTTTGCCTTTCGAATGTTTAATCTCCTATTGGACTGCTCTTTTACGCGGAACTGCATGGGGAAGGGAAGGTGTTGTCCATTGCGACAGTATCGTCATGGTGACAATGCAGTAACTGTATTACTATGAGTGTGGATGAGTACAGTACACCTTCAATAATGACCATGGTAACCATGACTATTTTTTTTTAATCCAACATAATTCGCAGTTTTTGAATGCGAATAGTTGTAAAAGATAACAAAAATATTATTAAAAATGCACAAAATATCATACGTACAAAATTTCAGCCTGCGTATGTTTGTGGCCGCAAAACTCGAAAAATACTCGTTCCATGGACTTCAAATTTTAACGCAACGTTGCATTCAAATACGAGAGTGTTTCTAACGTAAAAAATGTCGTCATTTCGTCCTCGGTTCGATCCCAGACGAGTCAAAGCATTTCCATAAGAAATACACGTAGAGTCCATTTTTGCAGCTGCAGGCATCGCTTCTTTTGCAAAATTAAATTAGAAAGAATGGTCGCACGACGTTGAAACAAGCACCAAAAGAAAGGAAAATGAATGAAGAATCTTAATTTGGTCGTGGATTATTGTTTTCGAATTGAATTATCGAGATTTTACGCGAAATACGCGAGATATTTGTGAAATTTTGAGGGTGTAAACAACCGGTCCCCCTGACGACAAATGCCATTGTTGAATCCTGCATTTAGGCCAATTTAGAGTTAAGAGGAAGAGAGACGCTGTTGATTCCGTTCACATTGACGTGCATAATCAATCGTTGGAAGCGATTTAAATTATCTTTTTTTAGAAACACGAAATGTGAGTTAATTTGATACCGAATGTTGTATTAATTTGTTTTATTTATGATTTAATAAGCGATTTGAATAACCTAAACCACAGCGAAGCGTGGTCGGGTTAAGTTAGTAATAGATAAAGCATTCTGCCACTCGGGATGCAGTCAGAGGCTGATCTGGAGGTTGCAAATACAGTCCATGGTAGACGGATCATAATTGTGGCATACAATGCTCAAACTGTGCGAAACACAATAAACATTAATGAAATAGACCATCCAATCAACAAATAAGATGCTATGCTACAAGGTACAATAATTAAACAATCCATTGCTTTCAGTAAAATAATTGTTAATCAAAACGTAGAATGTTTAGTTATAAATAGCTTTATAAGCAACAATATACATTCTCATACACATCACAGCGACATAACGTAAAAATTCATTATTCCAATAAGTTAAAACTCGTTTTACTTTAACCAACTCTTTTATTACTTTCTCCCTATAGTATAGAGAAAGTATTGTATTCGCAAAAAAATTCGACCTCCAGATTTCGACGGAAATAGATGTTTTGGGACCCATAGAGCATGTTTTAGCTATTTTCCCGATGTCTGTGTGTCTGTGGTTAAAAAGTTTGTGGGCGCTCTATCTTAAAAAGTAATTATTCGATCATTTTCAAAATTATATTTAGTATATTCCTAACAATGCCAAGAGTTGATTAGTCTTTGGTGAATATCGCTTAACCGGAAGTTGCGGTTTATCCGGAACAAACTTTTGTTTCTTAAATATCTCTGTAAGAAGGCAATATAGGTATATACATTTACACACAAAAAATGTAGATAATGTTTTTTACTATAACTTTTGTATGAAATATTTTTTCGTAACACTGATTGTTTAGGAGTTATTCTTCAATAATTGTTAACCGGAAGTTGTTGTTAATCCAGAAATGGAAGTTTTTCATACATATCTCCGTCAAAATGCATTTTAGGTATATACATTTACATACAAAAGTTATAGATAATGTATTTTACTACATCTTTTGTATGAAACATTTTCCTGTAACACTCATTGTTTTGGAGTTATTTATATATTACCGGCATAGGCTTATGTTTTCAATAAATATGGAGAAAGTCATGTGTTGGCCACATGGGAATTTTTTTTTAAATTAGACAAGTTATTGATGCCTTTTAATTGCATTGGTAATTTATTTAAGGAAATGGCACAACTTTTCCGCTAAACATTTATCGTTAAAATGGGAATTTCGCGAGATTTTTGAACTTTGAAATAGGATTCGGCAACTTTTCGCATCGATTACTCTGAAAATCCATCTCCTTATCACGCATTTAGACCTCCTTTGTCAATAACCGTTTGCTAGACTAAATTAAATTCGTACCGGATACCAAAAAAAAAATTAAAAAATCCGGTTAGTTGGATTCCTGAATTTCTTTGTAAAAAAGTGGTGTACAATTTATATTACATCCATTTTGCAAATTCATTTGAGTAATTCCTGGAGATATGCCCCCCCCCTAAGGAAAAGACATTCAGTTATAACAAGAAGGTGAAACTGCGTGATAAATTATAACATTTATTTGTTATTAACATGATGTAAACAAATTATGCTACTATATTATAATTTATCGTAAACAGGAAAACCCCAATTACATGCGATGTAATATACAATATAAATAAAACATACATAAAAATATATACATCACAAGAAATTTAAAATAAATTTAAAAAAAGCTCGACTTCCGGTTAACCGATTTACTCAAAAAGCTAACCAAATCTAACGGTACTAATCAAAATACTATTTATGAAATTTGGTGTTGATACGACTAATAGTTTTTATGTTAGAGCGCCCACAAACTACTTAATCAGCTACTTCCGGTTTATCGGTATTTCACGAATAACTCCCAAACAATCAGTGATACAAAACCATGTTTAATACAAAAGTTATAGTAAATCACATTATCTAAAACTTTTATGAATAATAGTATATACCTAAATATCATATTCATAGAGATATTTCTCAAAAACGGAAATTGGCTTCGAGGAATAAAGCTCAACTTCCGGTTGACCGATTTACTCCAAAAACTAATCAACTCTTACAGCACACACGACAGTACTATATACGAAGTTTGGTAGTGATACGACGTATTTTCACTTATCAAACTGCACTTTCTCATAGCATTTGAGTGGGGTAATTCCAGGAGAGATGCCCCTCCAAAATGACTTCATAACAATGACTTCAGCGATGAAAAGAATGTGAAACTGCGTTATATAATAGAGAATTTATCGGTTATCAACAGGATATAAACAAATTTCGCTTAAAAACATTTTCACCTGAAATATTAAACTTTTTCTACACTCCTGCATTTGGCCATATCTCCCGAGTGTCCGGGTGAGACCCTTTGTGGGAGAGATGCCCCATATTATACCCTATCTTATATATACAGGGCGGAAAACACAATGTCTACTGGGAAGGATGCTATAAAACTGCGTAAAAATAATTAATCGCCGTGAAACTGTTTGAAGATAGACGGGTGCCTTCCAACTGCACACCGTCAGCAGAGCAATCTTGTGGTTTTCCTTAAAAATACCGCGACTGGGGCGTCTCTACCTTATCCCAAAGTTACGTTTCAACTAGCTTTTACTAAATTTGTTAATATATTTACGTTTATACCCTGCAATCCGCCAGTGGTGCGTGGCAGGGGGTGTAAAACGCCAACATCTAACCTGGAGAGGTATTAGCTTCTCTAATACTTCGCGGGAACCAAATGTTACTATCTGTCCTGGCAACTACTATCTGTCCTGGCAACTACTACCCTGCATCTCTCTTTCGTTTTCCTCCGAAGATCGCGAAAGTTTACACCTGGGATAACAATATCTCCTCCCCGAAGTAGTGGTAAATTTATCAAAAAGCTTCCCTCGACGTCTTCTTAAGAGAGTTCCATCCGAGGGATTCTATCACAGCCACTGCCGTCGAATCTGAAACCTCCCTTGACTAGCTGCTCCACCATCTCGAGATTGTGTAGCATTCAATTCCCCTTTGAGATGAACATTTTCGCAAATTAATTTGCACTACTTAAAGATGACCAACAGAATTGAAACTTTGCATAGCTAAAGGTACGCTATTGAACTATACGAATGTATTTTTGGTTTTGCTCTGGAAGTCATAAATTACATTCCAGAGGCTATTTTAACACAGGACATTTTCCCCATCAAAAATACACGGCCATTACTTTCGACAATTAATTTTAACTATTTAGTGATACTTAACAATTTTGAAACTTCGCATAGATAAAGGTATAATATTAGTCTATTTTTATATTATTTGTGTTTTACTCTAAGGGACATGTGTTCGATGCCAAGAGCTTTTAGAGAAAATTGAAACTTTGTATAGTAAAAGGAAAAAGACCAAACTTTTTTAGGACGTTTTATTTTAACTCTAAAGGTAGTGAATAATAGTTAAATATACAAAATCTAAACTTGGAATAGTGGTTCAATATTGAGCTGTACGAATATATATTTTTTGTTTTGCTCTATTTATCATGGGACCAGTGGCTAGCAAACATACGGCGGATTCTACAAAGGTATTTCACGGTTAGTTAATACTCGAGTTTCGTTGATTAAACTAATTTAAAAATTTATCCTTCAACCTTTTTTATTTTTGCATCAGTCAATCTGCGCACACAGTAAATGAAAGTACATTTCAATTTCGAACATCATTTTTTGAGTTTTATTAATTATTGCTATTATTATTATTTATTATTATCATTATCATTGATATTATAAATCAGTACTGCCGATAAATCTGAAATTAATTCTCCAATTATTGCAAAAATTCGCGAATAGAAATGTCGCATCTGTATATATCAGTCTGCAGTTCTTTTTTTAAACGAATACTTTGTAAGTGATCAATCTCTTATTGGATTTTTTCTCTCTGCGGAACTGAATGAAGAAGGGAAGGTATTGTCCATAGCGACGGTATCACTATGGTAACTAAAGAGTAGTTGCACCATCAATATTAGTAACCGCAACACCATAGTAACTATGAACAATGTAGTAATCAATTAGCTAGCAATATCTAAAAGAGTTCGTAAACTTGAACCTCCAAAGTTCGTATTTATAAGTTTAATTTCCGTATGATCTTGCTTGTGGACGCTTGCCGGTTCATCCAGAGTGCCGGTTTATTAAATATCGTAACTCATTTATCCTGAATAACTTCTCGAGAATGCTAATTAGGGAATTGCTTGGAAAAGTTGGAGTTAAACAAATTCCGTACGATTTTTCTGCTGAGAATGTTTCGCTTAAACGTATATTTTGCGAGATCATTGCAATTAACTTAGAATGTTTTTTTTACAACTTTTCGCAAGAATACCAGTTTATTAGTATATTGTATAATGATCACCGTTGTGTGTATATTTATGTATCCGATGTCAGCATCTCCCGTAAGAAATAAAAGGGAGGAATATTCGAATTTCATGGACGCACAGTGGGCTAGAATCGAAAAAAGCCTAAAAAAAGTGCTCTTTTTGAGTGCGGACTTTAAAACTTCGCATGGCCATTCATTAGTAAATTCTGCATTCAACTGTTAAATCATTTGCGTTGGTTCCCTCGCATAACAATTCTACAGGGGGTCAAAGTTGACCAAATTTCACGAAAAATGCCGGTCTTCGATTTTTCGCAAACTTCTTCAACTTCAAGCCAATTCTGAACCAAAATGAGCCAATTCATCGGGTAAAGAACGGTGCAGTATTATAAACCTAATCTTTATGCTTCATAATACTGGGTTTGAATGATCACAGTTGAATATTTGCATTATTTATACAGCAAAATGGCGAACACTTAATTTAACGGCAAATGTTCACCTAAAGTGAGGAAAGTAATAGTGAATAAGCGAGATGCACGCGGAGTTATCTACATCAAAATGTTCTTTGAAGCTTTCTGAAGAAGAATCTGAAATAAAATCCTGCAATTATTTGCGACGCCGATAAATAAAGCGACTTTTCGATGGCGGTGCAAGAGCTATGTCCGGAGCGCCACTTCCTGAGACGACCTCGGTTTTGAGAGGACATGCGGATAAAAACGCAACTGAATGGTTGTGTTTCGGAAATATTAAGCTGAAGAAAAGTTATATTTTATGTTAAGATGAATAAATAGTAAGACTTTTAAGATTTTCTCATTTAATCCTTAAAGAAAAAGTGAATAAGTGAATAGTAAGTCACCGCTTTCCCTCAAATTTGTTGATAGAGCCACAATTTCTTAAATTTAAAATTTTTAACAGTAAATCCTTAAAGTTACAGAGGGTCTTCTCCTCTTTCGACCTTCAATTTGTAGATGAGTAGGCTCACTCCTATTGTCGTCCGCACGACCCTCTCGCGCGCCGGAGTGTGCCCTAAAACCAAACTTTCGAAGGGGCTTCCGTTTATGATCCCCAGCTGCGTATGTTTTGCAGAAAACGGTACTCATATTGTCGTACCATTTCCGCCAGTTTCAGCTCGAAATATTCTCTCAGAGTCAGTTATTTTTTGGCTGTGCCGAAGTGAAGTTATGTTCTGACGATGTTTCTGCAGATCATCCATGTCTCCTGCAGAGCTCTCTCGTTGCGGTGTGGAATATATTTTCGGTGAGTCTCTTTTAATTTTATACTTAATATTTCCTTTCTTTTCACGTAAATTAATAATTCAGTAGCAACACATAGTTTCCTTATTCGTGTCGCTAAATCTAGTCATCGTTTTCACACTTTCTACTGCTATTTTTTTTAAATGTGTTACCGAAGAAGGTATTTAAGGAATCTATGTTCAGGAAATTGCTATTTGATCCATCTTCAAAATCTATTGCTTCCTTTCTTCGAAAGAGTTGCAAAGCGATGCCAATCAGAAATACGTTTTATAGTTTGGATAATCAAACACATTAATACATCACCGATTTGAGTAATCAAGTTGAATATTTGAGTATTTGGGAATGCTTAGTTACTTCCAACAATGGTCCCTAATTTGTTATACTCGCGAGGGATATTGTTGTCGACTTCGCCTAGTAACGAGGGGGAATTGGCATTGTTTCTTACCGCCATTAGAGTTCCTAATTAATGCCAATTAGAAAAACATTTTCTCATTTGGATAATTGAACACATTAATAAATCACCGATTTGAGTTACAATTGAGGTGTTGACTCGTATGTCAAAAATAAGAATCTTCGACTTGTTTCGAATGCAATTTTAAGTATGTTATAAAATTCACAGAATCGGGCGAGATCCCTCGATCTTTGCAGAAAACTTGGTGATATTCAACTTCCGCCGAACGCTAAATTAGTTTCGTTTGATGCGTCAAACCTATTCGCGAATGTACCCGCGAAAGAAACTTTAAACATTTCGGACAATTTATTAAACAGGACTTGATCCCCTACTAAAAAGTGACATTTCTTACAAAATTGTGTACTGACCAGAATTATTTCTTGTTTAACGGTGAATTTTACCAACAAGACGAAGGTCTTTTTATGGCTTCTCCACTCTCACTTATTTTAGCGGATATTTTTATAAATCACATTGAATGTAAATTATTTGGTTCTTCCTCTGGCATATTCTCAAATTTGTAAAACGTTGGGGTAAATTTCTAGAAGAGGTCTGTTTGGGAGAAATTCTATATCTCCCTTCATATTGAAGATAGAAGTATGATTCTTACTCCATTTTATAGAAGAAGGATTGCGGCTAATATATATGATGAGAAGTCACTCCTAAGTACTGTCATTTCAGGGGAATTTCTAGAAATTTACCAAAGTTGGTATGGATATGAGGAAGACATTTTGTGTATCTGGTGTGGAACTGTTCGACAACTTGACCGATTTTTATCTCTCATTAATTCCCTCAATCAATCCAATAAAAAATTAATTGGAAAAAAACCATACTATAAACTTTCTGGATCTTATCATCTCTATCCAAAATCAGAAGTTAGATTTCTCTATCTTTCGCAAACCTTCCTACACAGACCACGTCATCCCGTTCAATGCAAATCACAGAAATTATCCTCGTTTCATTCCCTCATCAATTGTTCAGTCACCATCCCACTTTCTAAAGAAAATTTCAACAAGTAGCTACAAACAATTAAATTGATCGCCCCTAACAACGGTATTCTCTCATTGACAAACTTTTGACCCGTAAACATAGAAGTCTAGCCATTTATAAAATATTTAATGCTCCCAACGGCGATGGTGATTCCCCCAAATGGTGTAAAATAACTTTCATCAATAATATTTCCCAAAGCATTGCCAATCGTTTCCCCAAAAACACTATCAGACCTTCTTTTAAATCCTCCATGAATTTGGGAAGAATATTTTGCAATGCTAAAGACATTCACGACCGTCATTCACAAGCTGGGGTCTACAGACTTAAGTGCCAGGGGTGGTGGGTGGTCTTTCTCCATCAGAACAAAAGAGCATCAAAGTTCCTTTGCTAGTAATTTAAAGAAGTCCCAAACATCTCCTAGAATCCAACCGTGCTGCCGACTTCAATCCCGATATCCTGCACATTTGAAATAAAGGTCATCGTCTAAACTTCTTGGAACAGTTATAAATCCTTTCCCATACAAATTCCCTGGTTTTTCCGTGCCTAATGAGTTCCTTTACCCTTTCCATTCACCGCTGGTCTGTCCTTTTCTTCTCCCCCACTGATAGCGTCCCTTTACCCTTTCTCCCGCGGGCTCCTTTCCGATCCTCCCTTACTTCACCCTCTCCTCCCTTTTTAGTACATATCTTGTTTGAATTGTACAACTTGTCGGTCCTACGTTGAAAATGGTAGTACAAATAAAAAATTTTTGTGGAAAAAGTACCAAATATCTCCTTCATTTTGCAATTTAAGTATGTTGCCGTGGAGATAGATCAATGAAATTTATTCGGTCAATAGTTACTGAATTGGGACAGTTTTTAAGCTAGTCAACTTACACATTTTTGAGTTACTTTTTTTTAAAATTGGCCTCGAAGATTTTCATCAGATTCGTGTGGTCACAGTTTTCAGAAGCAGCTGTGGCGACAATTGTTTCTGCGTTGATTAAAACAACTATTCACTTATTCCAGAGAAAATAAATTAACTCAGCATCTTAATTATTTACGTTGCCATGGGGAAAACTGTCTTGAAAGTCACGGTCTTTTAAAAACGTACGAATAACAAATCGTAACTCTAAAACGGATAAAGAGCGGGCACCCTACAAAGTGAGGTGTCGACTATCACTGCTTCTTGGGACACCCTTTATACTAATGTCAACAACCAGGGCCGGTTTAAGAATGCTGGGGCCCCAGGGCCGATCAATGTGTGGGGCGGTCACAAATTAATAACATTATACAATAAGATTATGTCTTCAATTAATTTTATTTATTTATCATCACAATTTTAACTTAGCCATCTAATACAGCGGAGAAGTCAGTTAGCCAGCATTTCGAATCACTTTTTGTCAACTTAAATCCTTGAAAAATTAAAAAAACCTATTTGTTCGCATTTTTTGTGGGGGCCGCGGCCCCGTCGGCCCTGCCCTTAACCGGCCCTGTCAACAAGAGTTAAAGTTAATTAAATTGTCTACAACTATCATAGACAACATTTCTCACCAAAAGATATATCTCTCGAGATTCTTAAGGAAATACTATCCGAAGTCCTTAACAGTTTTTCGTAATTTCGTTAAAAAATTTAATACTAACTTCGTTGAACGTATCTTAGCGACGACTCCGCTGTCATTAAAGAAGTAGACCCCTTAACAACCTACGGGAAACATCGTTCCTCAATCAATTTTAAAAAGAATCCCAATTCCCATTAAAAAAAACGACTTTTTTCGTGGAAGTGAAGAGGAAATTGACTTTATACGCGGAAGACAAAATGGCGTCGATCCCAACGAGCTTTAATTCGACGTAATGACGCTCAGATGGCGTCCTTACAGCCCAATTTCCTAGTAGCGTAAAAAAAGGCTAATTTTCTCGATTGGAAGGTAATTGCGAGATATATCGAGCGGGGGAGCGATTTCGAGGAAAGATATCTCGAGGTGCAATTATCGAAAGGTCGTAGATAATCGGGGATTTTCTATTACGAGCCGCTTCCTGGTGTATTATAAAAAAAGCCACGGAGACTGAATTTGACGAGAGGTGAAGACTTTTGTTGCGAATATCTCGCGAAATATTCGCGCCAGCGAGAAATGTTTCGTATAAAAGTTGTTGCTTATTAGATAAGCTACAACTTTTGTGTGCGTTTGTATATACCCAAATTACTTATTAACGAGGTTATTCTGGAAAAATTATAGCAGGTATCGGAAACTGCGTCTAAATAAAAGTATTTCTGAGAAAAACTAGCAAAGTATTCGCTCTAGCAATTCGCTTACTTCGCTTAGTTTACGGTTACTTCGCTTAGTTTACGCTTAATTCGCTTAGTTTACGCCTACTTCGCTTAGTTTACGCCTACTTCGCTTAGTTTACGCTTGCTTCGCTTACTTAATGTTAACAGCGCTTAGTCGGCTTAAGTTTGGTTTACTACGCTTAGTTTAGGCTTACTTCACTGACTCTACGCTTACTTCGCTTAGTTTACGCTTACTTTGTTTAGTTTACGCTTACTTCGCTTAGTTCTACGTCTATGTAAGAGCAAGCCGCCTTTCGGGGTGTGGCAGGGGGTGCAGGCACCTTGACTCTATTTTCCCAAACGGTTGCTTTCGCGTATACTTCGCGGAAAAAATGAATTCTTAAAATCGATTCGTTCCAGCATCTATTTCCCTAATCTATCTCGTAGTATCAGAACATATAACAGGGTTATATCTATTAAGAAGGTAATTTCTCTGAACTTATTTAATAAATGTATCCTTTGAATTCTGTTATGATTCCCTGTATCATCTGAGTGACACACTCTGTTTTATCGCAGCAATTCTTTGCCTTTCGTTGTACTTTTTCTAAATCCCGAATACGACATTACACTCAAAAGGTGAGGCCTAACTAACGCTAAGTAACATCGCGAACTTTATCTCCTATTCTCTTAACGAATTTTCTCAAGTGCTCTTCCAAATATGTTATTTCGGAGGTGGGCACTCCATTTTAGATTATTCGTCTACAGTTACTCTAAAATACCGATTCTACTGTCATTAGGTTTACCCCACGGAGGCTGTAATCATTCATTATATATTTTCTTTCGAAGAAGTTAACTACCGAACACTTTTCTACATTTAGCTCTAATTGCCAATCATAATTTCATAATTCTAAGTCGTTCGAAAGGGTTAATCTATCCTCTGAACTAACTATTTCCCTGTAAACGACTGTGTCGTCTGCGAATATCCTAACATTGCTTTCAATGTGGTTGCTGAGGTCGTTGATGTATACCAAATATTACAACGGTCCAATTACTCTGCCATTCGTATGAAAGTTGTTGGTAATTAGACATGAGGAAAAGAACAACATCGATAATATCATAAACATTCACCAAATTCTATCCTCGAGAACATTGCGACAGCAAGAAATGCAAATAAAGTTGAGTATATTTTGCAGACAAAACCCTTTGGCAGGTCATCTTTTGTGAATTGGTTTGAGATGATAATTTAATCAGATATTAGAAGAGTATTAGATTAGAATGGTCGCTTGAAGAGGAGTGAAGCACCAGAAGAAATCGTTCAATTGATTGATTCTTATGTTGGTCATTGAATAACAATTAAAATGGTAACGATGTTCATCAAATCACGAAGATTTTGTTAAAATTTCGAGATAGTGAACAACCCATTGACAATCTAAGGACTTCTTGAGCTCCTGAGTTTATCTATAAGAATAAATCTAGAATGTATGCTCACTTAAAATAAATATTGAAAAAGTGATAATGGAAATTTCAATGAACAAATATATGCTGTGGAGACGCAGACAAACGTAGGAACATTTGAAAAAGCTTTTCTAAACTTTAAGTTTAAGAGCGACCACCTTTTATTAAACTTCTGTAAACATTTCTATGTATCTAAGTCAGGTTTTAAGGAAGATATTCACGAAAAACTACAGAAGACATCACATGTTGCGTGCATGAAATCTTTCTCATAAATATTGGCCATAGAGAAAAATCTTTCGGGCAATACTTGTGGATAATCGACTTGTCTGAAACTTTTTTTGGCATTTGTATATACGCAAGTTACCTTTTTAGGTAGTTATTTCGGGAAACCCATCGGAGACGGCGGCAATGCAGATGCCTCTTTGCGTATAACTCGCGAAGTATTGGTCGCAGAGGGAAATGGTTAAGGATAGTCGAATAATCCAACAATTTCCATGTTTATGGAAAGCATTGATAATTAGCAATTGAATTCATAAAGTCAAATTTACATTATTCGTAAAAATAAATACCTTAATTTCAATTTCCCATGTTTACTCATGGTTTTATTGCCATAAAATCTCGTCTGTTCTTCCAAATACATTTCATATAAGCCTTTCTTTCCCTTATATTCGTACGACAGTTTAACAATCACCTTCGTAGTTAGGGAGTTGTTTACACCCACGAAATCACACGAATATTTCGTCTTTTTCGTCTGAATTCTCTCAATTTCGACTCGAACACGATATTTCACGACCGAAATAAGAATCTTCGTTCAATTTCCTTTCTTTTGGTGCTAATCTCGATTTCGTACGACCATTATTTCTGATTTAATTCCGCAAAAGAAAAAATGTCTGCAATCGATCAAGATGAGATCCACCCACAAACGTGTTTCATAAGATTCACTTCTATCCTAAATGACACGGGTTCGATTCCAGCCGACTCCTAATCTCCCCATAAGAGTTTCGCCACGCATCAGCTGTGTCATTCCCCCATTGATAGGGAGACGTGGGTGACAGCTTCCCTAAGGACCACTTATCTCCTCAGAATCCGACCCCAAGGACCTCGTGGGGTCTCCCGTCACCCCAAAACCCTCGGCGGCATTAAAGGATCAATTTCCGGCCTAGGTTTCGTATATACACAAAGGGCCTAAATGGGCCTTTTAAGAACTGTGGTTTACGGGCCTTAATGACATCATCGGCCCGGGGCAAGGGGGGGCGGAACCTGCCCGGGGCGGACTGGATATAAGTTCCGAAGTGTATGATCTGCGAAAGGGGAGTACGCTAATCTGCTGCTCGTGTCTGTGTTTATAATTCCGGAAACTAAATGAATACTACATGAAGTAGTATTTCCGGATAAACGAATTCCGGAGTTGGATAAACCGGCATCCATAAAAGTCGGTAATTACGAACCGTAACCTGCAATTGAAATGTATAAACTATGCGTCGAAAGCGAGATTTCAACGGAAATACATGATTTGGGGTCCCTAGAACACGTTTTAACCATTTTCGGAATGATGTCTGTGTGTATGTGTGTGTGTGATAGTGGGCGCTCTAACGTGAAAACTATTGGTTGTATCAATACCAAACTTTATATATAGAACTGTGATGGGTGCTGTCAGGGTTGATTAGTTTTTGGAGTAAATCGGTTATCCGGAAGTCGAGCTTTATTGTTCGAAGCCAATTTCCGTTTTTGTAAAATATCTCCATTAATATGATATTTAGGTATATACTATTATTCATAAAAGTTTTAGAAAATGTAATTTACTATAAAATTTGTATTTAACATATTTTTGTATGACTGATTGTTTAGGAGTTATTCGTGAAATACCGATAAACCGGAAGTTGCTGTACTATGCGGGCGCTGTGGGCGAAAGGCCAATTTCATCATTTTTCATCGAACATGTCCCGAAAAACACTATTTATAATTTTTGTGACGTAAAAGATAATAATATATAAATTAATCACTCATCTTCAAAGTTTAGATTGAATATAGAGTTCGAAAATACTGTCGTAGATAAATATTTACATCTTATAAATGGAGAAAGTCATGTGCTGGCCACGTCAGATTTTTTGCTATTATTAAGCCATCCAATTTGTGCACCAACTTAACACTCGTGGTGCTTCAGCGAATATTCTTGTGGAATTTAGGCGATAAACTCGGAGAGGGAATTCAAATCTATGGGCACATCTAAGATAATATTCCCCATCATCTTGTATCCTGCCTGTTTGTCCATACACCACAGCTGTTTCCACTTTATCCCTTCTTCTTTGGTCTCCTCTCCTCATCTTTTATACCTTTTAATCTGCTATATTCTCCTTCCCTCATTCGTCACAACATTAACAACTTTATCATTAACTCTCATAGCTTTTGTTATTCTATAGTGTTTATCCTCATCCCATAGGTACTGTTACCATGGAATATTTCTTATCCATTTAGTTACTAAAGCAATTTCAGTAGGGCTGACAAAGTTTACGTATTTCTGACGATAAGCTAAAGATCGGCAGATGTTGGAATTCCGGTAGGGGGACCCCAGATTGAATCCATGGTACATGGAAGCGAAATGCACCAGACTCTCGCTAATCCGACTATAGCCTTCCTCAGAAGGGTGTCGGATTACTGATTAAAATACCACATAAAGCATAAACAGAAACACATACTTTTAATACATTACGTAGGATATATATACAGGGTGTCCTATTTAAACGTATAAAAATACAAATTGTAATAACTTGAGAAGTGATGGAGACATTAAATAGCGGTTTGCTTCTCCAAGTAACTCGAAATGTTTTCTATGTTTGCTATATGATGGTGTACATTGACAAATGACATAGGAAAAAAATGGTTTAAACACATTAAAACGAAAAAAATTGCCGAATTAAGTTGAAATGGGCTTTATTATCGTCTTTTTCAAACTATAAATTAATAACAATGCAGTAAGAATGATACAATAACGAGACGACAATACTATGGGTTACTATGGAAACAGAATTGCCAATAAACTATAAGATGATAACAATGCAGCGAGAATGATACAACAATAAAACAACAATGACACAATAACGAAACAACAACACTATGGGTTACTATGGAAACGGAATTTCCAACAATCGAAGAACGTGATACTAAAATAATTCCAAGCGAATCTCTAATTAGCGAACCAATCAAGAAGCAAGCGAAATAATCATAAATTCAGTAGCTTCTTAATTTAGTTCGAATACATTTTTTAAAATATGATTGTATTTATGAAGAGCAGGCAATTGTCTTATACAGGGTACCTGGGTTAATATCCTGGGTAATAATACAAAATGCAATAACTCGAGAAGTAATTGAGATATTAATAAGCGGTTTGCTTCTAAATGTAACTCAGAATGTTATTTCCAATGTTCGCTTGATGATGGCGCACCATAATTAATTGTATGGGATTTCTATGAGTTATTAGATCGCTTGATTAGTCCATCGATTAGGAACCCAGACATGACTTTTCCGTGGGTGTTTATCGAGAACCAAGTGCACCAGACACCAGTTGGTGATCCACCGGAACTGCGCCATCGAATTCCTTTTAGTTATTGCAAACGTCACGCCTGCAAAACACTCGGAGAGAAGTTGAATACAGATTTAAGACGTCTTTCTAATGGTGCACACATCGAGGCGTATTAACTGTGTTTAGAAAATATTTTGAGTTACTTCTAAAAACTAACCACCGATAAATATCTCAATTATTTCTCAAGTTAAATATATTTTCGATTTAATAATGTTTGATCGAAATTTTTAAACGATTTTCATGTTTTAATTTGATGACGAATGTCATTGTTATGAATTTAACCTGCATAAAACGATGTGTAATGATTAATGCGCGATAAATATATGTAAAGTATAATATGTTATTAATAAATGCATGTAAAATTTCTATAAAGGGCAGTAATTTAAATTAATGTATTTTACTATAATTATAATGAATTATACATTGCATAATAAGTTCAATAATGACTTCAATTTAATCAGTTTTAACAACATTAATTCATGCTGAATCATTAGTTATTTTGTCGCTAAAATAATAAATACTCTAATTTAATATTCTTCGATTTTGCTTTGTTTATTGAAAGTGATTTATTTTTTAATTTAACGAAAGATATCGATATTTATCATCAATTAAAATAAATATTACATATACGTATCACATTTCGAGAAAACAGCGAATGTCTTCGAAAAATGTAATTCGATAACGAAATATTTCGATCAGACTTCGATTGTTACCGTATCGAGGCAACGCAAGTTCCCGCCCACCTCAATAATTGGCCCAATAAACAAGGGATACAATCGCTTCCAACAATCCCATTGGCCGGCTCGTCGTCAAGGTAACTCAACGTGGGGAACGCCCCCTTCCTCCCCCACCCCCCGCATTTTTTCACCCGTTTCCTCCAAAAGGAAAGCGACCTATCGCCGCGGAACCGAGCGTGGGCGGTGACGTCATCTCGAAAGGGGGCGTGGCTTGATATCTTGGAAACAACACACATTAAATAGACTCCATCTTTAGGTGTCCTCATACGTTTCGAGCTGTAACTCCTAAATTATTTAAGTCATCTTCGCCAGACTTGGAACGTAAAATTTTTATGTTGATACCTACCCAGGTAATTAATTTGACTCATGCCGGTTTAACCGTAGTTCCGGTTTATACTAGGCACAAATTCGTTTCTACGGCATAACTTCCGTAAAACACAATTTAAGTATATGCAAATGTTTACAAAACTTGTAGATTATTAAATTCTCTACAATTTTTCTATTTAACATTTTTCGCTAAGATCAATATTTCGCGAGTTATTTGCGAAGGAAGAATCTGGTTACGTCATAGCAATTAAAATTCATGGCTCTACCGAACACCATGATTCATGCCCCTCTTGAACGTCTTCCCTAAAGAGTAAGGAAGCTCTTTTTTTGGCTGCTAACAGAACTTACTAACATGACGGAGTGAATATGGTTCCGTGATCTGAAGGTCGCGGGTTCGAGTGCAAACGTTAATTAAACTTGGGGTAGACTTGGCCCAAAATTTCCACATTCCTATACTTTGTAATTTTTTTAAGGTACTTGTATGAAAGATAAAAGTTTGAAATTTTTTTTTATTAAAGAAGACACTTTTAGTTATGTTCTCTGATTATTTTTTAGTCCTAACTCAAAGAATGTTGCTGAAAAAAATTCGTATGTAATCGGAAAATTTCTCTGGTCTTACAAAATTAGTCATCGTGTTTCGGAAATTATTTAAGACATTTAAAATAGTGGTAGATACGTCACAATTTATGTGCTCAGTAATAATTATATATTCTATACACTGAATTATTTTTGAAATCCTATCTTGAACAGTTTGAGCACCAAAAATTCTAAAAGGTAATCATGTTATCGAGGCTGACAGATAGGCTACATTGAGATAGAAACCTTAGAGTTTCCCTAGTTATATGCGAGACCAACGCTTATTTTTTTTCTAATTAAGAACCATACTTTATGATATCTTACTTTTTAATTTCTCTCGTAGTTTAGAGCAAGTATTGTATTCGCAAAAAAATCGATCTCCAGATTTCGACGGAAATACATGTTTTGGGACCCATAGAGCTCGTTTTCCCTATTTTCCCGAACATGTCTGTCTGTGGTTAAAAAGTTTGTGGGCGCTCTATCTTAAAAAGTAATCATCCGATCATTTCCAAAATTCATATTTAATATTTTCCTAACAATGCCAAGATTTGATTAGTTTTTGGTGAACACCGCTTAACCGGAAGTTGCAGTTTATCCGGAACAAAATTTTATTTCTTAAATATCTCTGTCAGAATGCAATTAAAGTATATATCATTATACACAAAAGTTATAGATAATGTATTTTACTACAACTTTTAAAAAAATATTTTTCGTAACACTGATTGTTTAGGAGTTATTCTTCAGTAATGGTTAACCGGAAGTTGTTGTTTACCCAGAAATGGAAGTTTTTCTTAAATATCTCTGTCAGAATGCAATTTAGGTATATACAATTACATACAAAAGTTATAGATAATGTATTTTACTACAACTTTTGTATGAAACAATTTTCTGTAACAGTTTAGTTTATGTGAGTGTTTATCGAGAACCAAGTGCACCAGACACCAGTTGGTGATCTACCGGAACTGCGCCATCGAATTCCTTTTAGTTATTGCAAATATTACGCCTGCAAAACACTCGGAGATAAGTTGAATACAGATTTAAGAAGTCTTTCTAATGGTGCACACATCGTGGTGTATTAACCGTGTTTAAAAAATGCATTTTGAGTTACTTCTAGAGGGAAACTGCCCATAAATGTCTCAATTATTTCTCAAGTTATTACACTTTTTCTTATTACAGTTTCAACCCGTTTGCTGGCTAGAAATGTCACTAAAAATACCCAGAGTTATGTCATTCACGTTTTATCACGCCTTGGTGAGCGATGCTTAAATATCTTCCTGTGTACATTTTCCCAATTCTCATCTATAATGTTTTCTGAATTATAAAAAAGACCGTTAGGTAATGTACCAATTTAACTGGAAATATTTGCGTAAAACTTTATTCTGTACTCTAAAGCGTGGTCGGGATGCATCTGTGGGGTTAGTACCTTCCTTGAACGTTTTCTTTATAGCTACTCGGTCCTTAGTTAAACGGAAATACGAAAACTTAATTGGTAATGTAGGTGAAATTATCTACTATGTGATTGCAAATTTGCCATCCAGTAATACCATGTTAACAAAACATTCCGAGAGATAAGTGTGTTATAAACGTTTTGCCATGCTATCATGAATGAAGCATATATATTTTACGGTACACATTTTCCAATGCCAATTATCATCGTGAATATTTTCCGAAATATAAAAATTACTGTAAGGTAATGTATTAATTTATCTATAATTTTATGCATAAAACATTATCCTGTAACCAATAGTGTTGTCAATATAAATTCGTCAATATAGTTGACACGTTATCAGTGAGAGTAGTACCTCATTCGGAGTTTATCCCTACAGCTACTCAGCCCTCACTTTTCCATAAATATAAAAAATATCTTTGTTATTTGCTTGAAAATGGCTTTAATTTAGTACCAAGGACGTCATCCCATAATGCACCCTGTGGTCACAATAAATTCGAAGATACTGTTAACACGTCATCAGTGTGAGTAGTACCTTACCTGGAGTTTTACTTTATAGCTACTTCTTTTTGAATGTGTCTGCAATGTAAAAAATACGTTGATAATCTACGTAAAATTAACTTCAATTTGATACCAAAGTCGTTATTCTATGATGGCTAGAAGAGTCACAAAGAATTCCCAAAGTTCAGCGTCAAACACCGGATCGAAAACACGTAAAAAAACATTGGACGGGCGTTGAGTGGGTTTCCCGCTAGATGGCTCCGCAGTCTATTTATAATCCATTAACGAAGTTTTTTCATCGGTTCGGCCATTTTGTACCTCGGCAATTATGTTCTCTGGCTGGCTTGTTAAGAGGAACAGATAAGATCGACAATAAATTACCCATCATCCCCCTCTGCCTCCACGAATAGCGTAAGAGAAAAAGAAAAACAAGCGAGGAGCGGAAAATTTCGAGCGCATCGACAAATAATAATCGCCCGTGCTTTTAAGAGAGATAATCGAATTCTTTCTACAGTCGAGCGAGTACGCGAGAAATGAGAAAGCTGGTTTCCTAGGCGACACGGAGCCTACAGGAGATACTGCGGGGGTCTGGGTGGTGTTTTATCGCAAATAACTTGCGAAATATTGGTCGTAGAGAAAATGTTTAAATACAAAAGTTGTAGGAAATTAAATAATCTACATTTTTATGTAAATTTTTATATACCAAAGTTCTGTTTTAACGAAGTTATTCTGAAAAAACTATGGCGGACCTCGGAAACTGCGAGAACATAAAAGTATTCTGAAAATAACTCGTGAAATATTGGTCTTACAGAGAATATTTAAATGAGAAAGTTGTAGGTTTTTGCATAATCTACAACTTTTATTAATATTTGTATATACCCAAGTTACGTTTTAAGGAAGGTATCCTGGAAACACTATGCTTTAGATCGGAAAATAAGGGATTATGGGTGTGTTTATGCAAATTAATCGCAAAATAATGGTCGTACAGAAAATGTTTACATGCAAAAGTTGTAGAAAATTAAAAAATCTATATTTTTTATGCACATTTGTATATTCTCAAGTTAGGTTTTAACGAAGTTATTCTGCAAAACCTATGGCGGATCTCGCAAACTGCGGGAATATAAAAGTACTTCTGCAAATAACGCGTGAAATATTGGTCTTACAGAGAATATTTAAATAAGAAAGTTGTAGGCAATTAAATAATCTACAATTTTTATTAACATTTGTATATACCTAAGTTACGTTTTAACGAAGTTATTCTGCAAAAACTATGGCGGACTTCAGAAACTGAGGGTATGGATGTTTTTATGGAAATAACTCGCGAAATATAGGTCTTAGAGACAAGGGTTCACCACTAACGTTGCAGACAATTGAATATTCTACGATTTGTACGGATTTTTGATACGTCCAAGTCGTTTCTACGCAATTATTTCCAGTATTTCGCGGGATATATGCGGAGAATCACCGATATCCTTGCAGAATCCAATCACAACCAGTTTTTCCGGCCTAACTTCCGTAAAAAGCCACTTGGGTATATACAAATGTTTATATGAAATGTAGATCATTTAATTATCTACAACTTTTGTATTTAATTCTTCTCTATATGACTAATATTTCGCGAGTTATTTTCATAGTAACACACAGTCTCTCGCAGTTCCCGATCTCAAACATGGTTTTCCGATATATCGTCCGTGAAAAGCGACTTGGGTATATATTATTGTTTATAGAACGTATAGATCATTCATTTATCTACAACTTTTGTATTGAAACTTTCTCTCTACGGCAAATATTAATCGAGATATTGGCTAAAACTCATCAATATCCCCGCAGTTTCCAAACAGATTTTCCGGCATAACTTCCTTAAAAATCGATTTGGGTATACTTTAATGTGTATAAAAAGTGTAGATAGTTTAATTTACTACAACTTTGGCATATAAAGTTTCCCTCTATGACCAATATTCCTCGAGATATAAGCTAAAAACATCCATATCCCCGCATTTTCCGAGGTCCGCCGTAGTTTTTGCAGAATAACTTCGTTAAAACGCAATTTGGGAATATACAAATGTATATAAATATTGTAAATCATTCAATTTCCTACAACTCTTAAATTTTAATTTTCTCTCTATGTCTTATATTTCGATAGTTATTTGCATAAAAACACCCAGACTTTCGAAGTATCCGAACACACCCACGGTTTTTCCGGAAAATCATCGGAAAAAGCGATTTGCATTTATGCAATTGTTTATTTAAATTATAGCTCATTCAATTAACTACAACTTTTATATTTAAAATTTTTCGCTGCGACCTATATTTCGCGAGCTATTTGCATAAACACATCAACATACCCGTTCTTCCCGATCTCAACTATGGTTTTCCCGGCATAACTTCCGTAAAAAACGACTTGGGTACATACAAATGTATTAACAAATAGTAGATTATTTAATTTTCTACAACTTTTGCAGTCAAACCTTCTCTCTAAGACCAATATTTCGCGAGTTATTTGCATAAACACATCAATGTACCCGCATATTCCGATGTCCAGGATAGTTTTTCCAGAATAACTTCGTTTAAACGTAACTTAGGTATATACAATTTTTTAAATATATTGTAGATCATGATATCATCTACGACTTTTGAATTTAAACTACCTCTCTACGATCAATATTTCGCGATTTATCAGCATGAAAACACCCATATTCCCGCTGTTTCCGATCTCAAGCATGCTTTACCCGGCATAACTTCCGTAAAAAACGACTTGGGTATATACAAATATATTAACAAATAGTAGATTATTTAATTTTCTACAACTTTTGCAGTCAAACCTTCTCTCTAAGACCAATATTTCGCGAGTTATTTGCATAAACACATCAATGTACCCGCATATTCCGATGTCCAGGATAGTTTTTCCGGAATAACTTCGTTTAAACGTAACTTAGGTATATACAATTGATTACAAATATTGTAGATCATAGAATCATCTACAACTTTTGAATTTAAACTACCTCTCTACAACCAATATTTCGCGAGTTATCAGCTTAAAAACACCCATATTCCCGCAGCTCCCGCTCTCAAGCATAGTTTTTCTGGCATATCTTCCTTAAAACTCGACATTGGTATATACATATGTATATACAATTTATAGATTATTCAATTATCTACAACTTTTAAATTTAAAATTCATCTCTACAACCAATATTTCGCGAGTTATCAGCCTAAAAACACCAATATTCCCGCAGCCCCCGCTCTCAAGCATGCTTTTCCCGGCATGTCTTCCGTAAGAAGCGACTTGGGTGCACACGAACCAACGTAAATGCGATAGACAATCAAAATTCCTACAACTTTCGTACGAAACATTTTCGGCTGTGGAGAATATCCGACGCGTTATCTCCAATTTAAAAAAAAAGAACTCCGTCAATTGCGTTGGTCATTTACCCAGCCTTGGCGCTCGGAGACTTCCCATAATTCCTTTCTCCCCCCCACCCCTCGGACGTGACCTCGCAGCCTCTCTCGCTCTATACGATTCATTTTTTTTAATTACTTAATTATAGGTTGCCTCCCACTTCTTCCAATGGACATATTTCTTTCTTTTTTTTTGATCATCTTTCTAATTCCAGTTCGTCTGGGTGTTAACCGAGGAAGGTCGTTCTCTTTCCATCCTCCTTGCGGTCGCCATGTTTACGGACGAGTATCGTCGCTCTTCTGTTTCCAAGGGGATCAACAATATGGCCGTGGCGAAGAGACGAATATTAATAAAAGTCATGGTAACGGAACGGACGAAAATTGATAAAAGTCTTTCGAAATATATTTTATTCAACAATACGGCCATGTTAAAGGAATAAGACGAAAATGAATAAATAAATATAGTAATAAATGTATATGATAATAATAAATCGTTCAAAATTGATGATGTTACGATTTTTAACTGATCTTGAAGTTACTTACGCTTGTTTATCGTAGACATGGTTGTAATTTAGCAATTTGTGAAGTACTAGCTGAAGTTGATTCTTAATTGGGGAATACAGAAGTAGATTGAATTCAAGTCGTCGGTAAATACCCTTTAATTATACACAACTGAAATCCCATTCTATTCTATACACGAAAATTGCTGGGATTCAACAATGGGATCGGTCGTCATGGGGACTGGTTGTTTACAACATCGGATTTAAAAAAAAATTACGCGTATTTTGTCGAAATTCTCGAAATTTCGATTCGAAAACAATATTTCACGACTATAATTAGAATCTTTATTCAATTTCCGTTCTTTTGGTGCTTGACTCGACTCTTTAAGACAATTCCTTCCATTTTAATTCTTCGAAAGAAAAAAAGACTGCAACCGATGAAAGTGAAGTTTACGTGCATTCCTTATGGAAATGTAAATGAGTGATCCTTGCTCGAACCCAGCAAATTTATTGATTAAAATTACGGCAGCAATTCCCTCACGATCTTAGAAAACACGTATGCAATGTTTGAAGCGAATCGGGCAAACGGTGTGGACTGCAATCCAAGACAAACATAAAAACCCACTGCATTTCTACTTTATATATATAGACAAGACATCTAACTTCCCTCATCCATGAGATGGTAATCTCCTGACTGTAATTACGTGCCTGCAATTGCTGGTTACCTTCTTGCAAAGAATTTCTCGTTATCTATGTAATATATCGTCCTCTTTAATCATCAGCTTTTAAAGTCCTCGAGTATTTTTACTGGATAACACATCGGATTCAACAATGGGATCGGTCGTCAGGGGGATGAGTTGTTGATAGCCACGAATTTTTACAATATTTTCGTATTTTTCACCGATATTCTCGCAAATTCGAATCTAAAGTAAGATTCCACGAATGAAATAAGATACTTCATTCAATTTCCTTTCTTTCGGTGTTAGTCTCGTTAACGTGCGACCATTCCTTCTAATTTAATTTCGCGAAAGAAATAAACCCTGCATGCGATGAAAATGAGTTTCACGTGTGTTCTTTATGGAAAACTATCGGAGCGATCTTGGTTCGAACCCCGTGAAACTGTGGAATAAAAAGGCGACAGTGATTCCCTCCAGGTCGCAGAGGACACGTACATAAAGTTTGAAGCAAATCGGACGAACGGTGTGGCCTCCAATCTAAGACAAGCACACCCACAGAATTTCGATTTTATATGTATAGATAAAGGTTGAAACTTCGTATTTACAGCTGCAAAATCAACCAAAAATGTATAACAGTTTATATTCTACCGATTTCGAGCTGTTTTTGACCATCTTTCCTTTTGGACATAGACAACCTTCTTTTTTCTTAGGTAATTACGAATTATGGAGATCGAAAATAAGAAAGGAGAGCTACAAAATGAACCAAAAACATATAAAATTGATTTTTTTACCATTTTGACTTTGTTAATGGCGGTATTTACGCTGAAAGTAACTGGAAGTCGTGTAAAACGATTTTTTTACGGTTCTGACTTGTTTTTGACTGCATTAACCCCTGGTTATTGCAGGTGTGGTTGTAATATACCTTCTCACGATTAATTAAAATCAAAACAATGTAGTTATTTTAGAAAATTAGCCGAAAATGTAGTTATTTTTAGGATAAAATTGCTTTCTGTAAGATTCTTCACCAGTTTCTGACGTTGTCGACTCCTGTTTATTGCAGATGTGGTTATATTTTAAGTAATACGAAGTACAGAGATCAAAATGACGTAACTATGGCAACGAAATGAGCAGAAATAGTTAAAAGTTGTGTAAAATTCCCTTTTTTCGAATTTAGCGTTGATTTTCACGATATCCACGCTTGGTTATTGCAGACTTGGTAATATTTTAATTAATAATGAAGCATTAAGGCCAAAACAATGTAACCATAACTACAAAATGAGCCTGAAATGGGAAAAACTCCGAAGAAATGGATTTTTTTAACGATTTTGCGCTGTTTTCGACGAGTTCTTCGTTCGATATCGTAGATGACCTTCTATTTTAGGTAATTACGAAGTATGAATACTAAAATTGATATGAATTTAGCCAAAGAATGAGCCTAAATAGATAAAAGTCGTACGGATTCTGTTTTTATGCCTTGACTTGATTTTTACGTTATTTAACGTCACCATAGCAACGGAATGGGCCCGTATTTGCTGGAAGACGAATTCAACTGAATTTTATTACCGTTTTGACTTGTTTTCGACTGGATTTACGCTGTATAATTGCAGATGCGATTCTGTTTTAAGTTGACGCGTAGTATGAAGGCTGAAAAATGGGAATGTAGCTTCAAAATGAGCCGAAAAACTATACAAGTCGCATGAAATGGATTTTATGAGATAATTCACCGGTTTTTTGGCGGTATCCCCGTTTTGCTATAGCAGATGTGGATCTTTTTCAATTAATTACGATCTATTAAAGCTGAAAATACGTAACTATGGTAATAAATAGAGCTGTTGGTTGCTGGAAGAGGTGTAAAATTGATTTCTACATGACTTTGAGGGGATTTTACGTTTAGCAATTGCAGATAAGATTCTATTTGAGGCAATTGCGAAGTATTCAGAGCAAAGCAACGCAGTTTTAGCGATGAAATCAGCTGAAAATACGTCTTACGAAGTAGATTTCGATCTGCTATTGACGAGTTTTTCGCTTGGTTGTGATAGTTGTGGTTCTATTTTACGAAATTGCGACTTATGAAGGCCTTTAAAAGGTCACTATAGCAACAAAATAAGGCTAGAGTAGATTAAACTTATGTGAAATGATTTTTTACGATTTTGACCTTATTAAACGTAACCTTAGCAACTGAATCAGCTGGTAGTCGCTGAAAGACGAATTAAATTTTATATTTTGAGGCAGGTTTGCCATCAATTAGACTTGCGTAGTGTGTGTGCGTGTGGTTTTATTTTCCCGACGTTGAAACAACGTAACTATAGTAACAGAATTAGCCGTAATTTTTAAATCTTGTATTTTGTTGATTTTTAAATGATTTTAAGCCCTTTTCAACGGTATTTATGCTTAGATGTTGAGTATGAGGTTTTATTATCAGTAATTACGAAGCATGACAGTCAAAAAATGTAACCATAGCAATTAAATGAGCCGACAATGGGAAAAAGTTTACAGAAATGAATTTTCTTACGATTTTTAGCTGTTTTTGACGAATTTTTAGCTGTTTTTGACGATTATTTAGCTGTTTTTGACGATTATTTAGCTGTTTTTGACGATTTTTAGCTGTTTTTGACGAATTTTTAACTGTTTTTGACGAATTTTTAGCTGTTTTTGACGATTATTTAGCTGTTTTTGACGATTATTTAGCTGTTTTGACGATTTTTAGCTGTTTGTAACGATTTTTAGCTGTTTTGACGATTTTAGCTGTTTGTGACGAGTAATAGCTGTTTTTTACGATTTTTTAGCTTTTTTTTACTTTTTGTTATAGCTGTTTTGGACGGTTTATTCGATATTGCAGATGAAATTCTTTTTTTAGGTGAATACGAAGCATAAATAACAAAATGTAAGTTAAAAGTTGTATTAAATTGATTTTTTCGTGATTTTGAGCTGTTTTTGACCGTATTGATGCTTGGTCATTGCGTAAAGGGTTCTCTTTTTAAGGCATTTACGATGTTTTAAGGTCGAACTCATAATTCCATGGCAACGGAACGTCTCTAAATGGACAAAATTAGCACTAAATTTAATTTGTAGGACTTTGGTGGTCTTCGACCTCAGACCATTTCGAGGAATTAAAACACTCGAGCTTATGCTGTAGAGTTTTTTCGTTTCCTTTGAAAAGAAGTTTCTTTATTGAAAATTATCATCTGTTCATGTCTACCAACGTCTTCTAGAGCCCGTTATGTTCAAAGAGACTTTTGGGGCCCGCTGGATTCGAACTCAGACCACCTAGAGGAACTACAACACTCGTAAGCTGTAGATAGATGTTTCGTTTAATGTCTCCCGGTGCTTCATTCCTGTATCTTAAGCGAAAGTGATGAAAACCATCAATTTAACACTGATCTACCAAAGTCTACCTTCGGAAGCTATAGTGCTCAAAGATCACCACCACAATTGTGGCTTTCTGGGATCCACCATCACGTAGAGGAAATGAATTGCTCCCAAACTGTAGACACGTATTTCGTTTAACTTCTCCCGAAGTTTTGTTCATGTAGCTAAACAAAAAGGGATGAAAATTAACAATTTATTGCAGGTCTACCTTGGAAAGTCATTGTGTTCAAAAAGTCATTCACGCGGCCATCTTTGAAAGCCGCTAGCATCGAACTCGGACCACCGGGAGGATTTAAAACAGGTTTATGTTGTAGACAAATATTTCATTTAACGTGTCCCAAAGTTTCATCCTTGTACATAAACAATAAGTAATCAAAATCAACAATATGCCGCCTGTCTGACAATTTCTATAATTTCACTGAGACATTTACACTGCTATCTTCGCGGGTCTCTGGGATCGAACTCAGGCCACCTAAAGGAAAAGATATACTCTTAAATTGCAGATGAATATTTTCTTTAACTATTTCCGAAGTTTCATTCCTGTGTGTAAACAGCAAGAGTTCAAAATCATAATTTTATTGCCCATCTACCAATTTCTATGATTGAACTCAAATGTGTTCAAAGCCCCATGAACAGCGCCATGTTTGGGAGCCTCTAGCGTCGAACTCAGACCACCTGGAGGAACTAAAATAGATTTAGGTTGTAGATACATATTTCATTTGATGTTCCCGTATGTTTCATTCGTGTATGTAAACAAAAAGTGGTAAAAATCAACAATTTATCGCATAAGTACCGAAGTCGACGCATGGCGGCCATTCTGTTCAAAGAGATATACGCTTCTGTTAGGTTTCCCTCAAGTAAACAACAATTAAGGCAGGAAATAAAGATTCTATGCCCTCTCCTATCGCACCTTCGTTTGTTTTGTCGTTCCGCCATGTTTGTTTAAACGCCCAAACAATGGGTTTGGTGTACTGTCGTCATGGCGACCAAAGGGGTGCATTGTTAAACTGTTTGCATGACTATTGGATCGCCCGCGTTGGATCGATTGCGCATTTCGAGCCGTTTATAGGACTTCTTTTGTTTTCTTTGTCGGCTTTCTTTTGTTGGTCATCGAAAACAAAGATGGCCGCCCATATATACGACTGCATATTTTCTGATTAAATTCTCAAAAATACGAATTTTTGCGTTTTTCGAAGAGAAATCGCGGGAGCGTCGAACCGAGGACGGCTGCGTACATGGCGCACACAGCTTAAGAGGATAAACAAGGGTGTTGCGATAGAAATAGGGCAGTTAAATCTAATTTTAATCGTACTGTACTTACTTTGTAAGTATCGAAGTGATTTGCAGAGATTCCATTTAAAATTGGTGTCAAAGAATAACTTTTTAGGCATCGAATATGCTGTCGGTATTACAAACATTAATTATGTTGCTATCTCATGTATGGTAATCAGCGATTTTTATGTATTTATCTATGCGATCACAGTAAGAAATACACGGGAGAAATTTTCGAACTTTAATTTCATGCACTTCCCGACGTCGTAAGATTATAAACTTTACGGGAGACGTTAAAGGTCCAATGGAGTATCACATGTTGATATTCGTTTGCGTAAAGTATCCTTGGTTCGACTCTGGACGACTCGAATCGTCTCTCATAAGAAATGCACGTAAAGTTCGTTTTGATCGATTGCAGACATTTTCTCTTTTGCAGAATTAAATCAGAAAAAATGGTCGTACGAAATCGAAATTAGTACCAAAAGAAAGGAAATTAAACAAAGATTCTTATTTTGGTCGTGGAATATTGTTTACTAGTCGAAATTGAGAGAAAAAAGACAAAAAAGACGGAAATATTCGTGTGATTTTGTGGGTATAAACAACTCCCTAACGACGAAGGTGATTGTTGAACTCCCGTACGAATATAAGGGAAAGAGAGGCTCATAAGAAATGTATAGAAGAGCGGACATTTTTTATAAGTTAATTATATTCCATGAACATTTATTCAAGTGTTACCCCGTGCAAGTCATGCAGATGGTACGTACCGCCTCGACAACGGAACCGGAGTATTCCGGCAAAATCTGCGAAGAGAAAAAAACTTCCGCTGATTAGAATGACGTCGACAAACAGCTGAAACACGAATTGCACTTATTAATCGCGGGAAGAAATCGAAATGATATCTGTATAGGAGGGATGTCAAACACCATGTCCAAATATAAAATAAAGCTTTTCTTAGTAAGACTTGTTTGTTACGTTAGCATTATGTCAATTGATTGATTAGTCAATGTGAATATTTGTATATTATGTAGCGTTGTAAGTTAGTTTTTGTATCTTGCAGGCTTTGTTACTTTTACGGAATTAAATTAGAAATAATGGTCTTACGAAGTCAAGAAATGTACCAAACGAAGGGAAATTAAATGAAGAATCTTATTTTTGTTGTAAAATACACTTTTAGAATCGAAATAACGAGAACTAGGGCAAAATAAACGACAATTCTGTGAAATGTCGCCGTGGTAACCAACCAGTCCCCCTGACGACCAAGGCGATTGTTGAATCCGATACATTCATTATCCCACAACAATACACGGGGATTTGAAGTCCATACCGAAATAATGGTTGGGAATATTGGCAGAATTCATGAAGAGGAGGCAATTTACTGAGATTACAGCGAATTTGAACTATAATATTCAAATAGCACGAACAAAATTACGGCCATTTTGCAGTTTATCAAACCGATTTACAAAAGGACATTTATACAATCGTGACGAAGAAACATTACTTCCGGGAAGATTTCTGAAGGACGGATTTTTAACGCAAACGTGAAACGTGAATGCGTCAAAAAAGTAGGGTGCGTATTGCACATGGTTGCGAACATCATATTTTTATTCGGGCTGTAGATGACATTTGAAGTAAATAACTCAACATCTATAAATATCTATCTATTATATATGGATGCTTCTCCGGATTCATTCATCTATTATATATAGATGCTTCTCCGGATTCATTCATGTATCTATTATATATAGATGCTTCTCCGGATTCATTCATATATATACCTATATAGATAGATAGGATACAAATTCACAGCCTAAACTACAAGCGTCATTGATCTGAAATTTTTATGACATATTGGCCATAACGTGAAACCCCCAGGAAAAAAGAGACTTTGATCCTCAGTGTCATAGGTTCGATTCCAGAGGGCCCCAAAGTCCCGATTTTTCCCGTTTGAATGCATTGCCGTGATTTTCGGGAATTAAAAAAAAATACTTTCCGGATAGGTAGAGAAGTAAAACTCAAGGTGCCTATATTTATGGTCTTGGACTTTCGAAAACATCAATGACTTTTACAAAAGTTATCCTGGGTTCGATGCTAGGACGATGCAAAGATCTGCCCTTTAAAATACATGGGAGCCGTTTTTCATTATTTTTTTAGATGCACTTATCGAAATGATAGGATGTTCGTGCTTGGCTGGAAGATGTATGGTACGAATAAGTTTTAGAAAAAAATTTTCATAAGACCGTACTGTTCCTGGGTTCGAAGCCAGAGCACAATAACGTTTCTCTCATAAGGAATATAAAGGAAAAGTAGGACGTCATTTGAGGCAGTTGTAACCAATATTTCTGCTTGAATTTGCATACGCGGTTAGAGATGGTGTTTTTCTTTTGTGCTGCATAGAAAGTATTGCCTGAAAGACCCGGGTTCGATGCCGGGCGGTAAAAATATCACCCATATATAATACTATGGGGTATCTTTTCATAATTTTTTTATGCATTTATCGATATGTAAGGGAGCTCTTGCTTAGATGGAAGATGTATATTAACACTTTGTTTAAGAAAAAAAATAGATAAGACCATGCTGTTCCTGGGTTCGATGCCAGAGCACATTATAATTTCTCAAATAAGGAGTGTATGTGAATAGTAGGACGTCGTTTGAGGTAGTTGCACCTAATAGTTTTGCTTGAATTTTCACACATAGTTTGATATGGTAATTTTCTATTTTGCTGCATAGTAAGTACACCAGGAAGACCGGGGTTCGGTGCCAGGTGATTAAATTGCAGCGAATTCTACGAATATTTTGAATTTTTTTTTCTTTTGATGTCCGTCCCGATATGAAATTAGTGTTGTCGATCTGCTTGCAGTATGCAAGCTACATTTTACTCGTATACCTATATAGATAGATAGATAGATAGGATACTAATTCACAGCCTAAACCACCAGCGTGATTGATTTGAAATTTTTACGACGTATTGGCCATAACGTGTAACCGCCAGAAAAATTGCGATTTTGATCCTCAGGGTCATGCGTTCGATTCCAGAGGGCCCCAAAGTCGCGATTTTCTCCATAAGAATACATGGCGGGGATTTACGAAAATTTTTTTGAGGTACTTCCCGGGAAGAGAAAGAGTTGAAACTCGAGGGATCGCTAGAAGCCGTGCGTATCCAACGAAAATCAGAAAAACATCTTAGAATATAGTCCATGGTTCGATGCTTGGTCGGGGCAAAAATCGGCCGTTTAAAAAGCATTACGGCGATTTTGAAGATTTTTTTTGGATCCTTTCCCGATAACATGGATATTCGAAACTCGGCACGTGGATAGATATCATGAATATACTTCATAATCAAATTTTACATGTTCACTGATGGTCCTTGGTTCGATCCCAGAGGGCCATTTGCACTTCTCAATGCATTTCTTACGGAGACAACGGAAACAAAATTTAGGTACTTTCCGACATGCTATCAACTTCAAACTTTGCTTGATACAAGAGTAAGTCTTTACAAATCAAACTCTGCATTCACAGCTTGCAATACGTCCTGGGTTCGACACCAGGTGTCTCTGAAATCAGAATTTGATCCGATTTTTAGGAATTATTTTGAAACCTTTCCCACTAAAATAGAAACTTGAAATTCGGCATATAGATAGAGATCATAAATATCTATCAGAAACATATTTTAGAATTCCACGATCGTCCTTGGTTCGAATCCCGAGAGGCATTAACATTCGTGAAAATTAGAACGTTTTTTGAGGCAGTTTTAGCCAATATTTCTGCTTGAATTTTCACACATAGTTAGAGATGGTGATCTTCTATTGTGTTTCATACTAGGTTTACCAGTAAGACCCGGGTTCGATGCCAGATGATGAAATTTCAGCGAATTTTAAGAAAAAATTAAATCCTTTTTTTTTCTTTTAAAGTCCGTCCCGATATGATGCCGATATGAAATTAGTATTGCCGATCTGCTTGCAGTATGCAAGCTACATTTTACTCGTATAAATAGATAGGTATGTAGATAGAGGGGATACTAATGCACAGCCTAAACCGCAAGCTTGATTTAGTTAAAATTTTTACGACGTATTGGCCATAACGTGTAACCACCAGAAAAATTGCGATTTTTAACCTCAGTGTCATAGGTTCGATTCCAGAGGGCCCCAAAGTCCCGATTTTTCCCATTTAAATGCATTGCTTTGATTTTCGGGAATTTTTATAGAATACTTCCCGGATAGGTAGAGAATCAAAACTCTAGGAGCCTAAATATATGGTCATGATCTATCGAAAACATTAATGACTTTCACGGAAAATATCCTGGGTTCGATGCTAGGACGATGCAAAAATCTCACATTTAAAATTCACTGAGGTAGTTTTTCATTATTTTTTTCGATTCCCTTATCTAAATGATAGGAAGTTCTTGCTTTGCTAGAAGATGTATATTAAGACTCGGCTTAAGAAAAAATATTATATAAGACCATGCTGTTCCTGGGTTCGATGCCAGAGCACATTACAATTTCTCACATAAGGAATATAAGGGAAAAGTAGGACGTCGTTTGAGGCAGTTGCAGCCAATATTTCTGCTTGAATTTTTACACATAGTTAGAGATAGTGCCCTTCTATTGTGTTTCATAGTAGGTTTACCAGTAAGACCCGGGTTCGATGGCGGACGATTGAATTGCAGCGAATTTTAAGAATATTTTCAATCCTTTTTTTTATTTTGAGGACTGTCCCAATATGATGCCGATAGGAAATTAGTGTTGTCGATCTGCTTGCAGTATGCAAGCAACATTTTACTCGTATATATATGTATTCTGATTTCACGTTTATTCTGAAAAGAACACTGCTGCAAATTAATGAAATTATTAAAATTGAAATTCAGGGGGAAAGAACCTGTTACTGATAGATGGTCACATTGAGAAATCAGAGGTAAGAGCAAGGGCCATCCATTAGCAGCATTCCATGCTTGCGCGGTGATCTGAAGGGGGGCTGACGGCAGATGACCATACGCGAATAATAGCGTAGAATTCCATTCTCTAAAAGCCAAATGCGTATCATACATGGTGATAAGAAAATTCTCACATTGTGTTCGTAATAACACGTGGGTGCGTCTTGTAACTGGAAAATTACGGCGCGTCTACATTCTTCCTTTGGGTGAACGGATATATACTTCCAAGAACTTGTGTTTTATACCTCCGGTTGCTACGCAAAACAGTCGATTGAGGTCTCCATAGAGGTCAACTCGCTGTACCCACTGATCATTCATATATATCGTTCTATTCTTTGATTGTGTTATTAGGGCGTATCACGATAAAAACCTTTTTTGTTAGAAATTCAAAATTCCTAGTCGATAAATAGTTGTTGCTATGGCAGCGTATTTATCCAATTAATTTTTAGTCCAATTGAAAAAGGTCTCTCGCAACGTGCCTCACGTTTGAATTTTCGTCAAAATCGAAGCTTTCAATTTTTATCTTTAAACAAAGCAAATTCTTGTTTTCAAGTACAACAATGTTGAGTTTAAAATGTTAATTAACAGCATTCATTAATTATATCTGTCGTGTAAAATTTACGCCTCAGAGATTAGCAGTAAAATTATCGTTTTTTGCAAAATTAATTTCTCAATAGTTGACCACTTCATTCACTTACTTTGTCAACGTTTTCATTTATAAATTCCTTAAAACCACACGAATAAAAAGTATTCCAATCTATTCAATTTTTGCTTTCTCCCTTTACGTAGTATAGATAAAGTATTGTATTCACAAAAAATTCGACCTCCAGATTTCGACGGAAATATATGTTTTGGGGCCCATAGAGATCGTTTTAGCTATTTTCCCGAACATGTCTGTCTGTGGTAAAAACATTTGTGGGCGCTCTATCTTAAAAAGTAATTATCCGATCATTTCCAAAATTAATATTTAGTATATTCCTAACAATGCCAAGAGTTGATTAGTGTTTGGAGAATATCGCTTAAACGGAAGTTGCGGTTTATCCGGAACAAAATTTTATTTCTTAAATATCTCTGTCAGAATGCAATGTAGGTATATACAGTTATGTCTACAAAAGTTATAGATAATGTATTTTACTACAACTTTCGTATAAAACATTTTCCTGTAACACTCATTGTTTAGGAGTTATTTATGTATTACCGGCATAGGCTTCTGTTTTCAATAAATACGGAGAAATTCATGTGTTCGCCACATCGGATTTTTTCATACTATTAAACATTCCAAACCTAACATTGTTGCACTTAAAAACAAACATTTGCTTCATAACAATTCACCTTATAACAATTGCTACATTTTCTCTGTTTTAGGAGCAACGAGGGGATCTTCCGGGGACGTTCTCATCTCTGGTGAGTGCATTTGTTTTCCTTTTATTTATAATTCATTTCGCCAAACACAAAAGATGCGGGACACAGCGCTTGGATTTGAAGGGATCGGAAAATAAATGAAAACTTTAAATGGCCCATAAAATCGCTCCTGGGAGCTCCAGAGCAGGGAAATTCTTACCGTCGGATACATAAATAAATCCTTTATAAGTCCGCCAAGTTTGTATTTCCACTGCGTGTAGTAACGCCTGGTCGAAATGGAAAATAATTGACGAAAATTCGATTGACAACCCCGTAATGGAAAATTTAAAAGGTCAATAAAATCGAACCAGGGCCTCCTAAGAGACGGACTCTTCCACAGTTGCATAGGTAAATAAATTCTGTATAAGCGTGCGAAATTTGGTATTTCCAGTCGGTTTAGTTTTGAGGAAATCGGCAAATATAAAAAATCGTCACGGAAAAAAAATCGGTGAACAACCCCGTAACGAAAAAACTAAATGGTCGATAAAATCAAAACCGGAATCCTTAGAAAGCTAAAACCTTTACAGTCGCTTACATAAATAAATACTGTGTAAGCGTGCAAAAATTGGCATTTCTACTCGGTTTGGTTTTGAAGAAATCGGCCAGAATAGAAAATCGTTCACAGAAAAAATCAGTTGACTACCCCGAAACGGAAAATTTAAAAGCTCCATAAAATCGAACCCGGGAATTCCTGAGAATTAAAACTTATAACATTATATACATAAATAAATATTTTCTAAGCTTGCAAAATTTGGTAATTCCACTTCGTCTATTTTTGTAGAAATCGGACGAAATATAAAATCCTTCACGAAAATAATTAGTCGACAACCCCGTGACGAAAAATTTAAAAGGCCAATAAAATCGAACCCGGGCCTCCTAGAAGACGAAAACCTTTACCGTTGTATACATAAATGAATCCTGTATACGCGTGCAAAAGTTGGTATTTCCGTTCGGTTTAGTTTTGAAAAAATCGGCCGAAATAGAAAATCGTCACGGAAAAAAATCAGTCGACCACCCCGTAACGAAAACATTAAATGACCGATAAAATCAAACCGGGGACTCCTAGAAAGCGGAAACTTTTACGTTGCATACATAAATAAATCCTTTATGCGTGTGCAAAGCTTGGTTCCTCTAACGCTACTATTTTCTGAGAAATCGGCGAAAATAGATCGAGTCGGACGGAGCCATACTCCATTACCCCCCCTATGGCGTCTTCATCGCTTTGGGTGGCGGAATTACTTACTCCTGACTCGGCAGAAAGGGGAGCGTACCCTAGGGGGCTATAAAATTAGGGGTGACACATTTGCAGGCCCTCTGGGGTGGAATGGACCCCAAAAGCATTTGGGGTAACATTTCAAAGATCAAGCGACAACCACCGGGCATTGAATAAGGATGATGTTACGAACCCCCTCTGAAGGGTACATAGAAGATCAATCTATACCCTGGAGATGATAGGAGAATACCCTTTCCTGAAACCATGGTGTCTTTGTGTACTCTGCGGTATCCTTGGTGAAATATGCTTCGCAACAGGGCCATTGTTTATTAAATGCGCGGTGTCTCTAAATCAAAAACTCGTGGAAATTTTTATCTTAAATATAAAAATACAGCCTGCGTGTATTTGTGGCAGCAAAACTCGAAAAATACTCGGTATATGGACTTGAAATTTCAACGTAACGTTGCATTCAAATACGAGAGTGTTTCTATAGTGAAAAAAATGCTGACATTAAGTCCTCGGTTCGATCCCAAACGAGTCTATCATACGTTCTATATTACGTAATTACGAAGTATAAAGGTCTAAAATGGTAAATATAGAAACAAAATGAGGCTAAAATTGATAAAAGTAATAGTAAATTGTTTTTTTACGATTTTGACTCTATTTAACGTAACCTTAGCAACTGAAATACCTGCTATTCGCTTTTGTATTGTGTGTACTCGTGGTTTTTTTATCTCGAAGTATTAAGGTTGAAACAACGTAACTATAGTAACAGAATGTTGGCATTTCGTCCTCGGTTCGATCCCAGACGAGTCAAAGCATTTCCATAAGAAATGCACGTAGAGTTCGTTTTTTCCGCTGCAGGCTCCGTTTCGTTTGCAAAATTAAATTAGAAAGAATGGTCGTACGGAATTGAGACAAGTACCAAAAGAAAGGGAATTGAATGAAAAATCATATTTTGGTCGTGGATTATTGTTTTCGAATTGAATTATCGAGATTTTACGCGAAATACGGGAAATTTTAGTCAAATTTTGAGGGTGTAAACAACCGGTCCCCCTGACGACAAATGCCATTGTTGAATCCTGCATTTTGGCCAATTTAGAGTTAAGAAGAAGAGAAACGCTGTTGATTCCGTTCACATTTATGTGAATAATCAATCGTTGGAAGCGATTTAAATTATGTTTTTTTAGAAACACAAAATGTAGGTTAATTTGATACCGAATGTTGTATTAATTTGCTTTTTTTATGATTTAATAATCTGTTTTTGAATATTAAAGTGTGAGTTACTTTTATTCTGATCTGATATCTGAGAAAAAAGTGAAATTTCTTGGTAGTAAACAAACCAGTTCCCCTGGAGACCAAGGCGATTGTTGAATCCGAGCGCATGCGTTTCCTCATTAGAATACTCGTGGATTTTATCTCCATACGGAATTGACGATATTGACTCTTCTTGCACAGATAGATACATACATATACGTACTCTATACTTGTGTACTTATACTTTAAGACTAAAATCTGGCTTATTTCAAGTAGAACCAACTTTAAAGCAAATGTATGTTTTTAAAAGGCAACCATTTTGTTTAAATACATAGAAATACGTGTAATGTAATAGTTATACTAATCAGGGTATATATCTATTATATATAGATGCTTCTCTGGATTCATTCATGGATATATTCATGTATATATATAGATAGAGAGGATACTAATTCACAGGCTAAACTAAAAGCATCATTGACTTGAAATTTTTACGACGTATTGCCCATAACGTGTAACCGCCAGAAAAATTGCGATTTTGAACCTCAGTGTCATGGGTTCGATTCCAGAGGGCCCCAAAGTCGGGATTTTTTCCGTTTAAATGCATTGCTTTGATTTTCCGGAATTAGAAAAAAAATACTTCCCGGATAGGTAGAGAATCATAACTCAAGGAGCCTATATATATGGTCATGATCTATCGAAAACATAAATGACTTTTACGGAAAACATCCTGGGTTCGATGCTAGGACGATGCAAAGATCTGTCCTTTAAAATACATTGAGGTAGTTTTTGATTATTTATTTTGATGCACTTATCGAAATGACAGGAGATTCTTGCTTTGCTAGAAGATGTATATTAAGACTCGATTTAAGAAATAAATTTAGATAAGACCGTACTATTCCCGGGTTCGATGCCAGAGCACAGTAACATTTCTCTCATAAGGAATATAAGGGAAAAGTAGGACGTCGTTTGAGGCAGTTGCAGCCAATGTTTCTGCTTGAATTTCCGCGCATTGTTAAAGATATGCAAGTATGCAAGCTACATTTTACTCGTAATTACGTATAATGCTATGAATATACTGATCAGAGGGTATATAAATACATATATATGCAAACGAGACGGTCGTTATGATAGAGGCTATAATCCTTTAAAAGAATAATCAACTTCAAAAGAAAATAGTCAGATTTTATTTGGCCGCCATGTTGTTTAGAATATATAACTACGTATAATGTTATGATTATATACATCAAGGAATGTATAGATACGGATGGATACAAACAAGACAGTCTTTATCACAGATTAAGACCAAGACCGTTCTCCTTTAAAATTAAACAATCCACCCACTCGATCTGTTTAAGACGTCAATCTTCGTCCGCCATCTTGTCGTAGCGCCATCTTCCCAGACACGTTTTCCGATTAACAAGAAGATCCGAAATGGATTCCAATTAACCTTCCGGAGCTCCTCAAGGTATAAATCAGGGGCCATTAAAAGACGCGGAGGAATTAAGAGGGGTTAATTCCTCCCCCCGAAAAACTAATCGCGAGCACCTTTTTTAATTTTCCCCACCAGATGGCATTCAATTCCGTGGGGATCAGAAGTCGTTAATAAATCAAAAACCGCCCCCACCCCAACGAGGAGGGGGGCAAAAGGGGTTGCGCCCTCCTTTTCGCTCCTTCGTTAGCTCTTTATCGGATTTCAATTACTCCTGCCATTATATTCGGTCGGTTGGTGTGGTAACCGCTAAATCACATTGGGGTTGCCATGCGTTGTTAGTTACGCGGCGATGGATACTTGATCTAATTACGGGAGACGAGCTATGGTGAAGTATATATGTCTTCTTAAATAAAATGCATAATTGAAGAAGTACATACATAAATAATTGCGTAGAAGAATTAATAAGTAGCTTATTGCAAACATCAACAATTAGTTTATTAAGGTGTATAGGTAATCGTTCGTCTATTGCTGCTTCCTTGAATACCTAAATGCATAAATGGACAAATAAATACGTTAATTATTATCTAAATGAATTAATACGTTATTAGATACACACATCGGCCATCCTGTTTAGTTTATTGTAAGTCTATTGTTGCTACATTGTTGCACATTAAGTACGTATTTAATTGTTTAAACGAATTAATAAATAGTTTATTACAAACGTCGACAATACTATTTTGTTTATTGTTAGTCTCTTGTAGCTAACTTAAACAATCAACCATTAAATACGTAAATAATTGTTCAGTGAATTACTGAATAGTTGATAATCAACATAATTCATCCTACTTAGTTTATTGTTGTTCTATCGTTGCCACCTTAAGTAAATATGCAAATGGACAAATTAATCTATGAATAATTATTTAACTGAATCATTACATTCGTCCATTTATCGTTAACATGTATTTTCCGTTGACACAAATAGTGCTTTTTAACTGTTGTAATAAAGTGTTTGTTTATTTGGTTGCTAAAGCAACATGTATGTTGGTGTACATTGTTGGCTTTCGATTAATTTGTGCGGATGATTTGCTTAAATTAAACATGTTTTTGAGATCGAAAGCACTATTCATTTGAAATTTTATTCAATAAGCTATATTAAGCTAAAGACGGTTATATTATCTATGAAAATATGTAGGTGAATAAGTTTACTAATGGTTTTATAGCCATAAAATGTCGTCTCTTTTTCCCAATACATTTCTCATGAGCCTATCTTTCCCTTATATTCGTAAGAGAGTTCAACAATTACCTTCGTCGTTAAGGAGTTGTTTATGCCCACGAAAACACACGAATTTTCCGTCTTTTTTGTCTGATTTCTCGAAATTTCGACTCGAATACAATATTCCACGACCGAAATAAGAATCTTCGTTCAATTTCCTTTCTTTTGGTGCTAATCTCGATTTCGTACGACCATTATTTCTTATTTAATTCAGCAAAAGAAAAAATGTCTGCAATCGATCAAAACGAACTTTACGTGCATTTCTTATGAGAGAGACGATTCCAGTCGTCCAGAGTCGAACCCAGGATACTTAAGAGGAACGAATATCATTATATAAGACTCAATCGGACCTTCTACAACTCCCATTAATTCTTATTCCTATCCTATGTCGGGAAGTGCATGAAATAAATACTCGAAAATATCTCCCACGCATTTCTTACGTGCGTTACTGACATAAATATATTGACATCGGTGATTATTGTTAAAGAAAATCATATTCATTTGCGTGAAGTTTGTGTGAGAGTAAGGGAAATGCATTTCCTTTCAGAATTCACAAGAAACCTCTCAAATCGATTTCAAGCTGTGATAAATATCGTAAAAGTATTTCGGAAATATATTCTTTTACGTGGGACTTAACCCTTTTCCTTAATCGTAAAAGTTCTCAATCTCGGTGTCAATTTTTCCGTGTACTTTCGTAAAATTCCTACACTGTGTAAGAGTATATATATATAAAAATTGCAGCGGTATTGCAGGTAGGTTAACTTATATTTAGAATTACACAAACGCACTGCTTTAAAATATCCGCTATAGAATCAAGTTTGCGTTAGAATCCCGTCCTTCAAAAATCTTCCTCGACGTAATATTTCTTCGTCGTCACCAAAAACGAAAGCATAAATGTTCTTTTGTAAATCGGTTTGATAAACTGCAAAATGGCCGTAATTTTGTTCCTGCTATTTGAATATCATAGTTCAAATTCGCTGAAATCACAGTAAATTGCCTCCTCTTCAATTATTCCAACATTAGTTATTACCATTAATGCTGTATGGACTGAAAATCCCCGTGTATTGTTGAGGGAAAATGAATGTATCGGATTCAACAATCAACTTGGTCGCCATGGGGACTGGTTGTTTACCACGGCGAAATTTCACAAAATTTCCGTTTATTTTGCCCTAGTTCTCGTAATTTCGATCCAAAAAGTGTATTTTACGACAGTAATAAGATTCTTCATTTAATTTACCTTCGTTTGGTGCTTTTCTTGACTTTATACGACCATTATTTCCAATTTAAATGTACAAAAGTAACAAAGTCTGCATGGTACAAAAACGAACTTTACGTGCATTCCTTATGGAAGCGTATTACGGAGTCCTGGGTTCAAACCTGAGCCTTCATGGAGATGAGAATAACCTTCGTGGGGCTTTGAGCACATAAGGAATACAATGAGGTATGTTTCACAGCTCTATGACAAATAGTTTCTGAGATAGAGGGAGTACGGACGGATTTTCCTTTTTAAGTATATGTAACTATATATAAAGACGAACCAACACAAGGTACTTTTTCATCATATTAGATATATATATATATATATACACAGAGGCGATTTTTATACAGTGTATTGTACCCAATGGTGATATATATATGTAAGTTTAGCAATCCCACAATGCATTCGTCTGATGAGGTCCTCTTTAGCTCGGACGCAATCGATAAGAGCAGGTGCTCTCCGATTGGCGGGGGAAGTGCCACGCCCACTTCTCGACCCGGTTGTCATGACAACCGCCCCCGCATTCAGCTCTCTTACGCAGGCGTCCTCAAGGTGTGTATGCCTTTGTCTCAGCCATTGGCCTCCCAATGGGCCTCCCGCATGTGGTGGACCTCGATCCATCCGAAGACGTCTTTCAAAATGGACTCGAGGATTATAACTAGCGGAAGTCCCCGTTCAGAATCGACGGGGATGCCTAAGCGAAGTATAAGCGAAGTATAAGCTAAGTCCAAGCGAAGTATAAGCGAAGTCCAAGTGAAGTCCAAGCGAAGTACAAGCGAAGTCTACTCACAGTATTATCAAACTATAAGCGAAGCCTAAGCGAACTATAAGCGAAGTAAGTGGAATTCAATGTAAGTTAATTCAATGTAACGGATGCTAGCGAATTCTAAGCCAAGTTATGAATAAGGAAATATGAGTAGATAATAATTTAATGTAAAAATTCGTATTCTCAACTAGAATCTCAAGCTATTCTTACTCTACTGAAAAAGGCATGATTCCTCGGATTCGGGACGGTCACACTCCCTCGGTACTCTTACAGAGTAGTTAGATTTCGCTTCTCTCTTCAAAATCATTTCTTTGAATTCTTTTTATAGTTGAGAAAGGAAAACCAATACCTCACTCCTCATCTATCCTGGTATACCTCATCTATCCTGATATACCTCATCTATCCTGGTATACCTCATCTATCCTGGTATACCTCATCTCCAAAAATAGACAGCGCATTTCAGAGTGGGTATGGCGTATCGACCGGCCTATGAACCGAACAGTTAATAACAGAGAGATGGTAACTATGGTAATAACAATTATTACGAGTAAAATGTTGCTTGCATACTGAAATTATATCCAAACCACTGATTGCAGGTCGGCATCGTATCGAGAGGGTCATCAAAAGAAAATAAAAGGATTCAAATATTATTATTGCAGCGAATTTAATAAAAAAATCGAACCCGGGTCTTCCTGGTGATCAATAGACAGCACAATAGAAGATCACCATCTCTAACTATGTGTGAAAATTCAAGCAGAAATATTGGCTGCAACTGCCTCAAACGACGTCCTACTTTTCACATATATTCCTTATGTGAGAAATTGTTATATGCTCTGGCATCGAACCCAGGAACAGCATTGCCTTATCTAAAATTTTTTCTTAAGCCGAGTCTTACAATATATAGTATACAATATCGATCTTTCGTGATGGAAACAAATATGTGTGCTTCCCTCGCTATTATATACTTGGAGGGGTAGTCGAAACTCGATGTTCTACGATGAAAATTAAGATTTTTCGTGATTTGCTAGAAATTACCCGTTGACACACGGCAACGTTGCCGTTGGGTTGGGTTTAGGGGGGAGGGATTTCTAGCAATAATCTATAAAGTCCTCCGCCCCAACCCAACCCGTTCAACAGGTACCTCATCTAGCTGATAATAAGACAGCAAACCAAACCAAGTTGGCCAGTGAGCTATTTAAAACACCCGCCTATCTGACTGAGCAACGTTGCCGTGCGTCATCGGGTATCTTCTAGCAAAATCACGAAAAATCTTAATTTTCATGGTAGAACGTCGATCAAAAGACGCTTGTATATCTCTATCAAATATATAAATCAGTATCTCACAAATTGAAACTAATTGCGAGAAGTTTTTGAAATACAACGACAGAAAATATATCAGTAGTAAAAAAATTAAAATTATATACATGAAAATAGTAGAGAAACAGAATATTCAGTAGATTAAACTTACTTTGTCGGTTTTATTAGCAATAAATCAGTATGAACAGGATTTCGCTTGATGAAAGCTCGTCAAATACGAGGAATGAGACAAGAATTATAGGTGCACCATCGCGTGCATCCGGTGCTCCGTGATTTTCGCGGTAAAAGTAGGCAAATTTTTCCGCGGAATCGCCCTGAATGCGTCTCCTCAATTCAAAACCTCCAGAATGTCGATTCTCCCAGTGGAGAAAACAGACACTTCGCTATCTCTCTCTCTTTAAGCTAGTGATACCATTAAACCTGACGGAGGATGACTCTCAGCAGTTGCATATGTTTAGAAGCTCTTTCTGGGCGACCTTAACGAGTTTTGTTCAACGGCCCGTGCTGCTGGTGGAGAGGGCAAAAAAGGAGTCCCTCAAGGGTCGCCTATGGGACCCCCACGACTCATTTAGCGCGCATCATCCTCCTCTAAGGAGCCACGTGCTGGCTCGATTGCCCGTGAAAGAGGATCATTATTCATATCTGCATAAGAAGGCTCTCCCAAGACGAACTTCTGTAAGGAGCAGACTTATTCATAATTCGGGTTCGATGCAAATGTGTGGGATGTTTTGTGAGCGTATTGGAGGCGGATTAGGACTTAATAGAATACTAACAAAATAGAATATTACTCATCTATATCTATTTATATGTATAAAATCGAAATTCCGTGGGTGTGTTTGTCTTGGATTGGAGACCACAACGTTCGTCCGATTTGCTTCAAACTTTATACACGTGTCCTCTGTGACCTGGAAGGAATCAATGTCGCCTTTTTATTCCACAATTTTACGGGGTTCGAACCCAGGTCGCTCAGATAGTTTTCCATATGGAATACACGTAAAACTCATTTTCATCGCATGCAGGGTTTACTTCTTTCGCGAAATTAAATTAGAAGGAATAGTCGCATTTTAACGAGACAAACACCGAAAGAAAGAAAAACAAATGAAGATTCTTATTTCATTCGTGGAATCTTACTTTCGATTCGAATTTGCGAGAATATCGGTGAAACACACGAAAATTTAGTGAAAATTGGAGGTTGTAAACAACTCATCCCCCTGACGACCGATCCCATTGTTGAATCCATGCATTTCCCTGTATAGAATAGAATGGGATATATGTTGTGTATAATTAAAGGGTAGTTACTCATGGCATTGACCGACACCTTGAATTTGATATACTTCTATATTCCCCGTTATGAAAATCAACGGGCGCTTCAGCTAGTAGGATATAATCCCAATGAACTCTTCAAAAAATCCGACGTGGCCAACACATGACTTTCTCCGTATTTATTGAAAACATAAGCCTATGCCGGTAATATATAAATAACTCCAAAACAATGAGTGTTACAGGAAAAATGTTTCATACAACATTATCTATAGTAAAAACATTATCTATAACTTTAGTTTAGAATTGTATATATCTACATTGCATTCTGACAGAGATATGTATGAAAAACTTTTATTTCTGGATAAACAACAACTTCCGGTTAACCATTATTGAAGAATAACTCCTAAACAATCAGTGTTACGAAAATATGTTTCACACAAAAGTTGTAGTAAAATACATTATCTATAACTTTTGTATATAATTGTATATACGTACATTGCATTCTTACAGAGATATGTATGAAAAACCTCCATTTCTGGATAAACAACAACTTCCGGTTAACCATTATTGAAGAATAACTCCTAAACAATGAGTGTTACGAAAAAATGTTTAATGCAAAAGTTGTAGTAAAATACATTATCTATAACTTTTGTGTGTAAATGTATATACCTATATTGCATTCTTACAGAGATATTTTAGAAACAAAATTTTATTCCGGATAAACCGCAACTTCCGGTTAAGCGATATTCATAAAAAACTAATCAACTCTTGGCATTGTTATGAAAATACTAAATATAAATTATGAAAATGATCGGATAATTACTTTCTAAGATAGAGCGCCCACAAACTTTTTAACCACAGACAGACATGTTCGAGAAAATAGCGAAAACGTGCTCTATGGACCCCAAAACAGTTATTGTTGTAGAAATCTGGAGGTCGAATTTTGTTTGCGAATACAATACTTTCTCTATACTACGTATAGGGAAAAAGTGAAAATGCTAAGCGCAAACCGTAATATATTCATTGAAATTGAAACTCATCGCAGCATCTTTCTAAGGAGCCACATGCGGAATAAATTGCCCGTGAAAGAGCTTCATCTTTCATATCTGCCCGTCTTTAAACACGCCTCACAGACTCTCCCTGGGATGCTTCAAAGATGCTTGCTCAGAATCGCTGTGAGGTGTAAATCTTTGAGTGAAATAAGGTCGTCAGCGAAGGCTGTGGGTACTCATTGATGAGATACGACAGATGAATGTCAATTTTGAGGTGATGAAGTGACAATCTATATATATAAAGCAGAAATTCTGTGGGGTTGTTTGTCTTGGATTGGAGTCCACACCGTTTGCCCGATTTGTCTCAAACTTTGCACACGTGTCTTCTGATGTCAGGAAGAAAGTACTGTCGCATTTTTATTCAACAATTTTGCTGGGTTCGAACCAAGATCGCTCCGATAGACTTTCATAAGGAATACACGTAAGCTTCACTTTTATCGGTTGCAGGCTTTATTTCTTTTGAAGAATTAAATTAGAGGGAATTGTCTTAAAGAGTCGAGAAAAACACCAAAAGAAAGGAAATCGAATAAAGATTCTTATTTTGGTCGTGGAATCTTACTTTCGATTAGAATTCGCGAGAAAATTGGTAAAATATACAAAACTTTCGTGAAAATTCGAGACTATAAACAACTCATCCCCCTGACGACCGATCCCATTGTTGAATCCGAGCTCATGTTTTATTCCGTAAAAATACTCGTGGACTTTATGCCCACAAAGCTGACGATTGAAGAGGACGATATGTAAAATGGATGAGGAGAATTTTACGGTAAGAAGGTGACCAGCAATTGCGGGTACGTAATTACAGTCAGGATATTGTGTGTATTCGATTTTAGTACAAACCGTTTGCCAGATTCGCGTCAAACTTTGCGTACGTGTTTTCTGGGACCAGAAAGGACGTACTGTCTCAATTGTATTCGATAATTTCTTGGGTTCGAACCAAGATCGCTCAGATGGGTGTCCATTAAGAATAAACCTTCACTTTAATCGGTAGCTATATTTCTTTTGAAGAATTAAAACAGAAAAATAGTCGTGCAGAGTCGAAAAAAGAAGCAAAAGAACGGAAATTAAATGAATATTCTAATTTTGATCGTGGAATATTGTTTACGAACCGAAATTTCGAGAATTTTGATAAAATACGCGTGAATTATCCTAAATTGTTTGTTAACAGCCAATCCCCCTGACGACCGATCCAATTGTTGAATCCGAGCTCATGAATTTTCCTGTACAGAATAGTATGGGATTATAGACTGTATTCTAAAGGGAATTTACGCATTGCACGACCGACTACATGCAACAAATCATTATGACTCGACGAGATAATCTTCGAATTATTCACGAAAGCAATCCACATCATTCGATAGGATGCAATCTCTCCCAGATATCACTAACTACGTACGAATATTCTTACAGCCTCCGTGGGGTGAACCTAATGACAGTAGTATCGGTATCTCGGAGTAACTCTAATTGTAAGCAAAATATCATGAAGTTAACCACACCCGAAATACATACTTGAAAAGCACTTGAGAAACTCGGCTTCGTTTCCACGTCTTGCCTGCTTCGTTTCATTCGCAGAATTAAATCAGAAATAATGGTCGTGCAGAGTCGTGACAAGCACCAAAAGAAAGAAAATTGAATGAAGATTATCAATATGGTCGCGCAATATATTTTTCGAGTCCAAATTACGAGAACTAGGGCGAAATGAACGAGAAAAAAGTGAAATTTCTTCGCTGTAAACAAGTCATTTCCCCTGACGACCAAGGCGATTGTTGTGTCCGAGCTCAAGGGATACGGATGTATACATGATTGGCAATTAGAGATGTAGAATAGTGCTCGGTAGTTAACTTCTTCGAAAGAAAATCTGTAAATAATGATTACAGCATCCGAGGGGTAAACCTAATGACAGTAGAATCGGTATGTTAGAGTAACTCTGGACGAATAATCTAAAATGGAGTGAATTATGTTTGCTTATACTTCGCTTAGCCTTCGCTAGCACTTTTCTTAGACTCTGCTTACGTCGCTTAGGCTCCGCTCACCTTGCTTAGACTCCGATGACTCCGCTGAGGTAGATCTCACCCCACTGAGATAGTCAGTACCACTAGTTAGCATTACCAAGCATAAACATCACCCAAGTGCACCATTCTCTCCAAGTACATCAAGTGTACATCTGACATAGATCATTACGACTCCTTCCCCTTCTAATTGCAAACAGCACGGCTCCTCTTGGTCATTCCAGAGGCCATCCGGAGCCTCCAGTTCCTGGAAAAGGCGCCCATATTTCGGTCTCTCCTCAGAAGTGCTAAATGTCTTCCTTTCTTATGTTCGAGAGCGTGTAAAAGGCTGTAATCGGATTTTACGCCGTGGCTCAGTGGGGAGGCCCTCAAGGGTCCCGGAAGGACAAACTAGACCACGAAAAATGGTTGGGACCTCGGGAAAAACATCTGCTTGGGCGAACGGTACTCGGTTTTGCTAATTCGTGCATGGATACCAGGATTTGTCACGAAAAACCTTTTTCTCGAAATTCAAAATTTCGAGTGGATAAAAAGTTGTCGCTATGGTAACGTATTTGTCCGAAAAAAAGTTTAATCGAATTTACCCTTTCCTTTATAAATTCGAAGCAATTTTTTTTTCAAAGTACAGAAATTTAATGTTTAAAATGTTAATTAACAGTGTATATAAAAATTATATCCGTCATTTGTCGTTTACGCCTCCGGAATTAGCAGTAAAATCATCGTTTTCTTGCGAAATTAAGGTATTAATTGTTGGACCATTGGAAATTGCTTACTTGGCCTACGTTTTCATTAAGAAATTTCTTAAAACCACACAAATAAAAAGTATTCCAAATAATATATTATTCTTTCACATTCTACACTTAACATTGATGTACTTGAAAACTACAATTTGCTTTGTCTTTATGTTAAAAAAATAAATGAAAATCTACGTTTTTAACACAAAAAATCAATCCTTAGGTGCTTAAATATTTTTCAATTCTTTTTAAATTTTTTTGGGAAAATATGTAACCATAGCAACGACTTCTTAACAACTTGGAATTCTGAATTTCGAAAGAAACTTTTTTTGCGTTACACCCTAATTAATAAACGAGTAAAAGTTGAGGATAATGGTTGATAAATGCAATCAATAAATACTTTTAATGATGTAGATTTAAAGTCGATATCGTAGAGGGAAATTCCTTTAACCTTCTTCGATAATTCATTCAGTGGTATCTTTGGTGACCTAATTGTCGCCCTCCTACATCTATATATAAAATATATATGGAATCGAAATTCCGTGGGTGTGTTAGTATCTTAGATTGAAGGTTCGCCCGATTCGCTTGTAACTTTATATACGTGTTCTCTACGACCTGGAAGGAATCACTGTTGCCTTTTTATTCCATAATTTCACGGGGTTCGAACCCAGATCGCTCAGATGGTTTTCCATAAAGAACACACATAAAATTCATTTTCATCCCATGCAGGGTTTATTTCTTTCGCGAAATTAAATTAGAAGGAATGGTCGCATTTTAACGAGACAAACACCGAAAGAAAGAAAAACAAATGAAGATTCTTATTTCATTCGTTGAATATTACTTCCGATTAGAATTTGCGAGAATATCGGTGAAATATATACGAAAATATTGTGAAAATTAGTATATTTAAATATCATACTTTGCGTATATCTCAGTAAATCGCTTCTCTTTGGTACATTCTGACAATAATCCCAACCGTTAAAATTAAAGTGAATTCTAATAATAAATAACTCTTGGGCTCGGATTCAACAATCGCGTTGGTCGCCAGGGGAACACTTTGGTTGCTAAGAAGAAATTTCACGGAATATTCGTTCATTTCTCCATAGCTCTCGTCATTTCGATTCGAAAAGTATAATCCAAGGGATCGCTTGATGCATTGTTGGGAATGCTTGGTTACTTCCAACAATGGTCCCTAATTTGTAATACTCGCGAGGGATATTGTTGTCGACTTCGCCTAGTAACGAGGGGGAAGTGGTATTTCTTCTTACCGCCATTAGAGTTCCTAATTAATGCCAATTAGAGAAACAAATTCTAATTTGGATAATTGAACACATTAATATAACACCAATTTGAGTCACAATGGAGGTTATTACTCGTATTTTAAAACTGAGAATCTTGGACTTACTCTGTTTCGAATCCAATTTTAAGTACGTTGCCGTGGAGATAGCTCAATGAAATTTTCGTGGTAAACAGCTAATGAATTGGGCAGGTATTTAGAGTAGTTGCGAAATGATTTTTTAAATTACGTTTTTTAAATTGGCCTCCTATATTTTGATAAAATTCTTGAGTAAAAAAAAAGCGAAAAATATTCTCGTAAAGGAATGAAATACGGACACCCTAGAAAGTGGGGTGCCCAAGAGGAGGTGCTCATATCCCTTACGATTATCACTGCTTCTACGGACACCCTGAATATATATATATATATATAAATGTTTCCTTACATAATGTACTCACTGTGTCTTATCTCTAGTGGAAGGATTGACGGAGCAGAAACTTACCTGCAAAGAGAAATGAGATAAGAATTAATGCATTTTAAAAACCATTTTAGGATAAATAATGCTCGCAAGAAATAATTAAAGTAACTTTACAAAAAAATATTTTTATAATGGATTTGTTATTAATATTTATCTAGAAATAAACCAAAAACAATTTTTAATAACTAATTATTCTTAATAAAATTCATAGTTATAAATATTCATTAAACTTGGAAGAAATAACCAATTTAAGTGAACGAAAAATCATATTTATGTTGGATTTGTTATTAATATTTAAATTAGACATTGCACTGAAAAACTACGTGTAATAACTATACATTTTCATAAAATTATTGTTAAATATATTAAAATTTAATTTAGTGAACGAATTAATTCATTATTTAAGTTTTGAGTGAGTTAATTAATTGAATTTATATTCAGTTTATGTTATTCTATACTCTTCAAACATTAGATGCAATTGAAATACCAAATTTTTAATGGTTCACGAAAGATCAAAAGTGCATTTAATTTATTTATTCAAAAGTTCCACGAATATGCTGGTTACGCCATTTTCGAGTGAATGCTATAACAAAGAGAATGAAGTCGATCCCTATTGTGACGTAATTGACATAAAAAAAGGATTCGATAAATAGGTTTTCGTACAAAACATATTTTATGCGATTTTATTCGAGTTTGCAGCTTTCCCCGCGGCGCGGCGCTGGGCGCGCAAACAATCGAGGCGGCGCTTTTTAAGGTCCCAAGTGCGAGCGTAATTCACCGTGAAAAGTGACTGCGCCTCGGTTTTTGAGGGGCGCGACGAATCCACCCCCTGCGGTCGACTTCGCTAAGGGTTTTGTGCCCCTGTGCCTTTTAGCCCCTTTTAGACCGCTGGACCTTCCTTGACCCTCCTTTCGGATACACACTTCTGTGTGTATATATATATATACTCACTTATGCCGGATTTACCGGATTATGGGTATTCATAGACTGGTTCACTCGGCTTATATCATATGTAACATCTTCTATAACATATCTGTTGGTCGTAACAATCACTGTTATGTATTTTTGTGTTTACTCAGCACTCTCAACAATTAATAATCGGTTTTCAACAATTATTAAGCACTATCAACAATTAATAATCGGTCTCAACAATTACTAAGTTCTATCACCAATTAATAATCGCTCTGAACAATTGCTAAGCTCTGTTAACAATCACTCCGCGCTCTCAACAATTAATAATCGGCTCTCACCAATTGCTAAGCTCTCTCAACAATTACTCAGCGCTCTCATCACTTACTAAGCGCTCTCAACAATCACTAAGCTCTCTCAACAATTAATAGTCGGCTCTCAATAATTACTAAGTTATATCACCAATTAATAATAGCTCTCAACAATTGCTAAGCTCTCTTAACAATTACTCAGCGCTCTCAACAATTAATAATCGGCTCTCACCATTTGCTAAGCTCTCTCAACAATTACTCAGCGCTTTCATCACTCACTAAGCGCACTCATCACTTACTAAGCGCACTCAACAATCACTAAGCGCTCTCAACAATTGCTCAGCGCTCTCAAAAAAACACTAAGCTCTCTCAACAATTACTCAGCGCTTTCATCACTCAATAAGCGCACTCATCACTTACTAAGCGCACTCAACAATCACTAAGCGCTCTCAACAATTGCTCAGCGCTCTCAAAAATCACTAAGCTCTCTCAACAATTGCTCAGCGCTCTCAACAATTACAAAGCGCTCTCAACATTTCCTAAACATATTTGAGTTTTCGTTAGGAATGTCTAGAAACCAAAATTTCCATTGCAACGTACTTTTTAAACAAATTACCATTTTAAATATCTCCGTTAATTTTTTGTAGAATATTGATTTGTCTGAAATTTACCCTTGTTTTGTCAATTCCCCGAAATGGTAGAGCGATGTATTTTTTTTAAATTTGTTTTTATAAAAATTTCCGTAAACTTATTTAAGATCGTTGAATCCATATTGTCGCGATGGCCTCCATTTCCTTGTGTATAGATTAAATATCCGTTTATTTTTCGTTACTAATACTGAGAGGATTTCCATGAAAAGCTCCTTTTTCATCACGATCGTGGAATATTTAAAAAAACAGCTAGGCTTCCATTTCTATGTAAAAAGTCCAAAATTCTTTATACGTTACGAACGTTCCAAGTTTGGATTAGCCCTATTCCATGGCAGACTCAAGAAAAATATGGATATCGCTTCGTTAGCTAGGATTCTTCTTACCTAGTTTACACACTTCGCTCGAATTTATGCTGACTTATGCTAAAATACCGCTCAAACCGCTTGCATGCAGCCAACATCCTTAGAATCGCGATCTGCCTTTGGATGAGGACTAAATCGTTTGAGAGAGATGTCCGGTCTTCCTCGTTTGTTATTTCCCTATATATAACCGAGTCATCCGCAAATATCCTCACATTACTAACTATCTCGTCACTCAAGTCATTGATATAAATAAGGAAAAGAAGAGGTCCAATTACACTGCCTTGAGGTACGCCAGAGGTGACTTCGACTCTATCTGAGCTAACGCCATCCAGTACAACTTGTTGTTCCCTCTCGTAGAGAAAATCCTTAACCCAGTCGACTACTTCCTTGTTAATGCCCGCTAGTTTTAGTTTGTAAATTAGTTTGTAGTGGGGGACTCTATCGAATGCTTTTTTGAAATCTAGGAAAATAGCGTCCAATTGCTTTTTACTTTCGGCGGACTTTAAGATATCGTGTACAAATAGAGCAAGTTGGGTTTCACATGATCGGGACTTACGAAAACCATGCTGGTTCGAGTCGAGGAATTCGTTTCTATCTAAAAACCCCATGAGTGAGCTTACGACGATATGTTCCATTACCTTTCCGGACAGCGAAGTTAAAGATATGGGTCTCTATAATTTCCTCCTTTAATCTACTTTTGTAAACAGGAGTAATATTAGCTAATTTCCAATCGGATGGGACATTCACTCATCGATTTACAAAATACAATTTTGAGATAAGGGGCTACACTCCATGACATTATTATTTAACTATATATATATATTTATAAAATATTTAAAATATTTGTCCCATTGACGTTATCTTTGCACACTTTAGTCTCTTGTCCCATTCTCTTTGCATACTTTAGTCTCACGGAAGGTGTGAACGGGTTATTAATAATAAAAATATATTATATCAGAATTTTAACGTATCCATGCTCATATATTTAATTTTTACATCTCTCGATATAATTAGTAGGCAAATGATACACATAAGTTGTAAATAAGTAGCTTTTTAAATCATTTAACAATCCGTTTCGAATTCGGAAACTTCGATGCTTTACATATATAGGAATGTCTATTGTCTCTAAGAAAAAGTCCATCCAGTTTGAGAAGCTATAACTTCCAGTAGAGTCTACCGATATTGATGAACCAAACGTCATCTGATAGAACGTTTGTTTCTGCGTTTACTGATATGCGTTTAATTTTTTAACTTTCCATAGCTCTACTTTTACTGTACTTTGTTTGAAAAAAGTGCCCGTTTTTTGAGCTTTGGAAACCGATGGCCCAACTTTATCCGATTGTCACTCGGTTAATTTTTACAATAACAACTTGCATTTTGGACATGTGCTAGCCAGGAATTCATACAACATTTTGGTGTTAAAAAATTGTCGAAATATTTACATTTGTGCCAGCAATGGACCATTTTGTACACCTCTGCTAACTTCGAAACAAAACATTCAATTGGTATACGAGTTGCACCGTTTTAATTGCAAGAGTAACAGAAAAAAGAATTTGCAAATAAATATTACTTAAAAATGCCAATATCCACATAATCAATTTCTATTCATCTCCGTTTTTAGCAAAACAGCCTATTAAGTTTCTATGGTAACGCGCTTTCCTGGTGGTAATCCTACCCCATAATGTATTCATGCTGATATATTTAATTTTTATATCTCACTCTATAATTAACAGTCAAGTGATACACATAATATATAAAATAAGTTGTTTTTCAAATCACTTCTTTACGTATTACAAAAATTTCTTTTTGAATTCGAAAACCGGGATTTTTTGCTAAGGAACGTCTAGCAACAGTTTCCATGACAACGTCCTTTTTCCCTTAGAGATCCTCCCCGACCTGCGGACTTAAAAGAGGCCGATAATTAGCAATTATCTTTCCCGCTCTTTGGAGTCGCTGTCGGCGCCATCTCAAACATTCGTCCCAATTCTCCCTTCTTTTTTTTTACTTTCGCCGACGCCATATTTGGATTCCGTAAAGATCCCGGGACTGTTTTCCGAACCCGTAAATTCCCAGAGAAAGAGCGCCGCAAAGTCATATATCCGTCCGAAGAAGAATAAAAGACGTCAATCATGGACTTCCATTATGTTCCCTGACGCCCGTGGTCCTTCTTTTTTCCCCCCCTCCCTCTTCCGAGCTTCTCCGGTTGACCGCCCAGGAGGCGTGGCGATCGCTATCGCTTTAAAACACACAACTACCGAATTTGTCTCCTTTTGTTCGCGGACTAGATACGCCGGATTGTTACGCGCTTGTAGTCAGCTAAGTTTCCGTTGAGGTAGCTTAGACGCCGATTACAATTCACAGTGTTTCGCTCACCTCGCTTAGGTGATCCATTTAGTCTTCGCTTGCATCGATTATTATAACAATATTTAGATAAGTAGTTTATTAAAACTAGGAAGTCTTGTTTAAGATCTAACCCAGGGGTACTCAACCTGGTGCCTACATGATCAAACTCCTCGTAATCAAGGACTGATGCTTTTCGGATCGCACATGCAGCGAAAGCATTCATACCAGATGCATTCCCCGTTATCAAATCTACTTCGGAGCTAAAGACTTTCTCACATGAGAGGTTCTCACGTATGAGATGTGATGAAATTATATTCGTTGTAATATTTCGGATCTTATTTACCATGGAACGTTTTTTTCCTAACGACCAAGCGTTAACTGGTAAAGTGATAATATTGCCAAGGGATGGCCTGAATGCCAATGAATTTTTTATTTTAAAACATAGGCACTGACAGTTTAGGCTTAAACATTAACATACGCCCTCAATCATAAAACTGAATTACAGCTTGATAAAATATGTTTAGTTCTATAAATTTATCACGCTATTTTTCGAAAAATCCACATATTTTAATGTTTGTGATGACATTTATTTAAGCCTAATGATATTTCATCAAAAGAGAATTAAGGTTGCAGTAATTAATGGAAAAAAATATTAAAAGATGATGTTTTAATTTTCATTCAATTAAAGTTCAAATTTTCGTACTTTTCCGTGCGATTCTTCACAGGATATTGTTCAGCAAATGTTAAAATCGCATGCGATTTCTTCATAAAGTGTATTATCAGGATTAATTTTAACTCATATTCTTAATGCATTTTGATGTATAAATACACGAACTTGGGGAATCAACAATCGCCTTCGTTGCCAAGGGGGATGGGTTGTTTACAACCTCGAAATTTCGATGAAATATTCGCGCATTTTATCAAAATTCTAGAAATATCGATTCGTAAGCGATATTCGACGACCAAAATAAGAATCTTTATTCTATCCCCCTTCTTTCGGTGCTTGGTTCGACTCTGTACGACTGTTATTTCTAATTTAAATCTTCAAATGAAATGAAGCCTGCAGCGAGAAAAATGAACTTTACGTGTATTTCTTATGGAAATGCTTTTTCGGCTATTCCTTTTGGGTTTTCCCTAAACCACCTCCGTACCGAGGCGAACAAAATTTAAAAATTATGATCCCAGGAGTCATAATCATTGATGATTAATTTACGGTTTAGCGCACAGTGTGACAAATGAAAAAAACATCGTTTCTAAGTCGTTTTTTGACCGGTTTCCAGGATGAGAATTTCGATGGGATCATCTTTGACTGACTGTCGCGATGATAAAAGTATTACATTGGAGTATTAGATAAGTGGGTTTCTTCAACAAAGGCCCGGGTTCGATAGGGTACTATAGACGTACTATCAATACACATTAATTTAAGCTTCCGACGTCAGCCTATCTATCAGCGGTGACACAATTGACTCGTAATGGTTCCCAACTGGGCAGCGTTTTCCTTCACCAATTGAACTTCATTCTTCGTAGAAAATCCTATTGAATTAGCAGTAATAAACGGGGCTCTTGAGGGCTTACTTCGAAGAACGGAACCAATTTTAGCATAAGACTGTTTTTAATTTCCTCAACCAAAAGTAAATCTCACAACAATTCCCCGCCCTTGCGACAATCAATCGCAGCAGAAATTCCTTGTGTCTGCTCGACAAGTGTGCGATAAATGCCCTCATATCTTCAAAATTACAAAGAGCACCCACATGAAATACACACTAAATGAAAGTTCGTTCTTTGATCTTTAAAACGACATCAAACACAACCCAAAGCAATCCTTATTGCTGCTTAAAATTATCAGAATTCGAAGAGACTACACAGAGCGTTGACTACACGGAGCGTTGACAAGTGTGCGATAAATCCCCTCATATCTTCAACATTACAAACAGCACCCACATGAAATACACACCAAATGAAAGTTCGTTTTTTGATCTTTAAAACGACATCAAACACAACCCAAAGCAATGGTTATTACTATTTAAAATCGTCAGAATTCTAAGAGACTACACAGAGCGTTGACTACACGGAGCGTTGATAAGTGCGCGATAAATCCCTTCATATCTTCAAAATTACAAACGGCACCCACATGAAATACACACCAAATGAAAGTTCGTTCTTTGATCTTTAAAACGACACCAAACACAACCCAAAGCAATGGTTATTGCTGCTTAAAATTATCAGAATTCGAAGAGACTACACAGAGCGTTGACTACACGTAGCGTTGATAAGTGCGCGATAAATCCCTTCATATCTTCAAAATTACAAACGGCACCCACATGAAATACACACCAAATGAAAGTTCGTTTTTTGATCTTTAAAACGACATCAAACACAACCCAAAGCAATGGTTATTACTATTTAAAATCGTCAGAATTCTAAGAGACTACACAGAGCGTTGACTACACGGAGCGTTGACAAGTGTGCGATACATCTCCTCATATCTTCAAAATTACAAACAGCACCCACATGAAATACACACCAAATGAAAGTTCGTTCTATGATCTTTATACGACACCAAACACAACCCAAAGCAATGATTATTACTATTTCAAATCGTCAGAATTCTAAGAGACTACACAGAGCGTAAGTGTGCTATAAATCCCCTCATATCTTCAAAATAACAAACGGCACCCACATGAAATACACACCAAATGAAAGTTCGTTCTTTGATCTTTAAATCGACACCAAATTCAACCCAACACAATGCTTATTTCTACTTAAAATCGTCAGAATTCGAAGAGACTACACGGAAGGTTGAACCTGTGCGTTTGAATTGTCACAGGTTGATTTTGTGTATCTTTCGCGCTTTGCGTTGGTAACACTGCCTTCCCTTGGTCCACGCGGTGTAGATAAAAGGGAGAATGGGTCTCCGCTTTCAAAGAGGACTCCCCGAAGAGCCTTTCGGAGGTAAGATGACCTGAAACACCATTACAAGCGAAAAAAGACACCCTCGCTACCAAGTACTGCACGGGGCTCTTCAAAGCGTTGCCTTGGGCAACCAAGACTCTCATAGCTATCCTTTGAGACGGGTCTCGTTTATCTAAGATACAAATTCTCCTTTCTTCTTCCAGCACATACATTACTTACCTCATTTTCATCTCGATCATTAATATTTATTCACTAGTCAATGAATCCTATCTGAAGTCCAATCGGTGATTTTGCAATGTTTTTGATATAGTCGTAGTTTGCCTACGTTGTTTGTCTACGTTTATCGACATTTACTCATTAAACCAATACTCCAATAAGACAATTGCCTTCTCTTCGTAAATACTACCATATTTAAAAAAAATTATTCGAACTAAATTTAGAACCCGCTTAATTTATGATTACGCCGCTTGCTTCGTGATTGGTTCGCTGATTAGAGATTCGCTTACAATTATTTTCGTATCATGATCCTCGATTGTTGGAAATTCCGTTTCCATAGTAACACATAGTATTGTTGTTTCATTGTTGTACCACTGTTGCTGCATTGTTATCACGTGATAGTTTAAAAAAACGAAAATAAAGCCCATATCGACTAAATTCGGCAATCTTTTTCGTTTTAATTTATTTAGACCATTTCTTCCTGCGTCATTTGGCAATGTACGCCATTATATAGCAAACAAAGAAAACATTTTGAGTTATATTTAGAAGCAAACCGCTAATTAATATCTCAATTACTTCTCAAGTTATTGCAATTTGTATTTTTATACGTTTAAATGGGACACCCTCCAAGAGACAATTGTCTGCTCTTCATAAATAAAGCCATAGTTTTAGCATTTATTTCGAACTAAGTGATTAACCTGCTTAATTTCTGATTATGCCGCTTGCCTTGTGATTGGTTCGCTAATTTCAGATTCGCTTCTAATTATTTTCGTATAATGTTCTTCGATTATTGGAAATTTTGTTTCCATAGCAACCCATAGTATTGTCGTTTCGTTATTGTGCCATTGTCGTATCATATTTTTCACATTTATTTCGAACTAAATGATTAACCGACTTAATTTATCATTATCCCGCTTGATTTTTGATTATTTATTTAATTTAATGGTTTGAATGTTAATTTGGCGGTTCTACAATGACATTTTCTTTCAATTCGTTCATTGTTGTCGTGGGAATGCACCAGTACAGTGTATAATCCCTCTACGAGATGTGAGAAATGTTGAAAGAAGGGTATTTAAAAAATAAAAGAACATACTTGTCTTAGTTTTCCCTGACTAAATCATTCCTAAGACAGTTAACGAATTGGGTACCGCGGTAGCGAACTCATGAATTTTAATAGGTGCCCGGAATACATACATATATATGTATACCCCAAGGGTCTTCTAACCCGCATTCACACCTTGTGTCTCGGATATCCTCCTGTTCATTGCTTTTTAAACTTTATAAATATATGTTACGGTTTTATGCGTGAACTCAGCCAACGTGTATACAAGAAATCGTATATTCAACAATCACCTTGGTCGTCAGGGGGACAAGTTTGTTTGCCACTACGAAATTTCACGTAATTTTCGTCTATTTTGCCAAATTTCTCGTAATTTCGATTCTGAAACCATATTCTACGACTAGAATAAGAATCTTCGTTCAATTTCCTTTCTTTTGATACTTGTCTCGTTTTTGTACGACCATTATTTCTAATTAAAAATTGCGAAAGAAAAAAAGCCTGCAAGTCATGAAAACGAATTTGACGTGCATTTCTCGTGGAAGACATGCGTTATGGAGTCGAACCCAGGACTACTGACAGAACGGAACCTCCCCACAGCCTCATTCTATATTATACGTAGCTAAGTGCGAAATTTGGATGAAATCAATGAAATGGTTTAAAGAAGAAAGACTGATTTGCGGGTTGATTACACACAAAAAGTTTTCGCAGTTTTTGTTTGAATTCTCTCAATTTCGACTACAATGCGATATATCGTATGGATCCTTGTTCAATTTCCTTTCTTTTGGTACTAGTCTCGACTTCATTCTTTCCTATTTAAATTCGCAAATGAAATGAGGTCTGCGAAAGGTAAGAAAAAACTTTGCGCGCATATATTACGTAAGAGCATTTGCCTCGACCCAGCGTCGAACCGAGGACAGTCTTCGAAGATGTCTTTGCAGTTTTCGTTGGATAGTCCTACGCTGGAAGCGATCCCTCGAGTTAGAAATCTCTGATTCGCCCGGAAGTGCCTCGAAAACACTTCCGGAAATCCCCGCAACGCATTCCGATGAAATAATCCGTATTTTTTGGGTCTCCCGCGAATTTTAGGGACACATATTTAGGTATATACACCAGGGTGGATCGGATAAACCTTATTTTCGAAACCAGTCAACGGCTAGTGCTTGGAGGCTCTTATAGCACGTAAATAAAGTCAGCTCGATCGGATTTTGTCCCGAGTCTGCGAATTTTAGTCAAAATTTCAAATTTTTTGCGAAAAATGACAAATTTTTTCATTTTTTCTAAAGGTTTCCCTATGATCTGAAGTGATTTAATGGCAAACAAGTACATATTTGCTTGTAAGTTGCTGAATATAGTACGTTTTAATCAAGGAAATTGGTTTCTCAGTTCGCCAAAAATTCGTCAAAAATACGCAAAATATACAGAAATGTTACGGATGTTGGTTAGACAGTAGGGGGGGTCGTTTTGTCCTTTTTTTCTGTTAGAAATGTAATACCCGGATATAGCGGAACAACCTCATTACTGATATAACTTTCTTTCCAAATCGAATACTATATTCTGTGAGAATTTTTACGTCAAAGTTTCGAAATTTCAGCGAGAAACGTTAAAACTTCAAAAAAGTCCAAATCGGTTCGAACGAATCCAAAATGAAGGAATAAAATATGTCCTTTGCGACGATAACTGTCCCTCGAGCCTAAATTTACCACTTATATACCTCTGTATGGAGCAGAGAATATCTCCTACGCAAATACTATCACCCTTCCAACCTGTATTTGTGTTCTTTCATTCACTACCAAGACATCTATCTCATCAACAATAAAAAAATACAATAATACCATTCATACAACAAATAGATTATTAAATGTAATGAAGAGGCGCTAGATAGCACTGCTTCGCTACCGCTGCGAGCAACCAAGTAAAGGAATAGACGAGAACGGAAAGGTATTTACATAAACTTAATTCTAAATTACTTTGCCTCCTATTCAGGCCCCATAGGAGGTCACATTGGTGCTTACACCCCCTGCCACACGCCGAAAGGCGGCTTGCAGGGTATTAATGTAGTTGCAAGGAAGTAAAGCTATTGACTACATTTGTCTATGGATGAATGCAAAACATAAAAATGTATTGCTATAATATAGGAACTATTCAATATCGTTTTAATTAATAAAAGTTCAGTTACTTCCCGATGTGACGTAATTTGGAAGGATAGGGACTCGTTAAAAGGACAAGGTGCTATTACAAATGTATATAGATTTCCCCTAGGATATCCTGGGTTCGACTCTGGACGCCTTAAAATAATCTCCATGAGGAATGCACGTAAAGTTCGTTTTGATCGATTGCAGACATTTTTTCTTTCGCGGAATTAAATAGGAAATAATGGTCGTACGAAATCGTGATTAGTACCAAAAGAAAGGAAATTGATCAAAGATTCTTATTTCGGTCGTGGAATATCGCATTCGAGTCGAAATTGAGAGTATTCGGGCAAAAATGACGGAGAATTGGTGTGATTTTCTGTGCGTAAACAATTCCCTAACGACGAAGGTGATTGTTGAACTGTCGTACGGGTATAAATGGGAAGGATAATATAAGAAACGTATTTGGAAGAAGAGCCGACATTTTATGGCGATAAAACCATGAGTAAAAATGGAGAATTGATGTTTTTAGCTTTATATTTTTTATAAATTATATCTCCTTCTATACTGAAGGTTCTGAAATTAGGATTTGCGAATAAAACTTAAAATGATTAATATTTTCGTTTCCAAAGAAGTGGAAACTATTGTTGTAACAATCAATCGGGATGTAGTGTTGTGAATACTCTTATCTTAGTTCCAATAAATATACTCAAAAATTTCGAAATATCCGGTTCAATTCCGCAAATGTTTTGTGGATTTGTACAAGGTTTGTCGTAATGTTTGACTAGTGCTTAGCTTAGTTAATTAATAGGATAAAAATGCATAAACAAGGGTGGTAAAAAAACAGAAAAATTTAGAACCAAATCTCAATGCGTTTCTGATGAAAGTTGAACGAAGGTTAAATTGCGACGAATTCTTCCTGCAGTCACCAGAAATTTGTCCGAGTAAGATTCGAGTTCCAACTGTTTCTGAGTCACAACAAGAAGCAATTTCCAATGTATTCCAATAAAATACAAAAGAATTTGTGTAGATATACAACAGAATGAAAACACTTCGTACTTTTCCACGGAAAATTTATTATGCGACCGTTTTCATGTGCGAGCTTACGTCTTCAGGCACAGAGAAACTATTTGTCACAGCATATATAATAGTAATAATAAATCGTCTTAATTTGGGCGAGATCGAGACTTAAAAGTCTCTTCTTCCATCCAACCCATGGTCGTTAATTATAAAATAAGAATTAGAAACAATTAGCAGAATTGTGGATGTAAAAAACATAAGAGATTCTTAGGAAAAAGAAATCAACTGCAGGAAAACACCCGCAAGGAAGGGGGTTGTGAAAAACCTGCGCAAACCTACCGATAGTAATAAGAGATAAGAGAATAACATTCAAAAATAAATAAATACACTTCCAATAAGTACTTACATGCGATACATAAATAAGAATCAGTTACCATTTTAAAAAGTGATAGCAATATACAAATTAACATGAAAAACAAAACAGAAAAACAAGGAAAACGTACATTATCAGGAAAAATAAAAGAATATTATTAAAAAACAGTATCAAAATAATGCATACAGTATGTACTAGTCAAGATTTTATACAACATAGGCATTTAGATAACTCTAAGTAAGAAAAAAATAGAAAAAAAAGAAAAATGATGGGATATATAGGATAGTGGATCGGGTGAAGGGTTAAAAATGAGGGTGAAGGGTTAAAAAACCTTGCTCTCCCTACCAAGCAATTTATTCCTTATTTTGATACTGTTTTTTAATAATATTCTTTTATTTTTCCTGATAATGTACGTTTTCCTTGTTTTTCTATTTTGTTTTTTACGTTACTTTGTATATTGCTATCACTTTAAAAAATGTTAACTGATTCTTATTTATGTATCGCATGTAAGTACGTATTGGAAGTGTATTTATTTATTTTTGAACGTTTTTCTCTCATCTTTTAGATATTACTATCGGTAGGTTAGGTTTTTCACACCCCCCTTCTTTGTGGGTGTTTTCCTGCAGTGGATTCCTTTTTCCTACGAATCTCTTAGGTTTTTAACATCTTCTAATTTCTTCTAAATGTTTCTACTTCTTATTTTATAATTATTGACGATGGATTGGATGGAAGAAGAGACTTTTAAGTCTCAATCCCTCCCAAATAAACACGATTTATTATTATTATTATTATATATGCTGTGACAAATATTTTCTCTGTGCCTGAAGACGTAAGCTGGCTCATGAAAACGGACGCAAAATAAATTTTCTGTGGAAAAGTACGAAGTGTTTTCATTCTGCACATAGCTTTCCACGAAGTCACGCCTTATCACATCGATTATATTGCAATTATACAAGTTTTTTCGTAATTTTCAAGTTATCGCCTATCTTAGTTACTTAATAGCATAAAATATACGAAAACGGCGGTAGAAAATTAAACTTTTTAAAACCAGTTTTCAACGCGTTTTCGATGAAACTTTAAAGAAAGGTAATTGTGCTTCCAATTCCCCTTGCTGTTACCGAAAAAGGTCCCAAACAACTTTCAATTATTTCGAATAACGGCCAGATTGCGGCCGCGTACTACGAAAATCTCAACTCTCTGCCCACTTTAGTTCGGGGCCCAAAAGATGAAATCAAAGAAGAAGAAAATGCTCTAGACAATACCGCACGGTACGCATTTCGGCCCGCTTTTGTTAGTGTTTTTTTAGTTCGGGCGCCCGCCGCTTTTCTGTCGATTCACAGAGTTGAAATGAGGTTTCTTTTTGGGGTCCCAAAGCAATCAGAGCGGATTCTCAAAGACGTGCCGAAGGGCCCTTTTATGACGAGGCGGAACTGTCTCTGGGCCATAGAGCACTTACCAAACCAGAGGGCACCGGACCTGCGGGCGCATTGCCGTGGCTGTGCTGTGGATTTTGTTATTCTCATAAATGTACGGGTAAAATGCAGGCAAATGGTTTAATTTTAAATGCTCCGAAAAATTACGAAAATTCAACCAATATCTATTAAACGGGAGATATATTTACCGTCCGGCATCGAACCCGGGTCTTCCAGGTGATACTTACTATGCAGCACAACAGAAGATCGCCATTTTTAACTAAGTGTGAAAATTCAAGCAGAAATATTGGCTGCAACTGCCTCAAACGACGTCCTACTTTTCCCTTATATTCCTTATGTGAGAAATTTTAATGTGCTCTGGCATCGAACCCAGGAACAGCATGGTCTTATGTAATTTTTTTTCGTAAGCCGAGTCTTAATATACATCCTCTATTTAATGAAGAACTTCTTATCATTTAGATAAGGGCATCGAAAAAAATAATGAAAAACTACCTCAGTGAATTTTAAAGGGCAGATTTTTGCATCCTCCGAGCATCGAACCCAGGAATTTAATTTCGTGGAATTCCGACGCTTGAAAAATCGAATTCGTAATTTTCGCGGCATTTCGCTAATATTCTTTGCTTAAAATTCCTTCCCGATTAGTATTTATCAAAAAAATTAGTATGAATGAGTTGCGTATACAAATTCAATCTGCATAATCGATTTCCATCACCAGTGACGAGGGCGTTAACCAAGCGCTATATTTGATGCCTAGATGAATGTATAATCCTAAAAGAATAGTCTTGAAATCCAAGACGCGAATCAACGGTTGGGAGGCGTTGGTGTATTTTCATACCTCTTTTATGGTATTTTAAGGATTAAAAATCTGACGTGGCCAACTCATGACTTTCTACATATCTATTGAAAACAGAAGCCTATGCCGGTAATATATATAAATAACTCCTAAACAATTAGTGTTATAGGAAGATGTTTTATACAAAAGATGTAGTAAAATACATTATCTATACGTTTTGTATGTATTTGTATATACCTACATTGCATTCTGACAGAGATATGTATGAAAAACTTCCATTTTTGGATAAAAAGCAACTTCCGGTGAACCATTATCGAAGAATAACTCTTAAACAGTCAGTGTTACGAAAAAATGTTTAATACAAAAGTTGTAGTAAAGTAAATTATCTATACGTTTTGTATGTAATTGTATATACCCACATTGCATTCTGACAGAGATATTAAAGAAACGAAATTATGTTCCGGATAAACCGTAACTTCCGGTTAAGCGATATTCACCAAAAACTTATCAAATCTTGGCATTGTTAGGAAAATTCTAAATATGAATTTTTAAAATGATCGGATAATTACTGTTTAAGATAGAGCGCCCACAAACTTTTTTAACCACTGACACACAGACAGACATGTTAAGGGAAAATAGCTAAAACGTGCTCTATGGGCCCCAAAACATATATTTCCGTCGAAATCTGGAGGTCGAATTTTTTTGCGAATACAATACTTTCTCTATACTACGTACTATAGGGAGAAAGCAAAAATAGAAATTGCTTGTGATCGTTGATATTCATTCTTATAATCTAAAGTTATTCTTTCGTATATTTTGTAATTAGCAGAATCATTGGATCCATCTAGTGAAAATAAAACCAACCGCATTCCGACGCATTACTTGTTTATAAAATTATTTGATTATATTTTATTTCATTCCAAATTTTTACGGTTTGACTTTTGTCGTTTCTAGCATCAATTAAATAAGGCACGTAATGTGTATATTAAATCATTATTGACTTACATTTCAAACTTAATGGGACCTTAATGGGTTCAGTAATGCGTATATATATATATATATATATATACGAGTAAAATGTTGCTTGCATACTGCAAGCAGATCGACAACACTAATTTCATATCGGCATTATATCGGCCGTGGTGGCGGAGTGGTTAACGTGCTGGCGCGTTAACGCTCCAACCTCACGGTCCCGGGTTCGAGTCCCGGCTAATCGGATTTTTCTGGTTAGGGAATGGTTGTGTGTGTGTGATATTAATAAAATAAAAATGCAAAAAAAATGAATAAAATTAATAAAAGGGGTTAATTGGAGGAATAGCCTTCCTAGGCTAAAATTCGCCCAAAAAAGAAAGACGGCATTATTATTATTATTATTATTATTATTATATCGGGACGGTCCTCAAAAAAAAAAAAAAAGATTTAATTTTTTCTGAAAATTCGCTGAAATTTATCGTCTGGCATCAAACCCGGGTCTTACTGGTAAACCTACTATGGAACAAAATAGAACATCACCATCTCTAACTAAGTGTGAAAATTCAAGCTGAAATATTGGTTACAACTCCCTCAGAAGACGTTCTAATTTTCACGAATGTGAATGGCTCTCGGGACTCGAACCAAGGACGATCTTGGAAATCTAAAAAATGTTTTTGAAAGATATTTATGATCTCTATCTATATGCCGAATTTCAAGTTTCTATAATATAGAGAAAGGTTTCAAAATAATTCCTAAAAATCGGATCAACTTCTGATTGCAGAGACACCTGGTGTCGAACCCAGAACACATTGATAGCTGTTAATGCACTGTTTGATTTGTATGGACTTGATCTTTCTATATGCAAAGTTTGAAGTCGATATCGTGCCGGAAAGTACCTAAAATTTGTTTCCGTTATCTCCGTAAGAAATGCATTGAGGAATTCAAATGTCCCTCTGGGATCGAACCAAGGACCATCAGCGAATATGTAAAATTCGATTAAGATATGTTTTTATGGTGTCTAACCTCATACCGAATTTCAAGTTTCTATGCCATCGGAAAAGGATCCAAAAAAAATCTTAAAAATCGCCACAATGCATTTTAACCCTCATATGGATTCACTGCGCCTTTGCGGCGCTCGTGGTTTTTAAAATGCTTTTAATACTGCCCAATCCCATGGATTTTGCTGAAACTTTCAGTAGTCTATTTTTTCTGCATTCTTAGTCTACAAGTTTAATTTTGCCCGCATAGTGCGTATAGTTTTCATTTTATTGGCCACTAATGGAAAAAGTTACGTCGTTGGATTTACGGCGCCGCTGCGGCTACGCGAGTTTTCTCGTCGCTATTTTGGCCTGTCAATACTCATTTAATGGTTCTTATTTTACGCATGAAATGGTATATTATATTTATAATCATAATATTTAAACGATGAAGCTTTCTAAATCATTTATTATTGTTTAACATAGGGCCAAGTTTGCTATGCCAAATTTCTTTCATCTATTATCCAAGTATCATAAATTTTTCTTTCTTACAATGTTCTTTTACAAAACTTCATCTAAATACAATAATAGATTTTAGAAATTCGTGGCTTGCCTAAGGGTGTTATTTCTATGGCCTCTGTCATTATTTGACAGTAAACGGAAAAGAATGCATTGTTAAAGGTTTTTATTCATAACTTCTGTAATAATGGGTTCAATCGAACAAAACACAGTTAAAAATAAAGAATATAGAAGTTAGTAGCATTATCAATTAAAAAAAATTGCTAAGAAGAGCCAAATTTGGAAGATAATGACAAAAAATACCGCAGCGCCTCTGCGGCGCCGTAAATCCAATGACGTAACTAAATTTGTAAATCCATAACGGCAGATTTTTGCCCCGACCGAGCATCGAACCAAGGATAATATTCGTAGATGTCTTTATGGTTTCCTTTAGATATGCGCGGCATCTAGCGATCCCTCGAGTTTGAACTCTCTCCTTTTCCGGGAAGTGCCTCAAAAAAATTTTCGAAAATCCCCGCCATGTAATCTTATGGGGAAAATCGCGACTTTGGGGCCTTCTGGAATCGAACCCATGACACCGAAGTTCAAAGTCGGCTTTTTCCTGGAGGTTACACGTTATGGCCAATATGTCGTAAAAATTTCAAGGCATTGGCACTTGTGGAACATGGTTAGAATTTTGATCCCCTATGAATGTATATCTATTATATATAGATGCTTCTCCGGATTCATTCATATATATAGATAGGTATATAGATAGGTATATAGATAGATAGGATACAAATTCACAGCCTAAACCACAAGCGTGATTGATTTCAAATTTTTACTGCGTATTGGCCATAACAATTAACCGCCAGAAAAATTGTGATTTTGATCCTTAGTGTCATGGGTTCGATTCCAGAGGGCCCCTAAGTCCCGATTTTTCCCGTTTAAATGCATTACTTAGATTTTCGGGAATTAAAAAAAAATAATTTCCGGATAGGTAGAGATTCGAAACTCTAGGAGCCTATATATATGGTCATGATCTAACGAAAACATAACTGAGTTTTACGGAAAATATCCTAGGTTCGATGCTAGATCAAGGCAAAAATCGTCCGTTTAAAATGTATTGTAGCGTTATTTAAGATTTTTTTTGGACCCTTTCCCGATGGCATGGAAACTTGAAATTCGGTATGGCGTTAGATATCATAAATATATTTCATAATCGATTTTTATGTTTTCCCTGATGTTCCTTGGTTCGATCCCAGAGGGCCATTTACATTCCTCAATGCATTTCTTATGGAGATAACGGAAACAA